>JAWZYV010012175.1:0-1200000 GCA_038373885.1 Cheiracanthium punctorium
CTCCATAAAACACTTCTTCGGAATAGAAATCTATATTAAAATCGCCTACTAAAACTGTTTAACAATTTTCGGCAGGAATAGTCAAACTATAGTTCTCTTTTATACGCATCATAATCTATGAGTGTACCGTATTTGTTCTTCTCTGTTCTATAAAACACTTCTTCGGAATTCAATTGTATATTAAAATCGCCTACTAAAACTATTTTACTATATTTGCCAGGCATTTTCTTACTATACTCGTAATATGTTTATAAATTGCCGCGTTTTTGTACCAAACTTAGCGATCAATTATCACAAATTACAAACCTTGAGCGACTTTCAGCATTTTATTAACACCGCCCACCCCCTCCACGTTATCTGGCAAACCGGACCTTCGCTATTAGTAACGGGCCTGCGCGTGTATTTTGATGAGTCATCCAAAGAGGCCTACGGATGCCCGAGTCTTCACGTATACATCAGGCATTTCTTAAGCTTCCCAGTGCTTTCAAACGTTATTTAATGTAGTTTTAAGTAGTAATTGTATTACTAATTCAAGTACAAACTCATGATTAATTTGTTTGCTATGATACATATTGACATTAAGAAAATAGATGCATATAATTTGAAGGAAAAACAAAGTAGCGCTTACTCTCATGATTCACGATTGCTTATTTTAGTTTCACAAGTGGATATTTAATATACTTTAAAATAAATAAATACACAAATGAGAAAGACATTTTTATAATGAATATTTCATGAACGTACTCGTATTTCCTACGTTATTTTAAACAATTCAACATTAATCTTTAACAAATGATGTATTAAAGCCCATTTCAGTGTTTTCGGGATATCCTGTATATTGGAGAAACTTGATAAAATACGCTCTATAGCGCGATCCCTGAATTAATTATTCTTTAATAAAGACGTTTCATGTATTATATGTGTGGGATCAGGTTAGTCACTGACTCCAATAAACTCACTGGTTTCAGGTTAGTCACTGACTCCAATTAACTCACTGGTTTTATTTAAAACAAGACATTTCATGATCTTAAAATGCATAGCAAAAAGTTGCACGCGCAAAATTTATTAACTACGTGAAAATATAAAGATTGGGTTGTTCTATAGATTTTGAGTGTGTGTATAGCATAAGTGCTGTTTAGCCAAAAGGGCTTGTTTGATGATTAAAAAGTATTTTTTTTATTAGTTTGTTTATTTATTTGACTGTAATCAGCCTTCAGCTTCCTACAAATGGGGGCTCTTTACCGGGATTGATTTACGGACTAACGTTGAGTAATGTTACTGCAGCATTTCAACCATTGAGTAATCCAAGGAACTGTGAGTAGAAATTTTATTATATCTTAAAGGAAGAAGTTTATTAAGAAAATATGTCTTGCTTAACGAAAGCTAAGAAATGTGATTTGTTATCATTATGCGAAGAGTTAGGTATCAATGTTCTGCCAAATATAAAAGTACCTGCGCTTTTAAAGTTAATTAAAGACTCTGAGGATTTTGATGAAGATTTTGTCAAATCTCGCCTTGAGGTCATAAGAGAAGAAAGAGAAATGGCAATCGCAAGAGAGAGGGAAGAAAGAGAAATAGCAATCGCAAGAGAGAGGGAAGAAAGAGAATTTGAGTTACGACGGTTAGAAATTACTTGTAGACGAGAAACCACAATAGAAAATCCGCTTGAGTCTAATAATGAGAATAGAAAACAAACTCCGCAAAATATTATGACGCGATTCGACGGATCGGGAGATATTAGTATTTATCTAGCACTATTCGAAAAACAAATCGGCCGATTAGACATACCTAAAAATGATTGGGTAATGCATTTATTAAGTTTGTTACCATTAGAATTCGTAAATATAATATCGAGAGAATCGGATCCCTTAGCAGATGATTACGATCACGTGAAAAATCTTATTTTAAAGCGTTTTAAGTTAACGGCAGAAGAATTTCGGCAGAAGTTTATCTCTCACAAGAAACAACAGTCCGCCAATTGGCGAGATTTTGCTTTCGAGCTTCGTAACTATTTCGATGAGTGGATTCACGGTATGGAGGTTGGCGATTTTGAAAATCTGAAGGAATTAATTATAACGGATCGCATAAAACAGAGTTTGCCGTATGACATTCAAGAACATTTCATTGATGACCTCCCAAGTATTAAAAAAGTTGATGTGTTAGTAAACAAGCTAGATGATTATGAAGCCGCAAGGCGTAGTTTCAAGAAGGGTATTAATCGAAGTTCAAATAATTTTGAAATGACTAATAAAAGATCCTACATGAAGGAATCGGATAATGAAAAGTATTTTAATCGTGTCCAAAATAATAATAAATCCAGGTATTCAAATGGCGCGAATAATTCAAATGTTGACTGTGCGATAAAAAATAGGGACAGATCAAAAATTAAGTGCTTCGCCTGTAATCTCTACGGCCATGTTGCTTCTCAATGTTTAAATAGAAAAAATGATTGCCAAATTTCCCGCCATGATTCTCGACAAAATAAAAATTTCAACCAAGTATCCACTTCACATACCAAAAAGGAAGCTAACTTCTATAACTCTATCTCAAATTCCAATAGGATGGAAAAAGATATTCAAATTAACGGCAAGAATGCAAGATGTTTGATCGATACTGGAAGCGAATTGAACCTTGTGAATTACGAAACTTATATAAAAATTGGCTCTCCAAAACTATTTTCTGATAATGTAAAAATATAAGGTATCGCCAAAGAAGTAGTACAACCATTAGGTTATTTTACAACGGAATGGTGTATCGATAATATTACAATTTCTACTAATGCTTACGTTATGAAAGATCTCGCGCATGAAATTGTTTTAGGAGTCGACGTAATCAACAAATTAAATTTATCTATCGATGAAAATGGATTAAAGGTATTAGGCAAGCGCGAAAATGTTTGGATCGGCTACATTAAAGTAGTAAAAGAATTCGTAACTGGATATAAGGAATCGCCTAGAATTCAGAGTATTGAAAATAAAAACACTTTTCAAATAAATGAACTGTTGACACATCAATATTCGCCTAATGAAACGGATTCAAGCGAAAATACTTGTATAAAAACATCTTATATAAATCACGAGAGTAGTGTAAACAAGGTCTTAAATGAGAATCAAGTTTTCCTTGAGAGCAAGGGGAAAGAATTTGAAAATGAAGGGTTACCAGAAAATAATTTTTTGATTAATCTATCCGAAGCTGTAAGCTCTGAAGAAATAGATTTGAGTCATTTGATTAAGTTAGATTGTAAAGAAGAAATCAGGAAGTTGATTGCAGATTACAAACCAAGAAAAACGAAGACTGCTGAACTGAAGATGAGCATAATTTTAACTGACGATATACCTGTAAGCGAGCGTCCACGAAGATTTCCTTTGAAAGAACAGAAAATAATAGAAGATCAAATTCATGAATGGTTAAGGGATGGGATAATTAGACCTAGTTATTCTGATTATGCTGCACCAGTGGTGTTATGTAAAAAAAAAGATAACTCGTATAGGTTCTGTGTAGATTATCGAAAATTAAATCGGAAGATCGTTAAAGACCGTTTCCCTTTACCATTAATTGAAGACGTATTAGATCACTTGGATAAGGCGAAAGTTTTTACAACTTTAGATCTGAAAAACGGATTTTTTCACGTCGAAATAGATGAGAAGAGCAGAAAATATACTGCATTTGTTACACATAATGGGGAATATGAATTTTTAAAATGTCCTTTCGGGTTAAGCACATCACCAAGTCAATTTCAACGATTCATAAATAGAGTTTTCAGGGAGTTGCTGCGTGATAATACTATTGTTATTTACATGGATGATATAATCATTCCATCCAAAGATGAAGAGGAAGGAATTGAAAAGTTAAAGAGAGTGCTGACTGTTGCCTCTGAATACGGGTTGGACATCAATTTTAAAAAGTGTCAGTTTTTGAAAAGAAAAGTTGAATTTCTCGGTTATGTCGTTGAAGACGGAACGATACAACCTTCACCCAATAAGTCATTAGCCGTTCAAAGGTTTCCTCAACCTAAATCCATTAAGCAAGTTCAGTCATTTCTAGGGTTAAGTGGATATTTTCGCAAGTTTATACCCAAATATGCCCAGATAGCCAGACCATTGAGTGATCTACTACGAAAAGGCTCCACATTTAAGTTTGGTCCTGAACAAGAAGAAGCATTTAACAAATTGAAAGAAATGTTGTCCCAAAAGCCAGTATTACATTTGTTCAAACAAGGATCTCCATTAGAATTGCACACTGACGCAAGCAGCCATGGTTTTGGTGCTGTATTACTACAGAAAGGAGATGATGAAAAATTTCATCCTATACAATATATGAGTAAGAAGACAACTTCTCAACAAGAAAAGTATTGCAGTTATGAATTAGAGGTACTCGCAATAATCGAAGCCCTAAAAAAATTCAGAAACTATCTGTTAGGTTCAAAATTCAAGATCATTACTGATTGTCAGGCATTTCAGAAAACGTTGAACAAAAAGGAGTTAGCGGCAAGAGTTGCCAGATGGGTTTTATTCCTAGAAGACTTTGATTATGAAATCGAACATCGAACAGCAGATCGAATGAAACATGTGGATGCACTGAGTCGAAACACTGTTCTGATCATCACTAGATCTTTAGATGGGGTAACAGCCAAAATTATCGCTTCACAAGAGCAAGATGAACATATAAAAACAATAAAAACCTTAGTTGACAAGGGAGAAGAAAACGGTTACTTCCTTAAGAATAATGCGTTATACAAGTGGGAAAATGGAAGAGAGTTGCTAGTAGTACCTGAAGAAATGCAAAATGAAATCATTAAAAAGATGCATAACAGAGGTCACTTTGCTGTCTCCAAAACAGAAGAATTAGTAAAGCAAGAGTTCTACATTCCAAAATTGAGAAAACAAGTCGAGACGGTAATAGCAAACTGTATTGACTGCATTTTACACAATAGAAAACGCGGTAAAGCCGAAGGATTTTTGAATCCAATTCCAAAAGAAAACTTGCCCTTAAGCACCTACCATATTGATCACATTGGCCCATTGCCATCTACAGACAAAAGATATCAGTATATTTTCACAGTAACAGATGCTTTCACGAAGTTTACGTGGTTTTATCCTGTTAAGTCTACATCAGCCAAAGAAGTCATAGACAAACTGAAACTACAACAAGTAGTGTTCGGCAATCCTTCAAGAATAATATCAGACAGGGGGTCTGCATTCACATCCAAAGAATTTGAAGAATATTGTGCAGAGCAAAGTATCGAACACATAAAGATACGACCGGATTGCCTAGAGGGAACGGACAGGTCGAAAGAACGCATGCCATCTTGATTCCAGTCCTGTCAAAACTCTCTAAAGAAGACAGTTCAAAGTGGTACAAGTACGTAGCCGACGTACAGAGAATCATCAATAGTTCTACCACAAGAAGTACGAAATTCACTCCTTTTGAATTATTGATAGGAATTAAAATGAAAGATAAGAATGACTTGAGAATTAAGGAGATATTAGAAGATGAATATATGAACTACATGATGAAAGAACGAGAAGATATGAGAGAAGAAGCGAGGAAAAACATCATGAAAATTCAAGAAGAAAATAAGAAACAATTTAATAAGTGTAGAAAGGAATCAAAGAAGTATAAAGTTGGTGATATAGTAGCAATCAAAAGAACCCAATTCGGTTCAGGCTTAAAGCTGAAAGAAAATTATCACGGACCTTATAGAGTATCGGTTGTAAAGCCAAACGATCGCTACGAAGTAGAAAAGGTAGGAAATCACGAAGGTCCAAATAAAACATCCAGTGCCGCCGAGTATATGAAGTCTTGGGGAAAATGACTTAAGTTTCAGTCGAGGACGACAGAACTGTCAGGACAGCAGATCTGTGGGATCAGGTTAGTCACTGACTCCAATAAACTCACTGGTTTCAGGTTAGTCACTGACTCCAATTAACTCACTGGTTTTATTTAAAACAAGACATTTCATGATCTTAAAATGCATAGCAAAAAGTTGCACGCGCAAAATTTATTAACTACGTGAAAATATAAAGATTGGGTTGTTCTATAGATTTTGAGTGTGTGTATAGCATAAGTGCTGTTTAGCCAAAAGGGCTTGTTTGATGATTAAAAAGTATTTTTTTTTATTAGTTTGTTTATTTATTTGACTGTAATCAGCCTTCAGCTTCCTACATATGTTATTCTTTTGTTGCTTTCTCAATCGAACTTTCGAATTGAGCAAGCATAATGAACGCTTGTATAAATTATTAACTACATTTCAAGTTTCCAGGTAAACGTGCAAAAATCAATAATTTATAATTGACTGTATTTCAACACTGTGCCACATGCAAGTCTAAATCACATAATAAAGGCATATATAACTGATAAATAACATTTTCAACTGAAAAAATTAAGTTGTCTAACTAGTATCACAACGTCATTCTTATTTACCAGAATCGAGTACTCAAGTAATACGATTTCTGATTAAAATAATTCATTTATAAATAACACATGAATAATTATTCACTAAACATGATTTACATACATATTTTTAGAATTTCTAAATAAATTATAAAAGTGTTCACTTACCTTTACATTCAGAGTAAAATGTTTGAATTTTATGATAAATTTCTATTTAAAAAAAACGGCGCAATCTTCACAAAATGATTACCCACATATAAAGTTCTTTTGTACGACAAAACTATAAAAAGTTGTTTTGAAATAATAAAATAATATAATATTTAAAATACTTATAATAATAAAATAGAACATTGCGAATGGGGAAAACAGGCCTCAATGATTAACTCACTTTTAGCGGAGGCAATTCATGCGCAGGCCCGTTGCTTAGCGACGGCCCTGGGCAAACACATTTGAAAAGATCTTCATCGTGACTATTGATATCTATAAAACTCATAGACAAGATCGCGTAAATAAAATTCTCGTACTGAGCGAAATAGCACGGGGCCGTCGCTATTAGCAACCGGGCCTGCTGGTTCGTTGCCAGCACGAAAATTGAGTTTATCATTGAGGCTTGTTTTCGCGATTAGCACTGTTCTCTTTTATTATTATAAGTATTATAAATATTATATTATTTTATTATTTTAAAACAGTTTTTTTTTGTAGTTTTGTCGTACTAAAGAACTTTAGATGTAGATAATCATTTTGTGAAGATTGAGCCATTTTTTTATGGTAATTTATCATAAAATTCGAACATTTTGCTCTGAATGTAAAGGAAGTGTAAACTTGTATAATTTATTTAGAAGTTCTAAAAATATGTATGTAAATCAAATTTAGTGAATTAATATTCATGTGCTGTTTTTAAATCATTTTCATCTGAAATCGTACTACTTGAGTAGTTTATTATACAGTAAATAAGCGTGTCTTTGTAATACTAGTTAGACGATGTTGTCTATTTAATTTTTCAGTCGAAAATGTTATTTATCAGTTAGATATGTGCATTGATTGTATGATTTACACATGTGTAGCCAGCTTTCAGTGCAGAAGTACAGTAAATTATAAATTATTAATTTTGTACATGTATACATAGAAACTTCAAATGCAGTTAATATTTTGTACAAGAGTTCATTATGTTCAATTCCAAAGTTCGATTGAGATAGCGACAAAAGAATAACTTTTATATAATACTTGGTATTGCTATAAGAAAGAATAATTAAATAATAAAGCGTTTATTTTTGGTTTGCTACAGAGTTTAGTGCAGCTTTTGAAGAGGTATCCTGAAATTTTTCGAGTCCTTGAGCTGTTGGTTTATCTCACTTTGTATTCAAAGTGCTAAAATATATTGTTTGTTTTGTTATTTATGTAATTTCATAATAAATTGCATGAGTAATTATGTAAACAAATTTTAAATTTTGATCAAATATTTAGGAATTTCAGATTGTTCCATTCTTTATTCTCGCTTCGAGTGTACTTCACTCTCTGCTGCATATATATATATATATTATTTTTTTTTTACATTTGCCAAAAGAGCTTTTATTCCGATATCTTCATGCATTCTCAATTTGTCATAATAAAATCTATTTGCTTTTTAGGTTTTCCTACAACCAAAAGTAACCTCCAAATTTCATTTTCCGTGTGATTCGATCACATCAGTGCGCTTCCAGTAGTAAAATCACTCGTTTCTTAGACATGTCTCTTCTCTAACGTACAAGATTTGTACGTAAAGTGTACCCGTACTTGTACTGCTGTCGATTTGCAGTAGAGCGACTGGTTTAGAATGTGGTTTTTATTTACTTTACTTCCGGTAAAATACAAGAAAATTTTCGGACTGGGAACTGGGACCGGTCACTTATAGAGGGTTGTGTGGTGTCTTCTAGAGGCTCTTTTAACATTAACTAGATAGGGTAAAAAATCGGTGCCTTAAAAAATGTGTTGTTGCAGGAGGGGGTCACTAAATAGAAGTGGTCGCTCATAGAAGTTTCACTGTATACAGCAATGCAAGGACGAAAACATTGTCTTCACGCACCAGTTAGTAATCGCTTAAAAAAAAAGATATTAGAATATTCGTGGTATTTCCTACTATGGTTTTCTAAAATTTAATACTTTTTCTTGGAAGAAAAAAAATATATGGAATTATAAACGAAAATTATAAATCTTTTTAATATCGGGAATGGTAAAATTTTCAATACATAAGCTTAGCATGAAAACAACGTGTTTGGCCGTGCTATGTTACGTGATTCTTAATCCTATTGATTTCTTTCATCTTCCCTTAAAGTTCGTACTACTATTTATGGGACACATTTTATTGAGTAATTTATTCTAAATGTTTCTCGTTAAGTTAATTTACATTATTTTTAAGTTAGATGCCAAAGGAATGCAGTACACCAGGTTGTACTTCTAACTATAGTAAACATTCGCCAAATATCCACGTCTTACAAAAGATTAAAAATTAAATATTGTAGTAGTACTTAAATGATGTATATGCGAATTGTAAATATCAAATATCTTCATTTCTATTCCAGCACCTCGTCATATATTCTGTTAATATATTAACTGGACAAAATTTAATGAACGCAAATTTAATAACTGTTAGTTAATTTTATTTAAAAAGTGGTTATGGTTGTAACTGCTTTTAAGATGTGAAACTTAAATATTCAGTATAAAGAAATTCATAAAAATATCTGTATAAATAAACTGTTTATCAAAACTGTTAAAAATCAAGCCAAAATAATGAATCAGTAATGAGAGTAAGTAATGAGAGTAAGCACTGCTTTGTTTTTCCTTCAAATTACACACATCTACTTGCTTTAATGTCCACATGTATCATAGTAAAGAAACTAATAAAATTAGTAGCACAATTATGGCATAAAGCTACATTAAATAACGCTTCAAAGCCTTGGAAAGCTTAAAAAATGCTTGATGTATATGTGAAGACGCGAGCATCCGTAGGCCTCTTTTGATGACTCATCGAAACACACGCGCAGGCCCGTTACAAATAACGAAGGCCCCGAATAGCACCTTAGTGCTAATAATAAATTGCGTAATCTGGAAAAGCTCTTTTAAGCGAATTTGAATCCCAATTGTATGACGTCATATTCACTTGAAACAGATAATTTTGTCACGCAAATGATTAACTTTGGTGAAGAAGATATTAGGCTTTTTGAGTTTACTTTGTAATCTTTTTGCAGTAATGGCGGAAAAAGCTTTATCTTGAAGTCGGAGATCACCGTAATTATATAGTAGGATGATACACTTTAAGGAATATCTTCCCATAGCCCGCAATGTATTAGGAATGTTTTGAGTGCTCCTGTAGAAAATCTATAAATGATACATAGACCATTTTCAATAGGGTACATGGTATAGTAGATAAGAATAACATATTTGAATTTCGTAGAAATCGATGCATATTTACGGAAGTTAGAGCACGGACGGACGGACGGACAGACCGTCAGACAGACAATCCGAAATTATAAATACTTTTCAACCTTGTTGGAAAGTGTTAAAAAATCTCGATTTCAATTTGCATATAGGCAAAATCTTTATATTCTCTCAAAATTACCGAAGTCGTAAGAATTTATATAAAAGATAACACTAGTCAACAAATTTAAACTTTTTTTCTGCCTCTGGTTTGTAAATAGGTGGATTTACTTAATTCCGGGGTGCTGAATTTACTGGTAAAATCAATTTATGTCTATCACGTCACATTTCCAAGAGGCACAGGAAAATCAGAAGCAATACCAGCAAAATTTGATAGAATTGAAACTAACAAGAAATTTATATTAAGAATTTCATAATTCAATTTTTATATGTATACGTAGGTATTTATATGTATACACGTGCCAAGATAGATATCATCTTTTTTCCTGTCCAAAATGTCCTTCCTAATTGGTTTGAATGAGGACCATGCTGCTAACGCGATATTTGTTAGTCTGATATCAAACGATGGATCGCTGAACAATTTTTCTATTTGTGTTCCACTAAATATACTTTCTTTTAACTTTGCTTCACTCAGTTTGAGAAACTTCTTTCAAATGATTGAAGACCTGACCTCATTTATCCAGAGCTTTAGCAAAGTTCTTCATAAAACCCAACTTGACATGAACCGGAGGCAAAATGATTTTATTGGACTCAACCAATGTAGTATTTTTCACATTTTCTTTTACAGTTACATGTGATGTCCTTATAGGCCACTTTACTGTACAGTGGCCAAAGTTTAATAAGTTTCTTTCACGTCTACAGCATGAGCCAAAGGCACAGATGGAAACGTACTGCCATTATGCAGTAGTACTGCTTTCAATCTGGTTTTCCTAGAGTCAATAAAGAGTGGCTATTCCTGATGGTTATGTTGCACATCTAGCTGCATCAGCTGACTATTGACATGTCTACATACACACATTGAATTCTGCATGTCAAAATATGGAGCGAATGAAGTACCTTTTGATCTCAAACAGGAAATTTTTCTACCTGGAGCTAGAAGATTTCGTTGTTGCAGTCTCGACCCCAAAAGTTCAGATTGCTGTTTTGAAAGTTTTAGATCGCGAACCAAATCGTTCAACTCCTTTTGATTAAAGAGCTGAGGCGAAAATTCTTGAGAATGAGGGGAATATTTTTCTACAGGTTCTTGATCAGCGTCTTCAGATTCACTTGACATTGTTTATTATTCTATGTCTTGAAGATTACAGGCAGGAACAGGCAACCTTTCATTATGTCACCAGCAAATGAACTGAAGATACATTTTATACTTTATTTTATGTCTAGTTTTGATATAGAATGCCCTGCAATATTCGTGAGAGAGAAGTTAATGATCCTTAGGCTAACTCCACACCATAGGAATTGAGAATTGCATAGCTCGGCATTTTCCTTTCAGTCACTTGGTTAAAGTAGTAGTACATGTTATGCACGAAAATGAGGCACAAAAGTTTTATCTTGATCACCAAGAGGACTACCAAATATAATTTATAGGCCTTCTTAATCAAATCAGTAATTGTTTATTTCGGCTTTTGGGTTGAATTTCTCACAGACATAACAAAAGTTGTCGGGGTGGTTAAGACAACAACCATGTTTACTATGTAATTTTTAGTAAATATAAGTTTTAAATATATGTATAAGCAATTTTAAAATTAAAATACCTCTCAATATAAACGCTCACTTATTAAAAAAACTCTCAGTACATTCTTAGGCTGAGATAAATACGATAGTAATTGCGCCATGCAATTGCATGAGCACTTGCACTTGCCATGCAATTGCATCATGCAAGTGCATGTTTGAACATTCACCTGGTCATAATGTTTATTTTGCTCTACTGGATTATCTGCCCATCTAATGAATAACACTTGCCTGCGTAACATCTGACATCAAGTGGCTAGTACTCTTGTACCAAACTTTAGAAAAAAATTAAAAATTAAACATTAAAGTAAAATAACGGAAAGTAGTGAAATTAAGAAAAAATAAAAATAAAATCCTTAAAAACTCAAAAATCTTACGTGCTAGAGCATTTGGAAAGGTAGATTCGGATTCTACACACCAAAATACATACTAATTGATGTATCACATCCCAGAGACAAAATGGCGGTTGAGCAGTGTAATGTAACAAATCTTAATATTTGCACTTTATAAAATTATTTTTATAATCATAAAATTAAAAATTTAGTATGAGCGCACCAATTTTAATCCATTTTTCATGACATCAAAACGACGTCATTCTCAGTTGAGATATGCGACTTAAATTATTAAAAGGAAAACAACATAAAAGGAGTTTCATGTTATTTTAAATTTATAATTTTCGGATACCGTGGAAAATTACTTTTTCACTCATGGCTCAGTTTTCATCTCAATGTCTCCAAACCAAATTGTGTCTCTAATGCAGTTTTAAACTCGTGGCATTAAAATGACATTGATCTCACTTATGTTAGCTAACTTTCATACGCTGATGGTTCATCGCATGAATCACTATGTTACAAATTAGGATTTCGAGAGAGCTTTTTGGTGGCGAAAATTACAAAAAATCGCTTAAAAATTGGGGAACAGGTGGTTTCAGAGAGTTTTAAAGTTCAACAATATTTGCCTTGTATTTTTTTTTACATATTTGAGTAGACTTTCAAGCCGATTGGTCAGACGGTGTGGATTTGTATGCGATATAGTCAAACAAATATACGCTTTTATTTATAAGAATTAACTGACTAGACTTACAAACATCATCTGATAGATTCTTCTTTCGGCAAGTTATGCTTTAATACCTATAATGCGTCCGTTCAATACCAAGTTACGAACATAGTACATAGTATGTACAGAAAAATCGCCCTTTGCTCTAAATAACATACTATCATGCAATTAGAACTACGGATTTATGCTTCAGATATAAAGCTTTATTAAAACTAACTTCACGAGATTGGGTATTCTACAAATTTTGTTTTTTCAGTAAAATGTACAAACACACTTAGGAAATGAGCAAAGGAAAGTTCTCACTATCTGTACATACTTCTGATCTCGACCCATTTCTTCCAGCGAATAAACTTCAAATGCATTTGAAATTAACTTAGTCAACTCATTAAAATGGTCAATATTTCGTCAGCAGATTGAGACACTTTTAAGTAAGCATATACTTTTTTAAAAAGGAAATTAATGTTGAGATTTATGACATTTGTTTTGCTTCAGTATCGAAATTGTGATTTAGCTTGAACGAGTGAAATTTTCTTATTTAAACTGTTTGGTTCGTTTCGTAATGTTTATTCAACTACCAATATTTATAGATATTTAGAACATTTCACGGAGATATCCAGAATGCGCATTTTTCGTAGATTTCTGACTTTAAAAAATTTGAATCACTGTTTATGACATTACTAGCTGCGCACCCGTTCTCCGCACGGTAGGGAACGAAACTTCTTCTTACATGTATAATTCGAATTGATTCCAGTAATGTGGAATCTAAAAATAAGCAAAATTATTTGACTCTTGGCGTAAAGTTTCCAAGTAGTTATTCGTAAAGTTAGCATAAATACTGTCCTGAGACCATTTTGATATTATCCCACTAAAACTATGTCCCTGTCATTCGCGATCAGAAAAAGAAAAGCTTGACGGTTTGCAGCGAAAATTCCTAACTTTCAAAATGCCTCATTTCTACATCATACTCTTTTTTAGATTTAAGTTATACCATTAATACCTTAGATACTACATGATGTGAAGAACCGTTTTTTTTATAATTAAATAGTTGTGTGTACCCGCTCTTCGCAAGGCAAGAAGAGAACATTTTCCTAAAATGTTATCATAACTACTTGTGACAAACAGAATCTCCAAGAAAAAAAAAGTTCAGGTACAGTCTTTTCTGTGGAAATTACCGCGGGATATATTAACGCGACTTAAAATTACTTAATGTTTAGTTAGCTGTGATGTAAGACGGCTGTTGAAAATTGAAAATAAACGAATAGTTTCACGAAATATTTATTAACGCGGTATATTGTGCTTTGATCAATATTGCCCTAGTATATACTAACTATTACTTATAGTATCTTTTACTGATACCAATATATTTTCGTTTTTCCATCTTTAATGCTTAATTTAAAGAAACGGTTTAGATATTTGCTACGAATGTAGTCTTTTATTGTTTGGCGATTCTTTGCAATTTACGCATTAGCAAAAACGACAATCGTTTCACTTTATCGTTGCCATTAAAACAGCTTTCCATACATTTTTATGCATAATTCTTGTCAGATTGACGTATTTAGCACTGCAGAATATTTCTTGCGATTCGAAAACGTGTCCCGTTTAAAAACTCAATCGAAAATAATGCTGGGTAATTGATTGCTGAAAAAACATCATTCAATTATTTTTCTGGCAACGTAATATAAAACATGGAATTATTTCGTACGTGCCGTATGTTTTGCTTGTGACTCCGTTTTCTGATTGAGTTTCGAAAAGGGTTTTAAACTCGTGACATCAAAATTACGAAGATTTCACACGCAGAAACTCAGTTATTTTAAATTTATTTAATTTATTTTTTTCAACTGGCAATTTTATTCATTTTTACTGTTTCCCAGACAACCAAACCACAAGATATCATACCGAAAATTTTCAACAGCTGCTATTGAAATGAAAATCCTTCTTTACATAAAAATTCGTAAAAAATCTCCTAATTTATATTTTCCTCTGGTTTTTCTTTTAAAAGAGGGCGAAATGTATGCTCCGTCATTTGACGAAATATAAAAAAGTTATGACGGATAGAATTCAAGATGCAGCAGTTTAAAAAATATTTTACGAAAGTCAGCGTCAAATTTAATTTTATTTGAAAAATTCTCAAAAATCTGCAAATTATGTTACACAGTCCGAACAAACAGTTTTCTAAAGAAAATTTTCTCCTCTATCCGATGATGTAAATATCATTTTCTTGGGAGTGTAATTACCAGCGTTATTCCGTATTCAGCGAAATAAAAAACCGCTAAAAATCGGACAACACATAAAATAAAAACTTTTCTAATTCGAATTTCGAAAAAAATCGCTCCGAAGCGTATGAGGATCTGTCCTAGCGAAGCCGTATGCAAAATTCGGTAGGTCTGCGACCAACCGTCTCGGCGCAATGCGATCGAGAGACGCGCGCAAGAAGATCGGTGGTCACAAACCTACCTACCTACCTACATAGCTACATACAATGTTTACTCTCGGATTTTATTATATAAGATTTATTACAGACAAAATATCCTTCTGTTCATATCTTAAAAAAAAAGCCAGACCAGAAATTCTTTTTTAAAGCGTAACAAAGATATCAAATTAGTTTGAGGGTTTTTTGGAAATTCAGTATACAAGGCGGCGTACATGTGCTCAAATAATAAGCAGATATTTTCGCTTAACCTCGCCAAGAAACTTTTGGAGTTTGGTTTTAACTAAAGCAGGCGAATTTTGAAATTATCGCAACAAAGTACTTCATTACATATTATTTGTAATTTAACGAATCATGTGACAAACCATCTGCATACATAAATCTGTAGTGAAAAAAACTCAGCTGTTCGAGCCTCGTCAGTGGGAGACCCCCCTGAAACTCCTTAGCTTTTTAGTTTCATTATTGCCATATTAAAACGTCATTAATTGACTATGTCATTTTATCTCTCATCTTTCGTGTATTTCGCCTGGCAACCCTATGTTGAAATTTTTATGATTGTAACCTATTTATAGAAAATACATGTGATGCATATTCTACAGCTTACGAAATATTGTAACAATAGATTAAAACTGTTGTGAACTAATAGTATTTAAATATATGTAAAATTATGTCGTATTTTTATGTCGCATTTTCGGACAATTTTCAATAAAGGGGGGTGAGAGATAAAATGGCATATCATTAATTAAAACCGCAAATTCGTTCCCTTAGTAATTTCCCCACTTTGACGACTTTTCAATTTTTCAAAGACGAAAGAAAATTTCTCGCCAAAATTTAAAAGTTGCCTATAGATGGCAAATACTTAACTCTAAACAGCTGAATTTTTTTATTGCGGTATGCATAAAGAGATTATAAACATACTGAAAGATTTTATTTTCCAGTTTTGTAATTCATGTAAATTTATTGACCAAAATGTATTTGCTGTAGAGTTCAAATAAAACGGTTATTTTTATTTTGATATTACTTGAAAATACATTTGTAGTACATAATTTTTACTGCAGTATTTTGTGAACAGTTTAAGCTGAGAACTTTTTTCTTGTAAGGTTGACCTACGAAAAAATACTACAAGTGCTGCAATAATCAATAGTGCGACTGCTGAAGAACAAAACACAGCTTCGTGTTACAACATTAATTAAATATCACAAACTTTTCAAATTTTTTAAAAATTATGCTCACGTTATTCTAGAAAAAAACAGTCTTTCAAATATTTTTTAATATAGTATGATTAATTTATACAGCTTTAATTGGTATGTTGCAGATATGCAATACGGTGATATAAAGGGCTAAACTGCTTTACAATTTTCAAGTACCAATACACAATCAGGCATGTATTTTGACTGAGTAAGTCACATTCCGTCACAGGGTATCCTACAAATAATGCCACAAACTTTTAGGAGGGGTAGAGCACACCGTAAGTATTAAGAAGTGCAAAGTAACGTGGTGCAAAAAAACGCCAATTTTCCTTATGTGTTAAGAATCACTTTGGGAAAAGAAGTATTTGTCTAATTTCTTAACCAAATTTCAAAATTATAGTGGGATTGCCTCCAAAAATTTTATCAATGAAAAGAAATAAAAGTGCTTAAACTATTAATTTTAGTCACGTCTTTTCCGCGAAGTACACTTTAGTTTGTGACGAACCATATTCAGAAAGTTCACTATTATTTCTGCTCAGGTTTCAATTTGATAATTACAAGGGATTTTCATGCAGTGCTAGATATTTTTTCATTTCATTTCCTTTGCATGTGGTTCATTTTCATGTTGAGGAAGAAAATGTTGTATATATTTTAGCTATTAGTTACAAGAAGTAGGAACTAAACAAAAATCAAAAATCTGAATACAACCCGAAGTTTTACGAAAATTTGAAAAGCCTTTCCTCGTTAGCGATTGGTTAATAATGTGTAGAGGACACGCAAACAATCTCATTTGAAATTTTTGGAGCGCTGGCAAAAGAAGTAGAATTTAAATGAACACATAATTAGTACAAATATCAAAATACTTAAAATCGCGAGCTTATGAGAAAACGGCTAGCTTAATTCCTTACCCAAACGTAAAAAAAAATCTGAACCTGAACAACATATTTGGAAATGTTTTTTTTCCCTTTTTTTAAGTAAGGGGGAGAAAATGGTCATCCACCCCTCTATTCGGTTATATGTCAGCAACATCACAAGTACCCATTGCCGACGAGTGGGTGAGCGGATAAAACACTTAATATTGGTAGATGGCTAAAGGGTGAAGGTGAAGAGTTCTCTTACCGTGCGCCTAACGATCTAATGGTCGGAAGTTTTAAGCAGTTTTCTCCTTATGTAACTTGAATACGCATTAGAGCCCTTTAAAAATCCCTCTGTCCAATTCATTTTCCCTTTGGTAGATAGCTCTAATCATTGTGCGAATTGACGGGAAGATGCCGGAGATTGTCCCTGGCTGAAGAATATAATATCCCTGGCTAGAGAAATTGGGATACTATTTATTCCCTGCTGGCAGGGCCTGATTTCCTGGAGGGCTTTCGGGCCAAGCGCCCGGTCCCCAACAAAAAGGAGGGCTCCAAAGGGTTCTTTAAGTTTAAAAATTTGTAAATTTTGAAAAAAGTTTCCGAAAGGGGGAGGCAATGAAGCTTTTATCCAGGGCCCCGAACTGGGCAAATCGGCCCCTGCCTGCTGGAGAAATGTTAAAATTGGTCTCTGTCCCTACAAGTTACAGTACCTAACGATTTTAAGTACTGGGAATAGAAATTCTTCTTTTGTTTACTAGACAAAGGAGGAAGTTACAAGCATCTCTCTGAAATAGATGTACACATGCCTGACGCCACTTCTCATTCTGCAACTGGGGTCAGGTT
Organism: Cheiracanthium punctorium; assembly: GCA_038373885.1. Classification (NCBI taxonomy): domain Eukaryota; kingdom Metazoa; phylum Arthropoda; class Arachnida; order Araneae; family Cheiracanthiidae; genus Cheiracanthium; species Cheiracanthium punctorium. The sequence continues at coordinate 17,910 of JAWZYV010012175.1, forward strand.
TCAAAGTAAGATTGCAAAATGAACGAACAAGCCCTGCTCTGTCGCAAGCCGATTTTGTTGGTAGACGTAGAATCGACATAGGCAGGAATATATGTGCACAGAAAATTGAGAATCGACTTTATTTCAAAGTGATTATTAGCAGCTATGAAGACGAATTTTCCAATCCCACATTGCTATGTAATTCCGAATCTCTATTATGTGCCTCACCTCCCCTTAAAGTTTGTCCTAATAACTATGGGACACCGTATATTTCAAAATTGTTTGTAGCGCATTACTAAATGAGTTTTACTTGTACACAATGACTGTTGCATCAACAGCCTACACAGCAATCATGTTAGAAATGACGTTGTGGCAATGTTACATTTTGTCAAGTTCGTCAAATTACAAATGAGATATAAATGCACGCCTTCTGTGACGTCCCTTCTTGTTCAACATGTGACGTTGCAGTGCTATTAATAATTAGTTAAAATGGGACGTCAGTGTGTGATAAACATGTGACGTTACAAAATCTGTCCCAAACGGCCATTTTTTTGTTGCCATTACGTCTCTGCGATTTACGCATACTGGTTGTCACATGTAGTCATTAAGTCATAATGTGACCAGTAAGTATATACATGTTGTGAAGTCACAGTGCTATATAGGAGAAGCACCTCTGCATTGTTTGTCAAACTATACTCAATGGTCAGTGTTCATACAGTGGTGGAAGTTGATTTATGAAATCATACTTTTTTCAAAATAACTATTTTTCTATACATTGAAAATGCTTCGTATTTCATGTTATGCACGCTATGCATAACCTATATTTTAAACAACAAGAAATCATTCATATTAATAAATGAAAACAAATTTTCAATATTATGAATGGAAATTGATTTATGAAATCTGTAAATTGAATGGATAATATATGGATAAAATAAGATTTTGAATATCTTTTTGAACAACTAATGTCCAATTCTGACTTATAGAAGCTCTCGGTACTGTAACTGATGTATATTGTTGTCCATTTCCATAAACCATTTGAACAAGCATTTTCCAAATTAATACTATTAAAACCCAGACTATTAGGAGGATGATCTAATATAGCAGTATTTTTTTCCTTCAAACCAGTTGTTCATATCATTTGAACAGGGGCGTAGCCAAGGGGGAGGTTAGGGGGTCCTAACCCCCCCCCTCCCAGCATGAGGAATTTTTTACCATACAAAATGTATATTCTTCCCTACACTTTCACACACACGTATCATATATATGAGTTGTAGTAGTCGTAACCCCCCCTCCCATGAAAAATGTTTGGCTACGCCCCTGGATTTGAATAACTGCTGTTTTTTATGTTCCGCGTCAAATAATAAAGTTCTCGTAAAATTAAGACTCATCTGATAGAACTTTAGTACCGAAATTGAATTCTCGTTTAAATTCTGTTCCAATGTATTTTAAAAGATGGCAAATGGAACAGAAAAAGCTAGTGGAATCAAGAATGATTTATTATTCAACTGTGAAGAAACTGTGAAGAAGCACAGTGAAGAAGACAACTGTGAAGTTTTGATTGATATAATAGCGAATATACTCAGGGTGTCTCAGCACAATAATGGGAATTTTCTGGAAGAGGTAGGATACACCTAGATAACTCGAAATCATATAGGAATGAAGGGCATCAGAAGTCGTCTTCATGCACCTATTAATATTTGTTTTTTACTTGATGACACCAATCATATTTCTTAACTAAGTTTCATAAACAATGGGCTTGTGCTTCGAGTATTGCACTATTGATATAAGAAAGATTTTGTAAAGAGTACATTTCAGTATCAACATTTTGTATAGGGATGGATATGAGACGAGATGAGACAGACATTTACGACGAGACAGAAATTTTTTTCATTCCTTTATAGGGATTTATCGAGACGAGGCAAATCTTCGCAGCTGTTTTGCGAGCCGCGATAGGCCTATTTTTCGTCTCGCGTCCCTCCTTTTTTTTTTAGATCAATCTGGATTTTCCGAAATCGGGAAAATTGACTATTATTTCACACGCTTTGTACAGTTATTATTAGTTGATGCATGGAGACATTTGTATATTAGATTTTCGGTCGTCTAGATGTACCCAATCCCTCCCAAAATTTTGAAACGTTGTGTGAACATATAATTTATATATATAAGAAATAAACGAAAATGACAATGTCAAATTATACTGTATTTAAAAATTTGCGATCAATGTTTATCTCGTCTTCTGTGTCTCAAATGCGTTTTACTCTCTAATTAGCACAAGTGTGCTTCATAAAAATATATAGTAGACCTTCCCTATAACACGAGTTCATATAAGACGAATTTGCATGACACGGCAGAAAAATTTTGATGTTTTTCCTATAACACGTTAAAAAAGATTCATACAACATGGTAAAAGAATAAAGCAGATGTTTCTGTATCGCCTGTTAACACTACTGATGCTGATAATGTGTTTTTGCCTCGTACAACACGGATTCATATAACACGGAACGTATGTATGGTGTTAAATGGGCGCCTACTGTACTTGTGTTTTGAAAATTACTTCTGAATCACGGCAGAACACTTGTAGAGAAAGTTGCTATGATTAGGCCGTACGTGGTTATAGATCCCAATATTGTCAGAATTAACATGGAATCGATCACTATGGAGTTGAGTATTTTGAATCCTTCAAAGCTCTCATTGATGGCGAATAAATTTCGTGAACTCATTTTGAACGTCGTCGGCAAGGATCTCATTGTTCTTTTTAATCTGGATGCAGCGTTTATAACAGATGAGCCACTCAAACAAACCCACACAAAATCTGAAAATAGCACCGCAACGCGAATAATTGCATGTGCGCTAACTTTGGGCTGGAGAATGCTATAGTACGCGGTACTAAATACTCTTAAAAGCTGCAAGGCGAATCCCGAAAGAAGCAGAGGATGGATATCACTGTTGATGTCCGATGTCAAGTCTATAAAGTTCTTGTAAAATTCGAGGTCCTCTGAATCTACTCTGTTTGCAGACTTTAGTTTTCTGTCGAACTCCGTGGCAATATCTCTCAAAAGATAGCAAATCGAACAAAAATAACACGTGAGAACTGTAGTAGAGAAAACCATAATAGATATGGTAAATGTAATGTTGAAGCACGTGCAGGAAAAAGGTGGAGGAATAGACAGGAAGTGGAAAGTTTTGGGAAAGTCTGGGTCTGCGATAAAAGCTATAATATAATGTACGTTAAACAATTCATAAATGATTATCATTGCAATTAATTTCACGACATTCTTTTTTATTGATAATTGTTTGCATATTTTTGCGTAAAGCTCCCCTAATCGGCAGTTTATTTTTTCCAACTTGTTTCTCTGTATAAAAAATGAAACTCTTAAGAGTTTGTTTATGATGTGCATACCAAGGACACATGCATTTTGTCTGGTTGTACTACTGATAAAACATTCAATTCTACTAGCAATAAACACAAAAGAACCAATTTCAAGTAATATTAAAATTAGGATGCATACGCTGAAAACCAACTGCTGAGAATGCTTAATAAAAGGCAAGCCGTGTATGCTTGATACGAATTTTAAAGGTAAAAGCACTTTCTCCATAGTCGCTCTGTTAAACTTACGGTTAGAATCATACCGTGCTGCTGGAGTATGCTTGTAAACTTTCTGGAAAAGAACAATTCCAGAATCACTTTCCATTTTAAATTGTAAATAAGATATTTCATGAATTGTTCATTATTGTACTGAAAAATACTAGCTTTTCGTATCTATTCAGATATCAATGTTTTGTCCACCTCATAATTCTGAAACCATACCACAAAACGGAATTTTGTCAGATTCCTTTGTGAATGCCTTGATGCAGCTTGTGTTTCTCTGTTCTGTACCCAGTCCAAATGGTGACATGATACCCTGCAAGTGAAAAAACAGCAACATTATTTATGCATATAATCGAAAATCAACCTAAACAAAAATTCAAAAATCAAAACTGCTTTCTCATTTCATTTCAAGGTCTTAAAAAATTAACTTACATTGAAAAGTATACATGCATTTTTTATTCTAAAATCATTACTTTGAACGGAGAACATCATGAATGTTTAAATATTTTGATGATTTTCTCTGGCAATTTTCGAAAGAAACGATATGCATAGTATGTAAACCTTTCATTATATGTATGAAGTATATTTCTACAAAAGCGCTAGAGCGGTAATATCTTTTTAAAGCATACAGTCTTTTACTTCAATAAAGCACGCAAAATGTATTTGCATTTGTAAAGATTAAAGTTTCATTTTACATCTCTTTGGGAATATTTATTTAAATTTGCTGTAGACTTTCTTTACAGTCTCAAAGTTAAAAAAATTATACAGGAAAACAAATCTGAATAAATAATAAGCTACTGTATAAGGTATTTTACAATAATCTTTATATATAGAGACTTGGCCGGCCTACGAATGCTTTTTAGAAATGTGTAGGATGGTAGATTTATATTGGTATTCACTATAGTTGAATCTAAAAGCTTTTCAGGTTTGAATTTCTAGTAAAATAATACATTTTATGGCCTAATTGAAAACTTTAAATTTTAATTTTCCTATTATACGTAAGTTAAAACACCAATAGCCAGTGACAAAACTGAAAATTGTTATCCCTATTATTAAAAACACTTACAATTTCAGAAAACATAAGTTGCTAGGTGTATGAAAAAGGCTGTTTGATTGTGATAATATTGTTTGCTTAAAGCCGATTACCTACAAATAGTTATAGATGTTTATCATTCAGATCACTCAAGATGAAAAACAATCACAAGATGAGGACAGTTTTATTCAGTTTGAAATTAAATTTTCATCGCAAAAGCGATTTATCATTTTAAGCAATTGTTTAAAATCGATAGAAAACTTAATAATACTTGCGGCGGCACGGGATCATCTCCGCGCACACAACACCCGGCAATTAAAGGCCGGTCGAATGGGTACCTTTCGGCCGAGCTGGTTTGCGCCTCATTGTACCACCTTAATAATGAAATCATTGTTGGATTCCTTGCTTTCCCCAGCTCAATTGTTTGATAATATCCATATAGACCTTAAAATTTATACTGATGGCTCTAAAATGAAAGAAGGTTGCGGAGCGGCATACTATGTTTTTCAAGATGATATTCTGATAAAAAGTAATCAATTTAAACTCAACAGCAGCAACTCCATTTTTAAGGCAGAATTATATCAATATATGGATCGTTAAAATGCTTTTCAACAACGTCATATAATTTATGCGGAGATTCATTTGAGTGGCTACTACATGTTGTCACTCCTCTGGTATGTAGTTATACCCTCAATACGGATGCGATAATACGTTTCAATTTATGAGTGACAAGGTAAGGCTAAACGTTTTTTTTTATCTTAAATGGTATTTTTAAAGGGCAATACAAGTTCTTTCTCCAGAAGTTGATCCACATCTGTTCAATTGCTTCTTCAAGTAGTCGTAGATTTTTAAACAGCTCTGATTGATTTTGTTGTATATATGGCAGTTAAACTCTTGCTCGTGAAAGGCACACTATTTCATCTGTTAAGTCACCTTCACCGATTTCTCGAGAACATTGGTGTATTGAAGTATTTGCTTCAAGTGCATAAACGTAAGATTTATAAGTGTAAATTCTTGCCTAAATAGTGCGAATGACACATTGTGAGATTTTGCTTATTTCGGGACTTCATCCTGTTTGTAATGATGCTTTATGTTTTTATACAGTGAGTTTCGCCTATGCCATAAGTCCAAGTGATTTTATATGTATAAATATAAACTTGCATGTTCTTTATACCTTCACATTCTACGAAAAGTTAGCTAAACTAAACTAAAATGGCATTTTGAAAAAAATCTGTAGCTTTCGGAGCAAAACTTCATCCAACAGGTAATTTTATTTTGGACTCAGCTTCACTAAAAGCAAGTTATTTCTTTTTAAAATTATTCAAGCCGCAGCAGTGGCAGAGCGCATAGCTCTCTAAACTGGGAGACGGAAGGTGCCTGGTTTAAAACCGGTTGCTTCGCCTACTTAACCGTTCGAGTTTTCCGTGGTTTTCTCCGAAACTTAGCCTAAATACGGGATATTATCTTAGAACGTTCACACGGAGGGCACCCCACCCCTCGGCCCAGATCCCACATGCAGGAAATTTGCCAACAACAACACTTTCCTACTCTTCCCTACTATCTCCCATGTATAATTTTATTTTAGTTAAGCACACATTTCGAAAATATGGCTGCGCCAAACTGCCAAATTTTGCATCACTCACATATCTTTAAAATACCGCAGCACATTTTTCAAACATCTGTAATAGGTGTAATTTTACATCTTTTTAATGACCTTTCTTTCGTTATGCTCATTACACCATTTAAAAACATGTTATTTTTTCAAATTTTATTTTGTTATGTTTCATTTGATCTGTTATAACAAAACAGATTCAAACCGTGTTATTCGTAATTTAAACAGATTATAATAAAATTTAAATAAAATAAAACAACTAAGCTACATTACCTTCGACAAACCAAATAAGCAAAGGAAAATATATAAACTTTTGTAAAGGAAAATATATCTAGATTCAAAATAATGAGGAAAAACCAATACTTTTACTATTCATGCGACAGGGAAAAGATACATTTATATTCGTAAGGATTTATTTTTATAAAACTCTGTGTACCATACAATGAAAAGAATCTCACTGAGCACGGATGTCACTATTTGATGAATATACGAACTAAATTAATAAAAAAGAAGTTCAGAAAATAAATTTTTATGAATACTGACGGATTTTATGGGAAGAGATTTAGTGATGGTCATGTAACTGACTTATAGATTTCCAATGCATTCAGTTCGTAGTATTTCGCGTATAAAGAGTTGAATATCTACAAAAAGAAATAAATATGTATTGCAGATCGTAGCAATACTGATGAATTCTTGAAAAACGATTATATAGATTTAAATCACGTTATTAAGTACACATATACATGCTAAATCTGTCTATCTATATATACATTTATATGCATGTACATATAAATAAATTTTCGTGATTTATGAAATCTTTATCCACAAATCTCTGTTGAGCAGAGAGATTGACATTTTACAATGCATTGCACAACGTAATTCAAATAAATTTTTACGAATACTGACGCATTTTATTTGACATAGTCATGGTTATGTAACTGACTTATAGATTTCCAATGCATTCAGTTCGTAGTATTTCGTATCAAACACATAAATATATATTGCAGACCGTAGCAATACTGATGAATTCTTGAAAAACGATTATATAGAATTTAATCACGCAACTAAGTACTCAGATACATACTAAATCTATATATATATATATATATATATATAAGTGTGTGTGTGTGTGTGTGTACATATAAATACATTTTCGTGATTTATGAAATCTTTATCCGCAAATCTCTGTTGAGCAGAGAGATTGACATTTTCAAATGCATTGCACAACGTAATTCAGCATAAAATTGACAGCAATTCACTCCAAATCGGAGGTTGTCTGCTATTAGGTAAGAAATATTTTAATTATTTTAGAGATTTTTAAAAACAGTTATACACAAAGACACTAAAATGTTTTCAAATTCAATAGCTTTCGCATTGTTTTGCAAATTTAGTATTTTTATTACATATAATTTCTCGGTACATCCATTAGATAAATTATTTTGGCAAGTGAATTTTTTATTACATAAAAGTGGCGGTAATCCCGACGTCAAAAATCCGGATAATCTGGATTCAATTCCTGTGAAAAAATCTGAAGTGATATATAAATAAGGAAACACATTGCCAGTGCCTACTAGTGAAAAATTTTAAATCAGTTTTTCTCAACCTCTTATTTCGTTACCTGTTTGTTGCCATCGGCACAAACAAAGGGTTTCCTTATTAGTCCCAAAAGACCTGTCTGCTTTGTTTTATTATATATAGGATAAGTGCACCAGTAATTGACACTTTAAGAGCAATAATAAGCATTGACCAGTAATTGCTAATTACACTACTGGCCATAAGTATTACAAGTTTGAAAAATCTAATCTTTTTCAAGATTAACCCTCCCACGCCACTCAATTCAATATTAAAGCGACAGTTTTTGAAGTCAACATATTAAATTAAACACTTCAAAGACAAGATATCGTTATGTTAAAGAAAAAAATTAACATTTTAAAAAGTGGCATAAAAAATATATTGGTTATTATGAATCATAATGCATTGTGCGGCTTCTCGAATTTCTTTGTCTTTTCGGCTTTTTCGTTTTTACGAAGTACATAATTGACGCGACATTATGCTAAAATTCCTCACTTTGGTGATTAGCTGCCAAATGTTGCTTAAAAAAAAAAGAAAACTACTTGTGAATCTTTCAAACTTTAACTCATTCAAATAAGCTTCATATATGAGATCTGTCCGAAATGAATGAAATTACGGAGTTTTTAAAGATTCAAGTTACCCATTTGCTCCCTATTTGTGGTACAAATAAGAAATGTTGAAAATAACTCTTGAACAGCATTCAGGGAATTTAGATCTAAACACAATGATAAAACCGCATCTGAAAAAACTTCATATGAACTTTTTTTGCACATGAAATCAAATGCAACAAATGGAGTTTATTTCCACATAATTTAAGTATTTTGTCCATCTGGGGCTGCAAGTATCAGCACATTGTATGTTTTATAAGTAGTTTATTCGAATTTTAGCAAAACTCAAAACCTCAAAATTTCAGATTTTTTTTTGCGAAATTTCTGTTTTTTTTTGTGGTTTTTTTTTTAGGAATTATAATTCAAAAATTCTTAAAAAGATATAAATCTAACAAGTTTTTTGTCCATTTTTTGAAAAGATGGTCATTCTTGAAAAGATGGTTAGATTCTGAAACTTGCAATATTTTTGACCAGTAGTGTACTAAAACTATCTAGAAACAAAATTTTTATTATTTTCAAAATTTAAATGAACTTTGAAAATTCATGTAAGATATAATTTATTTCAGAATATTGGATATTTCTATTTTTCTTGCATTGTTGCGATGGTGGTGACACCAGTAACTAACACCAAGAATAAAATTTCGGCTCCAGTGATTGAAACCGCATGCTCCAGTAATTGACACCTAAGAAATGAGTAGAAAAACATGCTGATATAATTTTTAATGCAGTGACGTAAAAATGGGTACTCACGTATTATTCCGGCGGTCATTCCTGCCAAACTATATTTTCGTCAAATGTGCTGGCAAACTGTTGCCAATCGTATTCCAAACTATTAATTATTTTATGTGTCCGGCATTTGGTTCGTCTTGATGGACCGCCGGGATAATACGTAAGTACCTAAAAATGGCTCAAGAAAATGAAGTGAAATTTGATTACATGATGGAAGGTCACTCAACTTAACCTATAGGTGTCGAATTAAAAAAAAATTCTGATCAGATTTTGAGATTTTTCGAAAATTGTTTCAAAGTGCGTAAATTTTTGTTCGTGCATCACGTAGTAATGACTAAGTCGAATGATATGAAATTTGGTGACATGATGGTTGATCACTCTACATAAGCTATAACGTCGAATTAAAAAAAAATGATCAGATTTTGAGATTTTCGAAAATTGTTTCAAACTGCATAAATATTTGATCGCAGTTCACGTAATATCTGCTAAATTGATTCAAATGAAATTTGGTGATAAGGTCACTCAACTTAAACTATAGGCGTCAATGTTTTGAAAAGTTTTGATTAGATTTTGAGATTTCGCGAAAATTATTTTTAACAGTGTTGGGGATAACTTTACAAAGTAGAAACATTCTTCTCTTGTCAGCTGAAATGAACATGTATAATGCCAACGGGGACACCTATCCAATAGGTCCATTACAATAACGGATTTATACAGTGGATTCCCCTCACCCGGCATAACACGGTAGATACATTCCGTCCGATATGAATCCGTGTTCTACGAGTCACAAACATATGATGAGCATCAGTAGTGTTGAACGCGATACAGAAATATTTGTCTCATTCTCTTGCTGTGTTGAGCGAGTCTTATAGGAAAGTCATGTTATAGGAAAAAGATCGCAATTTTTCCGCCATATTTCACATATCTGACTTGTTTGAAACTATGTTATTGGGGGGATCTATTGTTTTTGAAATTGCACAACTTATGCAAGTAAATCTTAAGAAAGTACGTTAAATTGTTTGAAAATTGCCAAACATCGCAATAAAAACAGCATTTAATTGCAGTTCATATTGAACTACATGAAGAAAGGCTTGTAGAAGTCAATTGATAAATATTAAGGAAAAAATAAAATCTATTGATACTCATTTCGAAACGATTTTATTGAAACATAGCGTAAGTATAGAAGATATTTCAGCATAAAGCATATTTGTCATTCGTGTGAATAACTGAATTAATCCTACAAAGCTCGACTTTTTTTTTCTGTGTCTGAAATAAATATAAATGATTGTGATAGGGAGTAGTATTTCGGGAAAATAATTTAAAAAATAGTAACAAAACATTTTACTAGAAAATCAATTTTTTATTTCAGTTCCCTATGTGGTACAATGAGGCGCAACTGTACATTTTTGGCATTTATATTGAAATTTTACTGTTCAAATCATTTAATATGATGACCTTCAAAACACAATATTTTTTCCCGGTCGAAACTCTTTGATAACTATTTTTGTTAATTTTCGAAAATAAACAAAATGGCGTACGAAAGATTAGGGTTTAAATTTCCATCCACTATGACAGTATTTGGAACAGTAATGACATCTACATGCAATATCCTGTATTATATCATTGCTATCTATGTGTAAATACCCTTAAAAACCGATAGATGTTTCTGCTGGTATTTTATAGACGTAGAAAAATAATTAAAGTGGTTGGTCCACATACAGTACCAGGAGATGTTTCTGCTGGTATTTTATAGACGTAGAAAAATAATTAAAGTGGTTGGTCCACATACAGTACCAGGTACCTTGTAGGGTTAATTGCTCGATTCTTGACTTGAGAAATGAACTTTCTACCTTCTGGCCCGGATTCGAGAGCGTGATTTTTCTATCAATGTTTCTGTTCATTTTGATTATGATTTCAAAGATGCTGGCTTTCTGGTCGTTCGTTCTGTGGTAAACTGTTTCCTTAATGTACATAACATAGATAAAAAGGAGGGAAATAGCAGTTTGGTCCGGATGGAGTCCACAAACCGGGTAGCCCCACCATGGTCGAGTGGATAAGACACTCAAAATGGTAAACAGCTTAAGTGTGAAAGTCCACCGTTATGGCCTGACACATTACATGGCTCTCAATGTAACGGTTGAGTTTATGGTCGGTTTTCTCCAGATTTAGCTCGAATACTCGTTAGAACCCCTTAGAAAGTCCTCCGACCAAGGTACAGCCCATCCTGGGCCGATGGCCTAAGTGTAGCTTTGATATAACAACATAGACAAACAAACAAATCGGGTAATGGACCAGAGCAAGTAAGAACGTGATCTATAATCCTTGTGCTCTGCGACATCCATAAATCCATATTTAGTCTAATCCGCGAGTTCGTAGATCAGTTTAACGAGATTGTAGATGAGAGGGGTGATCACAGGTTACACATTTTCCTTGCTCCAAAATACCTTGCAAATAATAAAATTCGGGGGAAAAAGCTGGGGTTAAGAAAGAAAGGCAAATTAATAAATTTGTGTGAACACTAATAATTAGTTCTTATTTCTGCTTATGAGTGTTTTAATAAAGCTTATCATTTTTCATTTTTTGATGGTCATTTTGTAAACTTCAATTTTATTACTGTAGCGAGACCATTTAATTGCTCTTGGGGAATTGTCTACTGCTATGTGATCGTAGTATGTATATCCTCATTTTGGCTCAGCGAATCGTTTTGCTTACTGGAAGGTAAATGCTGGGTTACTTTTAACCAGGCGTGGGCAACATTTGTGAAGTTGCGGGCCGAACTTTAAGCTGTTAGCGAAGTCGCGGGCCGTATAAATGGGGTTTTATGTGGGATTTTGAATGGTTTTTATGGTTTTCCTATAGGTATTTGAAATGCTCAGCGACCGGATCAAAAGCCGTGGCGGGTCACATCTGGCAAGTACTACACGAGTACTTAAAGAAAAGGCTTTATAGAGGCTGTTCTATTACAAATCTTCAATCCTACCAGGTATGTGTCCGTACTTTTCAACTCATGTAGTGCAGTGGTGGCCAAACCTTTACCATATCATGCGCCTGTTTTTTTTTTTTTTTGTGAAGTTAAGATGCGCCATACAGCTCAAGCCCCTTTTAATTTCCTTTCGTTCACGGTAGATCTGGAAAAAAGGAACAGAAAATTTAGTATAGGATTGGAAAAGTAGATGTGGGCATAAAACTGCTCTTGTTCTTTTTCCCCTACAAATACGGATAGTTGCTCATCAAGCACTCACCACTTCTGAGGCCCGAATTATTGGTCATTTTACTGTGAGACCACTCAATGGCAGGCAACCACTTATGAAAGAATGGAATAGTTAACACCTAAGCCCTAGCTGGGAATCCAGCCCTGAACCAAGGTGCGATAGAATGGTTCTTTAGCCACTACACCGCTTGGGTGACTGAAATTGTAGTTCTAAGGAAGAGAATTGTAGCTTTAATTTTTCGGCTATTTAGTAGGGGATCAGAGATGGTTCTATTTTTGGTAACAGTGTTCTGGAATGTAAAAATTCCTTTTGACTTTGCATCATAAATTATAGGAAATAAAATATTTCCGGTCACAAACGTATTTCAAAAGTCTTCAGTCTGTCTCAAAACAATAAGTAAGCATAAGGATGTAATCCGCCACAGGAAATCATTCACTGCTCCAAGTTAGGTGTATGCGCCACGCTTCAGTCACCTCTCTTCATGAAAGAATTACACTAGTCTTCTTCTAAGCTTATTGAGCATTTTGAAGATAGTACCAGTGACAGCCAAATGCACAGCACATCCGTCTAGAATTGCATTAAACCTAGAAAAACTGTGATAAAATTGTGAAATGAAATTACAGTGGAGCATCGTTTATACGACGCCGAAGGGACTATCGAAAAACGTCGTATAAACGATAACGTCGTATAATCGATTTTCACTTTTAAAACTAGAACTATTTTTTAAATTAATTTTAATTGTTAATGTGTTCATTTAGATAAACTTATATATTAAACAAACCAAAACAAACAAATAATAAAAAGGAAAAAAGTATAGTAAGCTATTTAAATGTACATACGCATTTTCTTTGATGCCGAAGATCCAAAGGCTTTCGCTTGTTCTTCAATGTTTTGGCGATCGTGAATAATCGTTTTAAAAGTAGACACCGGAATACCCATCGTTTTAGCTAAGTCAGCTTTTGACCTTCCCGGGGAACTTTTATCAAATTCTTTCAAAATTTCAATTTTTTCTTTTAATGAGATAGATTTGCGTTTTCCAGACATGTTGAAAGAGCTGTGGCTGAAACAGTCCGTAAAGCGAAGAATGCAAAAATAAGAAAAGTAGTACGATCTGTTTCTGTTACATACTGCATACGCATGTCAAGGTCTTAGACGTTCCCGCCGTTCCACCAACACGAAATTTCCTTCCCCTATCCCCCCCCTATCTACTTAGAATTAAAAAATTTTAGGAACACCTGAAAACACAAATCGACCGCCGAAAAAAAAAAAAATCCGTGTGTTCTTAAAACACACAAGAAAAATAAACATGTTCAAACTAGAGCAAAACGACATATAACCGATTTTGTGCGTCATATAAACGATTTATTTTTACATTGTAACGAACAGGAATGAATTGGGACCACACTAAAACATCGTATAAATGTAAACGTCGTATAAACGATGCTCCACTGTACTTTTATCGATTTAAAAATATAATACATCGCTGACAAAAGAAAGTAGAAAAGCTTTGTTTAAAAAGCTTAGTCTAGTACAATCATGCAACAACTGAATTTTAATAACTTTATTTAATGTTCGATAAATCGTGTCTTCCCCAATGAAATACATTATAAAGAAATTGTTCATTATAGTTGATCCACAGGTTGTTATGTTCGTTAAAGTGCACTATTATGGCAACGTGCAAACACTCCATTTAAAACAACTGAAATCGTATAGTTCTGTTTGAAAGCATTATTTTGCTTATTTACTTATTTTTTTTTTAAATTTTTATGTATTTGCTATTAATGTATGTATATATATATATTTTATCTTTCAGTGTATTGTTATTAGTAACATCATGGAAACATGCACATTTCTTAGATTTCTTGCTCTCACTTGTCAGATATGGTGAAAATAAGTAAACTGATAGTGTTGATGACAGTGATCTTAGCTAATGAAGACAAAAATATGAATGACATTTCTATAAAACATCAAAGATTAAACATTTACAGCTGATAAAATCACCAAGCTTAAAAACTGCTTCATTTTAAACATTTAAAATGTTCAAAAAACACATTTAGCTGATTTTATAAAGAATCATCATTTCTTGCACATCAAATGAAAATGCCTCCTGAATTAGAAAATAGCTTATTCGAAAAAACAAATAGGCATTTCACATCAGCACAGTACAACGATGCTAAAAATTCAAACCGACTACAACATATTGAAAAAGTATTTTTGCCTTTTAATGCACTTTTATGGATCCACGGAATACCTTTATTCAATAACAGTGTCAATAGAAGCAATTTTACCGCAAAAATCTTTTTCGCAACTGTAGTTCTGCTACACGAGATGAATTTACTTTTCCGTGCTCATCACTGGATTGAGGAAGCGTACTTCAGTAGAAACAAGAGTTCCTATGTTCTGCTCATCTATGTTTTCTTAAATGAAATTGTTAGGTGTTTCTTTTTCATTCATCGAAGAGAATTTGAAATTATAAAACGCAGAGTTATTGAATTTTACTATAAAGTAAGCAATGACCAATTACATACGAAAAAAATTTTAATCACATTAGCATTGTTTGTAATTTGCAGAGAAACGTTGAACGGACTGCATATAGCATTTGTCTGGTGGAAAACTCCCAAAATTAATGATACATTTAAGTACTCTTTCATTTACGCTCCTTATTCTGTTACAAGCTACAATATTTCAAACACAATAGGGCTATTTTCTCTGGCGCAGGTAGCAATTACGTGCTATTTTTGTTCCGTTTGTTACTTGCTCAAAGATGCTTTGACGAAGACCAAGCAGAGACTGTACTCTCTCACTGCAGCAGACACGGACAACTTCCTCGAACTGTACGATTCCTTTACGGATTTGACGAATTACATAAATGAAAACTGCCATCCGCTTTTTGTGACTGGATTTACATTGCAGCTGTTTAGAGTGTTCAAAAATGCGTACGACGGCATATTCGTTCTGGGATTCAGTCCTCTTCATGTGCTCCGCACAGCTGTCTTGTTTTCAGACATTGTCTGGATTTGTTTGTGTGGCTCCGCTGTTGTTAATGAAATGGAAAAGCTGAGGAAAGCGGTTAAGAAGGTTTCCTTGAGGAGTCCAAAGAACTCCCAGAATGTGCTTCTCCTCATGAACACTTTTGAAGGCTTCGAAGGTTTCAAGATATTTAACACCATTGTTATTGACACTAAACTAATACTATCAATTTTGGGAACCTTAACTACTTATGGTATAATAATTGCCACTTTTCATACAACTACTGTTTGAGTAAGGAGATATTTAAAAGATTTATAAAGGTTTAGTCCTCTTCATATATTCCCCACCGCTGTCTACTTTTTAGACCCTGTCTGTATTTGCTTACCTGAGACTTGGATACCTATCACACTCATCAGAGCAAAGAGACCTGATCACTATATCTAGCAACCACATCACATTTAAATCCTGTAAGCACCTAAGTATTTCAAAAATTTGGAGAGCATTGCTTTACAATAGGGCTAATCGCATGTCACCTGATATAACTGAGCCAGTCGTCCGTTTCCGAATGATTACCGGCCATGTTTGTCGACAACTCCACCTTCACCGTATCGGTCTAGCCTCTGAGGAGACTTGTCCATTATGCAACCAGGACAGAAAAAACAGCAAACATCTGCGCATCTGCCGGAAGCTTGTATGTCCAGCTAATGCCATCATTTATCGCTGCCATGAATCTTAGAGTAAAACAATTGAATGACCTCACATACGAACGATAGATAAATGAAATTACAAGAATTTTGCTTGGGTTGTTTTTCTAATCTTGTTGAAATTGCAAAGCTGAAGCAAGCAGTCAAGAAGATATCTCTGAGAAGTCAAAAGAAAATAAATAATGTGCTTCGCCCCATTAACACTTTTGAAGACTTCAAAGGTTTCGAGATATTTAACACAAATGACACTAACTCGCACTATAAGTTTTGAAGCCATAGCTCCTTATTTTGTCATTATTACGATTTTTCAAACAACTCCTCTGTCAAAAAGGAGATGTGCAAATTGCTGGAATATGGGAAGCGACATATTGCCCCTATCGGTAAGCACAGTTTTATATTACTTTCAAACACTCTACCGTACCCCCATGGCCAAGTGAATAACACACTGAACGTTGTAGATGGATGAAGTATGAAGGTTCATGATTCTGACCTACTACATGCATGTCGATCTAACGGTTTAGAGTTTTGTCGTTTATCTTCACATGTAACGTGAATACGCATTAGTACCCCTAAAATGTTTCCCAATCAAGGTTTCCTGCACCTCCTAGTCAGACAACATTCCAGTAGTTTTCCTTTAATACTCTACCAACACTCTTCCACGTAGCATTACGAACAGGCTTTGAAATTTCAGACATTTATAAGATTTAATATCTTGTTTGCAGACCAAAACAGCGAATACGCACTCAATCGTGAGGAATTATTGTCTTGCTTAGAGTTAAAAAATACGCTTACTTTTATCTCAAATGCAGAAATAATGTTCAAGTAGTCTCTTCTGTTAAAAGTACCGCGATATACATTAACGTGGGATTACTTATTATTCAGTCAGTTGAAAGGAGTCCGTTGAAAAATAATGAATATAATGCACGCTTTTAATTTTAATCAATATTTATTCACACGGCATATTGTTCTTTTCTTCCTATTATCGTAACAGATCTTCCAATTTTAAAATTCGTAATCTAATGTTTTCATTACATATATAAAATAATTAAAAGATGATGCACGTGTCTAAAAATAAAACCAATTCACGCACCATCTTAATACCCAATTGAAATGCTTAAATTTTCCGTGGTTCAGCAGAAGAAAATTGTTTATTGATTTTAATCTCTCAAAAAAGTCAAACGAATGTCAAACTGTGCCATTTCGATGAACTTCTTAGAATTTCCTAAACTGCGAATTTACTTTGACATATGACATACGTTTTGTAAAAAAGTTTATTAACTTCACGCAATTTTTTAGTTTATGAGATCCCATTTTTGACTGTCTTAAAAGGAATCCCAGTTAGTTCAATTATTTTACTTGGTTCATTCTTTCATTTATTTTCTGAAGGAGTAATATAATTATCAACGACGGTGGAAAAAATCTCTTTGCATAAGACCGCTACGGAGGAGCATAATCTTACATAAAAGTTGGTGCGCTTGCCTTGCCCTACTGAAAAATTTCAACACTTTTTAATACGTGGAACCAAGAAGCATCAGCGTAAAGCAGATAAGAAATACACTAGAGAGCGCATCGCCATTGAAAATTCGTTGGAAATGTGAGTCAAGGATGAACCATGTGACTCGTAGCACGGAAATGCGCCGACAGGCTAGACTTGAGCTTTGTCTCAGCATTTGATGAGTGGTAAGTGTAAATTACGAGGCGTATTCGGAAAATAAATTCCGTTTAAAAAAATCAGTATTTTTTTTTATTTCAAGCCAATTTAATTTTTACATGAAAGAACATACCTTAAACTATTTTTCTAAATAGTATCCGCCAATGTTCAAACACTTGTCGCTTTTCTATACCTTCTTCATAGAAATTTCTATACTGCCGGTTATGCTTCTATGGGGAAACTATTTAGAAAAATATTTTAAGGCAAACTCTCTCATGTAAAAATAAAATTGGCTTGCAAAAAAAATTTTTTTACTAATGTGTTTCAAAACAGATCTTACTTCCCGAGTACGCCTCGCAGAAACGAAATTTACTGTCACCATACGCATTAAAAACCCTCTTGGCGTAGAAAAAAAATATCGCCAAGGCTCAGCGGATTGGGATACACTGAAATATTCTTTATTTATAAAAAGTATGTTTTAAAAATAGGAAAAAAATTACACTCTCCTTTCAAACGTTATTCCAGAACCTTTCACAAATCCTAAATTTGCCTCCATATGCAAAGCAGCTATGTACCATTTTTTCTTAAAAACAGAACGATGAAAACGGAAATAAGTTCGATCCATAGAAAACTAAGGAGAGTTGGATGTGTACTAATTATGCGCGTAAGATTTTGCCACAGTTCGCGTGATGGGATAAGCGCCTCAAGTTGCGCTTTCTATCTTATTTTTTCTCTGTAGCCTGAATTGTTACTTTCAGATGATCTCTAAAACAATCTTCTAGAAAAATATCTTTTTTACATACATTATTTTACAAAGTTTTCAATTAACTTTTAAAGTAACTATTGTAAAAAGTGAAACATTCCAGTACTCAGATTTAGACAGAAAAATCGATTTTGATCATCCAGCAATTCGAAAAGTTTTTGCGTGACGTCTCTACGTACGTATGTTTGTATGTACTTACGTAAACATATACGGTTTTTTTTTTGACAGCATATTACTACAATACCATTCACTAACACGATTACGGTAGATTTCGGATTTGGGGATTTAATTAAACTTGGGTAGAAAATTTTAAAGCGCAAAAGATTTCTCTGTAAGAGATCAACTATGCAAATTACATTTTAGAAAAGCGCTTTGAAATACGATTGACGCGAATTGTCTGTTTGATAGAAAGCATGAAGAATTTCTTAAAACATTTCTAATTATTACATTTTTTTCAGGTGTCACCTATTATCAAATTATTTAATATTTTGAGCTATGCAGAAGTTTTACTTTATGAATTAAAAAAAGAAATCCCTTGAAAGTCCAAAATCAATTTTTTTCCGCATTATAACGAAGCAAACAAAGACAATTTCTTATGAAATTTTGATCACATCTTTGAGATGACGCAAGTTAAGGGAAAAAACATTTTGATCCCCTCTCCCCCGATAAGTTATGAATTTTGGAAAATGCTCTCCAATCTAGATCCCACGCTAAAAAACTAACACGTGCCAATTTCTTATTATTAGCTTCAGTAGTTTTCGCTAGGCCAAATATTGAAGTACGAATAAAAGACATTACTTTCCGATATACCTAATATTATCATCATTAGAAATGATACTGCTGAGATATGTAAACTGGTGAACGTTCTCGGAGGTGTAAGAATTTACATGCAACGGAAGGATATTATGTGCACTACTTCTTACAGCCATAAACTTTATTTTACCCTTACTTAAATCCTTGGGTACATTTGACGTCTACGTTGCGTCATACACTTGCTTTGCTTAACCTCATCAGCCCTGAAGTACTAATACTAGAACACATCTTTGCATTACTCTATTATTCTCCATTTTCAAGAATTTTGACACAAAAACCAAGCGTCTTATTTATAGTACATGCAAGAATAGCAGAACGTTATCACTTTTGCTCTGTAGAAGGCAGAAAATCTCCAGCAGAGAAGATAACGGGCGTATCAAGCCATTTGAAGACAATAGTTAAATGTATCTTTATGAATGCATGAATGAATGCCTGCATGCAATCAAAATGCATGAGAAGTGTGAAGTATTTTCATGTTTTGACGCATAAAGAAATTGTTTCAGAAGGTTTCCTACTAAATAACTGTAAAAATGTTCTCATTTTTCTGAATTATACCTCGTGTCCTATTATTAGAATATTTTTCAATTAGTTTGGTAACTGGTTGAATGTCATAATATTTTATATTCAAGATACTTACATATAGTGAAGCACATCTAACCACTCATTGATTTTTTACCTGCTCCATTCAAAATTCAGGGCCAAAGGGGTGAAGTTAAGGCGACTATATATCGAGCCTGCTCATTACCGCTTTGTTTGTTTCTCAACCAAGTGGTTTGAGCGAAACGAAACCATGAAGTGGCAGCGCCAAGTATTTACTGCCTCGTGGTATCGTTTCGCTGGACCACTTGGTTGTAAACAAACAAAGCGGGGATAATTCAGCCTGTATTAAATGAGCTCTAGCCTTAGTAACAGATGGCGAGTATGTTTTGTCATTCAAACTAGGACAAAATTAAAAATGCACATTCTTATTCTGGGCCAGAGATTTGTAACAGTTACAGCTGGATGGTTTGTCAGGTGGGATATGAACGGTGTACTGTACTACAAACTACCAGATCCGGAGAAAGTGTACATAACTCCTTAACGTTCTAAACAACAATTGCTGCGACCGCAGCAGGAAATTTATCTTAAACGTCCATTTACTGGCAAAGGTTCGAAACCCGTGAATTTTCTCCCTGATAATGCAAGGCTTCGTATTGCAAAAACCGGTCACGGACATATTACTTCAATTTGGCTGGGAAGTTTTAAAAGATCCTGCGTATAGCCCTAAAGTAGCTCCTTTCGACTATTATCTATTTCGGTCGATGAACAATGCCTTGCCTTCTGTTCATTTCTGCACAATGCGCACAGTATGAAAATATATTTGAAGCAATGACTTCATTGCTTCAAAATGATGAATCCTTCTACGCGGCTGGCATCCGTGCACTACCTCACTGACTGCGGAAAGTGTGGGAAAATAATGGAGCTTACTTTGACGAATGAAGGTACTGTTACTGTTCTAAATTCTTTTACTTCTTTTACACGCACTTTAAAACTTCTTATTTGACCCAATATTTTCAATAGTATTTTTTAAAATTTGTGTTACAGAATGAATTTGATCAATAGTAGTAGATTTTCCCGTTTGAAGGCCACCTTGATAGCTGTCAATAATTCACCAAGCTTGGCGACATTTGGCGCGGTTTTACTATGGGCCTTTATTGTCAATTTCCCTGCATTATAATTACGCAATAACCTAGTATTATTCAACTAAATTTCTATTGCATAATCAAGTAACTATAAAATTCTTCTTTTAATTAGAAATTACTAGTTGACGACTGTTGTAGAATGTTCGAACAACGTCGGCAAGAGGTGTAAAATTGCAGGGTAGTTCCAGAGCAGTTCAGTTGATGTGAAGAATTCATAGTTGAGTGTAATGTTTTAGTAGCGAGGCCTTGTATTGCGTGCTTTTGTAAGAGATCTTTCGCTTGTTTTGAGAAGTTTACTTTTGAAGACTGCTTGTGAATTCCTTTTTGTTATATGGAACAGATGACAATTTTCCTCGAGAAGTTCCTCTGGATTTCACCAAGTGGAAGAAATTTGTTGTGTGAAAAATACAGCATCGAAGGAAGGTTCTGTGTTAAGCTTACTGTTATAAAACATATAACTGCTTATAAATTTCTGGGAACTCTGTACAAAAGACTTATCGTCAACCTTCTGAAACTAAGAAAATTGGTGTTTCGTCATGTCAACTGGACTGTTTACTAGAACTTTCCAGATACACTGGACTGTTAACGTTCCTGATTTATCTGCATTTTTTGGTGAAATGCTGAACTAGTTTTACTAATAGTGAGCCAAATATGGAGACTAAAAACGGTAGCACTCTGGAGCTAAATAAAAAAAATTTAACGTCACAAACACCATTTTCAATAAAGTATAAATTTCCAAACTATCGATGCCAATTTACGAATGTTAGAGCTTGAACAGGCAGACAACAGAAGAATCGGAATCATAACACATTTTTCGTTTCAACAAAGCATTTAAAATAAAAGTTACACAAAGGAATGACACGTCATTTTCCCGACTTCATATTACATGCAGTATATTCCCAATGGCGTTTTTAACTCGAACAGGCCGTGTCAAAGCTATTGCATAAGCATAAATTATTCACGATTTCTGCTCAGGCGTCTTGAAATTGCAACCGTCGTTCAACGCTGAAACACTTTTATCATTTTTCATCAGAAGCGTGGTCCTGGTTTTAAATAGCTACAGACGACAAATTCGTGGGAGGGAATCATTTATTTATTCCAATAGTATCGCACGACGTGTTGGCCAACCTCCAATTTTCAGCGAAATTCTTTATCGGCACAGCACGTGAAACAAAATGCCTTTAGACAGTGCCAATATCTAATATATAAAATTCTCCTGTCCCAGTGTTAGTCACCTAACTCCTCCGAAACCACTCGACCAATTTTAATCAAATTTTCTATGTATATTCGTTAGGTCATAGAATAGGTTTTTAACTATGTCTCATACCCCTAAGTCATAAGGGCGGTCCACCCCAAAATGTTTAGCCCCCCAGTGCTATTCATTTCAATCAGGATTTCTGTGTAGACATTAGCGTGTCGAATCACTTTTCAGATGTGTTTGCCAGATAATGTGGAGAGGGGGGGGGGAAGTTAATAAAATGTTGAAAGTCGCACAAGGTTTGCAATTTTTGATAATGGATCGCTAAATGTGGTGCCAAAACGCGACAATTTATTATAAATATATTTCGCGTATAGTTAGAAAACGCCTGGCGTATATTGTAAAAGAGTTTTTAGGCGATTTTAATATAGAATTCTATTCCGAAGAAGTGCTCTGTGGAACAAGAAAGGAAAACACGGTACACTCATGATGTCCATTCCAAACAGTATTTAAAATGTCTTTGCGGTATAGTTGGAATATGCCTACAGGAAGAACATGCCTGGAGGAAATTCTAAACAGTTTCAAGTGGCGATTTTAAGATAGATTTCGATTCCAAAGATGTGTTTTATGGTACAAGAAAGAGTTAATTCCTATTTTAGCGCCCCCACTCTCGCCAACCTAAAAAATTCCCGTACTTTGGCGAGCTTTGCAGTCATGGGTCTCTGGGAGTTATGCACAAGTTTCAACGGTACATACGTGTTTTCCAGGCGGTCCGCCAAGACAAGCAATTTTTTCACCAAGATAAATGCCGGGCACATGAAATTGTTGATGGTTTGGAATACGATTGGCAATGTATTTAAAATCTATGAAAAAGTAGTTTGGTGGAAGTGACCTCCGGGATAATACGTAAGTACCGTTTCAACGCCCCCGAAAGAACTAGGTGATAACTAAAGTAAACAAACTAGCGCTAGTATTTCAATAAAAACGGTAGTCTGAAGGAAGTCTCGAAATAAAATTTTGAAGGTCGCGGCAAAAAATGCTGTGAGTTTTTATAAGCTGGCAGCAAAAACTGTCTAGCCCACGGTAAAATCTTAAATTTTCATAATATTGTATAGTTACAGTTTCAGTTTTCTTGCTTAATTAAAAAAAAAGATTGAATTAATAATGCAATTAGAAGAATAACAACAAAGAAATCTTTATTTTTCTAGTAAATATTTTGCAATTCCATGCATATATAAAAATACATCTGAAACACTCCAATGAAATTTTAAATGCTCGCATAGCTAACCGTGCCACAAGAACCGCTGATCTATTCGGGAATTTGGGCTAGTCTCGAGGAGCCATTTTCAGTGGCTGCCATGACTTATTTCGATCTCTGGTCTGAAGGAATTGCTTTAATTGAAAGGTTTTTGTGCCATATCTTATGGCACATTTCACCATTAGAAATGGCTTATTTTATCATTCAAAGCGTACCAACTATGCAAAGATTTTTTTTCATTTAAGTAAACTTTTGTACTAGGCACTCAAAATTCAAAATAAAACCTCATCGGTTAATAAAAATTTCAAAATAATGCAAAATTTTAAGAGGATTGTAACAACGGTGTGAATTGAAAATATACCTAAAAAAGTAATTCATTTTGTTTCAAAATAGAAAACCACAAAATTTATTTCATTACAAATATTACATTTTTCAAAAATCTTTTATTTCCTTTCGTAGCGACCGTTTCATTTTCTATAGAAAGGTGTGGAGCTTTCTCCTTGTTTGCTACTGAAAGTATATTCGGTTACTTTTCTTCGACTCAGGGAAAAAGCAACTATGAAATGGGATTGTCTTATTTTACCCTTTTTAAGATATATGCATGATTGGAAAAATCCATTCTTTATATTGAGTATTGAGTGAAATAGAAAGTTTAAGAAGGCTTACCGGAAAAAACCTTTTGAATTATGCGTATAGTGTTATATTACTTTTCTGTGCGTTTTATAACAAGTTATTTATTTTCATCGACTTCGTTTACTAAAATGATTCGTTTAAAACAATAGTGCAACAATATACACTGCATATAAACCATAATTTTGGCTTGCATTCTTGTACCTATTGTTTCTGAACAATGATATTTTCGCGGATTTATAGAATATTTTAAAACAATACTTTTTACATTCTTTGAAAGTATTCGTCTTTGTGTAAAACTAACGTAAGGTTAGACAACTAAAATGTTCAAAAGTAACTTAATGTTTTGGGGCGTCGCTGCCGTTACGACTTATGGCGTATACGTGCTCACCAAAAAACTTGGTTTGTTTTCTACAAACTCATCTGGTAATAGATACTTTCATCTCAGCCGTTCTTATTCAACTTTCATAAATGTTCTAAATGAATTCTACAGTTATCATCCTTATGAATTTCCGGAAATAGAACAAACTGGTGAAATAATTGAAGGAATTCGAATTGAAGAAGTAAATGCGGCTGGTGATGGCGAAAAAGGATTCGTTGAAATAAATGCAACGGAAGAGCCACATGAGGAAGACTTTGGTGATGGTGGAAGGACCTCAGTGGCAGCTGGTATGGAACAAACATTTCCAAAACTACTGGCGTTAACGTATACGGATGAACTGCAGGCAGCGCCTTTTGAAGACGAAAATGTTCCACTTATGGATAATGAAGTACCCAGCATCGTTGATAGTATTCAAGACACAAGTGATGTCTGTGTAAAAAGAAAAAATGGCAACAGGCTTAAAAAGTTTTTCCGAAAATTCTGCTGCTGTGGATGTACCAGAAACGTACGTGACTAAGGAACACTATCTGAAGAGAATGTAACACCAATGCGTGAACTACAACAAATTAATGCTACTAGTCGCAATTAGAGTCCTTTCAAAACCTTCCGATTTTGTCGTCTTTGACGAAATGCACGAACTTTTTCTGAACTTATAAAGCATCAGAGCTGAAACGTCACTCTTTCGAACTTTTAGCTTAGTCGTGCTAAGTCACAAATAAGCAAGAATGATTTCTTTTGAATCTGAACAATTAATTTTATTGAAGTTCGGACTATAGGCTCATGATGACTCCGATTGCTCCTTCTTTAACAAAATGGACGAACTGCTTCTGAACTTGTAAAGCATCAAAGCTGAATATGTCAAACTGTTTCAAACCTTTCGCTGAGACGTGTCGAGTTAGAAATAAATTCGACTGATTTCTTTTTAAATTGAGCCTGAACCATAACTGAGTTCGGACTATAGGTTCGTAATGACAAAGTCAAGCAGGATGTCTGTGACTTCAAAGCCTGAAACCATGCAATGTTTCGAATTTTATAGGCTTAAATGTCATATTGGAGTCTACTTTGAACTCACTGATACATTCAAAGTCTGAAATCAGACTGAACGAGTCGTATATGAACATTGATATTTCTAAGCTGAAACATCTAATTGTTTCGAGCTTCATAGCTGAGATGTGATGTCATACACGAACTCAGATATTTCTTTCACGGTTGAGCTAGAACTGCCTAGTTCGGACTTAAGGCTCATACTGATTACGAGTCAAGCAAGAACTCTCTGTTGTTTCAAGTACTAAACCAGAAATCATGCAATGTTTCGGACTGAAGGTTTAGACTGATTATGAGTCTGTTTTGAACTCTTTGTCATTGCTTTTTATACTGTATACTTAATAAGAAAATTAGAGAACTTTCTGGAAATAAAATCGAATTTTTTAACAGATGAAATGATATAGATTTATTTATTAACGTTTCACATACTTTTTAAAATATCTGGTTTAATTGTGTCCATATATGTCTTAAGGAGAAAAGTTAGAACACATGTATCTTATCATATCAAACGCATAAATTATGTAAGAATTACCAATACAAGTATATGCATTCTATAAGCATTATTAGAAATGAAATATAATTAGACAAATTTAGTCACTTTCTAAAAAATATTTCATTTATTTTTAATGAATTTTTTAATGACATTTTATTTCATTATGGTAAAGGAGAAAAGGTTATTATGGAGAATCATTTGCATTTCTAATAATAACTTTAGGCTACTGAATTATCGTTTTCGAATAAAATCTACAAAGCCATCATGAGTGCATACTATAACTAATTTCAATAAAGAATCACTTGTAAAAAAATACTATTTTTTGTTGTTCTAAAAAAAAATATTTTTAAAAACTTGCAAAGGGAAGTAAATGAGAAAAAGTAGAGTAATATGGGACAGGCGGATTAACGATTGAAAAACTAATTAGGCTCAATAAAAGAGTTATTTTTAGATATAAATACAGTGATTTCTCACTTACACGCGTTTTAAGAGACCAATTTAAAATCGCTTGTGACTGAGAGTCGCGTGTAGCTGAAAGGATCTTATTTTCAAACTCCTCATTTAAATTATAAGAAATAAAACCTTTAAAAAACATATGCCTGATAATATTTTTTCAGTTAAAAAGTGTAATATTATATTTTAAAATATTTAACTATACGATTTAGTCTAACTTTTAATTCAAAAATAGAATGTACGTATAATTTCATTTTACATAGGAGAAACTTTAATTGTACTAGCATTCCTTTATCAAGATGTTATCAGTAGTGTAGTTTATTATTGCTTAGGCTGCGTTTGTAATATAATCTTTTTTAACTCATTATAATATGTCATTGTATTTGAAATTACGTCATAGTTTTACGTAGTCACAGATAACGTCTTAATTTTTCAAGGGCTCCTAAAGCTGTATCATAAGATGGGACAGAAAGATTAGTTGCATCATTATCATGTTATTTATCATCACCTTCACCCGTAACTTTTATCAAAAACAGCTTTAATATCATAGTTTACATGATATTATAGTTTCATCAACACTCCAACATTCGCGTTTTTCGAAACACCGTGTCTTCGAGGATGACGATGGAGAAAAGTTCATCTGTGTGACAGGATTTGTGAGTGCTGTATCTTTTCGCGTATGGCTGAGAGAGACAGTTCAAAGTGGTGCTTATAAGTGCGAGACCTACATCATCATTTTCCTATTCCTCGTGACAGGACCTTCCGAAATTCGCATATAAAAGAGCGACGCGTGTAACTGAGGGGCGCATAAGTGAGAGGTCACTGTACTAAATTTTAAGATTATGTGCAAGTCCATTTAAAAAATTTACAGTTATAATGTTCTTTCTTTGCTCCAGTATAGTGGAGGTGAGCCCTCAGAGGACAGCTGAAATTTCCCCTCCCTCATCTTCGGAGATTTTTCCGCTACATAAAGATACATTCAGCTCCTTTATTTCTTTAGCAGCTTGTTCTTTAGTTGATGGGATCAATTCTATTACACTCTTATCTAGTATTCCATAATACCCGACACTTCATCTTGGAAAAGGAAACTTTAAACTGATGGCTGAAACACCGTCAGCTAAAATGCGAGCACATTAAACCAAACTAATATTTCTTTAGCGTACATAATGCTTAACATCAATGTTCAAGGCACATGTGTAATAGTAGGTTGAAATGTTTGAAAATCTACTTGCAAAAATTCTTAGAAATCACAAAGAGTACTTGGTTACGTGGCTGTACGAGACAGCGAAACGGTCAATTCTCACTGCACTGCATCATGGGGGGGGGGTCTTTATTGATCAGTTCATGGTATTACCATGTCTATCAAACAGAGCCGAAACCTCGGTATTCTACCTTTTTCGACTATTCCAAAAAAACCTCCTATCCTCTCTTAGTAAGTAATACTATTAGTAGTTTAAGATACTAATGTATTCCTCTATAAAAATTGTATAAAGTTTGCAAAAGTTTCTATTGATAAATTTCTGTAGTAAACGTCAATAAAATAATTCATCTTTAGGAAATTTTACAAACATCCATACTTATTATGAACGTTAGAGAACATGATTTTATGAAACTTGCTCAAACTTTTGTTTTATTATTTCTAAACTTTTACTTACTTCTAGAAAATAAAGGAAGTATTGTAACACAGAACAAATGAATAGGTATTCAGCTTTTGACAGGAATATCCATTTTGATCATCCCTGAACCATTTTGACTACTTTCGGATGAACCTCTGTGCATACATATGCATCTCGTATATCTCAAAACCAATGCTAATATATTGTATTTAGAACTGTTTAACATCTAATAACGAGATTCTAACTGCAATCCTCCTTTTGCATTGCAATCGAATGAGTAGTTTATGTGCAGGATTGTCCTATAATCTTTCAATGTTCAAAGTCCGTGGAAAGTCATTGTTTGAACTGCATTTAAAAATCGTTGATTTATTTAAAAAAAAAAACATTATAATATAGAGAAGAAAATAGACATAATTTGGTACTGTACGCATCTTTCGGTTGATTAAAAAAAAATCCAAGCTTCAGAATATGTAAAAAGTTTTTTACTTCCAGAGAGGAACTTCTCCCAATTTAGTTCCTGTGCGCAAGCAGGATATTTTTGTAGTTGAAGATGCATGAAACTTTTGTACCACTCGAAGTACTTGAGCATAAGGGAGGCTTGACCCACCCTTGAATTTCAGTATTTAAAAATATTTTACCCTTCCCTCACTAGATGGCAGTCAAAGCTACTGATGTAATCAGACACCCATCATAGTTTCATCCAGTCAGTTCATAGTGGAGTGGAAATAAACAAGAAAGCTTTTCACAAGTTTTTCTGCCTAAAAAGTAAGTATTTTAAACACAATTTGTAAGAGTCTTTCAAAGAAAGTAATTGAATTAACTTTGAGCTAGTGGGATTTTATAAATACTGTCATATTAAGCTATTATTAAAGTAAAAAATTTTATAGAAAGAATCAGGTTTCAAATCACCATGCACCATTCTTTACAAAATGGCGTGATGGGGAGGCTTGACCCACTGTATGTAAGGGAGGGTTGGCCACTGGGCCACGGCTCCCTTAGTTAAATAGTTTTGAAAATATAGCAATACTGCTTTTCAAACATTGTCATAATTAAAATAATACCTAGATATGAATATAAATAATTTTATATATTTACAATAGGATAGGTGGTTGACAAAAAGTTACCTACCAATTATTGTCCAATAAAAATTGTTTCAAAATTTAATACTAAAAACTAAATTATGAATAATTCAAGTATAATAATTTTCCAGATTTATACAAAGAGATTACCAAATTTTATTTATTTATTTTGTGTGTGTGTGTGTGTGGGGGGGTATAAATGTTATCTTTACTGAAAAACTATTAATTTCTGGATGCTTCTTTTGATTCATTTTATTGTGAATATTAATATAAAAATGAGATGTTTTGAAATGCTGTATTAATAATAAGTATTATTTTTTTCTCAGGATGCCCTTTTTTCATAAACCAAAAGGAAATGCTCGTAAAAAGTACTCCACAGAAGTTATGATGACAGCAGAGTGTTCAATTATCATACTGAAGATTTTATACTTAATGCTTATATAACTAATAAAAAAGATTTACTTTTATCTTATTTTAAAATTATACATTATTGCCTGGGCCAAGCCTCCCATACCATGGGTCAGAGCTCCCTTATAAAGGGAGCCTTGACCCCCCCCTTTCCAACGTTTAAAAAATATTAAATTCAGAAAAGAAGAAATGCACAATTTATATTATCATAAATATATTCTTAATGCCAATAAAATTTCCTTTGAATTGCACTATAATAGGATTATTTTGCTGCCAAAATAAAATTTACAAAAATGTTTTTCTGAAAATGTGGTCAAGGCTCCCCAGGTTCCCCGACTATTTTTATTGTGTTATCATTACAGAGTTCCTTATCAATTAAAACATTTGTACACATAAGTGTTTTGAGTGTTTTCCTTGAAATTAGAATGCATTAGTCTATTGGCAGAAATGCCGAAGACGGGAGTAGAATCAAAAAGAGTATACATCAGTGAAGATTATAAAACAATGGCACACATCGTAAAAAATATTGCATGCAACATTTGTAAATATTTTCCAGATCTTTTTCAAGAACTTTGATTGTAAAAACTGAAGTATCGTATATCATTTTCGAAGGAAATAAGTTTTAATGAAGAGCTTCAAGGACGCGTCTAACTTAATAGGAGTACATAGAAATTACATGCTTCTATGTACTCCTATTATTATCCTCTATGCAATTTTTTAGACTTTTAATTTGACCTTTCTTGCTGTACACATAAAATCTGAATTACAAAAAAAAAATACTTAAAAAAATATGTTTTAAGGTTTTATAAAATCTAGTAATTACGCTTAAAATAATATTCCGCGATGTTTGAATAAAACTATTACTGTCTATACGATACTTAAAACTTCATAAAACGTACTTATCAATTAGGTCAGAAAATATATATCAAAAAACACAGAAACTTTTTGAAATAAATACAAACTTTGTGAAAAAAAATTTTCGGTCTTCATCAGTCAAAACCTTTCGTCTCACCAAACAGAGGGAACTTAAAAACAGTTTTTTCAGTTCCCTCTGTTTTGTGAGACAAAAGGCTTTGACTGATGAAGACCGAAATTTTTTTCAGTCGAAACGATCATATCTTCTTATAAGTAGCATTTTATGTGTGTGTTTTCCACAGAAACTTTAAGTTTTTTTTTATCCCATTTAAATTATGTATGGTTTATTCTTAAGTTATGGTTTATTCTTGTTTCTATTTTTTCCCCTTTTTTTATACAAAGTCTGGCGTAGTATGTCCTTCTTGGACCTTGTGCCACTAAACACCAACTAACCAACCTTATTCTTCTAAGTGTCCCTAAAAGTGATAACACAGTTTTATTATTTATCGATAAGAGATAAATAGGCAATATAGATTGAAAAATTGCTCAAAATAAGGTAGAAAAATGACTACTATAACAAAAACTTTATTCATTTTCAAAAAGTTAGGCCTTTTAAACTTCTATACGATTCCTCAGTGAAAGTTTGTTCGGATAGAAAGCTTTTATTTTCCATCCAAAAACACCCTTAGAAAAAACTGCGTGACAGTATCTTTAAAATTGGGTGACTTAACTCTTAACGGAAAACGGAACGCTATGTAATGTAATTCCTTGAATTATCTCTACATAGCAATAAAACAAAGTCGCTTTTCGCGTCTGTCTGAGGTATCCGCTAACTCCTCCAAAACCACGCAACGGATTTTCATGCGGTATTCACTATCAGTTAGGTAATTTTAATGACTACGTCATTTTATCTCTCACCACCTTATTGAAAATTGTCATTGTCGATTGTAAAGATGCATTAAAACATAAAAACTTGATTAATTCGTTCAAAGGCTTTGGCGTAAGAAACTATGGCTATAAATGTTATAGTTTGAAACTTCTTTCACGAGTTTAGTGATTTGCTTTCAAAACCAATTTAATTTAATCATCTCTGAGGTAAAAATTACATCACGGTCAAAATAATTTCGTAACTTTTACGATTTCAGTTAGCTTGGAATATCTCATTGAAATAAACAACATTGATCGATCATCGTTTTTGCTGGACCAAATCAGTTATTCGCAGCAAATCGGAACCCGAGTGTATTCGTAAATCTGTTGATATTGCGGATAGGTAAGGAATAACAAACTCTGATACAAAACAAAATACAGTGTGAAATTATTTCCTTCTCTTATGTCATTCGAGATATCTTATTGGATTACAAATTCCGATTTTCTGGAAATGCACTCTCTTGGAGTTCTTAGACTCATCAAAATAAGAAAAATAGAACATGAACTTTATGGTGCTTTAAAAGGAATCGGATTTTTGTTTCTATTCTATTTTGCAAATATATGTGGGGTAACATTTTGACAAAGCCCATTAAAGAAGCATTGCAAAGTCCAATTGATTGAGAGTAGCATATGCGTTTGACCCCTTTCAAGGATATCGATTTAGGGGTAAGTTATTATCGGAAAAATTGGAACCATTTTAAGAGATATAATTTTATAGATGATGCTTATCGTTCAGTATTAACTCGTGATTAATATAATTTACTTTCAAATTTCAAATAAAAGTTATTTTTTGGAGCAAAAAAACTTCAAAAATACTTATTCCCTCAGAAGTTCAATAGAAAACACCAAAATATCGTCTGCAGGATATCAAATGATGAAAATTTTATGTTTTAGTTTCTTTACGTTTGCTGTAATATGGCAATCAATGAAATTGTTTTTGCGCATTATTGACACTTAATCAGAGTTTTGGGTAAAAAAAATATAGACAAATGGTCGACGAGCTAATTTCGTCTGTTCTGCGTAGAACTCCAAACGCGTTATAGAAACAAAATATTAGAAATTTCCACAAAGAAAAGTTTTTTTAAACTAGTGTAATGCCAGGTTACTAGGAAAACGATTCGATAGTTTTGCTCCGATTGAATAATTTTTTTTTCACGCGTGTTAGAAAAATATCTGCTTCCTCCCGTATGAAGGACGGGTACACAGCTAGTAGATATTAAAATACGTTGCTGCATGTTACTTACAACCTCAACATTTCAAAAACAAAGTACTAACTGAAAACCTAAACATCAAGTTTTACAGACTTAAAATGCTTCCGGATGGAAACTAGACTCTGTTGACCAAAATTTCTAGAAGATGACTAGCAATGAAGAACCAATGTTCTGGTAATATTGTGCAGCCAGACGTCTTGATGTTTTCATTTTTTTTAGCAAACTCAGAATATTGCCTCACACTATTTTTGCCACTACAGTGCTATTAAAATCAATCAGTTTTTTTAGCGTCGACACAGTTTGTCACGCCGAGGCATTTTTCAAAGGTGTTTGCCAGATAACGCGGAGGGTGGGGGAGAATAAAATGTTGAAAATCGCACAAGGTTTGCAATTTTTGATAATTCGTTGCTAACCTTGGTCCCAAAAAATAAGTCTTCCAAACCGAGCCAAGCTTGTCGATATCTTACAAATTTAGCTAGAAACTGGCAAACGCGACAGTTTATTTCAAAGGAAAAGTATAGTTAGAATATGCCTAATGACGATTGTAAAATAGTTTTTTGTAGGCGATTTTAATATAGATTTCAATTCCGAAGAAGTGTTTGTGGAGCAAACACGGTACGCTCATGGATTATGATACACATTCCAAACAGTATTTAAAATGGTGAAGTACTGTTGGAATATGCTTGGCGAAGATTATAAAACAGTTTTAGAAGTCGATTTTAAGATAGGTTTCGATTCCAAAGAAGTGTTTTATGGAACAAGGAAGAAAAATACGGCACACTCATGAATAATCATACACTTTCAAACTTAATGGAATAAGGAATAAAAATAGAGATGACGCATGGAATATGATACGCTTTTAGTGCGTATTTAAAATATGAAAATGTTTCAGATTTTAATTTTTAATTTTAATTTTTATATATTTCGAAGCATGAATCAAGGAAGTCTTTTCAATATGCTTTACGGGATAGTGAAAGTTATAGAAATCCATAGTTCATAGTTGGATACATACTGGTGCTAACTGGTTGCCTTGGGCAATCTTTTGACAGAGTAGCTTCTATAGTATCAGTAGACTTGCTAGTGTAATTATATAAATTTGCAACGATTTATTTCATGAAAAGCGTACATTGATGTGATCTCTCGTAAATTCACCATCATATAACAGCGAAAATAGGTATTTTAAAAAATATTTTCTTTTATATTTCTAACGATTTATTCAAAGAAAAGTCAATATTAATGCATTATATTACAACTGTATCTACTGTTAGTACTGCCAATAAAGCACATATGTAAAATGCATAGCACGAAATAAATGCATTAGACGAATAAAGTTCAACTACGCATGGAAAATGTGTATTAGATTTATTTATTTATTTCTGTGTGTGTGTGCGTGTGTGTTCATATCTTCTCTTATAATATGCATGTCAATAAATATTTTAGCAACTTTTTAAAGAAAGTGAAAGCGTGCGCAATTGCAACCTTATGTTTATAAATCAATTCTAGCATATTTTATGATGCAGCGATACAGCTTTACATGCTTTTGTTGCTCTTTCAAAGTAGTATAGATTCCCAATGCAACTAAAAAATACAGTACTCCAATTGGTCGAACTGGTATGTAACAACGGTGATGGATGTTTTTTATAAACTATTGTTTGAAATCGTATGGCGTAAGCTTTCGTTATGTGTGTGTACATAGAATTATAAAAATTCGAAGAATGTTGACTCCGATTCCTTTCTAACTTTGGAATATCAGGTAAACAATAAACTTTAGTTATTATGAGGATTTTCATCGGATTATGCACACATAAAACGTAAGACTTTTTTAAAACTGAGCAGATTTTGCACTCTTTAACAAGTAATTATTTTAACTATACATTTTAGATTCTTGGATTCTCACATCCATCAGTGATAAAACGTTTCGACAGGGTTTTTCATTTTATTGAACTTGGTTAGCTTAGTGGGAGGGTTCATCCATTCAGGTCATGAAATCACAAACAGTTGCTCTATCTTCAGAAATTTTTGACAATGTTTTCTGCTGCATACCAGATTTTTTTCACATTCCCAAGTCCAAATTTAAACTAACTTACTAACACGTTATTTAAAGTGACTATTAACAGTGGTATAAAGACAACGATTAGGATTTCGAATTTTTATAAAATTTTCACTCTTTCTGGATCACTTTATCCAGCCTAGAAAACTCTAGTTTCCAAAATACTTTTATTTATTTACTTGTAGTACCATATATACGGGTTACTTAAGCCCGCCAAGGGATAATTACTCTAATCATATTAAAGATGAACTTGCTGAACTAGGGTTGCAGCCTGATATAGGAACCGGTTGCTATGCAAACTTGGAGCACTCATCTACTAATAATCATTTTGTATGATTTATTTTTCGCTATGGAGCAGAGTAATAACCAACATTTAAGGTAAATTACAAATAATATTTTTTTAAATTCATTCATTTATTTATTTTTATTATTATTTTCTTTCTAGTGCATCTTCGAAATTCCTTGAAAATATGCCCATTTTCTCAGTCTGAATTGATTAGCTCCAGTGAAGATAATAACGCTTTCTTCTATTGCAATTAAGAAGATAAGTTCGTTTATAACTGCAATAAAAATTATTCGCTAACAGAAGAACTGGTGACCATTAATTGTATACCTGCGTCATCAAATGAAAATGCCGAGTGCACTAGTAGCTGACAGCTTCCATCAAACAAGGAAATACCCCATATCGACTCTGTACGATGACGACAAAATGTCAAACCGACAACATATTGAAAAAGTGTTTTTACCTTATGATGCATTGCTATGGATTCATGGATTACCTTTATTCAGTAACAGGAATGTCAGAAAAAATATTATTTCTAAAATTTTATTTCTATTAGTAGTTCTACTACATGAGATCAACGCACTTTTCCGCACGCACTACTGGATTGAAGAATCATACTTCAGGAAAGGAAAAAGCGCCTATGCAGTACTTGCTTACATTTTTCTCAGTGAAATTTTCAGGTGTTTGTTTTTCATTAAACAAAGGGAATTAGAGATTATAAAACACAAAGTTATTGAATTTTACTCTAAGGTAAGCAACGACCATTTATTTACAAGAAAAATTTTAATCATACAAGCAGCATTCGTAATTATTAATGAAGTTCTAAATGGCGTGCACATAGCATTTGTTTCATGGAAAAACTCTGAAACAAATGGCACTTTCAAATATTCGATAACTTACACTCCTTTCTCTGTTATAACTTACAATATCTCAACAGCAATAGGCATATTATCTTTAGCGCAGTTGGTATTTACATGTTACTTTTGTTCCATTTGTTACTTATTGAAAGATGCCTTGACGAAGATGACGAGAAAGCTGCTTTCTATCAATACAGACGAGATTGACGACTTTCTTCAAATATACGATCATTTTACGGATTTGGCGTCTGACATAAATCAAGACTGCCATCCGCTTTTTGTGACTGGATTTACACTGCAACTCTTCAGAGTGTTCAGAATTGCTTATGACGGTGTATTTGTCCTGGGATTCAGCCCTCTTCATTTGGTGCGCACCTTCCTGCTGTTTTCGGAGATTGTTTGGATTTGTTTGTGTTCTTCGGCCGTTTTGAATGAAGTGTCAAAGCTAAAGAAATCAATTAGGAAGATATCTTCGAGAAGTTCAAAGAACACACAAAATGTACTTCTCCTCCTTAAAACTTTTGAAGGCTTTGAAGGGTTCAAGATCTTCAACTCTATTGTTATAGACACTAAATTAGCTGTATCAGTGTTGGGAACTTTAACTACGTACGGCATAATTATTGCGACATTCAGTACAAATACTGTTTGAGAAGTGAATTTTAAAATCTGAAGAAAAAAAAAACAGTTGAAGAAATGCCTCCCATTTCAGAACACACTTTAATCTAATTTAAAGGCCCGACCAATGGTCGAGTGCATAGGACACTCTGAAGTGAGAGACGGAAGGTGTCTGGTTCAAAACCGGGTCGCGTCCGACGACCTAACCGTTCGGAGTTTTCCGTGTTTTCCCCTCGAAACTTAGCGTAAATACGGATTAGAATCACTTAGAAAGACCCCCACAGAGAACACTCTACACATCGGCCTAGATCCCACGTGTAGATAATTGGCCGTAATCACAAAAAAACAACAACACTAAAATAATTTAAAATCACTTTCCAAAAATAGTCTGTTAAACATTCAGTGACATATATATATCTTGGTTTTAGATATTTATAAACTTCAACTAGTGAGACTGCATCCCAATAGAGCAAAAGCAATGTGCAATGCAATTACTCTCACATTGCTAATTGTCCACATTGTCTAATGATAAAGAAAAACCATTCACTTTTCCTCAAAGATTAAAAAATGGGTGTATTTTTTGACATAAGGGATTAAACTGTTTTAAACTGGAATAAGCTATGTGCTCTTTAAAATGTACCCTAGAGTAATGTAAATTGAGTTAGTCAGCGGCATCAGATGGGACGATTGGTTTCATAAGTTTATTTTTAGTAATCAGCTTACAGCAACTAGTTAATGCAAATGGTGTGATGTAAGCCTCCTCGTGTTACACCCTGGATAATCATCCACAAATCTTTTACAGCGATCGAATGAAGTCCTCCCGATTTACCGCATTTAATATGATCGTTACAAGAAAAAGATGTGATGGAGGAAAACAACACCCATCTCAGGTCGCGAATTCAAACTTAATGCTTATGACAATGTTCCACAACAATCGAAATAAAAGTTATGATCCAACAACGTTAAAATAAAAATTTATCCGGTTAAACGAATTCAAAATAAACGGTTACAATAAAAACAAAATAAACAGTCTAAAACACTCAAACACTTTTAAAATACGATTTCACAAAATGTCAGGCCGTTAACATTTAAAAACACTCCCGTGAGAGCAATGAAAAAAAAAAAAAAGCGTGAATTCCAAAAACAATACCAATATACGTTTACGTTGCCAATTTCTACAAATGGATGTTTAAATGTTGTGCGAAGGCTAAACTTGATGACTAAACTTGCGAGGTATGGTTATCTAGATGAAGCACAGTTATGCAATTTAGCCTTGATAGCGCAAGCAAAATTTTAAGCATTCTAAATAAATTTGCCCAAAGCCTATCAAAATTTTTCAGTTATAAATAGAATTTAAATAAGGAGTATGACTTCGCTATGACGTCATCTAATCGATCTATGCCAGAGATTATGTTCCGTGATTGTTTTTTTCAAGATTCCAGGAATGAATCATTTGTTTCCATTCTGTGTTTACGATTTCAAGACGTGATATCTTGCTAGATATTTAGATTGTGAAGATGCAGCAAGTTTAAGAAAGTTAAATTTTTAAGAGATCTTTCGACATGTATAAAAAAAATTGCTTTTAGTTAGAGATAAAAATGTCGTTTTTATCAAAATTTCAACATGGCGACAGATTCACCGTGGCGATGAGTCGAACCCGGCAGCGTTATGAACTGCACTTTTCCCAGACAGCACATAAGCTTAAATCAAGCTTGACTTTAGCTTGATTTTAGCTTTCAAAGTGCGCAGTGATGGCGCCATCTGTGAAAGAGAATGGACATTAATTGTCTAGCGTTCCTCAAATTTGCTGAAAGTTCGTAAAAGATGTGTTTTATTTTATTACCAGTGCCATATTACCGGCAGGGCAAACGGGGCAACTGCCCAGGGCCTACAGATTTTAGGGCCCAAAAATCTTACATCTTACACTTTTGTAATTTTAAAATAAAATTACAAAGGATAAAAAAATTCAGAAGTTAAATAATTTTTTTAATTATAAAGTATGAACAATGAAAATAATTCAAATTTATATTTGTATAAATTAATTTAAACTTATTTTTAATTCTTCGAAATGCTCTATATCGTATATAGCATACCAATATGTAGGAAAATAACTAACCACATTTGTAAAGAGAATTTTTAGCGTTAAAAAATAGCAAAATTTTTCAATTATTTGCTATTTTAAGAAATATTTACAAAAATGACTAAAGTGTTTGTATTCCATACGTGTTAACAACTGTGATATAGCATATCCAAGTAACGTTTAACTATCTGTTTCTTTGATTTCAGATTATGCAACACAAAATTTGTGTTAAGTAAGTAAACCCATTCTTAATACAAAATTTGTGTTAAGAATGGGTAAGATATTTAAAAAACTTTCAGTATAAACCGATCATAATCTTTTTTTTTTTTTTTTTTTTTGAAGGGGGGGGGTTATTGCAAGGAGCCCAATTTTTTTCTTCTGCCCATGTCTCACAGTTGTCTTGATCGGGCTCTGTTTATTATGCACAAAACCTGGACATTAGAACACGCAAGGGGAAGGAATGAATGGGATAAGCCCCTGTGAAGTGTAACACGAGGGGAGTTTTAGTTTTATTTACATCTAATTAACATTAGTAATTCCATTAACTAATTAATTAGCCCTAAAAATAAATTTTAATATAATTAACACAATTTAGTTAGTTAATATACTTCATTTTATGGGTGGTTCACCATAGAATTAAAAAAAAAAAAGATTCTATATTTCCAAATATGGAAATTCTTCAAAATAAAATACAATTAATTATACTACGAAATTGATTTCAAAATCAGTCGTTTGTCTCGATTTTGGCCAGCAGTATTGCTCATGAGTGTTGCGGTACTGAAAGTTTTAAAACGTGTGCTGCTCTTAAGTTTATATTATGTTTATTTCCCTATTAGTAGAGTCTCTAAATCACACATAACATTATTTTCATTTTGATGCATCCCATGGAAAAATAGAAAAAACAAATAACATATCGCCCACTTATCAATCTGGCCAGAAAACGGCGTGGTAGTCACTTCAAACTGTAGTCATAGCTGCGTGAAGCTTAGTAGCTGAACGAATAACGCGCTCGCCTCCCAACCGAAAGGTCCCGGGTTCTATTCTAGCCACGAACACTTGATGGAAATAAATTAAATTGAAATTTCAGCGTAGAGAGGGAAAATGCGTGGCAAAGTAAAATATGTGGGGCGAGTTCGGCGACCAGCGCCCCGTTTATTTAGGAAATTTTTTAAGCTTGATATGTCAAGCTTGATTCAAGCTTGAAATGTCAAGCTTAATGCAAGCTGGGCAAGTGTAAACTAGAACACTTGATTCAAGCTTGCATTAAGCTTACACGCTTGAAACTTTCAAGCTTAATTCAAGCTTATTGACTTGATAAATCAAGCTTGCTGCAAGTTTGCTGCGCTGTCTGGGTTATTATTTAGATGTTTAGGATATTTAAAGTGTTGGTATTTAAATGTAAATTTCCCTCCTCCCGCGGTGCGTTCGTTTACGCAAACCAGCTTTCCGTCGAAATGACGGGTGTGTACAAATTTTTCTGGCTGTTCATACAGCGTCATTACCTTTTCTTCTCCGCTTATGTGCGGGGCTGTTCTTTTCAGTTATATAAATATCCACACGAATTAGCTGGAATAAAAAATGTTTGTTTAGCTACCTCACCAGCCTGGATGGTCTCGAGTAGTAAACAGCAGTATAAGTATATTAATAAAAATATTTATGAGCTCGATGCTATGTGAGTATGGTCTTGTTTTATTGCTTCCACTTGTGAAAGTTTCAAGACCGGGTTATGGGCCGAGCACGATGGCCAAATGTTGCATTCTGTCTTAAATGATTTGAGATGGGGGCCGTACACTGAATTAAGCCAGCGGTTCTATGAAAGGGGTAATATATTACTTGAAAAGAAATTTGATAAAATTTATAGTAGGTAGATGTGTTATAGTTTAAAAGTAGATTTTATTTATACTTTATATGTGTATTTGAAAGATTAGTAAGATCGCTAGTAACGATATACGTTTACAATCGTTAAATGGAAATAATTACGAAAGGTGGAAAATTGACATTAAGGTAGCATTAATGGACAAGGACTACTGGTCATTTATAGAAGGTACTGAACCAAACCTTAGTGATACTGCAACGTGTAAGGAAATTAAAGATCATAATCTTAAACGTGATAAAGCTTATTCGACTATTTATTATGGCATTGAGCCTCAATATCGACCCCTCATTCAACACATGACAGATGGGAAAGAAGCTTGGGACATTTTAGAAAAACAATCTCAACCCAAAAAAAGAGCACGCATAATACATCTCTTAGATCAGTTTTTTTCAATTCGATATGAAGGGGAGGAAAAGGGTGTGTTCGCGTCGAAGATTAAGCTAATTATTAAAAACTTAGAAGTCGCTGGTCAGACGATAGAGAATATATTTAAAGGATTTCAGTTGATACGGCATTTACCTAATGAGTAATCCGGAATAGTACAGATCATTTATCGCTGCGAGGATAAAGATTTTACAATTGATAAAATCGGAGATGAATTATTTCGCGAAGAAAGTAGACTTAGCCAGGTAAAGGCAGATAATGGAAGTAGCATTAAGATATTTAATGCCTATTCGAGAGCAAATAAGCAAGATAGAGGAAAATTTTATAATCGAAACAAGTTTAATTCCAATAGGAATATAAATGGAAATATTAGCTGTTCGTCTCGGGATAGCAAGAAGGGACAGAACGCATTGCAAAAGAATAAAACAAATAAAAATCATGAAGCTAGCCTTATTAGCTGTATATTTGAAAATAGGTACGAAGTATCATTAATAGAAAATTATGTTCAAAACGAAGCTAACAAAGTTAACGATATTAATGAAAAATATGGTTGGGTGTTAGACACAGCAGCTGCATCACACTTTTCAAATAATAATGATTTGTTTTTAGACTTCGAAGAAACTCAAAACTTGAAAATGTCTACTGCAATAAGAGGAACTGATAGCGACATTCAGGGGAGAGGTACAATTAAGTTCACAGTTGGTATCAATGGCAATACAAATGAAATTATATTAAGGAATGTGTTGTATAATCTTGAACTAAGGAGGAATCTGTTATCTGGTGCAAGGTTAGGAAATGCAGGAGCTCATTTCCTAGAAACAAAAGAAAAAATATGGGTGTATAATCCCAAATGGGAAATACTATTTTTTGCTAAAAGGAAAGGAGGACTGTATCCTTTAATACCCAAAACTTATGAGGGATTGAGTTCAAGGATGTATAATACTCGAAATGAAGTAAATTTAAGTTTTAACAAAACACATTATAAAAATAAGGAATTTGAATTCGAAAGTTTCGCCCATATAAATTATCGGTACTTGATTAATACGAGTAGAAAAAAAGCCGTAAGAGGATTACCAGAAATTAAACACCCTAACGAAAATTGTGAAGCATGTAAAGAGGCTAAGGGAAGAAGAGTATCATTTAGGCCAATAAATAAAATACGATCCAATAGACCATTGAAACTCCTTCACATGGATTTATGTGGTCCAATGACAGTAATGGCTTACGGAGGATATAGGTACTCTTTTATTATTATAGACGATTATAGTAGATATGTCACTGTGATACCTATTAAGGATGAAACTAAAGTGTTTGAGGAGTTTAAAAATTTTCAAGTGCGTGGGCAAAGATATACTGGTAAGAAAATTCTAAATGTTAGGTCCGATAATGGACTGGATTTCGTGAACAAACAACTTGTATCATATTTAAGAGATTTAGGGATTCATACTGAAAGGACCAATTCGTTTACCCCAGAACAGAATGGAACTGCAGAGCATTACAATAGAACGGCTTTGGATGGGGTAAAAGCAATGCTTAAATCGAGTAGAATGAGTCACAAGTATTGGGCTGAAGCCTTGCATTGCTTTACATATGTTTGGAATAGAGTTTGTCATAAAGATTTTATAACTCTTTTTGAAAAATATTCAGGTCATAAACCTTCGGTAGTACATTTGAAAGTCTTTGGCTGTAAAGCATGTATAGGGGTACCCAGACAACTGAGGCGAAAGCTAGATCTAAGAGCAAAAGTTTGAATCATGCTAGGTTATGCGCCTTACACAAAAGGGTATGGAATTTGGATACCCAGCGAAAAGCGATTAATTGAAACTTGTAATGTAAGGTTTGAGGAAACTAAAAAATCGGTAGAAGACGTCCTGGACCCGATAATAAAAACGGTAATAAGTATACCAATGGAAAATAGAGATGATAGCAGCGATGATGAAATGCCAGAAGTTAGTGAAACTGAATTTCAGGAACGGGAGGAGTTCGAAGTTGAAAGTGTTTCCGGGGAGAGGGAGGACTCAACAGAATCGTAATGGATTAGGAAAGCAGTTTTAAGAAAAGGTGGGAGTAGAATGTATGTGCATTACTATTTCAAAAATAATAAACAAAGATCTCACAATGACGTGGAAAAGTTTTGTGAAAGATTCGGGTTGGAATATAAACCAGAACTTTTCAACTTTAAAGAAAAAATAGAAGTTAAGCCTGAAGCTAACTTAACGGAAATTAAAATACCAAATAACTATAAAGAAGCGATTAAAACGCCAGAAGCAAAAATCTGGGAAAGCGCAATGAGGGAAAAAGTAAAAACTATGCTAGATCGTAATGTCTGGAAGCTAGTACCTAAACCCAAGGATGAAAAGATAATTGGTTCAAGGTGGGTACATGCAATAAAGAAAAACGAAAGATATGAACCCGTTAGATATAAAGCCCGACTCGTTGCACAAGGATATAGTCAAGAGAAAGGAGGGAGATATGAAGAGGTTTTTAACCCAGTGGCTAACTTTACTATAATTAGACAGGTTTTTGCCATTTTTGTTTGTCTACTTGGTTGGACTCACTGTCAAGTGGGCATAAAGTGTGCATATTTGTACGCAAACCTTAATAAAACGGTTTATACGCACCAACCAGAAGGATTTATTGATCCCGGGAATTTTGACAAAGTAGGTCACCTTAAAAAGGCCATATATGGATTGCTCCAAAGTGGGCGCGAATGGTTTTATACATTTCATAATACTTTAATAGAGTTAAATGTTAAAGAAGTCAAAGGATGCAACTGTGCATATTATAGACAACAGGTTGTGTTAATTTTATATGTCGATGACATCGTATTATTCGGGAAATCCCAATCTGAAATTTAGACGACTATTAAAGATTTAAATCGTCAGTTTGACTTGAAAGTTTTAGGACGTACTAAAAGGCCACTAGGAATAGAATTCGTAGAAAAAAGAGATAAATTGTATATTCATCAAATTTCTTATATTCGAAAGCTTTGTGACATGTATAAAAATTATAAATTTCAAATTTCTTCACTGCCCATAACACCGGTCCAAAAAAAAAAAAAAAAAAAAAAAACATTTTGTAGGGGTGTCTGTTCTCATGCTTAAATTCTGATTCTAGACATTGAAAAACACTTAAATTTTCATTTTTAGTTCTTAAAGTTTGCTTTTGTCTGATTTACGTCGATAAGTATATTTTAATTCATTTCATAAACGAAAGATGGCAGCACTTTGATTAACCCGAAAGTAAACTGTCTTATTATAATAATATTGTATGTAATATTTAGTATGTAATATTTTTATTTTATCAGCACAATGATGCAAAGTAATATACTAAAAACTGTAATTGATTACATCTGAAAAAATGATGATTTACGTAACAAGAATACTCAATAAAATAATTATTTTAGATTTATGTTATTGTTTATCACAAATCTTGAAAAAAAAAGACTTTTATACCCAGCAAAAACTTTTCTGGTCATAAATTAGAGTGGAATTATAAATATAAATAATATAAATCATTGATTTTTGCGAAAAAATTGAAAAATTGCTTTAATTTCTACAAAAGCAAACTTTCATTGAAAAAAAAATTATTTTCCTTAGTTTTGGCGTAGGAGAAACTAAAATTTAACTGTAGAAGTCAGACCCAAAAGTCGTGTTGACCAGTGTAACCAAAGGAAGTATTATCTCTAAACAATATTCGCCAAAAACTCCGTTAGAAGCTGATGAGGTGTACGAAGTACCTTATCGAAACCTTCTTGGAAGTATATCATACATCGCAAATAGAACACAGCTAGATTTATCATAATCAGCAAAAATGCTTTCGCAACTGCACAGC
This sequence comes from Cheiracanthium punctorium, assembly GCA_038373885.1. Taxonomy (NCBI): domain Eukaryota; kingdom Metazoa; phylum Arthropoda; class Arachnida; order Araneae; family Cheiracanthiidae; genus Cheiracanthium; species Cheiracanthium punctorium. The sequence continues at coordinate 62,363 of JAWZYV010012175.1, forward strand.
CATCCTGGAGAAACATTGGTACTATTTATTGAGACTTCTAGGATACATACGGAGCACTCAAAACTATATGTTAAATTTATCTTTTATAAGAAATGTTAACATTAGATGTTTTTCAGATGCGGACTTTGCAGCTAACCGCGATGATCGTATTTCATTGGGAGGAATGATTACCTACATTGATGGAGTACCAGTTTCATGGAGAACATTCAAGCTTCGCTGTGTCGCGCTCTCCACGATGGAGGCAAGAGTTCATGACGGAAGCCGTTAAGGAGGTTGTGTGGATAAGGAACATCCTGGAGAATCTACCCTACATTAAGGTGACTAAAGTGACACACTACTGTGATAACGAAGCAGCCATCAGTTATTCGCAGTCGCCTCTAGAGAACTCTTGTACTAAGCATATCGATGTTCGTCTACATTTTCTGCGGGACCTCGTCAATAAGGAAATCTTTAAAGTTAGGTTTGTGAGGAGCAAGAATAATGATGCTGACTTTTTTACTAAAGCATTTACGAATGCACGATTCACGAACTTTTGTGAAAAACTCTTTTGTGAAAAACATTAACCAATTCATAAAGCGAACTTTGTTGCTTTAAATCTTAAAGGACATTGCAGATCTATTGTAAAAAGAAAAGAAATTTTGAATTTACATGTGCGAGTTGCAACATTTTTAATAATATTTATATAAAAATTTAAACTTTTGTCTGCTAATCTGTTTAAATTTGTAATGTATAAGAAAATTTGTCCATGTGATTTGTTTTCTTTTGATGACTCTGGATGAGGGGGCCGCTTGTTGGTATTTAAATGTAAATTTCCCTCCTCCCGTTCCTTAATAGCACAACCGTCCCCTGTGACTGAAATGCGACCACACAATACTGTCACAATAGAGTTACAAACAGTCGATGCGACTCCGCAGCAAAGTCATCCCATAGTCCCTATGTCCTCTTGCTGTGTATTCACATTGCGACCCTTCAGAGAAGTCGCTTTGGGACAGTTTTGCGACAGCGAAAAAGAGTTACCGAGAACATGCACTAGATGGCAGCACCAAACTCTCGGGTAAGGAAATTCGGGAGTAGGGAGTTATTCGGTTAGCGGGTGTCGGCTATTTTTGGCGACTTTTTTTTCTCGCCAACACCCGCTACTTGGCGCTTTTTTTTTGTCGCCAAATTTTTCACGTGTGAAACACCATTTTAGAATACGATAAAATAATACAACATGTTGAGCACTGTCAGGAAATACAAATTACTTTAACACATTAAAATTCCACAGATATTCCACTTAAAAAAAAACAATAAAACAAAATACACCATCCATACTTAACACTAAAAATTGTCAGCAAATTCAGTAACAGGCAATTAAAAATGAGCAAACAGTAAACCACTTTTAACTAAAAAAATTTCAGAATATTAAACAATCTAGTTCTACAGCTATGTAAACTATGCAACCAGTGGACCCTTTTTAACTAAAAAAACCTCAGTGGATTCAGCAACCTAGTTGTACAGCTATGTAAACTATGCAACCAGTGGACCGTTTTTAACTAAAAAAACCTCAGTGGATTCAGCAACCTAGTTGTACAGCTATGTAAACTGGGCAAACACTGGCCCGTTTTCAACTCAAAACAACATCGGTGCATTAAATAACCTAGTTATACACCTCATATAAAGTCACTATATGAAAACATAACATCAAATATCCATTTACAATTCACATTGAAAACCTTAAGCAATTGCAGAAATTCTTTAAAAAAAAAAACACTTACCTTTATTTTAAGAAACTCTTCAAAAATATCCATAACACATCAGCTAATAACATAACACCAAAACACTTCCTTTTATTTAACATTATAATCACGCCCTCCTTCAAATAAACACACACTTCCTTTTTAAACAACAACATAATATTCACTACACTTCAAATAACACAACACATTTCCAAATACATCTTGTATTCCCCGTAAATAACTCAACAAACACCAAACAAGAACTTACACATCGAATTCAAATTCACCTGCTTTTCCGTTTACCGATTACAGTTAAATTGCCTAAACCAATCACAAAATTCCTTTACCAAACATCCTGGTATCGTTTAATGAACCCACCGAGCGTTTTTTCATCAAAATACAGCATCATCCAACACCTCAACTCAATCTACACAAGTTACAACAGACATCTGACTCTAACGCTAAAGTAAACAAACTTTCGACCAAACTCCAAGTTTGGCGACTCATCACCGCTTGGCGACGACACCCGGTAACCGAAGAATCCCCCGCTCACCAGTATTGAACCCTCCACACACTGGTTCGTAGGTCAGCATGCTACCTCAACGCTGTGATTACCTTGCTGAGGCTGCTTTAAAAGTAAACTGATTGTTGCAAAAGCTAGTTCTGGCATGGCTTCTTTTGGAAATTTAAAATTTTTCTGGAGTATTTTATAAATGGAGGGAAAATACCATAATTAATAAATATAAATTAAAAATCTTGGAAATCTTTTTTTTCCACATAAATTATTTTCAGGAGATAATGTGGTGTTTTATTTAAGTATTCATCCGAAAAAACTATTGATTTATTGAAATATTTTATTCGGTTATAAAATAAATTTGTAATGTGCGACATGTGGGGTTCGATATATATTAAGGTATGAGGGATAAGATACATATTTTTGCTATATTCTGCCTAAAAGGGATTTCATATAACAATAAATAAAATTAACTGGAACAACATGCATTAGATAAAATAAAGTATTTTTGACTTAGACCCATAGTTTTACCTCAAAATTTTCCTAGCGGAACTTTTAAACATACCAGGGACGTATTTAAAGGGGGAGGGGGGGGATCCCGGGTCCCATCCGAAAAGCAATTATTAAAAAACAGCAATTTTGAGACATTTGTGTTTACTCTAGTAATAATAAGGTTTAAAATACCGGATAGTCCCCTCCCATCCGAAATTTAAAACTACATACGCTATCGAAACATATGTCATGGGGATATGAAAGAAATTGTTAATTTTACTCAGTTTTCACCATTAGTTTTACTTAGTTTTCACCATTGTGATTAGAACTCTCAACTCTAATATTTTTAAGAATAATATTTTTTTTATAAATAATATTGTCTTGTTTAAACGAAATAATTTAAAAATTAATAAATTAAACTAAATTTCATTATAACGTAACTGCGAGATTTTATTGAATTACTATTTTCGGATTTATTTATTAAATATTTCACGGAAGAAATTGCCACAAAATATTAGAAAAAAATGAATCTGTTTACAAAGACGCAAAAGCGACGAGTGTGACGTCATTTTGAAGTCCAAAACAATCAGTAGTCACAAAACAGTCACGCAGTGACTTCACATCGGAGTCACTGAGCGACCGATCACATACTAGTCACATGGTGATTTCACAGTGGAGTCACTTAGCGACCGATCACATACTAGTCACATGGTGACTTCACGGCGACGTCACCTGGAGACTGGTCACAAATAAACTTCACAGTGACTACACAGTAGAGTCACATCACTCACAAGTCACAATGTGACTAGTATGTGACAGTCCTGTGACAATTGTGACCCTCTGTGTCGTCACAGCGACTCTTTTGTGACCATCTGTGCTATTAGGGTTCATTTACGCAAACCAGCTTTCCGTCGAAATGACGGGTGTATGCAAATTTTTCTGGCTCTTCATGCAGCGTCATTACCTTTTCTTCTCCGCTTATGTGCGGGCCTGTTCTTTTCAGTTATATAAATATCCACACGAATTAGCTGGAATAGAATATTGTTGTGTACCTCACCAGCCTGGATGGTCTCGAGTTGTAAACAGCAGTATAAGTATATTAATAAAAGTATTTGTGAGCTCGATGCTATGTGTGTATGGTCTTATTTTATTTCTTCCACTTGTGAAAGTTTCAAGATAAAGGTATTGTAAAAGAATATTCTTTTTTATCTGTTCTGCAGTTAGTTTCAGATGGCTTCAGAGTGTGCTTTTATACTAATAATTTTAATTGAGTTGTAATTTTTATTTTTTATATTTTTTTAAGGTGTGAAATTATGAAAGAATATATTATGTTTAAAGCATATTTATGTAAGATTATAGTATTATAGCCTCTATATTTATGCAAGATTGATTATACGTTTATAGAACTTATTTATGCAAGATTTATTTTCATTGCATTAGAAAACATAAGTACTTTATACTTTAATTGAAGCACTATAGATATATTTACAACTCCAATCTTAAAGGTATAATACAGATTTTTACATTTTAGTACTATATCCAATCTTTTTAATGTAAATATTTCGCTGTTTTAAGATTTTTAGTGGTAAAATGATATTATTTATCAAGCTGACCGAGTTGTATGGTGGGTAAAGCACCGTACTCCGGTTTCGGGTTCTACTCCCGGTCGCCTGGGATAGATACCCGACTGGGCGTGGTTGTCATGTCCGCCCCTTCATAGGGAGCGACGTTGGTTCACCTATTAGGTGCTCCCATAATAAAGAGACCAACAATTCCGGCCTGTTGCGGACAAAGCCTTCAAGGCGGAGGCCGGCCGTGTTCGAAGAAAAAAATAATATTATCTGTCAATTAATCCCATCTTCATTCTTTAAAATGTAAAGATACATTTTTCTTTGACAAACTTTATCAAGCTTGCTTAAAAATACAGCATTTTACTAAAATGGAAATATAGTTCTGAAGAACATCCTCGAAAAATACCTTCTTTCAACTCGATCAAATGTTCGCAGAAGCAGACAGAAAGGGAACATCAGAAGGATGTTAAACAAGAGACTATCCACTCGCTCAGCTAATAATCCCGTTCCGAGTACCACAAGAGACTTTGCAGCTTACAAAGGAGAAAATGTTCCGACATTTGTAAATCCAAGGGCGAGATTCAAGTGAAACTCGCGCGATCGAGTTCGAATCGAACGTTTTTCAGTCCCCAGAATGCTTTCAATGAACAAACCTATCGCGCTGTCACATGATCAAAACACGATTGTTTTGTTTCAGTTGAATAACAAACATTGATATATTTCGAAGTTTCCCCTGTTCGACGCGGAAAACGTTCGAATTTTGTTTCACTTGATTATCGTCCCAAGTCAGAAGGAAAGACGACCTGTTTCAATAAGTTAGCTGTTCTCATGAGTGACATACAAGAATTTTTTCACTCGGTAGACTAACGATCACAAGGCAAAGCAAAGAAATGATTAACCTGCTGAGTAATTTCAAAGACGTTTGACTCAAATGCATGAACGTGTAGCTCAAAGACGAGTAGTGGAAAATATGATCACCGGCAGCAGCGTTTGGCTCTGATGTGTGAACGCACTCAAACACAAGCACATGAAACACATGATCACCGGTAGCACCATTTTGAAGGGGAACGATGCAGAATAGTTAGACGTCAACGAGAACTTCGGGTAAACCGCCTAAATAACTACGAAGCTGCCACAAATGTGAAATCTTCCCCTATCATAGTTTAAACCTTTTAACATTCATCGTGCAACATTACATTTTCTCGAAGAGTAAACAATCAAATTCACTAAAACTTTTTTAGGGACTGTTGTTTGTACGGTAGAATTGATGTAAGACATCCTGAATTTTCTAATGAACTGATGTGGTTCTTGACGTCATCCACTTTCCAGAGAAACTCATAAAAGTATTCGGAATTTGAAGGCATCTTTTGCAATGTCTTTGTTCACAGTACATAACGACGGAACGATTAACGATCGAGGTGTTAACAGCTGAGTTGCGAACAGTACGTCTATTATAAACTCATTCATTTGACAGCTTATTCAACTCAAAGTCCCGATGGAGAATTTGAACGTCCTCAGTATGGACAGATATATTTCTGAGATAATCCAGACGCTATTAGTGAATGCATGAACAATCCCCATGGTATCGGTGGAGATTTGATTGTTTTGTTAGACTATATATTACTATCTCAAAATCCTTTCGTCGGTAGCTTCATGATAATGCGAAAAGTTGAAGCTAATGCACTCTCTGCTACAGAAGGAAACGAAGCACCTTACGTTAAACTACTTGTTGCTCTATCCTGGTGGCACCAATCATCGACGATTTAACATGCATCTTGAAAACAAAATATGTAGCATTGTAACATTGAATGCCTATCTGTTCGGACTATTCAATAACGTCATCAGACGGACTTTCCTCATCAAACTCTGAATTAGTGACTGAAAGGTATAAAAATATCAACATATAAGTCACATCATCACTGCAAAAAAATAATGAATCGAAATCTATCCAATTTTTTTTTACCGTGTACTACGAGCCTCTTTTAGCATGTTGTAGAACACAGACAGAATTTTTCCCGTGTCATAGAATCCGTCTTGTACGAACCTGTGTTATAGGATGTCTACTGTACTTACACTTTCTTTTGATTTGAGGTTAAGTGGCTGGTTTTTAGTGTGTTTCTTTGTTCACTTTAATTCCGGAAGAATGCAAGAAAATTTACGGAAGGGGAACTGGGATAGGTCTTTTATATATAGAGAGAGGGTTATAATGAAGAATATTGTTTCAGTTTCAAATTGAGAGATATTTAGCTAGGAGGCCACGTGAACCACATGTTCATTAATTAAAACACTTCAGTTGTAAGAAATTATGCTGACGTACGTGGCTTAACCTTTGAGGCGCAACTCTTTCCAAATGCTGAAAAAGGGGCAGCCGTTGGCATCGCTCGACTTAACTACCAGCAAGATGGCGGACGATCGAGACGTTCATCGAGTGTCACAGATCTAGGAGACCCTTTTTTGACGCAGCTGGCAGTGCGGCACAGCCAGCTGCGTCAAAAAAGGGTCTCTAGATATGTGGCACGCGATGAACATTTCGATCGTCCGCCATCTTGCTGGTTGTTAAGTCGAGCGATGGCAACGGCTGCCCCTTTTTCAGCATTGGGCAATCTATCCGGCAGTTCTCGCATTCTTCCATTTTTCAGCAGATGTCAGCGCTGTTAAAAATAATCGTGACAATTTTTTACCGGAAATGACGTGCTAAAAAGTAAAGGATTCTCGTGGAGCTATATCACCCGCATCAACTATTTTTATAGAAATCAAATCTATTCTTCGTGACTGGCAACACTCAAAACGTCAGAGTTTGGTGTTCCCAGAGCGGGAACACTTTTAGGGTTAAAGGGTTAAAAAACATGTTTATTAAAAAGGACTATTGCAGCATAAACATATTAAAAATAACGGCTGGTTGCGGCCAGATAAAAAATACGTCTTATAACGACAATAGAATTAAGATGGAATGAATTAAAAATTATACCAACAGCGAACTTCAGATACCAGTATGAAATCATCTCTTGCTTCATATCCACATACAACTGACAGAGCTTCTTTAACCATCTTTACATACCTTTCTACTCCTTGGGTATAAAATGGAAAGAGTAAAAAATCAGGGGGTTCTCCGGTTTGAAACATTTTCTTGACTTCTTCATCCCTTAAGTTCGAAAAGACAGGAGGTTTCGTGAATGATTTTAAAAAGTTCAGAGTAATTTAGTTAGTTATGAAGACAGTTAAATAAATATTTTGCTGTCAATCCTGATATTTATAATTCGATAAAGTAGACCACAATGAACACGCTTAAACCAAACGAGCGAAAATCGATCAGTCGGAGCGAAAAGTGAGCCAGTTTTCAAAAGTGAGCTTCTCCTTTAGGAGCGTTTTTCGATCACAAGAGCGGAGCAGAATATAAGAATAAGCGAGGGGAGAATTTCTCGGAAAAAGCAAAAAGGGAGAAAAGGCGTTCTCAGAAAAAATACTACTTTCGCGGAAAAACTGGTAAGTTACCATGGAAACGGATCGCTCCGCAATGTATCGTTTTTTTCGCTCTTTGGGTTTAAGCGTTAACATAAGATTTATTATATTGTAAATATTCAAATTAATATGAGTATTTGAATTGCATTTTAAAGATGAGTTTCATTCTAAAATAGAACAACGTTCATTCAAAATCGATTATTAATTCCTATTCGCCGTTTATATGTAAATAATATCCATTAATCAGCTTCGTAGGTAATATCCATTAATCAGCTTAGCAAGAATAATGATGTGTTTGAGATATTTTATCTTTCTAATTTTTAGTAAATACAGTTTAAAATGTAGTAAATCTTTCCAAGAAAATTATGCAACACCGGTCGACATGTTTCATTTAGAATAAGAGTTTCATAAACTAAAGAATTTGGCTTATTTTGCTTTAGTTTCATAGGGACTAAATTGGTGTTAATATAAGTATCGGAAAGAATAAAAATGCATTTAAAACTTTTGTAAATGTAAAAGTAAATTCCGGTTTTAAAATTTTTCACTAGAAATAATTAATTATTTGCAATTTGAATAATTATAAACTAAGTCAGAACTTAACTTTCCTTAAAAGTAGAGGACGTGATGATTAAATTGGCAGAGTTAAATCCATAATTTAGCCGTGAAATCGTACAAAATGCATGCAATCTCTGAAAAACCTTTTGAAATAATATATAAAAACGTTTTCGGATGTCAACAGACTCTTACAGATACTAATACAAACACACTCTCGTATTTGGGTTAATAATTTGTAAGCAGAAGTAACTGCAAAACACGGGATCAAATACCAGGTCACAAAGCACTGTTGATTTGGCTAACGCATAACTATAGACTGTAAAACCAACAAATATTGCCCCCATTCCCATACCTGCAAAGATAACTAAATGCATGTTATTTTCTATTCCTTGTGGTCCCTTATCTAAAATTAAATCAGATATGCAAAACACAATTCGCGTTAACAAGGTTTTTCGGTATAAGGGTCCCCCGGCCTCGGTTTTGACAAGAAAAGAGATTCTTCCTGGATCCTTTTATCTTCCGCTCTATTTTTTTCAAAGTATTTGATAATGACATCTGACTGAGTTTTCATTGCCCATTAGGATATTTGTCTGAGGAACAATTTCAAAGCACTTTGTTTGAAAAAAATCTTTTATCTTCTCATGTTCATTCGTTGCTACGTGGTAAAACAGCGGTCCATTTTGTGGTTGTTTTTCTAATTATCCCATGTCGTACTACAATGAACGTCGTCAGAATGTGCAGTGTACCTAAATTGTAAGCCGAACTTTAGAGTATGTTTTCTGTATATGTGATTGTCCAACACAAAAAATAATTTGCAGCAAGGGCTGCTGAGAACTTGAATAGAACGTGAAGCCAAACATGCAGAAGTGCCGTGGTTGTATAATCAAAATTTTAGAATTATTGCAAATAAAAAGAACAATGATTATGGATGCGATTTTTTCAGTGGGGTGAGAAAACCCAGCGTCCTTACAGTATTGTCCTCTTGTTATGAAAGTGGAGATGTCATATGCGCGTTTGGAGAAACTGAATGACACGGAAATTCGACTATCGCTACTAGTCTCTGAATATTGCTGATAATGGTTTAGTTATCTTACTAGAAGACGGGCCAACTATCCTGCATCATGCTCTCCGTATTTATAAGGGTGAACCATTGTTTATTGGATGTTCCGGCCATTTTTGTTTGTAGCCGACAGTTTAAAATGTCATTTCTCAACGATTTTGCTTTGCTGTAGTTTAAGCAAATCAATTTATTTATTGGATGTTCCGGCCATTTGATAGTGTCGTTCAGTCGTGAGATATTAATTTTGTTTTTATTTTAACACTTTGATAGACATCTAATAAAAATCCATTCTAGTTACAGAATATTACTTACAAATGCGATTATCACACACACAAGCTTACGATGGAACTATAGTTTATACATAATTATTTTTGTTAACAATATATATATAGGTGCATTCTAGTAAAAAATAAGGCTTAGAGTTCGAAGTTTTGTAACTGAATTGCTCATAAGGTACTTATAAGTGCACGTACAATAAAGAACAAGCGATACTATTTCTTCTCAATTTTCTTGAACATGTATACTATGCATTCTAATCCATGAAAAGCCACTTTGCCAGTGATATTTTTCTAGCAAAATGGTGTATATAAGATAAAAATATGATTGGCAAAGAGCGATTATCTGAATGAATAGTGATAGATTTTGTAGTGCAATATTAAGTGAGTTTTGCTTGTACATAACCGCTCACATAGAAACAGACCCACCTTTGTGTATTGCTCATGAAACTATGCTCTTAATTTGAATATTACTGTCTAATGATAGTGGAACTTTTCATAAATACTGTAATGGATAGGTCGTGTGCAATAAAAAGTTTAGGCATTACCTGATTTTACAGTCAGTGAATAAAAATTGAGCTGGGTGTCTTGATTTCTTCAATAATTTCTTTAATGGAAATGTTCTGACGTCATCTAGGTGTACACTACTGTCTTCTAGAAGAGTGCTAAGGCACATTTTTAGTAGAAATATACTAAAACCAATAGTTGTAAATTGTAGTTTAAGTAAACATTTGCGAGTAAATTTTATTTCTTGCTTCACGACAACAAATGCTTCTTATTCTATAAATAGTACAAGCGTGCGTCAACAACAGGTACTTGTGCCTTAACATTATGTTTTAATCACAGAAGAACTTGTAGAGAATGTTGCGATGATTAGGCCATACGTGGTTATGGATCCCAATATTTTCAAAATTAACATGGAATCGATCACTATGGAGTTGAGCATTTTGAATCCTTCAAAGTCTTCATTCATGGCGAACAAAATTCTTGAACTCATTTCGAACGTCGTCGGTAAGGATCTCATTGTTCTTTTTAATCTGGATGCGGCTCTTATAACAGATGAGCCATTCAAGCAAATCCACACAAAATCTGAAAACAGCACCGCTATGCGAATAATTTCATACGCACTGACTGTGGGTCTGAGAATGCTGCTGTACGCGCTGTGAAATACTCTAATAAGTTGCAAAGTGAATCCTGACAGAAGCAAAGGATGGATATCGTTGTTGATGTCCGACGTCAAGTCCATAAAACTCTTGTAAAATTCGAGGTCCCCTAAATCTGCTTTGTTAGCAGAATTCAGTTTTCTGTCGAACTCCGCGGCAATATCTCTCAAAAGATAGCAAATCGAACAAAAATAACACGTGAGAACGGTTGTAGATAAAGACATAATTTCTATGACAAATGCAATGTTGTAGCAAATGAAGGAGTAAGGCTGCGGAATCGACAAGAAGTGGAAAGTTTTGGGATATTTTGTGTCCCTGATGTAAGCTATAAGGTAATGAAGAGTAAATATTTCACAAATGATTACTGTTGCGCTTAATTTCATGACGTTCATTTTACTTGATTGCAGTTCCATGCATATTTTTGCATAGAGCTCTGCTATTCGGCAGTTTATTTTTTCCAGTTTGTTTCTTTGTATAAAAAATGAAACTCTTAAAATTTTATTTATGAGTATCATAGTGAGGATACATGCATTTTGTCTGGTTTTACTACTGATGAAATATTCAGTTCTGAAGTAAAGAACCACTAAGGAACCAATTTCAAATAATATTAGAATTAAAATACATACGTTGAAAAATAATTGTTGTGAATGCTTAATAAATGGCAGGCCGTGTAAGCATGATACGACTTTTAAAGGTAAAAGCACTTTTTCTATAGCTCCTTTGTTTAAATTACGGTTGGAATCATACAGTGGCACTGGAGTATGACTGTAAACTTTTTGGAAAAGGACATTTCCAGGTTCAATCTTCATTCTGAATCATAGTATAAGTGAAAATAAGATATCTCATGAATTATGCATTTCATTACTAAAAACTATTAGCTTTTTATCTATATCAGATTTTAATGTTAAATCTTCCATACGGTAACCTTCTAGTAATTTTGGCAGCAGTTTTACAAAGCAGAATTCAGTTAGATTCTAGTGTGAATGCCTTCAGGCAGCTTTTGCTTCTCCTTTCTGTACCAAAAGACAAATGCCAAGATGAAAAACATGTTTCTCCTTACGTGTAGCCAAAAATCAAATACTTCAAAAATCGAAGTTATTTACTCTTTTCACAAAAAAGTCTAAATAATTAACTTACAATGGAAAATATACATACATATTTGCTTTAAAAATGAGTGTTTGGGCATAGTGTAGCATCAATATTTAAATATGTATCTCTCCATAAGTTTTCGAAACAACCAAAATCAGCATAACGAAAAACCATTTATTTTACATGAGTTACATTTCAACAAAACCATTAGACATGTAACATTTTCGAAGTGATATTTGAAATATTTATGAGAGCAGCTTTATTATAAGAATATGCAAAAGAATATAGTGTATACTATTAAAATAAGTATATATGTTGTTGTTATTCTCGGACTCTTGTTACATTTTAACGAATGTTTTATTTACAGAAAGGCTGCAGAATATACAAAGAAGTGAATAAACACATAGAGCAAGCACCATCTGGTGGGGAAAAAAAGAAAAAAATAATTTAGTTGCTTCTTGTTTGTTTTGTTTATTTGCGTGATAATGGCAACGCTATGCTAGGGCGATTTGCCAAGGATGGGAGGGTGCCTTGGGAGGAGGACTTTCTAAGGGTTTCTTACGTGTTTTCACGTTACATCTGGAGAAAACCTACCAAAACTTCAGACCGTTAGATCGACAGCCGCGAGATGGGACCCGAACACGGGATCTTCACACTTCGTCCGTCTACCATTTTCAGCGACATAACTACTGTGCCATGGTGAGGCTGTAGCTTCTTAATAAATACAGTGTGCCCGAGAATATTACACTTTACAGCATTACATTAAAAAAGAGCTTTACGTACAAACCGGGTATTTTCATGATGGTCGACTTACAAACGTGTCAGATTTTCGTTTCCCATGATTTTGAACTAAGAAGGCTGATAAATGAAACTAATTTCATTCTTTAGTCAAGGACTTGGCGAAAGATTCCGAAGAGCTTAGTGCACATGGCAACTATGACAAATATTTGGTAATGTGATTTTTTAACTGGTTACCTCCATATTGGCCAGCGTCTATGCGTTATCGCCTCTATCAACATTTCGCAAACAGATGAATAGGTCGCCGTGGTCCAATTCCTCAACCGCCGGATTCAACCCCCTTGTTTTTTTTTTCCTGTGGGTTTCCGTCAAAGGTATTGTTTCCATGACTGCATGGCCTAATGTACAGCAAATCGCATCTGCTTTTCATACTATAACTCTTCAGATGTTTTCAAATACTTGGAATGAAATCGAATATCGTTTAGATGTTGTAGAAGCCACCAGAGTATATCTTATCGAAAGTCATTAACTTTGTTATGTATGCAGTTACACTCACTCTTATTCTTGGTCACCTATTATATTTTCATTCTCCACCTCCGAAAAAGGATCTTACCTTTTTGAACTACACTACATTTATTTTTAACAAATGCTCTCTTTAATGGAAAAGTGTTATAGAATTGAATCAATGAAGTGTTTATTTTGCTGTAGTGTTAAGAAAAACTAATGAAATAGATATAAAAGCTAAGAAAGTAAATAATCGATTGGAAATTATTATGAAACATTGTGTTTTTTTATAATCTGTCATCTGAATTCTTATAGTGTAAAAAAAGCTTTAACTTATGTATTATGGCGCAAAAGACTTTATCACTTGAATCCTCAGTATGTGTCTAAAATGCAAAATACTATTGGTATCGATGTTAAGGAATCTGAAATTGTAAATTGAAAACTGTTGAAAGTTTAGCCGAGTTTCTGCAGCAATGTAGTGATTATCAAGCGGCTATATCGATTGACTAGATAGTGGTAATTCTAATAAAACTAAACCTATAAGTCTTAAATTTGATTTTGTTACAGATTTAATTGAAGAAAACACTGAAACAGCTGTGTATAAAAATACAAGTGAAGTGATTTATCATTTTATGGCCAAATATGTAAAATTTAAAAGATAGCACTCATATATGTAATAAATCTATATAGGATATTTCATAAGCGAAACTTTAACCCATTTATGCCTAGCGTCCCTTTTTTGGGACGGCATTTTCGCTATCAGTCGAAAACGTTATTTATTTTTCCTAGCCTTTATTCGCGAGTATTGAACTTCAATTCCACAAAATATTTTAATATGGCCAAGTAGGATGGTAACATTTCAATTTTTATACTTAATGATTTTAAATGAAATCATCCTTGTTCAAAAAGTTGACATCAGAAACTTATCAATTACTGCTGGTGTTAGCAAAAATCGAAGAAAGTCGCAAAAATATCCAGGCACGAATGGGTTAAAAGGCGACGCATAAAAAAGCTCTGAAAAGAGCTTTATTATTGATACAGTGTCCATCTTACTTTAGCATTTTCGATAGCTCCTTCATCAACAGCCACCCATGTAGCAATCATGTTAGAAGTGACGTTGTAACACTTTCGTCACATGAAATTTTTTTTTCTAATGGGCAGGCACTGGCCACAAGCCTTTGCCATCAACGGCCCTAGTTACTGTCCATTTTATTATGGGAGCACCCAGTGGGCGGACAGCACTACCCCCTATGAAGGGACGGACAAGTTAACATCCATGCCCAAGCCGGGATTCGAACCCGGGCCCACGGCGTGATAGAATGGTTCTCTAGCCACTATACCACCTGGGCGGCACATGAAAAATGTAATGATGTAAATGCATGCTTTCTGTGACGTCAAACAAATGAAGCTGCAGAGTGATGTTATTGATATATTTGATAATCAGTCAAAATGTAACCTCACTGTGTGGTGAACGTGACGTTACAGAATGACATGGCTGTGTAATTTCTCTCTTCATGTTAATCACTATGTGATTCCTAGTCACCGTGAGATTTCACGGAAACTGCCCTGTTGGGAATTTCCGTCATCACAACTTCTCTGCGACGAACATTCCATAGTCACAAAGTCACGATGCAACCAATACGTTGCAACGTCACAATGCTATGGTTCATTCCACTGTGACGTGCGTGCAATGTGTTTTCATCTCGACAAAACATTACGATGACACAATGTTACAGTAAACACAAAGCTTTCAAGAAGAATAAATGTTGATTATTCTAGATTTAAAACTGATAAATATCTATCTCGGATTTTGCGTTTATTCCTAGAATTTAATTATGATGAAATTAATAAGAGAAGGTTACTCAAAAAGATAATTATGAAATTGGCCAGAGATATTTTGTGGAGATGATTTTTAATATAATTAGTTTTGACATGGATTTCTTTCCTTTATGTGGTTTTCTTTAGTTATATATTCAGTAAAAAATAAATAAGTAAAAGTAGAAAACGGAGAGGTTACATGCATGGGCTTGCGAGAAAAGATCTAAAACGTTATTAGTATAAATATAAATTCGAACAAACATAAATAATGACATATTTTTATGATTATTACTGTTATAAATTATATAGGGTCCTACTACTTTAACAATACTAAAAGCGTAGAATATAAATTCGCATTTTTATTATATTTTGTGCAGATGGTTCAAAATTGTTGTTGTGCGTACCTTCAGATAAAATTTATCTTGGTATTTTTTTCAATTTAGTTTTTTATGAATTTAACGGTTTTATGGATATTTTATGGTTTTGTTGCCATGGCAAATAAGTAAACAGTGACCTTTGGGAAGTACTTATCAATGTTATTGCAGTTTATTTTATGATAAAGTCACAGTGAAACAGTTCAAGAATTTAACAAACTGGTGAGTGTAACTTCAATCAAGATTTTTCTCATCACTTTTCTCTTGTCTCAGACTTTTCTCATCTGATATCAAGAAAAATCAAGATTTTTCTCTAAAAATATTATCCTTTATAAAAAAAAAATAGGCTGAATAACAGCAAAACGAGTTTATACAGCGACATAATGGTATTGCTAGAAAAAAATCTCGCAACTTCCTCGTGCATTAAAGTACTATATGGAGTATCATTAAAAATTGTCAAAACCTTAGGAGGTGATAGTACACACCCAAACAAACAGCATTCAGCAGAGAATGCATGGTAGTAATTAAAACACAAGGCGCTGGAGGGTACCAAATGCGATATCATGCGAGGCAAAACGAAATCCTCGATAGAGAAAGATGAGCGTCTCATATATTCTGTTGTAGGTTTCGCTTCTTTTTCTCCTACCGTTTCACTCCGTAATCACCTTGTGACCAGATTGGGTGGTCAGAAGGTGACCGTCACGTAAGATAAGCATATAGAACACACAGTGACTAAGCATCACCGTCACATTGACTACTCGTGACCGTCTTGTGATTCTAATTTGAGGGTCTCTTGGGAGTCACTGTGCTATCAAGTGCCAACGCCTATGCATACAAGAACTTTGTGTGCTGTCCTTGCAACGACAAAGAAATGATTGGTTAATATTCAAAAACATAACAATCGTATAGTGCATTTTTTCTGCAGTGGAAAGTTTGGCTACTATTTTTTCTGAATATTCATTGGAATAGTCATGCAAAAAAGCCTTCAAGCTGTCCCCACAAAAAAAAAAATAGAGAGATGAAAGATCTGGTGACCACAGCGGCCAAGCTAGAGACCCCTCTCATCCAATTCTCTGGTACGGAAAAATTACTTCCACCTAGGCGTGCTCTTCTCGTACATAATGGAGTGATGCTCCATCTTTCTAGAACAAGCAACATTACCGGCAGGAAATATGGAGGAGCGTCGTTTAACCCATTTATGCCTAGCGTCCCTTTTTTGGGACGGCATTTTCGCTATTAGTCGAAAACGTTATTTATTTTTCCTGCCTTTATTCATGAGTATTGATCCTCAACTCTACAAAATATTTTAACATGACCAAGTAGGATGTTGATATTTCGATTTTTATGCATAATGATTTTAAAAGAAATCATCCCTTGTTCAAGAAGTTGACATCAGAAATTTATCTATTATTTCTGATATCAGTAAAAATCGAAGAAAGTCGCAAAAATATCCAGGCACAAATGGGTTAACATGTCTCGTAGCACCTGTTTCAGAAAAGTGACGTATTTTTCAAGGCAATCTGGCAGAATATAAGATACAAGTGGATGGTCGTTGATTATTCTTGCCCAAACATTCATAGAAAAACGTCACTGATGCCCATGTGGATTTACATTTGCTCATACATGCTGATTGTGTGCGTTAAATATAACCTTAACGACTGGATGTACATTTATCCGTGAAAATCATATTCGGTACGTGAGATTCTTTCCGTTTTGATTCCGACTATGCATTCTTAGATGAAAATTGTTTGTTTGAATGTGTACTATCACCTCTTAAAATTTTGTCCATCTTCCATGAAACACCTTATATATCTTATGCAATTATAGTTTATCAATCTTGGACCTTTCAAAATCGATAACTCGAATGCATTTAATAATCGACTAATTCGAATTTAATAATCAATTTAAATTTAATAATCAATTAATTCGAATTTAATAATCAATTTAAACTTAGTGATTGATTAATTCGAATTTAATAATCAATTTAAATTTAATAATCGATTAATTCGAATGCCCATCACTACTGATACCCTGGTTGTTTTAATTTCCTTTCTCTGTGCTAGTAAAAACTTCATTGTGCTATCCACTTTACTCGACAAGGATTTATAAGCGGAAATTTGAATACCAAGCACACAAGTCTGAAATTAAATGTCCCAAATACAACTATAATGTCCATTCTATATTCAATATCAATCCGTATGTTGCGCAGCATGTCAGGTGTGAGAAAATTGATGACTTTCGCAATTTTGTGAGAAAGATCACAAGGATCACTTACATTTGTAGCGTAGACCATGTCTTTGACATAACCCCACAAGAAATCCAGAGGCGTTATGTCTGGAGATCACGGGGGCCAAACAGGGAATTCTCGCTTTATCTCTTCGGAAATGTTTTGTCTAATGCCCATATCACATCTTCTCGATCTTCAATTCAGACAACACTTTTGTTCGACTGTTTTTCACAACAGTTGGATGAAAAACCTTGTGCGATATGTATGTTCGACATCCGCAACTTTTCCTAGCCGTTACGGAAAAAAACTGGCCAGTTCGTTCGACTCTTTCAACTTTTGCGACAGACCAATCACAAACAAGCAAATGGAGAGGCTGAGCTGACTTTAAAGATTTACTCATTCACATTCCCTTTTCTAGTCAAACCAGTTCAGTGAAGTAGTCGAACTAGTTGAACGAAATAGTTATTTGAATTGAAGATTGAATGTAAGGAGAAGGTGTGATATGGGCATAAGGAACGACGAACTCAAGTGCGGTGTGGCGCCATCCTGGTAAAGTAACACATTTGTTTGCGATGGGGGAGTTGCTGTGGCAAAGCAACAACTCACAAGATAATTAAGTGTGATCAATTTGTTGTTGGTTTGCAACAAGAAATAGATCACGCATGTGCAGACAATAGTTACGTTTTTCCCGTGAAGAAAAATTATCCCACGATTCTGTCATGCACACACATTCATTTTACCGCAGTGCCTGGCATATTCTCAAAAAACGTTAGGTCTCTTGAACCCTAAATACCAGTGATGATTAACCATTTCACATGTGTGGAATATTGATTAGTCACTGGATATCACATTCTGTAGGCAATTGGGAACTTTGTCAATTCAGTCAAGGATTCAATAGCAAAGTTTTTGCAGTATGGTTGGTCTTCAGGCTTCAGCACCTGATGGATTTGAACTTTATGGGCACACATACGCAGTCTTTCGTGCAGCACCCTACGTACTATTGATCCTGGGATCATCAGTTACCGTGATGCTCTACGAATTTATTTTGGGGAGCTTCTATTGAAAACCTCCCCAATTTTGGCGACAGTTTCCTCAAACGTGGGTTATTTCTTGCCCAAGCCAGGCTGTCGAGTAACATTACCAGTGGAAAGAAACTTGTCAAAAACTTCTGCATAGGAATAACATATATAAATTATCTGTACGTCTAGCGGTTCCCGTCTATGCGCTCTTTGGAAATTCTTTTGGACGGTTATAAATGTTTTCTGTGTTACGTATTTTGCTGTTTCTTTAGATCACTGATGTTTGGTCGATACCTACAACAAAAAATGGTAATTACATGACATATGAATAATGCGTAGAGGAGAGGAAGGTATTATGGAATACCATTTACATTTCTAAAAATGACTTTGCTTGTTATTGAATAAAATCTCAAAAACATCATGAATATGTACTATAACTAATTGTAATGAACTGTCAGTTGTAAAAAATGCACTATTTCTTTTCTGTTATAGAAAATTAATAATAAAAACTTATGGAAGTTACTCCGAAATAATCAGTTAATATGGAATAAGTGGTTTAACCACTTAAGACCTCGCAAAACTCTTCCATCTCAAATTAAATTCTAATCCATACTTAACCTATACCCTTACTACTTAACCTATTACCCTTAAAATGAAAAGTAGCAAGCCTATTTTCAAATACTTTTTCGAATAAATGCCTAATTCTTAATCTCTATTACAGTAGTGAAAAAGTTGCTATTATCCATAAACAAGACTGTCAAGACAATTTTAAAGGTAAATGATGTCCTGCAAGTTCTTTCCAGCTGTATGAATTTCGAAAAAAAAAACAAAAATATTCACTAATTTATCTTAGGAAATTTCAATAACATTCAAATATTCTTTTGTGTCACGGCAAACAAGGATAAAATGACAGCAAACAAAAGCAAAATGTGTGCATCAGTGTGCAGGATTTACACATTCACATGCGTTAAAATGATTTATTAAAAATTAAAGCATCGATGAATTTCTACGTCAATTCATAACTTTAAAAAAAAATCTTATAGAATCGTTTTAAGAATGGAAGGAAAAAGGATCACGTATACGGATCTCTGGAAAGAAAACGTTAAACCATTGAAAAACTAATTCGACTTCATAAAACATAGCTTTTAATTATAAAGATTTTTTTAAATTATGTGCAAGTCTGCTTCGAGAGTCTATTTGCAGAATCACACATATAATCTTTCTCAGCTCCGGTAAAGTCAAGGTGATCCTACAAAGAATAGCTGAAGTATTGAATCTAAATTTGTCGTCGTTGTTCTTCGGAGAATTTTCTGTTGCAGAAGATACATTCAGAGTCTTTTTTTCGAGTTCAGTAAATGGCATAGATGATACGCTTACGTTAGGTTTTACGAAATACCCAGTATTCTATAATACCCGTTAAGCTATCTTGGAAAATGAACCTTTAAATTGATGGTTTAAATATTATCAGCTAAAAATTGACCTCAGAATTACAAATTAAAATTATTTTAGTGTACACTAGCTGAGTATTCCGGCGTTGCCAGGTAGCATTTAGGTATTAAGGCATAAAAAAATTCCGCTCATGTTCAATATCATTTGCTGTGCACTGTCATTTCTCGTGTGATGTTCTAATACAACATCGTCTAACATGCAATCGATTAAAAACAAAAAATTGCAAGACAACGTAAGAATTACTGTTCTCAAAATCCCTATGAGAAATCTATACTGATACAGCTTTTTTAAAGAGGAAGGTAATTTTTCTGTGAATCATCGTTATATATATCAATTAACGGGAAGTTAAACCTACCAAAATAAGCTGTATACAGATACTTTTGATGGTCTTTCCTAGAGATAATTGTGAAAAATAGTATTTTTTTATTTAATGGGTTCTAAAAAAGTTTCTTATATTCTGCACGTTTCTCAATACTTTTCCCATGTTTCAATTTTTTATTGAGTATACATCTTGAAAAAGAAAATGGCGATTAGTGATAAGTTTGTTCATTTATGCATACTAAATTACTTAATATATTTTTCAAAATGTTATTTTATATGTAAATTCCGAAAATATCATTTCAGTCAAGTAATAAGAAAGGTGATATCGCATAATAGTATAGCCTATATTGATCACTGTGCGAGTGTATATACTGTCGAAACCGTATAAGTGCACATCTCTTAAGTGCACAAGATATGAAAACCCCGAATTTCTCCCTATGCATCTAATGTTTTGTTAACCCGCATAAGTACACACCTCATAAGTACACAAACCGCTATAATGCACATATTTCACATTAAAAAAAAATGATTTTATAATGGAAATTTGACCGCATAAGTGCACATTCGTCCAAAAACAAACCAAAAAGAAGGAAATTGCAGTTTATCTGAGAAATCTCGATAGAACGCTCGGTAGTAATGAAGCGATGTCAGCTTCAATGGTTTTGAGTTACTACTGTTTCTCCAATAACTTTGATATGAAAAATATTAATGCATTAACTGATCAATTTTTGAGCATACTTTAAGAAATCTTGTACAGAAAAAAATTGACGGACTTCTTCAACTGATTATGTAACAATGTTTACGTGAGTATGTTTGAATATTTAATAAATTAGCATTATTCCATTTAATTGATGCATATTTTTGTAATAATCAAACAAAATTTTCATTTTTTACATTAAACGTTTTTAGGTAGTTAAGCTTAGTAGCTATGCATACTAAGCATCAGGTAGCTCTGTTATCTGCGTAGTTACGCGTAATAAACTTTGCTATGTAATTACTGTTATTCATAATTATATTTTAAGTAGTAATTATAAAATTTACAATCAAAAGAAAGCGCATAAATACATATATTTTGTATATATATATAACTACTTATACTATTTAATATCAAATTCACAGATTTTCAATGAGAAATTGCGTTACATACGTTAATTTACGAAAGCTCTCATAAGTGCACAAAGCGCTTAAGTACACATAACTTTATTGCCACATCGATATGCACTTACGCGGTTTCTACTGTACATAGATATTTTTCATGCGCCCTTTTAAAAGAATGTTCATTGTGTTGGTTGTTGCCACGCAGAACAACGAAAGCGCATACACAATATGTTATTACGAAGATTATATGAAGATTTGTTTAAAATATTGCTGAAAAAATGAGCATTTATTTGCTGCTTTACCTTACGAATATGCATCAGAGGAACTCTAGCAAAATTTATCATACTGGTGGGTATGTGCTGTATGCTTGTTCTTCAAAAACTTGTAACAGTTGCCAACAGATGTAAGAAATGGTTGTGATTTCAGTTTGGCTGTTTGCCCTCTAACTAGCGTGAACATGCAATTATTACTACGAAATTTATATATGTTATTCCTATGTACTGTACCGTGTATTATATTCAAAATAGAGTTTATATAATCTTTAGTTCTTTACAGGAACATCTAAAAAAATTTGAATATATTACGCTCCATGGACACTCATTGTTTAAAGCGTATTTTAGAGCTATTTGTCTGCTGAAGTGTGAAGGTCCAATGCTTTGGCAATCCGAAGCTGTTGATCTAACAGTCTGGCGTTCTGGGCGGTTTCCACCAGTTGTAGCGTAAATACGCATTAGACCCACTTATAAGTCCTCCCCAAAGCTATCCCTCCTTAGGCAAACAGCCCTCGTGCAGCTTTGCCTTAACCACATACCAACCAGAGATATTTGCCTATTTCATACAAAACTAAATTGTTTTACGTCAGGATTACAAAATAATAATCTCCATTAAAAATGGTGTAGTTAGTTTTAATAGTTCTTATACAGACCACTCAAAAGAATTCCAATACATTATGGTGAATAGAGTTTAGAAACAATAAAGCAGATTAAGCAGAATGCAATAGTTATTATAAAGGTTTATAACAACATTTTCTTCATTTAACAAATGCAAACAGTATTTAAAATTATTTTACAGGGTCTCGCAGAGTTAATAGTGATTTACGGCTCTTTTGAGTTTATACCCAAAATCTGGGCATTTGGGCGATCGCCAAATTTGGATCGAAAAAGACTGATATGTTAGCAAGTGTTTAACAATCGATCATTTGGCGTTATTTATCTTTCTTGATGTAAATTTGTCTTATGAAGTTATCTATTAAAACAGTATTCCAAGATTTCAAAAACCTCAAAGTCAACCTTCCCTTTATACTTCACATTTTAATTTACAAAGAAAATAGAAATTTTGTGACTTTTTAAGAACTTGTCAATGAATAATAATAACTCATAAACCAGCAATCTAACGTAAAAGAGAAATGAAAAAAAAAAAATTCTGAAGTGGGCGGTAGCTAGAAGATCGACATATACATTCATTTTATGGAAGTAAAATAGGATCTTTTACATTAATTTCTTTTTTTTTCTCGGGGGAATTCCTTATAAAGTCCTCCAACCCAGCCACTTCCCATCCCCGTAGGCGCGTGTCTCTCCTGTAGGATAGCAATGACAAACAAACAAACAATATGCTAACGGAAAAAAGAATATTAAAAGCTTAAGTAATATTAAAAATTCATTACGGAAATAATATTAATAGCTTAAATATTATAAAAAATTAAATACAGAAAAACAACCAACATTAAAAGCTTGAGTAATATTAAAAATTCATCAACAGTTGAATGAACTCTATCTTTTTTTTTTTTTTTTTTTTATTGGAACCTAAATGTATGTGTTTTTTACAAGTTTTTAGTACTTATCGTTAACACGTATTTGAGTGTTTTTTCAGTTATCATAGTGTTGAATCATATGGCTACCTTCATTTGATCTTGTATAGTTAGCCTGTAAGTTATATGCTGATAAACACTTCATGATCGATTTTTCCTTATAATGTCCTGAAAATATAAACTCTAAAATATTTTTGTGACCCAAACTTACATTTCACATTTCCCCAAAACCATCAGAAATAAACAAAAACTCCTTTTCATAAAATAGCTCAGCCCTTCTGTTGGAGGTTGTATTGATGAATCCAAAGAATGGTTCGATTAGCAATAGCAATGCTAACTTTGGCATGTACAACGACATGTCTTTTGTTCCTTATTTACCATATCAATGTTCATTATTAAGTTTTTGTTTGAGGTAGCTATTCAGGACATTCATAAAACCTTCTTTGGGGTAACCATAGCAAACATACCTCGTACGCGTCTTCTCTATAAAACAATCATTCCTTTAAAAGTAAATTTACTCTGAAAAATAGCGTACAACGGATGTAAATTTTTAAGCTGAGGAAATCAAGTTTTACTTCTGCTTGGTAAGTAAAAGTTCCTAATTTGTACATATCTATATAATTATTCAATTCAAAATTTGTAATAACTTTCTAACAAGTGCGTAAGCGAACACTTTACGACAGATATGCTGCATTTTCTCCAAAAACTTAATTTAAAAAGTTAAAGTTTTTTCGAACTCTCCAATCTAATTTTGCAAGAAATTTGACATTTCGAAACTATGACAAATGTTATTTTCATAACATTTTGTTTTTCAGATTTTGTATATTGATTGTGATATTTCAGAATTTTTATGGTAAATGTGATATATGTGCTGCATGTTTTTTTACTAATATTTATTGCAAGTTATCTATATAAATAAAATTAGACGAACTACGCATACGATTTACGCATACGAACTTAGGAAACAAAAAGAAGTTTCCAAAAGTGTCCACAATTTTGACCACGACTGTATATCTATATAAATAAAATTAGACTTTTGTCTGTACATTTCTTGGAATTCAAAAATTTTGCGATTTCTATCCGTTTCAAGAACCCGGGAATCCGATGCGACCCTCAAAAAAAAGTTTATCTGTCTGTCATTTTGTCATTCTGTCATTCTGTCGTTGTGTCCTTCTGTCGTTCTGTCATTCTTTCTGTGATGCTTTTTTTGTTCAAGCATCACGTAAAAACGACTGAAGCGAATGATATGAAATTGGGTGTCATGATAGGTGGTCACTCAACTTAAAACATAGGCGTCGAATTTTTAAAAAATCCTGATTAGATTTTCAGATTTCGCGAAAATCGTTTCAAACTGCGTAAATTTGTGTTCAAGCATCACGTGAAAACGCCTGAAGCGAATGATATGAAATTCGGTGTCATGATAGGTGGTCACTCAACTTAAAACATAGGCGTCGAATTTTTAAAAAATCTTGATTGGATTTTGAGATTTTGCGAAAATCCTTTCAAACTGCGTAAATTTGTGTTCGGACATCACGTAATAACTGCAAAGGTGAAAAAATGATATTTGGTGAAATGATAGGTGGTCACTCACCTTAAACTATAAACATCTAATTAAAAAAAATGGATCAGATTTCGAGATTGTGCGAAAATCTTTTAAAACTGGGTGAATCTTTGTTCACGCATTACGTAATAACGACTAAAGCGAATGATATGAAATTTGGTCACATGATAGATGGTTGCTCAACATAAACTACAGGTGTCCAATTTTTTAAACATTTTTATTAGATTTTGAGATTTTGCGAAAATTATTTCAATATGCGTAGATATTCGTTCGCGTATCCCATAACTACGACTAAAGCGAATGAAATGATATTACTTAGTTACTCTCTAACCTTTCATATTTTAACAATACATAAAAATTATAACTTCGCTTTCTTTACTTTGGCAACATACTACATCCATTCTGAGTACTCCTACAATGCTGACGATAGTTCTTGCTTTTTGGAAATTTGCATTCACTATCCCGTCAAGGACGGGTACTTCAGCTAGTACTAAAATAAAATTCCTATTATTAATGAGCAATTTCTTTTAATTTTTTTCTTTCATTATTACTAAGTCAGTACACCAATAAGGTGATTTAAATCAACGTAATCAATACAAATCATTGTTTTTTTTTTCAAGCAAGAAATACCTCCTGGTGCAAAATACTGAAGTTCGTTTGCAAAAAAGTTGACGCATTTGTGCCCAGTGCTTCTTTTTCCAGGCGCCCAAACTGCGGCTGCCAATCATAAAAATTTTTAAACGTTGATCTGTTTTCCTTCCCTTAGTTCATGAATGTTTAATCTCATTTCGGTAAATTAACAATGCCAAGTGATTTGTAAAATATCCATTTTATGAACATGCTTTATCAGAAGAAATTATCGCTTGTTCATGTAGTTATTGTCAGAAGTTTATCTATTACCTACTCCTGGCATTAACAAAGATTGGAGAAAGTCATGCAAACAGTCTCGGCATAAATGGTTAAATAACGTTGTCCTTCATTGTAAAGATAAACTAACCTTTATTGTAATAGTATTTCAAACTATATAGGGAAAAAATCTGAAAATATGTTTTTATTCAAAAGAACAATGATATACACAGAATGTTTACTTCAGTGATACACTTTTCTTCCGTATTCTTCTAGTTATAAAAGTATTTTGGGGTTGAGTAGATTATTAACATGCAGAGAAAAATTTTACTTTTTAAAATTTGCTTTACTAGTTTCCTATTTCTAAAGTTTATTTTAGTGAAATAGAAATAATTAACGCAGAATCGAATAGCAATGCGAGGTCGGAAACATCGTCTTCATGTACCTGTTGATAATCGCTTTAGAAGAAATGTTCGAGTAATAGCAGACTTTCCGACCATAATTTTTCCAAAACTAATCCATCTTTCATCGACAGCACTTGATAAAAAGATGTTAATTCATAATGTTTTCTTTTATTACATTGTAAAAATGTCAGAGGAAAGCCAATTTTTTATGAAACTTGGTTAAGAAATTAAACACACTTCAACAATTCTTCCAAAGGTATTCTTAACAGGTGCATACAGACGACGCTTCCAACCCCGCATTGCTATGTGATTCTAAACCGTCTTGCTGTATCCTACACTTCCTAAAAGTTTGTAAAACTGATTTCGAATCACCCTGTATAATACTTCATTCGATAGCAAAATTTCCAATTTTTTTTTTCAAAAGTAAGGTAGAAAATATATGTTAAACAGCTTTTAAAAGATATTCTTTTATTTGCAAATGAATCAGAAAGAATTCATTCAATAACTTTCTTTTCGCATACCCAGGAGTAATGAAATATTTTATGCCTAAAAATTGATGGGTGGTGACGGCAACAATGGGTATATATATAGCTATAATATATTTTATATCTATATAAATAAAATTAGACTTTTTTCTGTACATTTCTTGGAATTCAAAAATTTTGCGATTTCTATCCGTTACAAGCACCCGGGAATCCGATGCGACCCTCAAAAATGTTTGTCTGTCTGTCATTCTGTCGTTCTGTCATTCTGTCCGTGACGCTTTTTTTGTTTAAGTATCACGTAAAGACGACTGAAGCGAATGATATGAAATTGGGTGTCATGATGGGTGGTCACTCAACTTAAAACATAGGCGTCGAATTAAAAAAATCATGATTAGATTTTGAGATTTTGAGAAAATACTTTCAAACTGCGTAAATTTGTGTTCGCACATCACGTAATAACTGCAAAGGTGAAAAAATGATATTTGGTGAAATGATAGATGGTTACTCACCTTAAACTATAAGCATCTAATTGAAAAAATCGATCAGATTTCGAGATTTTGTGAAAATCGTTTAAAACTGAGTTAATCTTTGTTCACGCATTACGTAATAACGACTACAGCGAATGACATGAAATTTGGTCACATGATAAATGTTGCTCAACATAAATTATAGGTCTCCAATTTTTTAAACATTTTTATTAGATTTTGAGATTTCGTGAAAATTCTCTCAAAATACGTTTATATTTCTTCAAACATCACGTAATAACGACTAAAACGAATGATACGAAATTCAGTGATATGATAGGTAGTTGCTAATCTTAATTTATAGGAGTTGAATTTTTTAAATATTTTGATTACATTTGAGAATTTGCGAAAATAGTTTTAAAATGCTGAAATTTTGTTCCAGCATCACGAAATAAAGACTGCAGGGAATGAAACGGAATTGGGTGACATGATATGTTGTCACTCAACTTAAATTCTAGGCTTCAAATTTTTCAAAAATGTTGATTAGATTTTGAGATTTTGCGAAAATTATTTCAATATGCGTAAATATTCGTTCGCGCATCACATAATTACGACTAAAGCGAATGAAATGATATTACTTAGTTACTCTCTAACCTGTAATATTTTAACAATACATAAAAAGTATAAATTCGCTTTCTTTACTTTGGCAACCAAAATCCAGAAATCAAATCTATTCTTCGTGACTGGCAACAGTCAAAATGTCAGAGTTCGGTGTTCCGAGAGAGAGAAAACTGCGCGTTAAAGGGTTAATAATCTCTCAGTGGGCTGTATCAAATAAATATCGATTGTAATACTGTTTCATGCTTTTACAATCGATTAGTCAGAAGTGTCCTTTCAGGTGCTCTAAGCCCAGTGGTGTACCGGTAAGCGCACTATGCTGCCGCGCCACAGGTCCGGGGTTCGATTCCCTGGCTATGCAAGGTTCACTCAGACTTTCGTCCCTTGAGTGGTCAATAAAATGAGCACCAAGCTTGCTTGGAAAGTAAACACTGGGGATTTCGCATCAGGCTTACCACCTGGCCGACGCATATGCCTCCGCATGATAGCGAAAGCGTGGTTTGGCAGCGCAGACCTTGGCCCCAGTGGGCTATTGTGACAAGGTTAAACTTTAACTTCCAGGTGCTCTAAAAAAAATGAAAAAGGTAGTAGAAATATATATTAAAAAAGGATGTTCAACTTTTTAAATAGTATGTACTATATTTACTCTAAAATTTAATTTACTGTATTAAAGTAACATTATGATGCCAGAATTAATGTAAGTCCCCATTAACACTAGGACTTATTTTTCTCTTTTCAGATATGCAAATTCTTCAGCTAATGAGTGTGAGCATCTAAGAACAGACTTTCGAGGCTCCTTAGAATTTCTATATTCGTAGGTCTAAGAATAATTTGCTTTCGGCATTTCACGCTGTTTTTTTTTCAAGAAAAGTGAATTGTGAAAAACAAATATGTATTCCAAAATTTTTGTTAGCATTAACCATAGGAAGTCCAGGCGCCCTTTCGTCAAGAACGTCTTTCTGCCGTTCAAGACGGTGCTGTGGTTCCATGGGATACCATTCACAAACAAGAGTTTCTGGAAAAGCTCGATCGCACTTAAAGTGGCTTCGGTACTGCTGGCACTCTTCTTCGATTTAATCACGGTTTTTCGCATGTACATGTCGTTCCACTACTTCTTTCAGTTCTACAACAAGAGCGACCTCGCCAACATCGCTCTCATCGGGATGAACTGGGTGCTGAAGATCATGTTCTACGTGAAGATGAAAGACCTGAAAGCAATATCGAATCGCCTGGCAGCGTTCTACGCGAACATCAGTAAAGACAAGCTCCTGGTCAGGAAGATACTGCTGAAAGTGGTAGCGCTGGCCTTCTACACCGAGAGCATGACCATGGTTTACCTGGCGTGCGTCATACACAAGAACCAAAAGCTCAATTTCCCGTTCCTGTTCATTTCGCCTCCCCACTCCGTGACGGTCTACAACATAATATTTTTCTTGGGCACGGTCGGTCTGGTGCAGCCGGTTGTGACCTGCTACTTCTGCACCTTGACGCTCCTGCTGAAAGGCGCCATATCGGAGTTCAAGAAGAGAATCCAGACCCTGAGACACGTGGATATAGAGGTCGTGATCAAATTCCACAACGAATTCTTGGACTTGGCGGCCGCCATCAACGAAGCTTTCCACCCGCTGTTCGCGATGGGTTTCTGCCTCCAGCTGTTCAGGGTCTACAAGTCCGCTTACACCAGCATATTCGTCCTGAAAGGCGATCCCCTGCTGCTGTTCCGTACCGTTGTGCTTTTTTCGGACCTGGCTTTGATTTGCATCTTGGGTTCCGTGGTTCTGGACGCCTCGTCCAGCTTGAAGGGAACTTTGAGGACTCTGTCCTCCCTGAATAAAGCGACCTCGGATAACATGTTTCTGATACAGAAGACGAACGACGAATTCGATGGGTTCAAGCTGTTCAACACGATAGTCATCAACTCTACTCTTATCCTCTCCGTCTTGGGGTCTTTGGCCACTTACGGCATAATGATTTCGACGTTCAGCGTCAGTTTAGTCTCGGGTGACAAGTGAAATTTCTCAGAGGAAAAAGTGCAACTAGTAGCAATGTTTACAAGTTGGAAAAAATAAATGTTTACGATACACACGTCACTAGAAATAAATGTATTCTTCGGTATTATTTATGTTAATTTTACTAATGAGTTTGCTTACATCACTATGATCTGTTTAGAATCTGCATGGTAAATTGACACTGAGCGACACTCAGCGTTAATGTTATCCTAAGTAAGCATTTGAGCTGCACCTTTATAAGTTTTTAAGGGTATTGCACTTCATGATTACATTGCTTATGTCTTTGTATTTTTTGATTAAAATCTCAAGTTTCATTTTTTTTTCAAATATCGGACAGGAAACCTATCGAAATATATAGGAGGTAAATTGTGATATCTCGTGTATTATTGAATCATACCTACTTTATATCTTTAAATTCTTACGTAAAGTATAAAACCCTTTAATATAAATTTGCAGGTTGTATTTATTGACGAGCAAATTAAATTGTATTGAACATAAAAGTGCATTCACTAAGCTTGTGAGTAAGAAGATAATTGATTTTACGAAATGGTCTTCTACAAGTGCATACCTTAAAGAACTTCTAATGCATATTTTTCTACAAATTTAGTTTTATCAATGCTATTTACATGGTTTTTGGTTGGTTTGGAAATTGTGTTTCCCTAAGTTAATTAGCTGTTAAAATTAAATATATTTAGTAGCAGCTTTATTAAAAAGACAAATAAGAGTAAAAATAATATTTCGTTATTAGGGGAAGGTGGACTAAAATGATTCACTTAGGGGGAAAACTTGCATAAAATAACAATGTTTAAATACTTTGGCCCTTTGAAATCACATAATTTACACTACATTTTACATATAAACATATTCTATTAATATTTTAAAAGCAGATTGAGTAATGAAAAAATAGAATTTTAAAAAAGTGTCATAAGGATCATTTTAGCCTCAACCAAGGGGCAAAATAATCCTGCATTTGAAAATAATTGTAAATTGTTTTCTATCGGCAAAATAAAAGATGTAAAAGTAATTATGGATATACATAATGAAATAAGTTTTACAGCCATATAGCATGCAATTCGTAGGCTATAATTTTATTTTATGAAAATTTAAAATTAAAAAGTGTCACAAAATAAGATGGAATATATCAAAATTATAATTCAAAAGTTCTGGCCTACAATAAACGCAGAAATAAATTAAATAATGCAATCGGGAGTCATGCATTTTAAGAACAGTTGAAGATTTATAATAATTGCTAGAATCCTGTACCGTATTTCCTTTATCCGATTTCTCATTTTACCAGACAACATTGGTAGCCCTTTCAGGTCTTATTACTGGATGACACCGAGAAACGTAACACACTTAGCAAGTGTAATTTCCATAAAAAAAACATACTCCATTCATTAAACCAAGTCATATTCCTGTAAATGAAAAAATGTACATCTAAAGAAATAGGAAAAGTGGTGCTTAGTTTATAACAGATGTTATAAAACCCAATTTTTCTAAGAATTCTTTTTAGACGCGTAATACTGTCACAGCTTGGATACTGCCATTGCTTCTCCTTCACTTGGCACAGCTAGTTAATATGTTGCCTGGTAGATATCGCCTCTACCTGTATCTAAGAAACCATAGGTGGATTGTTTTGTCAAGTAGAATCCTTTTGGACCACATTCCCCATATCTGTTTATTGTTGTTATTTTTTCGTGTTGTTTGTGTTCACTGTTATATCAGTGCATTTTTACATTATGCAATTGTTTATTAATGTATTTTACGTGACGCCAATATGAATAAGAAAGTAAAAATCGAAATATATTATATTGAACTAAGTAATTAAATTTCACAATATAATTTCCTAATTTAAGTTCAGTAGAAGACATGTAAGTTGATATATATAATCAACAATGATAGTAAAATAATTGGGATATATGTTTTGGCAGATGTACATTTTAACTGGATGTTTTATGATTTATTATATTCATCATCGAAATAGTTACTATTGAAATTATTATATGTTATTAAATAATTTTATATTTTTACTTGCAACTTATATTTTAAATAAATATTTCATAAGCATCCCTGCACATTTTTTTTTACAAATAATTTTTGTGCCAAAACCTCAAACGATACCCTTCAGTAGTTGATACAGGATATAAATGGAAACGCACGCGGATATATTAATATGACATTCTTAACATTGGAATAACACGGCATTAAAGAGGCGTTTTAAGATGTAGTAACTGACTTTACTATTGCAGGGCTGTAGCTAAATTTCACCAAAATAATATTAGAAGAATTTTTATTATAATTAATAATAATAATAATAAAAATAATAATATTTTTAAAAAAGGAACATTATTTCCCATGCCATTACTAGTCTCCCTATCAAAATTGGCGGCATTAAAGTTTTGTTAGTTCAAGCTACAGGTGACTTGAATAGTGTCAGTTTAAAAAAAATTAGCATGTACATTTAAGATGATTATCCAGCTACAAAGCTGTGACAAAGAACATTCCGTGCCATTTGCATATGAAATGTCATCTGCATCAATTTATCTAGAGAACTCATTTGCTCAAGTTATTTTCCTCTGGCACGCAAACAGCGTTTAGAACATAATAAAATAATATTTTTATAGTATACATATCGTTTCTAATATCTCTAAATTTACACTCATGTCCATAAATTAAGGATAATTCAGAATCACACAGAAATTGATCTCTAAAATAAAAATTTCACCTGTGGAATGATGACACACATCTTGAAGAAGAATATGCAAAATACAGGAAACCACCAGATGGCGTGGATAGTACGTCACAATGACGAGAGTGTAAGAGAGGGGTATATAAGGAATGGTGGCAAAGAAGTAAAATTGTTCACAAGCGCTGTGAAAGCCTTTCAGTGCAAAAACCGCATAGTTATGGCACAAAGGAGGCATTTGGATGATGTTTTACGTGGCAGAATTATCGGACGACTGGAATGTGGACGTACCCAGCTGGAAGTATCCGAGGAACTTGGAATCGCCCAGAGTGTCATCTTCAGGCTTTGGCAACGATTCCAAGATGATGGTAATGTGAGTAGACGTTACAGCACAGGTCGCCTCCGAGTTACAACGCCGAATGAGGACCGCTATTTGGCAGTTACTGCCAAAAGAAACAGACGGAGTACAGCATCAGACCTGTCTCGTCAGCTCTCTTCAGCTACCGGTGCGACAGTTTCAAGGCAGACCGTGTACAGACGCTTAGGGCACATTGGTCTATATGCTCGTAGGCCTGTCAGATGTGTTCCACTTACCGCAACTCACTGTCGCCTGCGATTAACCTGGAGTAGAGAGCATGCATTGTGGACACCGCAACAGTGGTCTTGTGTGATGCTTTCCGATGAGTCCAGGTTTAGTTTGGAGTCTGATTCTCGCCGGACATTCATCTGGAGAGCGCCAGGTACCCGTTACCACCAAGAGAACACCATTGAAAGACACCGTTACGGTGGTGCAGGATGGCTCGTTTGGGGAGGAATTATTCTCGGTTCCAGAACTGACCTGCATGTTCAGAGTGTAACGATGACAGGCCACATCTATCGGGATGTCATTCTGGAACAACATGTACGTTTGTTTCGGGGCGCCATGGGTGCTGAATTTGTGTTTATGGATGACAACGCCCGTCCTCACCGTGCAAACATTGTAGACGAATGCCTTCAATCGGAGGATATCACCCGTATGCATTGGCCAGCATACTCACCGGACTTGAATCCAATAGAGCATGTGTGGGATATGCTTGGCCGAAGAATTGCAGCCCGTCAACCCCCTCCCACCAAGTACCGGAACTTCGGAGTGCATATCTTGATGAGTTGTGTAATATTCCCCAAGATCAGATTGATCATTTGATACTCAGCATGCCTAGGCGTTGTCAGGCCTGTATTGCATCGTCCGGGAGACATACTCCGTATTAACCATGCTACTAACCATGTTATACTGTTTTTTGTAAAAAGGTTCTTTTTTGAAATTTGGTCAAGGGAGTAAAACTTGCAATTTTTATTAATTATGTCAAACATATAGCATCTTTTTTGCTCTTTACTTTTTGTTTAATAAATAGACTTTACAAATAAGTCAAATTTGTTTTGCTTCTTTCTCTTTCTTTGCCTGAACTTCATTATCCTTAATTTATGGACATCAGTGTATTTTAAGTTCTTAAACATTCAAGCTTAAATTATAAATTACGCATTTAATTATGTGCCGTAATCGCATGAATGTGTATGTGTATAATTATAAGTATGTAAACGAAACTTTTATCAGTTTCCTTTAACCCTTGTAATCTCAGGAATGCCAATCGGAATCATAACATTCACATGTATTTTTCACACTTCTTTTGTATTGTAATTGTACTGGTATTTAAGTACTTGGCGTATGGACTCTTGGCTATTAGCCTGCACGCAATGCGCTCGAGTTTACTGAAAAACTTAGTTTTAAAAAATGTCTACTGGATACACGCTTTCTATGGTTAAATCAGCTAAAATATGAGACAAATTAGTTAATAAATGTTGAAAATTGTTTGTAGATTTTGAATTTTCCTTTTTATTGTTACATTTCTTGCTTTTTTATGCAAAACGCCACCTAGTGGGCATTTATTAAACTACTTTTTTTTAGAAATGATGTATATAAATATCATGTACATATAAATTTATAGTAAAGACGCAAGAGTTCTCATGTTTAATTATTATAAAAGTTTGTGCCATCGAATCCACTAACAAATTAGAAATTAAACAATTGTACAGCTGAGGGGAAAAAAACTTGTACTTTATTCGGGCGTCGTTCGTCGAACAGCAAAGTTACATATACCGATAGTTTACGATTGAAGTACACTTTAATTTGCTATGCAAAAAAATGAATAAGGGGCCATCTCCATATTAAACTTCGCACCAACTTTTTTCCTCCTATAGCAACCCCCTAGATTTCATTTTATATTTCAAATATTTAGCTCATTTTAACCCAGGATACGAATTTTCAATAAATTTGAGCTGAAAATGACTGTGAGTTATGAGATTCCAAAATCCCCCTCCCCCTATGCTAAAATATTTTTTCATACTTTAATTCATATCTCATAATATTTATAATAAGAAGCTGATTTTTATTACGTACTATTAGAACTAAACGACCCAAACATAGTTTACTATTAGTATAATTTTTAATAAAATACTAATATGAATTATGGATTATTAAATTAATGTAAAAAAGAATTATGAATAGCGACATAGCCAAATTTCGATGGAAATAGATGCAGAAAGTAATTATTACACGGTTGTGCAATGAATTTCTCAAAAATATTAAAGTATTTTTTTTCAAAAATCATTTAATTTTGTATTTTTAGTATTAATGTAAATATAAACCTCTGCGTTAAATAACTTTACGTAGGATTTAAAGTAAAAATTAAGAATTGACAGTTTTCAATTTTAAAGTCCCTTGTCTCATTAAGTGCGAATTTTTACCGTTTTAGTACACATTTTCTGAGTTTCTGATGCATATTTTGCCATCTTTTAAAGGCATACTAGATGCCTACCCGTTCTTCCTACAGATTGAATTAAATGTTTTTCTTATTCTCGTTAGTGAAATTTGTTAAATTTTTGAGAAATTACAAATTATGAAGAATTCTTTTACGTGACATAAGCTTTGACTAACAAGTACTTACTTGAGACTCTAGCTTAACTTCAAAATGATAACACTAAATTTATGTCAGCATTATTTGAGATCAAACATAATGTAAACAATGTCTTACAGATAAATCTATACGCTTTGAAAGGTCTTCTGCTTCTACAGGATAGTTTCGGCTTTTTGGTTTAGTTCTAAAATAACGTCACATGGTGTGGACCACTGTTTTATTTTGTCTTCGAATTCCTAATGCTTGAGCTATGTGTAATCTCAGTCATTTTGCAGAATACCTTAGTAAGACTACCATATAAAAAGTCTTAAAATATTGTTGATATCGCAGACATAGAAATATCTACATGAAACATGTATTGTTTCGTGAATATTTTGGCTCTCCTTAAAAAAGCTTGGTGAAGTAATTTTTCAGTAAAATCGTGACATCAAAATGATGTCAAATTCACTTACGATTAGAATTTAACATAAAAAACTAATTTCATATTTATTATAATTGTTACCATAGCAACATAATCCATTACCAAGGACATATTTAAGGAAAAGGGGGGTTCCGGTCTTCCCCCCCCCTTCCAAAATTTCAATTCTCTTAAACAAAATAAAGTCTTTTTGTGAAAAATTCTGCCTTTTCCAATGTTTGGACCCCCACCCCCTCCCAAATTATTTTCCCTGCTTTCTTTTACAGCAAAATTATTCAATCCTCTCGTTGTTAAGAAACCGGGGAGCATTCAAACGTTGTTTAAATTTTGTAGAAAGTCTCTTAATAAATATATTTTTTGTTTACCTTTGAATGCAGGCCTTTATGTGCAATTTATTACTTGACAAATTTAAAAGAAAAAGATTCTGATTAATAGCTTTCAGGATTCGAGAGTGAAAATCCGAAAATGATATGCAATCTTAAATTTTAGTAAATGGCTATACTACACAGTTCATCTGAAATAAGAGAATTCGCGGAATAAACAATAGCGTTGTGACGTCATTTTTTAACCAACACGTGATCCTCAACCAATCAACTGCAACAACCGATTCTTCCTTTAATGGGTTCAAATTTATATTTTCCATGCGTTCCCTCTCTCGTTTTAAATTTTAAATGTGCACACAAATCGAGCGTGAAATTCGAAATGTAATTAAATTTTAAAAATCAAAAATTTCCAATCCTAACCCAGTGAAAATTGCGTTAAAATGTGTACAAACGTACAAAAATATGTAAATTTGAGATTATCATGAATAAATGTGCCATATCCTAACAGCCTCAAAAATACATTAAAAAAATATTTACAAAGAATTTCAAATGCATAAAAATGTGAGTAAACGTTTATAAATGCGTATTTATTTTTCTCTGCTTATTATAAAAGAAGTTGTCTCTGTGCGTGTCCATGGGCGCCGGTAGAATAGGGCAAGGGGGGGGGGCAGTGCCCCCCTGGATTTTTGTATGCAGTGTTTTCCCTTGCTTTTTTGCCCTTTCCAACATGATAACCATACGTTGAAGTAGTCTTTGCCTCCCCTGAGTAGTGTTTTCCCACTCCCCTGGAGTAGTCTTCCCCCCCCCTGGGAAATATGCTGCCGGCTCCCATGTGTGTGTCAGTCATTCGGCCGCGTTAAGGACAAACGGCTACACCTAGAAACACCAAATTTGGTACTCAGGAAGTTGTAATATAATCAGGAAGTTAATCATAGAATAAAAAGGCCCTATTCGTACCAAATAATCTAAGCTGTTTCTTTAAATTGAGTATTAAAGAGTGACAAGCGAAGATAGTTAGAATTAATATACGTATTAGGTAGTATTAGTAGATTTGTAAGGATTATATGAATAAATCACACTGCGTTGATGAATATTTCATGAAATTAAAAGTGTTCTGTTCATCCTTTTTCGACGGTTTTTTTACAAGTAACTAAACGAAAAGTATTCTAATTTGCGTTAATATAACCCGCAGTGATTCCAACAGAGGAGATTACTTGAACTTTTTTTAAAAATGAAAGTCTGTTTTATCACATGTAGTTATGAGCATATTTTAGTAAAATGTTCGCTTCTTCACGTGTGAAGAGCGGATCTTTATAACAGACAACAAATAACAAATAATGAATTCCATTAACAAATTGGAAAAATTGATTTTTTTTTATGGATCTCTTTATTTATAATACATTTTGAAATTAGTTTTTTTGTGTACGTTCTCATCTTATATTTACAATGCAACGGGTACTATCATGGTTTTGTCGTTACTGCAATAAATCGATTCAAATACTTATTAATAATCTGTGTGAATTGCGGTTTAGCTTAGAGAGAATTCTACAGTCAAGGAGATAGAGGCTTAACATCGAATTCGTGAGTATGTTTCATTGCCTTTATTAATTTTATTACATGTTTTCTTTATTTTTATGTAGTCATATTTTCTTAATTAAAATGATTTGGTCACAAAGTATGACCGAGTGTTCTGTATTATCTATCACGATAACAGCTTCAAATCTTTATCGGAAGGGAAAAATACTTTATTTTATAGCCAGAAAATTAAATTCATTTTTCATCAGTGAAGAATTTTTGTCTGTTACTTCTCAAAATAGTAAATGCAATCGAGCAAACTCATATAAACTTAATTACTGATTAACAACCAAGAGGTACGTTTTGTTTTGTACGTTTAGTTTAGTTATTTTTTAGTACGTTTAGTTAGTACTGTAACTTAGAAAGCATTAGTTACAATACTAAACGATAATTTTTACTTATTTTTTCAAAACATTACCATTTTGAATATTATAAAATGAAACACCTTGGAACAGAAACTATTTTATAAACTAAGAACGATTTATCTCTCTTTTCTTTACGTTAACAATGTAGTTCGAAAAAACCATGTAATTTTTGTACATAAATACAAATAGACTAATTATGTCATGCAATTCTAAATTTTTTATATGCCTCTTTACAAGCTGTACTATACACTGCAATAAGCGATAAACACGTATCCGTTGCGAAACTTTCAGAAAAAATTCTTAAAAAGCGAAAATTTAGTAGGATGTGTCACTTTTCGAAAAAAATTTCTGTGCAATTCCATGTTAAGGATTTTTTTTCTGAAAGATTTAGAAAAGGCACCTTTGTTTTATTTATTACGGTGGCTAATACAGCTTATAAAGAATCATCCTGAATTTTTCCGAGTCCCTGGGACTATTAGTTTATTTTTATTTGTGTACCTAGACCTTGACGGAGATTTTGTTTCTTCGAACTATACCTTTAATATTTAGTTACTAATTTTTTAGAGGGTCAGGCATCTACACATTTTTTTAAAAATTACTTTAATTATTCAAATATTCTGTAAAAAATTGAACTGTTACTGTTTATTTTTACTTGTCTTAACGTTTAAAATTATTTATTTTCTCAGGTTCAGACGTTTACAAACACATAGATAACGTTATTTTAAGCACCCAAGATTGAAGCACACTGAAAAAGAACTGAATATACTTTTGCTTATTTTCTTCTGCATCAGTATGCAACGTGGAAGGAGACTTAAATTCCAAAAGACTGAAAAGATCACCCCAGTTCTTGCGATTAATAACCAGAAGCAAATATTTCATTCTTCTGCATTAAAAATATTTACACTTTTCAAACTATTGACATGGGTGCATGGGATACCATTTACCAACATACTACTAAGTGGAAGAAAACTTTCCAAGGAGATAATAGCATCATTATCATTAAATATACTATTCGAAGGGAATTTCGTTTATCTTGCTTACTGTAAAAGAGACAGATTTACTGCGATTAGAAGCAGAACCGTTGTCCTATCTTTTATTGTCCAGAGTCTGATATTCGCAATCAGAATTTCATTTTGTTTTAGAAGGAAAAAGCTACAAAGCATAATGCAACAGCTAGCGACGTTTTACTCGGAAATCACCCGTGAGCCACTTAAAATGCAATGTTCTGTTAAACAAGGAGTCCACATTATTTTTTACGAAAGCATAAATTTATTGTATTTAGTCAGGGAGATTTGATCTGGTTGTCTTAACGTAAAAGAGGAATTTTCATTCATCCCAGTTCCATATAATATCATTTTCAATTATATTAGTTACATCTTGTTTGCATTTCTTTTGGGCAACCATTAGTGACCTGTTACTTTCGTTCCTTGTGCAAACTGCTGAAAGAAATCTTATTAGCTCTTGACAAGCAACTTCTGATGCAGAAAGGAGGAACTGAAGCACTTGCTGCAGTTTCAAAATCAGGTTACCGAACTAATTTCCGACATTAATGATGCGTGCCATTGGATCCTGCTGTTAAATCTTACTGCATTATTGCTGTCTTCGTTTATGTCCTTTTACAATGGCGTGTTCATCTGGAAAGGGGGTGCACTTTCACTGGCTATTGAAGTACTGACATTCTGTCAATTTGCGTGCACATGCAGAGCGAGCTCCGCCGTTAAAAGTGCAGATTCTAGAATAAAGAAGACTTTTCGAAAACTCTCTTCTGAGAACAGTATGGATTCTCACACCGTGCTATTGGCCATTAAATCAAATGAGACTTTCGAATGATTTAAACTATTTGGTTCAATAAGCATTGAATCGAGTTTGATAATCTCGGCTGTAGGATGTCTTGTCACTTATGGCTTAATCATTGCCACTTTTGACACTAAAATATTATGACGTGAAAAATTCAACACTATTCTCATATCAGTAGTGAAAATGTAAATTCATATGCAATAATTTTTTCAATGACAGCATATTGTTCCCAAGCTTTCAGAAATATAAGTTGCACTCTCCTTCACCCTCCCCTACAAAATTTTCTATATGTATGAAATATGTTCTTATTATTTCCCACTTTTTATTTAATCTACATTAGAAATTTGAGTCAAATATTATGTCTCATATTTCTCTATCTTCCCTATCTGCAGATGAGCTGAAATTGTAAATACTAATGGATCATTCCACGTCAAATCAAGCACAAAATTGGAAAAGCTCACCACACCATTTCAGATTTCCCCCAAATTTTGTGTAAATGATTTATAGAATAGGATAATTCCGAATCACAATTTTGAATATTGATCGATAATAAATTACTGAGAAATTATGTATGCAAATTTTTAAGTTTTCTCCAAAATAAGCCATTGTTTCTCTGAATTTCTTAAATAACTCCTTCCTCGTAGAAGTTGAAAAATTTGTTTATCAATCAGTACCTTTTAAAGCCGATTCACAAAATGTTTCCAACATTTGAGCATCTTCTAGTTATAGTTTATGCATGAGCGTTGCATTTGCTTAAAAACATCATGAATTTTTTCGGCATGTTTTATTAGTAACACGTGTTTTAAATTTTTATACGTTGTTAAGATGGTGTACCACTACATTCCAAAAAAATTTCATCTTTTCTTTCTGCTTGGGAGCTAAGCAAAAAAATTATTAAATTTTCATGTGACTTTTCGTATATTTTGTCTAGTAATAATTTTTAAAGCACGTATTAAAGAAATGAATATGCAATTATAACTTATAATACCTTTATTCTTCAAAGTAATCTCATTATTTTCCAGCACCCACAGCCAACGATCATGTAGCGCAACGGATGCCAGCAACATCATACGCATCTTTTGATGCGATAAAGTCATCAGTAAATTTTCGTACTTCGTCCACTATGGGAAAGTGTACAAAAGACAACCCAGCAAACATAGCAATACCGGATACGTGACGGGCCATCAGTAAATTTTCCTACTTCGTCCACTATGGGGAAGTGTAAAAAGGATAACCCAGCAAACACAGCCCGTGACGGGCCACCACCCTGTTTAACGGTTCAGCGTCGGCATTGACAAGGTGGTATGTGGGTTCTGCACTGGCAAAACAACTTGGCGCAATCAAAGGAAAATTGGTTTTGGGCACGCAACGGTCCGATATCAGTTATATATTTTAGAGTTAGCCTGGGTAGCAAACGGAGGAAGCTAAGTGCTCTAAAGGATAAAACCGATATTGGTATAGAAATAAGGTTTCTAAACTAATCTGTTTAAAACTGACAAAACAGCACATATTAGTGATATTCATTATATATATATATATATATATATATATATATTATAGATTATATATATTATATATATATATATATATATATATATTATAGATTATATATATTATATATATAATCTCGGCTGTTCGAGCCTCGTCAGGGGGAGACCCCCTGAACCCCCTAATTTTTTAGTTTCATTATTGCCATATTAAAACGATATTAATTGACTATGTCATTTTATCGCTCATCTTTCGCGTATTTTGCCTGGTAACCCTATGTTGAAATTTTTATGAGTGTAACCTATTATAGAAAAATACATGTGAAGCATATTCTACAGCTTACGAAATATTGTAAATATAGATTAAAGCTGTTGTGAACTAATGGTATTTAAATACATGTATCAGGTTGTAACGAAAGTTTTCCGCCAGATTTGCTTGAGTCAGCTCACGCGGTACCCAGCTATTGACCTTATATGTCAAGTTTATGCGATGTTTAGCGCGACTCATGGACATGGCACTATAGTCTGACTCTTTTAGCTAGCTCAAGAGGGGATGAATATTTTATCTTCTTCCACAAATTCTGGTAGGCGGGCCTCATCAGCATCAGTAGGCCGACCAGAGCGCTCTGCTCCTTTAATATTCTAGTCCTCGTTTTTGAACTTACGGTACCAAATCTTCACAGTGTCATATGATACAACAGTAGTACCTTAAGCTGTACACAGCTGTACAGTGTCATTCTGTAGCTGACTTTTTGCGAAAGAACTGAGAGTAAATGATGGATCAATCTGGTAGCGCGATAGTTACATTTCAGACACCTTATACTTAATCATAACGATATTGTTTTACAGATTTCACAACACAGTGCTCTAAAACAAGTCTTTTCTTTCAAATAACAAAATCATTTTACAAAATATTGGCAAAGACACCAACGCGAACTGCTTGTACAGGCAATACTTGGAGTGGCGGGAAAACTTTCGTTACAACCTAATAAAATTATGTCGCTTTTTATGTCGCATTTTCGGGACACATTTTTCAATAAAGGGTGTTGAGAGATAAAATGACATAGTCATTAAAATATATATATATATATATTAATGACTATGTCATTTTATCTCTCAACACCCTTTATTGAAAAATGTGTCCCAAAAACGCGACATAAAAAAGCGACATAAAAAGCGACATAATTTTTCATGTATTTAAATACTATTAGTTCACAACAGCTTTAATCTCTCTCTCTCTCTCTCTCTCTCTCTCTCTATATATATATATATATATATATATATATATATATATATATATATATGCAAGCATATATATATATTATTATTAAACTACCTTTTACAATGTTTTACCTGTCATTTACAGCTACTTGAGAAACTAAAATACTTATAGAGAAAAAAAAAAAGAAAGAAAAAAAAACAGAGAAAAAGAACTTTTTAGTTAATTTTTTTATTTTACCCCACCCCCTCCTATGGCGAATACAGAAAATTTGTTGCCGACTACGGCCGTGTGGGTAAGACAGTCAACATGGTAAATGGTCAAAGTGTAAAGGTCCAGGGTTCTGGTCTACCCTCGGCTGTCGATCCGCGATGGCTGTTGATCACATGATTGAGGGTTTTGGACGCTTTGCTCCGGATGAAACATAAATGCGCGGTAGAGCCCCTTAAAAATTTCTCCTCTCAAGACATCCCCCATTTAGGTAGATAGCCCCAGCGTAACTTTGCTATGACCACAAAATCAAATCAAATAGAATCAAAAAATGGGTTTTGGAGTCACTAATAAAAAATAAAACTTGCTAATTTGGCTTAAATAAAATCCACAATAAAGAAAATTTCACATTAAAATAATGCAGTTTTATGGGAGGGGCTAATTTAATAAAAAGATTTATTTGTTGAAAACAAAATGCACAATAAAGGAAAGTGTTAGAGTTTTTTTTTAAATGGGGCGGGTGTGTAAAGTTCCCTAACCCCTCCATACGATTCACGATTTTCCATGTTTTCCGAGTTTATTCCGCACCTGAACCTAGGTTTAACATGCTCGCTCTGACCATTGAAACAAATGTTCCTGTTTAGATGTTTTTCTACAACTTGCTCGGGGCTTCGGTTTAAACGGAGCGTTAAAAGATTTAAGCTGGAAAGCATCAGTGGCCTGCTCACACATGAGT
The DNA here is from genome assembly GCA_038373885.1 of Cheiracanthium punctorium. Taxonomy (NCBI): domain Eukaryota; kingdom Metazoa; phylum Arthropoda; class Arachnida; order Araneae; family Cheiracanthiidae; genus Cheiracanthium; species Cheiracanthium punctorium. Next base: position 105,768 of record JAWZYV010012175.1, read on the forward strand.
TCAAATTTACTCTGAACGTCTTAAAATGAACGAAGGTAAGAAACTTCGCAAATAAAATTACGCAAATTCCATTTTGTGTATTCAATATCTAATAGGGTGGGGTGGGGGATATAAAATGCAGTCTACATTAAACTAAACAGTAGTTAAGTGCTGAAAGAAAGACAATTTTTATATAATTCATAAATGAGTCAATTAAATTAATTTCTAGACGTTTTTGAACTGTAATAAAGTTATAAGTGTAATATTATTGTATTTCTGATAGCTAATATAAATTTCGGGAATCTTGGAGCAAAAAAAAAAAACCAATACCTTTTAAAATATTCAACTAAATCTTCTTTTTACTATTTTCCATGATTAATAACCATTTGTAATATGTTCAGTCCTTCACAGAATTTTTCAAATGTTATTTATGAAGTAACAGAATCGTTACTTTTGTAATTGATAATCCGAATCAACTTTTAGAAAATGCAATTTTTTAAAAGTTATTCCCTTCTTTTTAAAGAGTTTTTTATTCCGCGGCGTTGGCATGTACATGAAGGGAATATTTTTTTAGAATTGACCGTGGGACCACCACACCACCCCCTACTTTCTTTGTATGGGTTCGCCTACAGTCAAACCCCATGGTATGTGAATAGCGTGATGAATACTATACACTAGGGTGGATCGAAAAAACTTTTTTTCGAAATTCCCATTGCCTGAGTCATTATATGGTGCCAAACTAGCTGAAACCAATTGTCTCCAAATTTCAGCTTAAAATGTTGACATCTTGAGGTTCCACACCTCAAGTGAATGATTATATTGGCTTTTTTTTCAAGTTTTCAATGATTTTTATGTAAAAAATATTTTTTTAAATTTAATATTTTACTAAATAATTCATTAATTTATAAAATAATATTAATGAATTACTTTCTCATTAATAAATTGTTTTATTGAAAAGTTACGGCCAGATATCAGATCCAGAAATGGCTTTTTGTACATAAAAAAAGCAAATTATACTCTAAAATCTACTAGATGGCAGCGTGTGTTCTAAACTAACTATTATATCATAACCTAATAAGGCGCGTCACTTTTATTGTGTGGAATGATTCGTTTTTGCGATTGCCTTTCTTTCAACCACTTGTTTCTCCTTTGTAAGATTGAAGCAATAAGTTTTATTAATTTTTATTTATATTTGACAAAAAAATAATACGGAGTTTTGAATTTAAATATGACCACAACTAGAAGTGAAACGTTTTATAGTGTTTTCGGAATTCTAGTACTATTGAAAGAGACAATGTTACCACCAACGTATTCTGATTTAATGAAGCATTTCTTAATCACAAAAAATGATATACTGTGGAATAAGGGGAATAAAAAGGATCCTTTAGTAAAAGAGATCATCAAAATTATTTCTTTGGACGTTGAAAGAATTTGGAAGAAAGCCTCCTTGCCTGTGGTAAGTCACCAAGAAGTAATTCCCCTTATTAAAAATTATAATGAAAGATACGATCACAACTTAATTCTATACAAGTAGCACAGTCTTTGTACACCGTATACTTCGATGGAAGAAAGGACACAACTATTATTTAAGAAGTGAAACTCTTTATATACTACTGTATCTGTGGAAGAGCATATTGTTATGTTGTCAGAACCTGGTTCTGACAGTTTGCTCGGGACAGTGCCATCCAGATTTGAGAAACAGAAGTCCAGGAAGGATGGCTCATTCAAGCTGACTCACAACAGCGAACTGAATACTGCACCTGTACGTGTCGACTGCCGAACCAACAGAATGCTTTAAACTCCTAGTAGACTATGTGATGAAAGTGTACGTGCCATCCTGGTTTGAAATAAAGAAAATCACAGGAACTACTCATGGAGCACGGAGTGATGAAAAGAAGTTCATTCTTCCCAGAAGATTTTAAGTGAATCATTCATGAAATTATTCAGAGGAACTCTTATTTTGCTCATTCTGAAAATATTCTGTTGGCACTGCTATTTGATGAATGATCACATATTCGGGAATTTGACCTATGAAGAATATTGAAAGCAAGAAAAACTGACTGGAAGGGAAAAATATGCCAATTTGATCTTCTAAATATAAATTTCGAAGCAGAGTAGTATTTTCAGATGATTCACTGGGACAATCCTTTGGAACAACCAGCTACCATGAACCTCAGTGACGAAGACGTAGGAAGTATGATCAGAAGCGGTTCAGTATTTGAAATAGAGAAGCTCCCTTGTCCTTCTCAAGCAGTAGAAAGGCATGCAAGACTACTAACGCGAGCATCATTGGTAACATGTGGAGCAAAAGCCAGAGATGGATACATTCGTTGTGGAATCAAATCACGAAAGGAACTCCTAAAGTTCATTATTTTGCCCGGCATGTGACTCCAAAATTGAAGACTGATTAAAATAAAGTGTTTTATTAGTCAATAATACTCGAAAGGTAAATTTGGTATCATTTCCTTTTCTGTATTAGTGTGCTTTCTAAATATTAATTGTCTTTAAAAATGAAGTAATATGTAAATATTTAATAACTATGTATTCAAAGTACACCCCAAAACTTATGACGCTCGGTTACAAGTTAGTGACTCTTTTTTTTTTCTTCTTTCTTTCCTTTCCTTTTTTTTTTGTTGTTTGTTAACGGCAATAAAACATTGCCGTACTATTTCTTTTTAGTAGTTAGAACTGTTTTTGAGTCAGAAAATAAAGTTATTGTAAACATTAAAATGAAATTTTTAAAAATTAATTTTTTTTTTACTTTTTACGTTAACATTCCTTTCTTTGAGCCCAGTGTGGAACCTGAAGACAATCAGTGAATGGACTAGAATTTTTTTCTGTGACTTTTTTGCCATACAGCACCATTTGTTGAGTCAGGCAATATTAAAATAAAAAAAAATTTTTTTTTGGGCCATTTTCACTCCACCCTACTATACACTGGTCAGAGCAGAGTCGCTTCCCTGGGTCATTGTCTGTCAAGGACACACCATATTGCTTGAGGGAAGGCAGCAAGCAAGTGAACACATAGGCGTAGAGTTATATGGGCCCGTGGGGCTCGAGCCCCCCCAATAAATTGTGAATAGGAGCTGAGCCCACCCAATAATTTACCAATAAATACAGAATACTAATTTATACTAACATAAAAAAAGTATTTCACGCTATTTACAAATCGTTTATAAAAAACCTTTACTTGTACTTTTAAAAATGTTCTTCTTTTGATCTCAATCATGATTTAGTATTCATTGTGACGCCACGTAACACACAATGTTACCATAAGCTGCCCTCACCAGACTCTGGTTAATTAAAATCAGATTATGCAATGTAAAGTATGAAATGAAGAAAAGTTCAGATGTGTCTAAAATGCACTATCTCATCGAAAATGTTTTTTTTTCCTTGTTCCATTTTTTACTTTGCTTCTTTTTTTTAAACTTATAACATGGTAGGAAGATATTAACATGGATACTTACCTTACAGAGGTGTAGAATTCTATGGGCCATAGAGCTCGAGCGCCTCCAATAATTTACACTTAAGTCATAGCTGCCAACTACTACGGAATATAATTAACCACTTTCGTAAACAGTAAATTTTTTAATTTTTTTTTCAGATGAATAGTAACAAGCCCGCGTGCGCAGCACAAAACTTTTGCTGTATTTTAAGCCGAAAAATCATGTAGAAAAAGTGGTTAATTATTTTCCGTAGCAGTTGGCAGCTATGAGTAAGTTATATGTACGTGAATCCGTGGCGTAGCCAGAAATTTTTCATGGGGGTGGGGGGTTACGACTTCTGCAACTCACATATATGTATACGGGTGTATGATAAGGGAGTGAAGAATACACATTTTGTATGGCAAAAAAATTCCTTATGGTGGGTTATGACCCCGCTAACACTCCCCCTTGGCTACGCCACTGACGTGAATATATGTCGTTGTGAGGCCCGGCCTCCCCAATAATCTTGAAAACTTTACGCTTATGATGTGAACCACCGGTTTAGTTTACTCGTTTTCACAGAATTTTGCGGAACGCGCGTCGTCAGGGATGATTTGATTTTTTTTCTTCGTTCGTACTGCAGTAACAGTTTTGGTTTTATGCGAACAGAGCTAAGCTCCATCTCTTAATCCAGGCATAAAATATTACAGACATAGACATCAGGTCCCATTTCGAAAGGTAGAGGAGTTTACTTTCAAGTGGATAAAAACCAAAAATGGAAATTTTAATAAAACCAACTGGCTTTTAACTAAGCCTAGCAAAGTTAATTAATTAATTGCTAGCTGTTTAACCCTTTGAGGCGCAACCCTTTCCCAATGCTGAAAAAAGGGCAGTCATTGCCATCGCTCAACTTAACTACCTAACTTGGGCAATTGCTAACTTGTGCAATCTATGCGAATGTTCTCGCCTTCTTCCATTTTTCAGCAGATGTCAGAGCTGTTCAAAATAATCGTGACCATTTTTTTACGGGAAATGACGTGCAAAAAAGTAAAGGGTTCTCGTGGAGCTATGTCACCCGCAAGTATTTTTATAGAAATGAAATCTATTCTTCGTGACTGGCGACTGTCAAAACGTTAGAGTTTGGTGATCCCAGAGCGGGACCAATGCGCGTTAAAGGGTTAAGCACTTTTTGGTTTAGACACGAGCTGATTTTTTTTAAGGCGTAAGCCGATTCTGTTATAAAGTATAAGCATGGTAAACATTATTATTTTATTGAAATAAGCGTTGTATATTATTCACAGACGTGCCAAGTTTCGTGATTTTGTTCTCGAAACTCAGGATTATTTAATTTTTTGAGGCTTTTTAAAATTTATTCATAAATTAAAACTTTTCTCAGCGTTTATTGTGTTATATTTTTTAGTTAGTAATGCAACTAACAGCAATACCTAAAAATCATTTTCAGTGTTTTTAAAATTCGTACCCAAACGGAAGTAAGGGTCCAAAACGTTTTTATCACATTTCCCTCCATATGTCAGAGGAATAGAAGAAACAGCTATAAAATTCTTGCTTAAAAGTATAGTGAACACAAATGCTTAAAATTCATTTTCAGGGTTTTTTAGAATGCGTATCAAAACGTGGATAAGGGGACAAAACGTTATTTTCGAATTTGTCATCATATCTCAAAAGGAAATAAGAGATAGCCATAAAATTCTTGCTTTAGAATATAACGTGAACACGAATGACTAAGAGCATTTTCAGAGTGTTTTAGAATTCGCACCGAAATGGGCCTAAACGTTCTTTTCACCTTTCCCTTCATATGTCAGAAGAAGAAGAGATAGCCGAAAATTCTTGCTTAAAAATATAGTGAACACAAATGCCTTGAAATCATTTTCAGGATTTTTCAGAATTCGCATGAATTCGATAAAAATTTTCAGTAATTCATTTGTAAATAAAAAAAAATATGCATCTCCCATACGAAGCAATTCCCAATTGATAAAATGTGCCCCATACATTAATGGGGGATGTACAAAATTTCAGTCTCTTATCATGGAAAGGCTGAGATATATATAAACAAAGATGGTGAGAGACTTATACAATTCTCTTTCGAGAGGCATAAAAAAGTGGTATAAGTCAGCATACATTTGCTTTGATATCTCAGAGCCTTTTTAGGATGAAAGGCTAAAATTTTGTCCATCGTTTAATTAATGCGGGGGCACATTTTACTAATTGGGAAATTTTTGTACGAGGACCACATGAAGACCTAAATTTTGCACTTCTTTAGCTTTAATCTTAATCATTTTAATCGATATCATAAAATTCTGTACCTTTTTTAAGTAGCTTATTGTATTTAGCTCTGGTCAATATTTAAGGAAAAAAAGAGTAGGTCAGTGATTTGAAACAGAAATTTTGCACTTCTTTAGCTTAATCATTTTAATCGATATCATAAAATTCTGTACCTTTTTTACTTGTTTTCTTAATTTATTGTATTTATCTATGATCAATATTTAAGGAAAGAAAGCCTATGTCAGTGTTTTTGAAACACATTGTTTATATCACTGCACACTGACTTATTTTTTAGATTTTCAATAGCTTCTTCACAAATGGCTAATCTTTCACGCGATGTGTAATCGTCTTCATGATAATGGTACAATATTTGTGCAAATTTCGAATTGAAAAATGTATTTGAGATTAAATTTTTATGACAATTATACGCGCAGAATGTACGCTTACGGTTAGGATTTCTATCACGCAGACTCTAAAAAAACATCTATTATTAAATCTCTATTCACGAGAAATGAATTATTAAAATGGTTATTTATTGATTAACCTGTTTTGACATGAATATTTTTTTATGTATAAGATATTCTAGACTTACAATATATTTACTACAAGAAATACATCAGTTTAGGAAAGAAAATGTATAATGCGTAAAGCATATGCATTCATAGAGAAAAAAAAATATTGAAATGTAAATTGCCAGTGAAACCTTAAACATGTTTTCAGTGACATGATGTTTGATCAATATAAACGATTTGATGAAAATTTCTTTTGTAAATTATGCGAAGGTTCATATGCCTTTCTCATCTCAGCCTTTCCATGAAAAATTGCTAAAGTACGAATTATATAACATATCGTAAATATTCAGTTACAACAATGACTGCTGCGCACGGTTTCATGTATTTACGTTAAATTTTAAGTTTTCTGGATATTGCAGTCATAGCAAAGAACAAACATATACCTGTTATTTATAAACTGTTATGATAGTTTAGTTTTATGAAGAATTTACTTTGGAACAAACAACTTACGAACCAATCTACCAGGTGAGTTTAGTAAAAAATAATTTTTATTAACTCTTGAAGGACAAATTTTCATTGCATACACCTATTGGAGATGCCTGCAATGAAAAATATATTTCCAATATTCATTTTTGAAGAACTTGTGAATTTTTCTAATAAATATCCATATAAGAAAATGAATGATTAAAACAGTACTTTCGCCACTTTCGCCACTTTAGTATCTTGTGAAATTAAGATTTATTAATCTCTATACAGAAAAAAAATGAATAACTGCATTTCCGCGAACGACAATGAACATGCTAGCAGTGTTAACTCTTTGTACCACCGCACCTGTAGATCTGCTGTATAGCAATTAAAGCTGTATAAATCAATCATGCTGTATTAAAAATATTTGAATGACTGTTTTTTTCTAGTATAATGTGAGCATAAAATATTTTATTTAAATTTGAAAAGTTTGTGATATTTAATTAATATTGTAACACATTTATTTTGACCTTCCGCAACTCACACTATTGTTTATTGCAGACTTTTAGAGATTTTTCGTAGGTCAGTTTACAGAAATGTGAAAGATTTTAAAAAAGTTCTAAGCTTAAACTGTTAACAAACACTTCAGTAACAAATTGATATACTGCAGATATATTTTCAAGCAATACAAAAATGAAAATAACCGTTTCATTGAACTCAAAAACAAAAAGAGTTTTGACAATAAATTTTACATGACCTAAAATACTGGAAAATAAAAATTTTCAACATGTTTATAATCTGTTTCTGCACAATGGAGTAAAAAATTTTAAAAATTTAAGTTGTTAAGATATAAAAAGTTAAAATTAAATTTAAAATTATACATCCAACCCTCGCGAAAAGACTATAGTAGCTATGGAGTGGCAAAAAACAATTTTCATTTACGCCTTTATCATGTATGCTATGCGTATCGTTCAACGCTTTAGTAGTTGGTTATTTTGCTGTAAATAAATTACATGTTTATTTTTACAGATTAGAAAAAATTTCTTTGATTGTACCAGTGCGAGTTCCGTTGTTAGTTTCTTGTCGCTATAAGATGTTCATAATTGAAGCATACTGCTAAATTTTATCCTTGCTATTATTGTTCATTTGTATAAATCTGTGTCTCTACAAATGCAAAATAATACTTTAAAAATACGAAACTTTTTATAAAATATATAAGAATATAATTTAATTATCATGTTACATTTTCAGTGTACCACTAAAAAAGGCAAAAGAGGGTTTGGGGTTTGGATGAAGTTATAAAATGAAAAAATAATGAACTTATTATTTTATTTCAGTACTAGCTGCATGCCCGTTCTTCGCACGGTAGGAAACGAAAAGTTTCCTTATATGTGTAATTCGAATTAACTCCAGTGGTAATTCGAATTAACTCCAGTGATGTGGAATCTAAAAAAAAAAGAAAAAAATTATTTAACTCTTCGTAAAGTTTGCGCCATGTGTACTAACCTGGCATCATTGCAATATAACGACTCAAAACACTACGTACGTGTCATTCGCGATCAAAAAAGTGAAAAGCTTATTGGTTTGCAGAGAACTCCTGACTTTCAAAATTTCTTACTTCTACATCATACTGTTGTTTAGGTTCAAGTTGTAGCATTAAATACCTCAGACACTACATGAAATAGACAACCGTTTATTTTAAAATAGACGCGCACCCACTTTTCATGCGGGCAGAAGCGAATATTTTACTAAAATCATATCTGCATGTGACAAAACAGAATTACATTTTTAAAAAGTTCAAGTAATCTCCTCCGTTGAAATCAATGCGGTATATATAAATGCCAATTAGAATTAATTATCGTTTAGTTGGTTGCAAGAAAACCGTTAAAAAAGGATAAACAGAATTAATTTCATGAAATATTTATTAACGTGGTATGTTATGATTTATTCATATTGTCCTAACAAATCTACTAATTCTACCTATTACGTATATTAATACTATCTATCTTCGCTTCTGCCTCTTCAAGGCGCCATTTAAAGAAGCAGCTTGGATTATTTGGCTCAAATGCTTTAGCAATACGCTTTAGCATAAGCAATAATCATTTCACATAATGGTTGCCAATAAGGAAGGTCTCCATACATATTTAATTTATGCATAGTTTTGTAAGATTATCATATTTAGCACCGCAAAACAATTGATGTCGCCGTGGTGGAATATATCCAAGAGTTGCCAATTTAAATATCCACGTATCTAGTATAGCGATATCTTATAAATCCTGCATGGTTCTGTCTCCTGAAAAATAATAACTGTGTAATCTCGAGGAGCTATTATTTAGAATAGCTGTAATTGTGACAGAACATTAATGTTGCAGAGTTTACAAATTTCACGTATTCTTTTAATTTATAATGTCACTGTTTAACTGCCGTAAAAGGTACCCGGCTGGTTGAGTGAGTTAATTTGGATATTCCGCACACAAATTTTCAAACGGTATCATATTAAAACTTAAACGACGTTGAATTTTTTTTTTCTTTATATAATACCATTATGGAAGAACGTAATCCACAGTTAAAATAAAACTATACTCGAAACATGCATATGTTAGGAAACATATATGCATGCGGCCAGGGGCGTAGCCAGAAATTTTTCATGGGGGGGGTTACGACTACTGCAACTCACATATATGCATACATGTGTGTGATGAGGGAGTGAAGAATATACATTTTATATGGCAAAAAATTCCTCATGGGGGGGTTATGACCCCCCCTAACCCCCCCCCCTTGGCTACGCCTCTGCATGCGGCATAATTAAATGCCAAAAATAAAATGTAAATAAAATTTTTTTAATTTATCGCTCTTTAAAACAAACTTTGTATCCTTTAAAATGAAAAACATTTTCTGCTGTGTTAAAACATTTCAATTTTTAAGTAGCAACGGATTAAAATACCTCTTATAATAATAGTATTCGTGAATTTCTTAGTTGATTTCTATAGTAAGTCTTAATCAAAATATCGCCCCCTTGTGTTAAATAGGAATAAATGCGTTAAAATTGTTGCGTGATTTTTGCGTATCTTAAAGCAATTGACGCCATAGATCCTCACTTGCGAATTGAAAAACCGGTGCCCCATTAAAAAACTCTATCGATAGGTTGAAAAAAGCCTTTTTTCTAATCCTTTCTGTGGCAACCCGACATAAATTCTCGTGTCATGATTGATTAATGTAATGTCGTAAGCTCTCCGAGCTGATGCTATTAAATTCTAAACATCGTGTTACATTGAAATTCGTAAAAAATCACATAATTTATATAAGTTTTTTTGTTTTTATTTTAAAAGAGGGAGAAAGGAATGTTTCACGATTTGTCAAAATATCAAAAAGTTATGGCGGATGGAATTCTGGATGCAATAGTCTTAAAATTATTTTACAAAAAAATAAAAAAAAGATACTTAGTTTAAAAATTCCTAAAAATCTACAAATTATGTTACGTATGCAGAACAAACTGTTTTCAAAAGAAAATTTTCTCTATCCGATAGTATAAATGCCGTTTTGTTTCAAGTTAATTACCGCCGTTATTACGAATTAGGCGATTAAAAAATGCCAAAAATTGCATAAAACATAAAAAAAAAAATGTAGGTCGATTTTTGAAAAAATCGCCTCGAGGTGCAAAACTTCATGTTTAGAACTTCCCGAGTTGCAAATTTGGTGTTTCTAGGTGTTGCCGTTTGTCCGTAACGCCGCCGACAGACAGACACGCAGACACACACACAGACATCTTCTTTTATAATAAGTAGAGATATAACCTGTCTTTTTGAGCATTATATTTTTTGTTTTGGTGATCACCTACATATTAAAAAATAAAGTTTTCAAAATTCAGTGGTGGCCTTATATTTAAAATTGATGTTTGATTTCTACATGTCAAGAAGTAACACCTGAAATTAAAGTTTTTATCCTTAGCTTTTACGGAAGAGTGTTTCAATTTCAGCCTACTAAAAACAATTGTTTGGATAATATAGAGAAATTTTTAACTTTTTAACCAATTTCCTAAAGTGGATTATTTTGCCAAACTTTATTTAAAAAGAAAAAGATAATGTTAAAAGGAAGCAACTCCATTGTGAAAATATTTACTTTTTTGTAAATCATAGATTGTACAATGCTTTTATGAATTACTAATTGATATTTTAAAATTCCTAAATAAAAACGTGCATGAATTTTGACTTCATTACAATAAGCATGCTACAAAACATCAGAAAATGAATTGTGATTTTGTTTAGAACAGTTGTTCCGAAAATATAAACTATTACGGTTAAAATCGAAAGTAAAGGATCCCTAAAATAAATAAAAACTTTGTGAAAAAAACTCACATTAAAGGTTACTTCAAGGCGTAACGATCGTTTCGACCGAAAATTCGTTCCGTCTTCGTCAGACAAACCCTTCCGTCAAACAGAGCAGAGGGAACTGAAAAAGATACACAATCAAGCATGTTGCCACAAGGAAACAAGAAAAGGCGGAAAAAACCAAGGAGAGGGTAAAAAAGAGAGTGGGGAAGGGATACAAAGAAAAGAAAATAAGGACAAACAAAAAAATTTAAATAAATAAAAAACAAAACAAAAAAGGCAATAAAGAACACACAAAAAAAGGAAAAAGAAAAGAAAACAGAACAAACAAAAGAACATAAAACAAAGAAAACATAAAAACGCAAAAATTAATTAAATAATATTAATTTTTTTTAAGGATCCCTACTAGAATTATAAAAACAGATGATAAATAATGATACATACTCTAATCACTAGCATGCAAAATTTGACATATGGTAAACAATATTAATAAACTGTACAGGATAATAAAAAAATTGATTTTGCCGGAAATTTCAACATTAAATTGAAAATATTTTTAGATATGTCCTTTAAAAAATTATTAATATAGAAATTTAGAAAACACATTAACCCTTCGTATCTCAACAATTGAAATTAAAAAAAAAATAATTACTGCAATGTTCAGAAGCAGATTATAGATTTACTGAAAGTTAAAACGGTTATTTTTATATTATTTAAATATACATATGTAGCATACGAAAGTGTTACTGTAGTGTTTGTGAACAGTTTAAGCTGAGAACTCTTTGAAAAATCATTGAAATTATTGTACAGTTGACATACAAAAAACACTGTAAGTGATGCGATAACCAATAGTGTGACTCTTGAAGGACGAAATAGAGTTTCGTGTTGCAATGTTAATTAAATATCAGAAACTTTTCAGATTTTTTATAATTATTTTATGCTCAAGTTATTTATTTAAAAAAACAGTCATTGAAGTACGTAGTGCAGTGCACACCGGTTATAACGGACCTGGGATATAACGTATTATCGGTTATAACGTACCTAAAAGCTAGGTCCCGATTGAAGTCCTATATTTTAATGTTATTTAACTTCGGTTAAAACGTACTTAACAAAAGTACGTACTTCGGCTATAACGTACTTTTTATACCACAGCCAAAAATAAAATTTTGCTTTTCTTAAGCATTTTATTTCCTTTTTCTCGGAAATTTCAGTTCTTTCAAGAACACTCGTTGTCAGTTTTCAGATTCTCTAGCGAGATGAATTGTGTATGAATGAAGGGAGCGATCCTTTATCTTTTTCCCCTGCTAGGTAGGGCTAAGAACAAGACCATGTTTTTTCTTTGTCATTCATCAATGCAAATGCCTTCTGAAAAGCCCTATCTATAATGATTCTGATGATAGTGAAGAAGAAACAGAGGAGCCTATACCAAGCATACCCGATGCATTCAATGATGCAAAAACATTATCACGATTTTTTGAATGCCGCAATGATGATGCAGAGACTCTACAAAAGTCTATTATGAATATCCAAAACGGTATTTTTAAAGTAGCATCTGCTCATTTAAAACAAAAAATTACAGATTATTTATCTCAATAAAATTATAATAAAGAATTTTCTCTGTCTTTTATTTAACTTAAATTTTAAAAATCAGACTTTTTAAAACGCATATTACAGTGAAATTATGACCCCACTTTCCTTTTGTGTGTAATATTGAATCATACCGGCAGTATTGCCTATAACGTACTTCGGCTATAACGTACAATTGGATCGTAGTAGACACCGGTTATAACGTACTCTCATGGGACCTAAAAAAGTAGTACGTTATAGCCGAAGTACGTTTACACTTAGAATGGATTTTCCTAACCTTCCCCTACCTGACCAGGTTAGTTTAACAGATGTCATGGGCTAAGTGCGGTTGTTATCTTCCGAAGTCACCCTTTGCTCCGCGACGTAAAGAAAAAAGGCTTTTTGGAACACAGCGCTGTAACATTAAATTCTGCCAACGGTTTGGTGAAACATCAATAGGTGAAACATCAAAACATTTGACTATGCTAAGAAAGGTGAATCGTGAATCTACCATGACGAGATCCAAGTTTTGCCAATGGCATCGACGTTTTAAAAAGGACCGAGAATCCATCCGAGAAAATCGTTGGTCGACCTTCGACTTCAGGCAAGGCGGAAAATATTTCGTTTGAGTCCGAATGTGTTCGAAAAGATGGTCGCCAAACACTAGCAGAAATCGCAGAGGCTACAAACTAGGGTGGTCACAAGTTATATGGGAAATTTTTTTTTTATGTTATCTTTTGGGCACCCCCTAAAAGTTTCCAATTAACAAGAAAATGAGATTGGTAAAGTTTTAGCTCATTTGCATAATATTAACCCGTGCGGCATTGAGGTTGAATTCTTGAAAAAATTATGATCTTTGTCAAAAATATCTAATATTTCTTTCATTTAGTCAAAACTATTTGTCCTACAAACCTGGTTCTTGTTTTATTTCATAGAAAATTTTGTTATTTTCAACTTTTACTCTCAGCAAAACCCATATTTAAAGACATTTAGCGTTTCTTAGGTCAGTTTGGTGAATCTTACAACCAAAATCTGTATTTTTGAAAAATTAGTGATAAGACAAACTATGAATTTTAAATAATTTTGACCGTTTCTTGCATTATTTGCATTAAAGAATAAAAAATCAACTAAGAATTTTCATAACTTTAACGACAATTCATAAAATATTTTTATTTATTATGTATTTCTGTGCTTCAGGATGTATTTCAGTTTTTCATGTATTTCAGTTAAAACGCATCCAAGACAGACCTCTCAATATCTCTCTATTACAAGGCTATTTTTGCAATCTGTTATCCTTATTTACTTTTAGAATGGTCATGGGCGCCCATACGCATGGGCAGGGAGGGTTAACCGCCCCCAACTCCCATATTACCGTTATGATTTACGTACTGGTATAACGTAGAACTGGTTCATATAATGTCTTACTGGGACAGGACCCTTGACGTGCAACAAGAGTCCGAAGACAAGAATTTCGAAAACAAAGAACTGAGCTCATCAAAATCAGATTTAAAAATTCTGATTTTGGAGGTGCTGTTGCTCACTGGGATGGAAAACAGTTTTCCTCTTATTTCGGATAAAGAAAATGGCGATTTTAACATGCCGTGCTGATGGAGAACAGTTAATAGAGTTCTTCAGCTTGAAAATAGTTTGGGAATAACTCTGACAAAAGCTGAATTTTCAGCAATCTAAGAAACTGGGGTGCAGTTAGTAAAATCCAGGCAATGTGTTTTGATAGAGCAGAGATTCCCAAACTGTGTGCCGCGGGACCCAGGGGTGCCGTGAGCGTATGCCAGGGGTGCCGTGGAGATAATCAAGAAAAATCTAAGGTTTGGGGGACTGTAATCAAAAAAATTCCCCTGAATCGATATCCCACAAAAAAGTTTACCAAGCCCAATATCAAGTGCGCGAAACAAAAATATTTCAGTCTAGTTCGAGAGAGTTCAGCGTCCAGTCGCAAAATTCTATATCCCTTTTCCAAGAGAGATTGATATTTAGCCCTATAAACTTAGAAGAAACAATCAGAAGTTTATCCAAACTTCTTAATTGTAACCTTCATCTTGATATTGCTTTAAAGGTAACCTGCCCTGAAACATTTTCAGCCTGAGAAGGGTGTCCCGAAATGTTTTTCGCCTGACAAGGATGCCGCGAAGTGTTTTCAGCCTGACAAGGGTGTCACGGGCCACGGAAAAAAAAAGTTTGGGAAACCCTGCACTAGAGTAAACTCTGGTTGCCTTAGGGGAAACTGCATTTTGTTGCAGCAATTACTGGATCGAAATCTTTACTATATTTACATTGTCGCCACCATATTTTAGAAATAATCCTAAAATTCCTCCTTATTGCAAAGTGGGCAAATCGACTGCCTCTCATCCAGATATTTTTTTTTTCACATTGGGTGGTCTAAGTTGGACAAGACATAGTACAAAACTGCTATTGAAGATGAAACTAGTATATATAGAATCCATAATTTGGAAGAAATTTCAAGTTCTCTTACAGAACAATTAGGAAATTAACAGCTCAGGGATAATTACCAAGAATTAACACTGTTTAATTTTTATGGAAGGCTTCCTATAAAGGCATGACCATCGGATCGCAGTCCGGGATTCGCTGACAAAGGATAACCCGTGAAACCACAAAAGCATGCCAAGCACACAATGGGGCACTTTTCTCCGCAATCCGTCTTCCAGATACTGAAAAACACACTGAGTTCCCATTCTAGCGTACGGAAACGCACTGAAGTCTATGTTGGCCTTAATATGTGAAAGCAGCACCTCAGGAAGCCTTACGGGAAAAATGGCTTCCAGCAATGATTTCAGTTGTTATATAAACGTTGGCAAAAGTGTATCGTCACCCAAGGTGACCACTATGAAGGTGGGTATTCTTCGGTGATATGAACTATTCAGGGTAAAGAATTTTACACTTTGCCCCGAACTTTTGGATTCTACTTCATATTTTTAATACACTACGATTAATTTATACAAGTTAATTGATACGTTGCAGATCTGCAGCATAGTGTTAGAGAGGATTAGTCAAAAATATCCATTAAACAGCTTATTTCTCAAACAATCTCAAAAGATGTTATTCCATACCCATCTTCTATTTTATTAGGAGTACAACTTTGCTTCCGCCGCTTTCCTACAGATGGCATCAGCAGTTACCAATGGTCGAAATATAAATATAGTTCCCAAACCTCCTGCAACAACATAATCCAATAAAAACACGAGTTGATTTGTGCGTGCATCGCAAAGTTTTCCTCGAATAAAAATGCCAGTTTATGACCCGAATTCTCGTCATTTGCGGGAGGTTTTAATTTTCTATTTCAAAATGCTCTCAAAGCCCCACCATGTCCGAGTGGATAATACACTGAACGTAGATAGATGGCTGAAGTGTGAATGCCCAGGGCCTGATTACTGAAAAGGCTCGGGAAGCTTGAGCTTCCCCTCACAATTTGAAGGGGGCCTTAAAATGACTGAAAAACTGCTATAATAATTCAAAATTTTGTTTTTAAATGATCTTTTAAGTTATTGTACACATTTTTAATGAAGAGAAGTTGTGCTTTTCAGAAGTCTTGATACTTCATATCGCAACATTTATAAATTAGTTGTTTGCGATATCATTGCCTGGGACACCTGCTGCAGTTGAGAGTTTTTTTCTATTATGGGGAATATTTGAGCAGCAGAGAGGGGTAAACTTTTAATATGTAATGTTAAATATCTTCTAAATGTCAAAATTAATTCTCAACTTCTGTGTTGTGATTTTTATGATGTCATCAAAACAAACAAAGAATTCCTGAAAAAAGCCATGTCTAATGAAAAATAGGACTAAATTAATAAAGTTTATTGTTCCAGTAAGGTAATGTTAAATATCTTTTTAGTTATTTGTATTAAAGTAATTTCTACACTATTATGAAGATTAATGAATAAAATATTTTTATCAAAGGAAACTTTCAAATTAATGAATAAAATGTTTTTATCAAAAGAAATCGTTAGAACTAATTAAATCAATAACATTTATTTTTTATGAATAAAATATTTTTATGAAAGAAAATCATTAAAACTTTAATTTTCCCAAACAAAAAGGGGATGGGGGGCCCGAAATGAGACTGAGCTTCCCCTCACTTCAGAGGTTAATCGGGCCCTGTGAATGTCCCGAGTTCGGGACTAACGCGAGGTGAATACGCGTTAGGGCCTCTTAACCTTTTGAGGCTCAACCCTTTCCCAATGCTGAAAAAAGGGCAGCCGTTGCCATCGCTCGACTTAACTACCAGCAAGATGGCGGACGATCGAAATATTCGTCGCGTTCCACAGATCTAGAGACCCTTTTTGACGCAGATGGCTGTGCCGCACAGCCAGCTGCGTCAAAAAGGGTCTCTAGATCTGTGGAACGCGATGAACGTTTCGATCGTCCGCCATCTTGCTGGTAGTTAAGTCGAGCGATGGCAACGGCTGCCCTTTTTTCAGCATTGGGCAATCTATCCAGCTGTTCTCTCATTACTTCCATTTTTCAGCAGATGTCAGTGCTGTTAAAAATAATCGTGACTTTTTTTTTTTTTTACGGGAAATGACGTGCTAAAAAGTAAAGTATTCTCGTGGTGCTATGTCAGCCGCAACTATCTTTATAGAAATGAAATCTATTCGTGACTGGCAACAGTTAAAACGTCAGAGTTTGGTGTTCCCAGAGCGGGAACACTGCGCGTTAAAGGGTTAAAAAGTCCTGTGACCCAGGCACCCTCATAGGCAAGTGGCCCTCGTGTGCGCTTGCTAAAGCACGCAAATAAACAAACAAAATGTGCTCTCAAGTACTTATGATGAGGCCGCTATTAGTGAGAGAAGGTGCCGCTAGTAGTTTTGAAAGTTTCAAGAATGGTGATTTTCATATCGAAGGAGGTGGAAAAGAGAAATTTGGAAAAGCCAGCATTGGAGGTAAGACTGGTGTTAAAGTCAAGAAGAACTGGCATGATCATTTAGCGTGAACAAGCAAGCAATTTCAGCAAATTTAACTTCGAATCCTAAATATGTATTACTAGGATTTTACAAAAAACGAAAGAAAGAAAAAAGAAACCTTCAAATTTTGAAGGGGTGGTAGTTGAAACAGATTGAGCAAAGTTGTACACCTAATAATGAAACACCCTTAAATTATCGATTTTTGAAGGACGGTTATCTCTAAACAAGACATTGCTTTAAATATTCAAAAAATATTCTGAACATTATATAAGAACAAATATTTTTCATATCATTATACATTGCCTTTAAATTTTTAAAACTCTTTGCATCTACTAAAAGATGCTAAATCTGACTTCTAACTCCACAATTACTGCAGGTTGTAAAAGAAATTAGCTATTTTTTGTTTCTCTTGTTATGTACTGCAGTTAAAATTTTGAAATTTTTCCAGTACCTAAAATTTTTAAGCAATTTTTAAGTAATACTTCCTATAACCAGGAGTTAAAAACTCTAAACATACAACTAACCCTTTATATCCCCTAGTTAATGATCTGCAACATATCATTTAAAACTGCATAAATTAATCATAGTGAGTTAAAAATATTTGAATGACTTTCTTTTTTATAAAATAACGATATCATAAAATATTTCTTTTAAAATTCTGAAAAGTTTGTGATACTTAAATAATAATGTAACACATAAAACAATATTTTGTCTTTCAGCAGTTGTGCTATTGGTTATTGTAGCATTTATAGTCTTTTTCTTAGGTCAAGCTTACAAGAGTGTTAATAATTTTTAAAACCGTTCTCGGGTTGAAGTTTAAAAACACTTCAGCAACGTTTTTGGTATGGCACAGATACATTTTCAAGTAATAAAAATGAGCATTCTATTGAACTCTACATCAAAAGCATTTTGGTCAGTAAATTTTACATGAATTACAAAACTGGAAAATAAAAACTTTCAGTACGTTTATAATCTATTTCTGCACGTTACAATATTTTTTTTTAATTAAGTTGTATAGATATAGAGGGTTAGTTATTTTAAATTGTCTTGTTACATTACAATAAACTACTGATTTTTTTTACAGGCTTAGATCTCAACAAATCTTATCGAAACATAGTTTTAAGGAACCGCAGTTGACACTCTCTGTTTGCTCTTCATTTAACACCAAAATGGAAGACGGAAGAAAACCTTTCTTTGAAATAACTCAAAAGAGCACTCCAATTCTAACTATCAACAAGAGGAAGAAAATCACTCATTCTGCATTCAAGGCATTTATTCCTTTCAATACACTGTCTTGGATCCATGGGACACCGCTAACCGACGTCGCACCGTGTGGTAGGAAGTTTTCCAAAAGGATGATAATATGGCTGTTACTAATTGTAATGTTTGAAGGAAATTTCTTGTGCTTTGCTCAAAGTGCATTTCGTAAATTCTATATGTCTAAAAGCAAATTGGATGCTACATCTTCTTTGGTGTACATTCTGATATTCGCGGTCAGATTTTCATTTCATGCCAGAAGGGCAAAGTTACAAAGCATAAAGAGGCAACTTTCAAAACTCTATTCAGAAATCAGTTATGAACCACTAGCCAAACAACATCCTATGAAAACAGGAATAATGGTGATTTGTTTTGAGAGCACATTTCTTTTCAAGTTCCTCAAAGAATCTTCATCTGGTTCCCTTAATAAGAGCGGCATTTTTTCATTCTTTCCAGCTCCGTTCAGTATCATATGTAATTACGTCAGCCACTACTTGTTTTTTCTTTATTATGTGCAACCCGTTGTAACCTGCTACTTTTGGTCCGTATGTAGGCTACTGAAAGAAATCCTGCTTGTTCTTGACGAGCGACTTCAACGTTGTAGCACTGCTGAGCTGAAATATTTGATACGATTTCAAAATCAGGTTATAGAACTAATTTATCACATTAACGATGCTTGCCATTTGATAATGGTACTCAATCTTACTGTCATACTGATATCGGTATTCAGATATTTCTACAAGGGCGTGTTTACTTTGAAAGGGGATTCATATTCTGTGATGAATGGAGCACTGTTTTTTAGCCATTTTGTGTTGATATGCAAAGCGAGCTCCATCGTTAAGAACGCAGACTCCAGAATAAAGAAAACTTTTCAAAAGCTCTCTTCAGAAAAGCAAATGTATTCTGAAACTACTCTCCTAGTTATTAAATCAAATGAGATATTCGAGGGTTTTAAGATACTTGGATCGATAAATATTGAAACAAGGCTAATATTTTCTGCTGCGGGGTGTCTTGCCACTTACGGCATAATGATTGCTACATTTAGCACGAATACATCATGAGATGGAAAATGCAAAACTAGTACCTCAACAATTCAAAAAATTGTAACTCCGGGCCTTCACTCAAATGACGAGATACACCCCAAAAGTTCAAACGAAACCGTTTATTAAACATCACTAAGAATACTTACTCAAAACAGTTTACGCATAGTTAAAAGAACATTTTTAGCCATAACTCTCCAGAGAAACACATCATCTCAACAGCAGATTAAACTATAGAGCACATGATGACAGCTTTAAAATACAACTTTCTCGCACTTTCAAAGAATTCTTTCCGGGTTTTAAGAACTTTTTTTTACGTAACTTAGTGATTTATTGTACCACTGTGACAATCAAAGTACCAACCCTACTAACAATTTTGCTCGGATTACCACCTGCCACGTAGCCAGCCGATGATGACCCGAGCAAAATTGCTAGTAGGGAAGTATACTTAAAAAGTAATTTTATTGAAAAAAAATATTCAAATATCTTTTAGTCCCCATCAGCATAATTAAATTCCCTATCAATACATCACAGCATACGAATTTTTCACTGTTCAAAGCAATGCGTGAGGTCGTTAGGTGTACCTTCTTCAGTAAGTTTGCCGATTTCGCCTTCGCCTCTTCTACAGACTGAAAGTGTGTTACCTTCAATGCACTTTTCAGGTCGACCAGAGCGTTCATCATCTTGAAAAACATTCCGACCTACCAAAAATCGTTTGTGCCATTCGAAAATTTGACTTCGCGACATGCAATTATCTCCAAACACTGCCATTAACAATTTAAAACATTCAGTTGGAGATTTTGTTTAATTTCAGGTGGAATTTCAAATTAATGCGCTGCCCGATTTTTAAGCTTATCATGATCGCGGCACTTCGACACAACTGCGTCTTACTGAAGCAAGGATAAAAAACAACTAATCTGGATAGAGGGACAGAATAGCAAACCACCTGCACCGGAAGCATCAGAGTCAAGAATATTCCATTTCCATTAATCCACAAAAAAAAAAAAAAACTTTCTTTCTAAAGCACATTTTTGAATATTAGTTGTATTTATTTATGTTTAAAATTTTCAAAATTACTTTTTAAGTTTATCATTCTCAAGCCTATTGTTTACTTTTAGATATTTATTTACTTTTTTTAACTTTCAAAATTGTAAAAAGAAAAAAAAAGAACGTGTTAAATATATGTATCTATGGTCAAATGTTACTAAGAACAATATTGTGAGCAATTGTAAACCATTGTAAACTAACTGCCTTTATATTGTATAACACTGATGTATTTTACCAATTGTAATACAAAAATTGTGCTGTAAAAAAATAAAATAAAAATGAGGGAAACCTCTGCTTGCTGGACCTGAGCCTAGAGCTAGGGTTCAGCAGGACAGTAGGACACTTCAGGAACTAAAACAGGCTTTAAACCAAATAGGTAGGCCGTTCCTGAAGGTAGTATCCTATAGTATCCATTAATCCACACCAAACCAAACGGCTAGGGTAAACGCAATCTGGTTTTTTAATTGCCACAGTGGTATATACCTATGATCAATATTTAAGGAATGAATACTTTATTTATGATTTTAGTACACACCCTGTATACTCATTGATTTGGTATCGGACTTTCGAATTTCAATTTTTGAATCTATAAATGTTTACCAGCCGTCACTACTCAGTGACTGAATTGTTTTACGTCGCAATAAAGTGGATGTTTTTTCATCTCTAATTGTGTCTTTCTTTAACTAAGTTGTACTGATTGTGTGTTTCCCTATGCTCACCTGTGCTGTACTTTTAAAGAGCCAAAAAAAGTTTAAATACCTCCCATAATCATTTCTGACAATCTTTCATATAATCTTTTCTAACATGCGTTTGCTTCAGGGAAATTATTTATTCGTACGTTATTTTCACACAAAACAATATTTCATACACTGTACAAAACATTTCTCTAATTTTTCAGTCTCCTAATTTATTCTTTTCTCTTGCACAGCTTCTAATTTTTTTTAACTCAAGAACACGTTCCTCCATAACGGTACTATGTAAAGAAAAAAAATTGTCCAACGTCGCAGTAATATTACATTTGCGAAGGTGTTACTAAATGCAAAAGTGAACTAACCGCAATTATTTATACGGCAGTCAAAAGCATGACGTTATAAAATAAATAATAGCCTAAAATTAATAAACTCTGACACAAAATTTACATCGTATCAAAGTAAATTCTGGCTGAAGTGTGAAGTCCCGGTACGGAAGGCTGTCTACCTAACGGTCTGGAGATTTTGGCAGCTTTTTCCAGATGCATTGTGAATACGTTTTAGAAACTCTTAAAAAGTCTCCTGAGACACTCCCCCTGGAAGGTACCCCTCATCTAGGCTTGAGATAACAGTAAACATAGCATAAAGTCAAAGTGAATTAGCAGTTTGTGCGAAGATAAATAGCTCTTCGAGATTAAGCAGTCTGAAAATTTTCACGATATTAAAGTAAACTATTTTCTTATGCTAAACCATGGGGACTTAAATATTTAAATTCAGCATTTTAGATTCTGAATGAATTGTTTTTACTTTTATGCACGAGCATAATTTTTTATTTATTTTAGTTGTGTTATGGAAACACTATTATGAAATTAAATTCGAAAGGGTTTATTAGGCGATTTGTTATGATAATATGGATTAAAGCAGAATATTTTATGTTAATAAATATTACTTGTATATTAAAATACAAACGTTTGTTATATTCATCATTTTTAGACGGCGCTTTACAGCTAACTAAGTGCTTAATAACCTAGAGTTAGTTTCAACAGAAGAAACTACCTGAATAATTTTTTTAAACAGAAATTTGAACAAAATAAAATTTGCTATGTCAATGAAAATTGCCTCTAAAACCTAAGAATCTTGTCGTTAAATTTGATTGATTTTTGCATTACACATAGCGAAAGTAGAATATGAAAAAAAAAATGCACTAGAAAAGGAAAAATTCGGCATTAAAAGATGAGTATTGATTCTCATTAGAAAATATTCGCAAAGAACGCGACTAAATTTCCTTCAAAGCTTTGTATAGGATAATAACGAAGTTTCATGGTTTGTGAAAGTGGAAAAAAGCGAAATTATTTATTACTAGCTGAAGTACCCGTTCTTCGCACGGGAATGAATGGACATTTTGATATCACGATTTGTGGTGATTACTATTCATTGTAATAAACAGATATAGCAAAATGGATATCGTGTTATATTGTGTCCAATAATCATGCATACCGAATTTCAAGGCAATCGTTTGTACGGTGCAGAAGGCCATGCGGTGTAGCGCAATCTAGTGGCGAATTTTAGCAAAAACGGATACGGCGAAAATATTCTTCGCATTCAGATATCGATGTATACGAATTTTCATACTATCGGCTGGACAGTCCTGAAGTTCATGTGTTGACACGACATCTAGTGGCAAGTTATAGGAAAATGGATAGCGCCAAATTCTTCCCCGTGTTCAAATATCTATGTATACCTATTTTCATAGCGATCATTTGCACAGTCAAGAAGTGATACACTGCAGGGCCATCTAGTGGTGAATTAAAGTAACGATTTGCTACAGCGCCGTCAAGTGGCGAGTTATAGCAAAACGGATAACGCCAAAATATTCTCATTGTTCAAATAGCTATGTACACTGATTTTCATAGCGACCGTTTAAATGCTGATTGATTGCACTGATTTTCATAAGTTTGAATGCACTGATTTTCATCATGACCGAAGAATTTGGTGTGCTGCAGCGTCATCTAGTGGCGATTTAAAATAATAATACATTGCAGTGTCATCTAGTGGTGAGTAACATCAAAAGGAACGCAGTCAGAATATATTCTCCGTGCTCAAATGTGCAAGTATACAAAAATCATGCCGAGCGGTCGAACGGTATAGAAGTTGATGCGTTGCAGCGCCATTTAGCGGCAAGTTACAGTAAAATGGATAGTGAAAAATATTCTCCGTGTTCTAATATTCGCGTGTACCAAATTTCATCGAAATGGGTTGGACGATTTCGCATAGCAAACGGCTACACGGAATAGAATTCGACGTTGTGCTGCGGCACCAAGTGGCAAGCTAGAGGAAAACGGATAGCATAAAAAGCTTCTCCATGATAAAAGACTTAGGTGAACCAAATTTCATGGTGCAACGGTCTCTATTGTGCTGGAGTTTTTCAACCTCATAAACACATACCAACATTCATTTTTATCTATAACCAGTGTTATTATATATGCCAGTCTCAAATAAAATGCAGTTTCAAATCTAAGCCTCGCCAAAGTGCCAACATACGCCATTTTGCAAGAGTTTTTTCAGGGAATCATTCGAAGCATTGACTTAGCAGCAATCAATAATGGTTCGACCGCCAAAGGAAATGGTTCGACCGCCAAAGAGTAAAGCACGCATTTATTTGAAGAGTGTAATCCCTTAATACAGCCGAATTTTTTTTAATTATCAACTATAACGTGTTTTATTCATCTTTACTCCAATGTACTAAATGAGAAGATTTCAATTTTCTGAAATTTGGCGGAATTCCCCCAACTTAAATCAATGTACTCAATTGGCGAGAATTCTGAAGTTAGATCGCTTGAAATCCCTTAATAATTGCATTATTTCTTCACGGATCGTTAAAATTTAACGCTGTATTCCAGGGGCGTAGCCAAGGGGGGGGGAGGTTAGGGGGGTCATAACCCCCCATGAGAAAATTTTGCATACAAAATATATAGACTTCACTACATTATCACACTCACCTACATTATCACTTTACTACATTATCACTATTTATACACATATATGAGTTGTAGTAGTCGTAACCCCCCAAGAGAAATTTCTGGCTACGACCCTGCTGTATTCTAATAAAACCTTTGAACTTGTTTTCAAAAATCTATTTCCTTAAGCTCTCAATAAATTGCGCCAAGCCGAAAACTGTGCAAACCGCTAGAACTCACTTACTCAAAATCGATATTTCAGGCATTTATTTTTTCGCCAAACTAAAAAATTTTACACATTAGTCTCGGAAATCTTCAATTCTTGTTGTTTTGCGTATAAAACATTTCATTCCTGCTCTGATTTCCCATGCACACGATATTATAATTTTTTAAAAAATAACCTTACGAATATAAACTAACAAAAAAAAATCATTATTATTCTTTTATTTTTACCTTGAGAATTTAAAACATTTTATTCGGCAAAATCGCCACACATGGCAACCACGATCCTTATTTCACACTTTTTTCACTACAGGGGTTACAATTACGGAAAGCTTTTTGCGTGGAGAGCATAAAAAATCTCTTAAATTCCGGGAACGGGTGGACTTTCAAAGTTTTAAAGTGGACTAAGATTTATTCTATGTTATTTGACATATCTGTGCTAATTTCAGGCCGATAGGTCCATTTTTGTGGATTTGTATACGAATCAAATCCACAAACAAACAAACAAACAGAATTTCATTTTTATTTATAAGATTATGAATCAATCGATTTGAATTATGAGACTGTAAATCTACACTGTAAAAACAAAGTACGGTAAATAATGTAAATGAGGAAGTCATCAAATTGATTTCAATAATTAAATCAGTTGAAAAAGATGAACTTTGTTTAATCCTATTAATATTATAAATGTCAATGTTTGTATGTATGTTTGTTACTCTTGCACGCCGAAACGGTTAGACAGATTTGAATGAAATTTAGAATAAAGAGAGTTAAAGTACTGGATTAACAAACAGGCTACTTTTTATCGCTTGAAAAAAGAAAAAAAAAACGCTGTTCCTATAATAGTCAAAGAAAACTATCTTTTTATCAAAAAGAAAACAATTGAGCTTTTTTTCTTACAAAGCCGTCGACAAAAGGCGCAAACTTATAGAGCAAGCAGGTTTTAATAAATAAAATCACCTGAATAAGTTTTTCCTTCTGACGTGGATTTATAAGAGGATTTCGGGCAAAGCACACAAATCCGAACAGGGCCCGATTAACCTCTGAAGTGAGGGGAAGCTCAGTCTCATTTTGCCCCCCCCCATACCCTTTCTGTTGGGAAGTGTAAAGTTTTAATGATTTTCTTTCATAAAAATATTTTATTCGTAAAAAAGAAATTTCATTGATTTAATTAGTTCTAATGATTTCCTTTGATAAAAGCATTTTATTCATTAATTTGAAATTTTCCTTTGATAAAAATATTTTATTCATTAATCTTCATAATAGTTTAGTTCATTGTAATGAGATTTTACAGTATTTTTAAGATTTCTTTAAACATTAACAAATAACTAAAAACATTACCTTACTGGAACATTAAACTTTATTAATTTAATCCTATTTTTCATTAGACATGGCTTTTTTTCAGGAATTCTTTGTTTGTTTTGATGACATCATAAAAATCACAACACAGAAGTTGAAAACTCATTTTGACATTTAGAAGATGGTTAACATTACATATTAAAAGTCTACCGCTTTCTGCCGGCCAAATATATCCCATAACAGAAAAAACTCAACTGCAGCAGATGTCCCAGGCAAAGACAGCAAACAACCAATTTAGAAATGTTGCGACATGAAGTATCTTTAAAATCTGAAAAGCATCACTTCTCTTCATTAAAAATATTTATAATAACTTAAAAGATCGTTTAAAAACAAAATTTTGAATTTTTATTGCAGTTTTTTAGTCATTTTCGGGCTCAAGCTTCTCCGAGCCTTTTCAGTAGTCAGGCCCTGAATCCGAAATACATGTTACACAAACAAACAAATAAAAAATAAGTTTTTGAAACTTTCATTCAGTTCAAATTATGCATTTTTCTGCGCGTCTTTTTCCCTATTTTATTTCTATTGTATTACATCCAGGAAAAGGATGTTAGAAATATCAATTTTAATTGTGTTTAATCACACTCATGAACAATGATACACTTTCCAACTTAATGAAATACGGAAAGAGAATAGGGAAGACGCATGGATATGATACACTATTAATGTAGCACTTTAGTGCGTATTTAAAATCTGAAAGTGTTTCAGATTTTCTTACTTTTTTTTTTTCCTTTCCGGTTTTTGATAACGGCCGATATATCTAGAAGTTCTATAGAATAAGAAAATAATTTGTACCTTTTTGTAAGTTTTTATCACTAAACCATCTTATTTTTATAAGGGGCGGTAAGATAATCACCGGTAAGCAAGGTAACGTGACCTATAATACACATATCCAATTTGCACTCAATCGAATGCACCGTTTAACCCTTTAACACGCAGTGTTCCCGCTCTGGGAACACCAAACTCTGACGTTTTGACTGTTGCCAGTCACGAAGAATAGATTTGATTTCTATAAGAATAGTTGCGGGTGACATACCTCCACGAGAATCCTTTACTTTTTAGCACGTCATTTCCCGTAAAAAAATTGTCACGATTATTTTTAACAGCACTGAAATCTGATGAAAAATGGAAGAATGCGAGAACAGCTGGATAGATTGCCCAATGCTGAAAAAAGGGCAGCCGTTGCCATCGCCTGACTTAACTACCAGCAAGACGCAGCTTTTGATGCAGCTCTCTGTTCCGCACAGCCAGCTGCGTTAAAAAAAGGTCTCTAGATCTGTGGAACGCGATGAACGTTTCGATCGTCCGCCATCTTGCTGGTAGTTAAGACGAGCGATGGCAACGGCTGCCCTTTTTTCAGCGTTGGGAAAGGGTTGCGCCTCACATTGTTAATCATTAGCGCATTTTCAAGAATTTCCGTTCATAAGGGATAATATTAAAGAAATACTTTGTAGCCCTGTGTAAAAAAAACTATGCCATATACAAACCAAAATTAATACCTGTCGTATAAATTTGAGTGCAGTCGAATGCCCCGTTAAGACGTTAGCACACTTTAAAGAATTTCCGTCCCTAGGCCTAATGTAAGGCAATTCTTTTTCCCTGCGACGTAAAAGAACTATAAGTCCTATAAACATCAAACTCAAACCGATCGTGCGATTGTGACTTATAATATAAATACTAATCTGAGTTCAATAGATCGCGCCGTTTAGGGTTTATCCTATTCACTCGCATACATACATACACACACACATACATACATCTCGTAAAAATAGAGTAAATGAATTCAGAAGACCTCAAAACGTGTAAACACAAAATTGAACTCTTCATGATTACAATACTTTCCTTACATGATACATGCTCGGAAAATCAAACTTACAGTATTTCATCCCGAACGCTATGCTATATTTGTAACTAAAGCATAATGTGATGTATTTTAAATAATACTTTACGGTCTAGTTACTAGTAACTACTGCACATATGGGTAATAGTGACACTTTTTTTTTCAAATGCATTTTTTAACTTGATAGTCTAATCATAAAATGGTGGTAATGGGTAAAATGCTGTTTGGCGAATCAGAACTGCAGCAAAGTTTTAGAGAACCTGACATAGTAAAAAGTAATTAAAGCCAGATGGCTGGGACATATCTACAGATATGGAGAAAAAAAACCAGTAAAAAAAAGAACTTTCCAAAGCCTAAAGAAAAGATGAAAGGCAGGCCATGGATAAGCTAACGGACTTTGTGGAAAAATGGTTTTAAGAACATTGGTGTCAATAGATGGAAGACCATGGTATCAGTGAGGTCAAGATGGCGGAAACTGACTGAGGCAGCCTTGGCTGGAAAGTGGCTGTAGGCCTATGAAGAAGAAGAGGTCTAATGATAAAGGTCCTCGCGTGTGCAACAAAATTAAAACAGATCAATATTCATTTTTGTGGTGCAAAAATAAATGCATAAATAAAAAATAAAACAGAAGTATAGAATGTGGTGCAGTCAAAAACATTACCTTTTTTAAAGCTTTCCGAGGACATTTTTGAGTGTTTATGACTTCAATTCGTCTGATTGTCTTTTTTTTTTTTTTACAAGCCGGAACTTTCCAACAAAGCAATCGATACTACAACATCTTGAAATATTGTTTTGTTTTTATTATGGGGGCACCTAGTAGGTGGACACTAGGAGTAGTAGATTACTACCGTACAACTTAACATCCAAGCCCAAGCTGAGAATCAAACCCTGACCCAAGATGTGATAGAACAGTTCGTTAGGCACTACAATCGCTCATTAGTTTCTGCTCTAACTGCCTGATGACAATTTCCGAGATGCCCATCGAAATACAGTAACCCCTCGTTATATTGCGCTTGTCGGGAGACAAGAAAAGTGCGCGATATATCCGAGGGTGCGATATAACGGACGGAGAGAGGGGGGTGATATGATTAAACTTTCCTTTTATCAATTTTTTAAAATATAATGACATTAATGGTATATGTACTGTAATAAAAGATATGCTCTTAAATTATAAAGTGTAATTTTTTATTTGTATTTTATGTACAAACACATATTTCATTTCCTGCTGAAAAAATGATCTAGAGTCATTTTATTAGATTTTTCTCTCATATCTTGCTTTTCAACAAAGATCAAGGAGCTAAAAGTAATTAATTATACTAGGAAAAATAAAGTTTTCGACTGTTAGCGAAAATGCCGTCCCAGAAAAGGGACACTACGCATGATGGGTTAATGGCGATAGCAAACAGTTTTCTTATACATGATATAGAATTACTAAAAAAGTTACGAAATTTGCAATTAAAACAGTTTTATTGTAGATACAGCGTTCTTTTTGATTTTGTGTGGTGTCTTGATCAATATATTTAAATTTTCACGCCCTTGGTCTTCATCTCGACCAAACATGACGATAGTAACGATAACCATAAATATATCAAAATGAATAAATGTGTTACAGATTTATTGGCAAATAGTTTAAGTATATTATGATAATTTAAACGTTTACCAACATAAAATAAAATGTCATAAATACGTTAATATGACTCAATGCACGAAAGGTATTTCATTGAAATGATTTTTAATACAATAAGTTCTTTTGGGTGCATTTCTTTTTCCAGTCTTTTGTGGCTATAATATTTATTTTAGAAAAAAAAAGCAATTTTTGAATGCCAAAATTGAAAGGCTTGAAGCATGAGTTTGAGGGTAAAAATCTGAAAGGAAACAAAGCAATAGAAATAAATGAAAGTATCATTTCCGTGAAGTAAACAACATATAAATAAGGACAGATTTACATAAACATTTTTATGAAAGTTACTGCTTTAATTTGAACTAAATTCAACTCCAGTAACAATGCTTACAGCATCGAATAAAAATTTTTCTTTTACATAGATACTATTTTGTAAAAAATCGTTTAACGTTATTGCTGTGTGACTCTTATAATATAATTTACTTTGAATTAATATTTTATGATTTTGTAGTCATAGCAAATAGGTAAACATTCACCGTTTTGATAAATGCATATTTACTGATGTTTAGTTGAAAATTGAATGCACAAGGAAACTGTTTAAAGATTTAGCAAAAAAGCTGGTGAGTATAACTTCAAAGATTTCATTTGAAAATATGCTTTTCTAAAATATTTCAATTTGGATTAAATGTAGAAGGCGAGCTTATACAGGGTGTCCTAAAAAGGTGGTAACACGCTTTAATTCTTCATCTGGTAGAAATAGGCGGGTCATGTTAGTTGAAAAAATGTTCGAAATAAGGTCGGGAAAAGGACTAAGTTAAGAAAAGTATCATCACGTCCATTTAAAAAAAATTACGCTTTTTAAATATGTGTATGATTGAAAAACACTCAAAATACTGGTGTTAAACGATAAAGTAATTAAAAAACTTTGTAAAAAACACACATAAGAAGTAAAAGGAAAAAGGATACGCGTTTCGTTCAAAAATTGTTTTGAACTTCTTCAGTCCAAGCCCTTCGACGTAAAGAACACAGGGAACTGAAAAGAGCTCTTTTCAGTTCCCTGTGTTCTTTACGTCGAAGGGCTTGGACTGAAGAAGTTCAAAACAATTTTTGAACGAAACGCGTATCCTTTTTCCTTTTACTTCTTATGTGTGTTTTTTACAAAGTTTTTTAATTACTTTATGTGTATGATATCCGTCCAAAAATGTTTCCAATTAGTAAATACTGTTTCATCTAATAATGAAATGATGTAAAGAGTTTCAGAATTATATCCTAAAAAGTGTCAGATATATGAAAATGAATACATGATGCTTACACCACTTATACATGGCCATATAAAACCACTTTTCAATGTCTCTAGAAGGGAAAAATAAATCACTTCGGATGATCGCATTTCAGAGGTCAAACAGAAATTACGAAAGAAAATAATTTACTTTCACTTGCGATAAACGTTTACATCCAGATTTGTCCTGTCACTTTCTTTGTTAAAAAGTATCTTCGAAAAGGTTTATGACGAAAGACTGAAGTTTTGGAAAAAAATTACCTAATTAAAGTATGGAGCACGTTTTACTAATCGGAAATATTTTATAAGGGGGCCATATAAAAAAAAGAAAATTTGTATATTTTTGGATTTAATCATCTAAACATTTTAATCCATACCATAAAACACTGTATCTTTTTTTACGTAACTTCTTATACTTTTATAATCACTATTTAAGGAATAAAAGCCTAGGTCAGTGTCTTTGGGACACCCTGTATAAAGTTTCTGGTAATTTGGATAGTGGCCGTTTGTTATCAGCAAATGATGCTGGATAATATAGTAAAATTGTTGCCATTGATTAAAGAAAAAAATTTAAGCTTTATTGTCTTAAATTTCGAGGGGCAATTATTAATATAGTATTTAATTGTAATAACTAAAATTATAACATGAAATACTCATTATTATTTTTTATAAAATGTTTTATTCGTGTTTTTTTGCGAAATGTTTCTATATTAGTTTGAGAGAAACTGGTATGCTTTCTTTTTAAACTAATCAATAAATAATGTGAAAGATTTACATATGCCTTAATCACTCGTAAGCATTTTTAGAAAACCAAATTTATTAATCAGGAAACAAAGTCAGGAATATTTACTAATGTGTTTTTGCCGATCATTTACAAATCTGTTAGAATAATTTTGTTTTCACGAAAAAGCAATTAAATGTTTAAGAGATCTCAGCACTTATTCAGCACACTTCAGATAAAAAATAAGCTCAAATGTGTAATTTGGTAAAAAAAAACTTAATATGCATTTTTAATTAATTAGTTAATATATTCCAATAGTCGAATAACATGTGCAAAGCATCTTTCTAAATAAGTTTTAAAATATGAACTATTGTATATGAGAACTCAAAAGTATTCTGATTTCTTTAATGACAGAATGTAGTAGATATTTTTACTGCTTTAGTTACTTAGCTTGTTTATTATAGGTATAAGGGTGGTAAAAAAATAATTTAGAAATAGCGTCTGCGTATAAAATTGTCTAGAACATAAAGGCTTGACTCTATTGTTTTACTTTTCATTTAATTTCTTATTCAAGATATTGTTACATATAAATGGTATTCAGTAGACAACACCAGTACACCAGTATTTTACCTGAGCAAAACTACTGAAATTAATAATACCAAATCGGGCACTTATGTGAGTTTTTTTAATGTATTTACAAGATTTGACAGCATTTTTCAAAATTCGTAACCTACAAAGGAAGGGGTCGGGGGGGGGGGTGTCAGGGTCCATTTTTTTTTCAATGTAACATAAATATTTCTTTAAAAAACTCATTGCTGTAAAATTCAACACTGAGGAATACCTTCAATTCAGTTTCAGAGAATTTCGAAATTCCTCCATAAAAAAGAGGAGACGGCCATCCTCCGCCTTTTTGCACATATTTATTGAAAGACCAAAACACAATCTATAAAATTCTTTCTTTAAAATGTAACAAATGTGAATCCTATGTTAAGAATTAGCTTTCTTGTAATTAAAAACTGGTGAAAATGCTATTTGTTTGAATTTAATTAAAAAACATTACTTTTCGGTACACCTAATAAATAAATACTGCACCTAATTGTACTGATTCTTACTGATTGTCTTTTCTGTCTCAGCTATTTTGTAGACGTTTAAAAGAAATTTAAACATTCTTTTTTTCAGACTCAGACATCTACAGATATATGTGAAATAAGACGTTAAGTATGAAACATCAAAGGTTTAAACAAAAGCATCTGCTAAAAACACTTTCAGATATTTAAAACATTTGAAAGAATGAAAGAAAAGAGAGAAGCATTGTTTGAGATAACTCACCAGCGCAGTCCAGGTATCATATCGTATAGTAGCAGGAAAAATGTCATAAATTCTGCAATGAAATTATTCTTACCTTTCAGTGTATTAATATGGCTCCATGGAATAGCATACACCGACCGAAGGAAGGCTAGAAATAATGTTTTCAAGAATACGATAACAACATTACTTTTTATAACAGTGTTTGAAGGAAACATAGCGTACTATATGTATAATGACATAGTAGAATTCGGAACAAATAAAAGTAAATTTGCTCTTATTTCAATACTATCGTTAATTCTGATGTGGCTGATGAGAATTTTATTTTATGTCAGAAAGAGAAGGTTTCAAATTATACCACAAAAACTAGCAAACCTTTATTCAAAAGTCAGCAGTGAGCCTTTACCAAAGCAATCTCCTTTTACGCAGGGAGCGTTAATAATTTGTTTAGAGACTGTCTTCATTTTTGATTTTTTAAATCTTATATTATCTGAATTCCCCACTTATAGTAGAAAGTTCTGGTTCATCCCATATCCTTATTCCAATATATGTGGCTTTTTAAGCTTTACTTTACTTTTAATTTCATTTCTCCAACCAGCGGCAACATGCTATTTTATGTCCGTGTGTAGTTTGATACAAGAATTTCTATTTGCTCTTGAAAAACGACTAAAATTTTGTAGTAGTACCACAGAACTGGAATATTTGATTCGCTTACACAATTGCGTCATAGAACAAATTTCGGACATTAACCATGTTTGTCATTCTCTGCTATGTTTGGAACTCTCTAGCACCATGATAGTGTCGTTTAGATCATTCTACCATGGCGTTTTTAACTCGAAAGGTAGTTGGCAGTCTATGATGAATATGGCTTTTGCATTTTGCCACTTTGCTTTTGTTTGCAGATCGAGCTCGTATGTTGCAATTGCGAACGACAGAATAAAGAAGACATTCAGAAAACTCTCGTCAAAGAATTGTATGCAGTCTGAAAAGGTGCTCTTGACTGTTAAATCGAATGAGATTTTCGAAGGATTTAAAATATGCGGATCAATAAGTATTCAATTAAGTTTGATACTCTCGGCTTTGGGATGTCTAGCTACTTATGGTATCATGATAGCTACATTCAACATTAGTGTTGCGCCGAACGGAAAAGTGTAAATCATTTTGCTATCGTCCTATACAACAATCCTGTTGGAAATGACTTTGTGGTGACGTTAAATTTCTTCACGTACGTCACATTACAAATGTGAAGTCTAGCTACTTATGACATCATGATAGCTACATTTATCACTAGTATTACGTCGAACGGAAAAGCATAAGCCATTTCGCTATCGTCCCGTACATCAATCATGTCATGCCTGGCAGTGACTTTGTGGCGACGTTACATTTCGTCACGTTTGTCTCATTTCATATGTAATGTAAATGCGCATCTTCTTTGACTTATCCCTTCTTGTCGAACATGTGATGTTGCAGAGTAAATTCGAAATGTAATTGATGATTAGTCAGATTTTGACAAACAATGGCATCGGAGAGTGACTCCGCAGTGTAGTTTCTCATTAAGTGTAGGGCACTAAATTGCGTACATGGTACTAAATGGTCTTTAAACACAAAATAAACGAGATTCCTCCATGAACTGGAAAAAAATTGTGAAGTCCCTGCAGACATTGCAATACACACTGTAGTAATCGAGAAGCGTGTATCACTTTTGAAACTTTCTGAGAAAACATGATGAAAAAATTGCTTAAGTGTGACCTATTTTGTAAAAAAAGTCGATTTTTATGAATTTGTGAAAAACCGGTTCTTTAATATAAACGAAACTACAAGGAAAATTGAACACAAAGAAATTAAAAATAAAAGACTTATACATATTATTTGGCATTATAATATACTATTCATATATTTTGACTATTTGGAACAGTTTTTATGCGGCTTTAAATTTTAGTGGACTTGCTTCGACTAAATAAACTTTAAACAAATTTTCTTGGCTCTGAAACGACGGTAAGTCTTAGAATTTAAATAATATATATGCAATAAAATAATATGAATTGTTTATATGACTGTTAAATGAAACAGTGCTTTTATAAACACTATACAAAATAAAACAGTACTTTTAAAATTTAAGGGACTGATAAATAAATAATACTGTAACTTCTAAATAATTATTTTATTTTGAAAATTTTATAAATAAATTATGTTTTTAAACGATTCACTAACTCATGTAAGTATATATAAGTATTTCAAGTAAAAACATGAAATAATTGATGCATTTAAAAAAAATAACCATATTTTCATAAACTACTTCATATTGACTTGATTTTTAAATTTTGAAAATTCTTTCCTATAGCTAATTTCTCACTCAATGTGTACACATTTTGATGCACAATCCCGAAATGTTACAATGATCACACATATTTTCAAAAAATAAAGTGTTTCCTATTTATAAAAATACCTGCCTAATCTGCATGATTTTTCTTAGAATTCCTATTACGCAAATGCTATAAGGAAAATTCGCATAGATAAATTATCAAAACTCTATGCACGAAAGATATATCGTTCAAATGATATATTTAATACAAAAACT
This sequence comes from Cheiracanthium punctorium, assembly GCA_038373885.1. Taxonomy (NCBI): domain Eukaryota; kingdom Metazoa; phylum Arthropoda; class Arachnida; order Araneae; family Cheiracanthiidae; genus Cheiracanthium; species Cheiracanthium punctorium. The sequence continues at coordinate 141,178 of JAWZYV010012175.1, forward strand.
TATTGAATTTTAATTTATTTAACGTATTCTGTATTAGTATGTACTAAGAAAAGATAGAATTGTTTGAATTCAAAAGGAAGACCCATCACATGTTTTAAAAAATGTACAATAAATTAAAAATTACAGATAAATGGGTCATTCTCAAATAATGTTAAATTTTGATTTAAAAAAACTGTTTTAATTTCCAATTTTTTATATTAGTACAATTATCTATGTCTGCTATCATGAAAAAATTTACCAGTAGAGATTGTTTGCCTTAATCATAGCTTTAATCAGGGCGGTAACCAAAGGGAGGGGATTAGGGGTGCAGATTTCCCGAAATTAGACTGACACACACAAGGAAAAAAAAAAGGATGTTCGTCTTTTTTTTATCTTTCTTCCATTTGAACTCCATGCCAAGAGAAAATCCCTTATTACGTTGCTGATTTTAAGTAAATATTCAATTTTTTTATTGAAATATGGTAATTGCTGACAGGAATGTGTTAATGATACCTGTGAACATAATAATAGCTTAAATTATACGAGCCTGAATTAGTCCATGTAATAAAATGCTTACATTATCAATTGAAAAGTAGTAATATGCGTTTATTTTTAGCCGAAAACTACCCCTTACTTTAAAACTCTGCCCTTAAAAGACATTTTCAAGTTTTCAAAGTGTCTTGGTAATGACATTTTTCAAAATTCAACCTATTTAAGGCTAAATTATAACAACTAAGAGCCAATTTAATCTTACATTGAATGTAGCCCCAAAGCTCCTTATTATAAATCCTACAACCAATTTAAATTTATTAATTACGTATTTTAGTGATAATGAGCTTAGCAATGTGTGAGTGTGTGTGACCCATTATAAATACACTCGCTATAAATTTTGGAAAAAAGCAACAAAATAAAATAATATTTGTTTACTTAAACTAAAACAGAAATAGTCTGCTTGTAAGGATATGAAGTCCTGTTCTTTTAACAGTTCAATAACTATGACAGAGCCATCCAATAGACAATTAAAGAGAAAAAAAAACTTGCGCACCTTGGTAATTACAGTTATCTACAGTAGTATTTTAAATGAAAATTTTTAATGGATTTTTCTACTTTATGTCTAAAGTTCCACATATATTGAAAATAGATAAATGAAATTACTTAGATAATTGTTGCCTTTGTTTTAAAGTTTTCAATTCTTTAAAACAAAGGTTCAAATAATGAAGTTCGAAGCTCCGGACAAGCCTTAGTAATGACATTTACAACTGTACATTTTTAAAAAATATTGAAATTTTACTTTTTTATATTTAAACCGTTGCCCAGTTGGCGGTGCTTGTAAGGAATTGTTGAAAAAGTTTTAAACATCTATGACTGACATGCTTTTAATTGGCATTTTTTAGCGAAGGACATAAAATTTAAAATTATGTGAGAATGACCCGTAAATGATTTCATGAAAACTACTTTTATGAATGATTGTGGTTATTGAACAGTTGAAGTATAGATTATATGACATAATTTTTTGATTGTATATTGTAATAAAAGAAAAGCTGTTTTCAGACATAAACATGATAAATTTACGGTCATGAATAACGATAATTTACGATAAATTTACGTAATTTGCGTACATTATGTAGCATATTTTCCGTAATGTACATAAACATTCGATAAACTTGCTATATTTAGTCATAGCAAATAAGTCATCAGATTCTATATAAGTTGTTTGTGAAATTCAATTTCATTAAGGGCTCATTGTCAAAAGGCTTAAGGATTAAGCTTGTGAGTATAGCTTAAAATACTTTGAATCACAAAATTAATTTTCCTGAAATAAAAACATTTCGAATAACATATATTCGTTTATCGGCCTACATTTACCATTCCAATGTCATGTATTAAATTTAGATGCTCTGGTATTTTTGAGAGGAAAAACTTTAAGGGTTCAATATTCCAAATTTTTTATTTATTGTCACTGTAAACATAAATGTAGTATCAGATTCTCTATCACATATTTCAATAACTGTTATTTTTACTTTCCGAACATGTACCATGTAAGGAAAGTATTGTAATCATGAAAACATTAGACTTCAAGATTTTAGTGTATTTACACGTTTTGAGGTCTTCTGAATACATTTATACTATTTTTACGCGATATATGTATGGATATATGTACGAGATATATTACGAGATATATGTGTTTCTGTGTGTGTGAGTGAACACGATGGCTCCTAAACGGGACATTCGATTGAATTCAAATTGGATATATATGTTATAAACCACTGTCGCAAGACCGGTATTGATTTTGGTGTGTATAGGACTCATAGTTTTTTCTTCAGGGCTACGACAAAGATTTCTTTTACATTATGGCCTATTGAGGGGAAATTCTTCAAAGTGCGCTAGTATTTAAACGGTACATTCGATTAAGCTTAACTTAGGTATACATGTTATAAGAAACCATCGGAAGATCGGTATTGATTTTGATGTATATAGGAATTATAGTTTTTCTACAGGGCTACGACAAAGATTTCTTTTATATTATGGTCTGTGGGGGGAAATTCTTGAAAGTGCGCTAGCGTTTAAACGGTATATTCGATTGAGCTCAAATTGGGTATGTATATTATAAATCACCGTTGCATTACCAGAATTGATTTTGGTGTGTATAGGAATTATAGTTTTTCTACAGGGCTACGACAAAGATTCCTTTTACATTGTGGCATATACGGAGAAATTCTTCAAAGTGTGCAGGCGTTTAAACGGTGCATTCGATTGGGCTTCAATTTGGTATATATGTTTGAATTATTCATCGATTAAAATTTATTTAAATGATTGGAATTGATCTTAATCGTAACTGTTCGGAAAGTCGAGTGGAGTCACTACAGATTTTTTATTTTATTTTGCTAAATATAAACGTCCAAGTTTTACTTATTTGAATTGCATTATTTACTTCATTTTATGTACTTTTTTCCTCCAGCATTTATAGTTAGCGAAAATCTTTAACCAGAAAAAACTAAACAAGGATTTTCATATTTTATTTCATGATTTTTTTATCTGCACTTTTTTATAAACTGAGAAAGCTATTTTGATTCAGCTTCGGTTTTATGATTTGTTTAATTTAATAAGAGAGATCCTTTGAGATCTGATTAAATTATTTCTCAATGATTTTTTTTAATATTGAATAATTTTGAACTAAAAAAATAAATTATACAATCCTGATTATTTAATTTTCGAGGAAAATTGTTTTTCTTTATGTGCACAAATTACGACTTCCAGCATGTTGTAGCAGAAAACGGTTAGTTTTCGGGTTTGTTTCCTAAAGTCCAGTATATGGAAAGTTTTAGTAAACTATTGGTTTACAGGATGAAACACAAATTTTATTGGTTCTAGAAATTTGACGAACAATCTTCAGTACGTACACACACACACACAGTTCACAGATATTAACAAGAATTCACAGAAATTAATAACTTTCTTTCAGCAGTTAGCTGAACACATTCTCTTTCTAAAATACTGTATTTCACATACAAAAAACTTCTCCCATAGTCTGGAAACTCAATGTTAATTCTTGAGCAGAACTCTCATCTACTCTTCAGCATGCAACAACGAAGAATTCACAAACAGCTTTCAAAATTAGCTCTGACGAAAAAAAACGGCGCATTTCCCTTGAAAAATAACACATAACGATAAAAAAAAGGGGAGGGGAGAGACAAATTTTGTAGATATAGATAATGTATTAATGAAATTATAAACATTTTTTACAAAATTTTGAAAATTTACAAAATTATTTTTATGTACATATATTACAAAAAAATAATTTAATAAATTTTCTATATCTGAATTTCCGCCTCTCGGGAAGCCACACCTCGGTTGCGAATTCTATTCCCAGGACGGGCTGGAGTGTAATTTCGACTGTCCCTTTATAGGAGGCAACGCTGGTTCACCAATTGGGTGCCTCCATAAGAAAAAGACTAGTGATTCCGGCCAATGCCCATAAAAGGCAAGTGCACGCTAGTAGGGAAAATAAAAAAAAGACTATCTCTAAATTCGGTTTCCTTCAGTAATGTATCTTGATTTACTTTGAGCAGATGCTTAAACTCTAAGCTCTCGTCGATATTAAGGCTCAAAAGCAACATCAAGGAAAATAAAATTGCTGTTATCCGAGTTGGTATTATAATTACATAAGCACTGATTCAAAGTAACATTCATTCAGCAGAGTTCCTTCGCACACCTTGAGCATGTGTCTAACTTGAAGATCTCTTTGAAGCAAAGACGCAAAAGCAAGTAACAGAAAATTGCTTTGAGTTGGTGCACTAGTTATGTAAACTTTCAATCTTGAATATCGCTTTCCTTTAGAAAGAAGTATTCTTTGGTATATCTTGAGTAGGAATGGATGCGAGACGAGACAAACCTTTTTAACATAATGGGATTTTGCAAGAAGAGATAAAGCTTTTAGGCTGTTTTTGCCTATATTTCGTCTCGAGTCCATTTCTATCCTTGAGCACTGAGAACCTTAGATCTCCTTGACTTAATATCTCGAATAATCTCTTTTAATATCTAGAAAAATAAAATTGCTCTTCTTTGATTGGTAGTATGATTACGCAAATTTTCTACCCTGAATATGACTTTCATTCAGTAGAGTTCTTTAGTATATCTTGAGCAAATGTTTAACCCGTAAGATCTCATTCATTCAAAGACGCAAAAGTAATAGAAAGAAACATAAAATTGCTCTTCTTTTAGTCAGTACTATAATTAAACTTTTAAGGTTTCATAAGGCTTTCCTTCAGTTCATTCCTTGGTATACCTTAAGCTCTTATTTAATCTCTTAAGATCTCATTGACGCAAAGATGATATCAAGAAAATAAAATTGCTCTTTTTTATGGTGGCACTATGATTCCGTTAGTTTTCTACCCTGAATACGGCTTTCATTCAGTAATGTTCCTTGATATACCTTGAGCATTTGTTTGACGCTGAAATCTCGTCGATTCAAAGACGAAAAAGTATTTGCAAGAAACATAAAATTGCTCATCTTTGAGTTGGTTCTATAATTATACTTTCAACTCTGAATACGACTTTCATTCAGTTGTGCTCCTTGGTAAATCTGGAGCATATGTTTAACCTGTAAGATCTCGCTGATGCAAAGATGAAAAAGCAATATCAAGAAAAATAAAACTGCTTTTCTCTTTCTTCAGTAGTGTTTCCTTGTATTCCTTGAATACTTGCTCAACCTCTACGATCTCGGTGATGCTTAAGACCCAAGAAAAACAGCAAAAAACATAAATTTGCGTCTGTGTGAGTTGGGTATATTTTGCCCGCTATAAAACGTTAACATTGATTCTTTAGGGAAAGCATATCTGTTGTGCTGATTTAGGAAGGAAGCCTATAACAGGATTACTTGCACTAAGTTTTCTTTTTTCTTCCGGCTAAGGAAATTCACACTTCTTTCCAACGCTGAAACAATAGAAAACGGGTTTTATCTTTTCCCCTGAACAAAGAAGAAGAATCTGCCACAGAGAGGGGTTTCTTATGTAATATTTTGTCGAATAAAAATTCTCTTTTGTTTCGGACTTTAATAAAAAAAAGTGACAGTGCACTTTCAAAATACTGACTTTGTACTACAGAATGGAAAACTTTTACTTGTACTAAATAATAAAACTATTTTTTAATAGTAATTTCAAGTGTGAAAAACAATCATTGTGCAATATTGTATGCTGTTCCGTAAGCATAAAATAATAGAAAACTATGTTAGAAAAAACTACTATTTTAATACAGAATTTTTAAATATCTTCTAGTGTCAAGGATAACATTTTACAATTTTTAATAAAAAATATTGTAAATTAAAAAAAATTAGGGTTTTTTTACGTAAATTTACGTTTTAATAAAAATTAATAGCATAAATAAATCTTCAATTTCTTATACTCGTTTAGCACTATATGCTTTAAAAATAAAATTAGAAACCCTGTATTATTCTTTAATGTGTAATAAAAATTATTTAAAATCCTCACACGTCTAATCATCCATTTTTACGTTTAGTAATTTTATTAAAGATATTATTTAATAGGCACGTTTTGTAAGCTTTAAATATTGGGATCGTACTGTAATATCGTTAAAATAATTAAACACATAAAATTGTGTTGATTTCAAGATGGATAAAAAATAACTTACTTTTAACCCTACAGTGTATTTTTGTTTGTCAAGAAAGTGCAGATCATTTCACGTAGTTTTCCACAACACTTATTAGAAAGATGTACTTATAAGATTTTTTTTCACACACTTATCAGATCCTTATCAGAAGAACAGAGAACGTATGAATGTTGGCATCGCTCAGAAACTGCTAGTGTCCGTCAAAGGAACTTTCGGAACCATGGATTTAACGTGCACGTACACTACATGTACACAGTGGTCTTCAGTTGTATGTCGGTATTGAGCCCGTAATCTTCCAGTTACCAGTTCAACATCTTAACCACTAGACTAGCACATCCTCAATTTTGAAAGTTATTTTGCCAGAAAATGACAGCTTACGTCACCAAATGTGTCATTTTGAGCTACATGCGTCTTTTTTTTTTGGAGTTTCCCATCATAATTTGGATCTTCATGAGTAGGAGTGAACTTCTGAATACTGGCACGCCACGGAATAAACTATTATCGACCGCCGAGGGCACTTCCAGAATCACGGATTTAGTATGCATGTACTGTTTGGCTACCTATTTAATAAAAACGTAAACATCCGGTTTAGAGGCGGAAACGGGTACGTCTATTAGTTGCTGGGGGTGCCAGTCGGCTGTGCGCTTGCCGAATTACTTCGAAACAAGTTATTCTTAGATGCTCTAGCCATATTATTCTTTAGGAATACTACGTTTATAAATATAATCATAAAATTCAGATGGATATTATCAAATCAATTGAACTAAGAACAAGAATTCAATGAACAAGGCGAAAGACGTGCATTCACTCCACTAGAATTCTCCCTTCCTCTATCGGTTCATTTGGATTCACCTTTTCTGGCAGCTTGCCAAATGTCCAATCGGAACGCAGTCAGACAGTATATGGTGGTCTTTAGTGGCATGTCTGACTTGAATCCGCAACCTTTCGGTTAACTGTCCAACGCCTTAACCCTTTGAAGATGGGCTGTAGATTTTCCACCCAGCCACACAATTTATTGAGGGACGGACATGGTTCGTATTTCGACCAAGTAATGCTCTCCCTCTCTCTTAATGTTCACCTGTATCACACAATCGGGGACAGTTGTCCACATCCATCCACCATTCCAATCGCACCCCAGCTTCAAATAACAGAAATATATACACTTAAACGGAGTCCCCTTGTTCAAGAAGTTCGTTCTACTTCGTGGGAGGGAAAGAATAATCTGTCAACTATTGTTGTACAAAGAGTAGTTTCATCTGAAGAATCACTGAAAGGGAAAACATGCTCGTGATATTTTTGTCGTTTTAAAGCAGCAAGACTAAAATCTTCCAGCCCTCTAAAGGTTAAACACTAGGCTACGACAGTCCCGAGGAAAATATTATGAAATATTTATTGAAATCTCTGTTTAATATTCCCCCCGTATACAAAACGAACAAACTTTTACTTACAATTTTTAATTTTTATACGTTGCCCCACCCTACAACCTTGGACGGGTCCTCTCTGCTTTAAAGATTGGAATCGTATCCTTAACTGAAACGAGCATTGTAGAAAGGCTAGCATCGATTCTTCGAGGCAAAGAATATCAGTTGTGTTGATTTAGGAAGAAAGCCTATAACCGGATTACTCGCACCTTCGATTTTTCTTCTTCCGGCTAAGGAAATTCACACTGCTCCGCACCTCTGAAATAATAGAAAATGAGTTTATCTTTTGTGCACGGTATTCTCCCGCACAAAAAAGGGGGAGATTTAGCGGGGAGAGAGAGCATTTCTTTCACACATTTTGTCGAGTAAAATTTCCCTTTTATTTCAGTTTTCACTCAAAAAGTTTTAAGGTGAAAGTGTACTTTCAAAATATCAGTTTTACTACAAAATTTCAGTTTCACAGATTTGTAAAACTGTGTTTCAATTCTAATAATAAAGATTAAGGAAATTAGCTTTTCGCTTTCTTCATTTTATATACATTAATTATTAAAATTCCTGGCCGTCGGGATTCGATCCCCGACTTGGCGTGGTTGCCATTGTGTCCGTCCCTTCATAGGGAGCGACGTTGGTCTACCTACTAAGTGCCCCCCATAATGAAGATACCAATAACGCCGGCCATAGTAGTGGCCAATGCATCCTCCAAGGGAGAAACCCGCCATAGAAAAAATAATTACTAAAATTCTGAATTGACAAGAGAAATAGAAAAGCATGAAATGATAAAAATTTGCACAAATGTTTCGGGAACATCATATGTCAGTTACTGTATCAGTGCAATGACAATTACAAGAGATAAGTTCAATAATAAAGTTCAATTTTATTTGGCAATTTAACATATAAAATCTCTGCTTTGAGAAAAACTCGGCAGAAAGATTTCTTACTAATGTTTTTAAAATAGTCGCATATTTAGTACTGTTGGAGCTGTTTTGCATTTCATATCCTTCGCATCTTAATATTCCAGTACGAAAAGTGACGAGCTGCCCAACTAGCTGCGAGATTCAAAAGAAACGTGAGCGATCGTGTCCGAAATGAACGTTTTCCCTCCCAGAGTTCGATCACTTTGTCAGACGGTTCACTTTGTGTATTCAACGCGAAATACTCCACGCGATCAAGGTTGCCAACGAAAATTTAGTGTCGAACGTTAGACGTCAAACCATTTAAAACATTTTCCAACCAGGTGGCGCCATCTTTTATCTATAATGGGATGCTTTTACGTTATTTATATATAAATTTAAAAAACTGAAGTGATGCTTACTTTGATATTTTTTTTATAATTATCAAAAATATATGCTTTTGTAAACTGGTTAAAATTGCTTTTTATCATATGTTGTTTGATAAAATATAAAATACGTTTTATATTACGGGGAAAAAAAATACTTAATATTTTATAAAATAATAGAAAAAAGAAAAAGAAAGTAAAATGAAAAAATAGTAGAAAGGCGAGGAGGGGGAACAACTTAAAAATATTGTAAACCTGACATTTTAATGCTTTTCCGAATGATTGATATTAACATTAGTACTTGTTTAAACTTTGTTTGTTTATTTATTAGTTTTCCTTGTAGTGTTGTTCACCTATTATTACGATGGATTGTGAGTCATTTTAATTTAGAATGTTTTGAAGTGCAAACGAATTGTCTTTTTGAATTACACCTATTTCTTCACATTTGAGAGATATTTTACCCCAGTTCTTCTAAGCAAATTTTTGAAAAATTTAAAATTACCCCTTTGACTTTTATAAATAACATTGAAAGCAAAAATTAGAAAGTCCTAAACTATTTCACGATTAATAAACTACACTTCAATTAATCATATTTTTAACCAATTAGAGTGCATGGCTTTTATGAAGATTGAATTAAGTTGAAAATTAAGCTAAATTCATCTTTTAGAAATGCTTTTTTATGGAAGTAATCCAATTAAGGCTCCATTAGTTCGCGCAATAAGAACTAAAACATGTTCTTTATATTCAAAAGTATTTTATATTTTTCATTCTCATAGGAATGGTATAAAGTATTTCTTAAATTTGCAGCTTCATTTTACATTTATTAGTTTAGATATCAGCATAATTAAGTTTGTGAAGTATTACGAAACTAATTAAGGTTTCCTTATAAGCGCGAGATAAGACAAAAATATTCATAATAGTGGAAAATACGAAAACAATCTGAAAAGGCTGAGCCTAATTATTTCTAATATTTTGGTTAGACAAGTTTTACACTGATTTAATAATAGTATATTTAATCTTTTCAAACTTATTTGAGCAACAGAGAAGGTTTTTAATTAGTTAAATTTGCCAATATATTGTGGTAAGTACGTAAATTTTAACATGCAATCTTAAATTTCATAGGAATGGTATAAAGTTAAATTAATGTTATAAATATTAATTTAAAAAGAAAATTCGTATTAATTTTAATTAAATTTGTATCTATTAAATGATTTTCTAATAAGAAATTTTAGTACACTATAACTATATTATATTTCACTTTGATTTGATCTCCTATTCAGATTTTGCTGTCTCTACACTGGTATGCAAACTTTTGCGAATACCTGATTCTAAAAAACTACAAGTCATGTACTGGTGTGCTTTCCATCCTGACTTGAAGGGACAAAGGGAGAAAATATGACTGTTTAATACCTCAAAATTAAAAAATTTAACAGAAAATACATGAAAATGGTAGCGAAAACTTTGGCTGCCACTACAATTAATCACACATGTGTAACAAATAAAAAATAAAAAGTTGAGACAGTTATTGAATTTGTGCCCTTTTAGCATCAACGAGCTTTAGCAAACGTCCAGGAATTGATTCATATAGATTTATTTTGATTTTCTAATTGAATTTATTTAAACATATCTCCGCTGTACGAATCAATTCTTTCCGGTCATGGTATTTGCTTATCGCTATACACAGCCTCATCCATTAGGTGTCAGACATCCTTGATGATGTTTAGATGGAGGCGCACGCAGTCCAATCTCAGACAGCATTGTTATTGGACTTCAAGTACTCCAGCACTCTTTTTTTTTTTTTTTTTGCAGTGCGGGAATTAGCATTGTTTTGCTGCCACATTGTCCGTGACACCAGAGGGAAAAGTTACGAGTAGTTCGTAGAGCATCAAGACATTTTAGTCTGTTATATTTGCCTAAGCACAACCTTTATAACCAGATTACCAACGCTGGAGATGGCACCTATATTCATGGTACAGCTAGCACCTATTTGAGGCTTCACTCGATGCGGTGCAATGAAGCTATAAACTTTATGTTCAACGTATGAACTGACGTTGCCTGTTGACGAATGCTTATGGTCCATCGGGGCAAAAAGTTTTTCATTCGTGAAAACCACTTGCTTGAAATCCGTTTATTCGACTACTTGTTTGCGTGCGAACTTGAGAGGCTCTTCTATGTGTCAAGACGTTAACAGCAGTCGTTCTTTGATTCTTTCGTGATAAAGTCTTGTTTAGGTAAACGTTCGACAAATAGTTCGGCGTAAGGCTGAAGAAACCCGTTTTATTTTTTATTCGACTGGTGACCAGTTCATCTCGCCTTATTAATTGACGAGCCACCCCTTTAATTCCCCTTTTATCCCAGAAGACAAAGGTTCAGGACGTTCGGTCTTCTTTCCTGTTTTCCAGTTCTTATTCTCGAGCACCTTGATGAGTGTATCCTCAGAAACATTGCTTGGACAGCTGTTTTCCTGAGACTTTTAAGTGGATCATACAATCTGGTGATTTCGGCGTGTTTCTTTTCGTTCATCATCCTCTTAATGTCTTTAAGTTGCTGCAAGCTTCTTGCACTAACTGTGAAGGAACACTTAAATTTATATGAAATACTTCCAAATATCTTTCTGGTATCCAAAGGTGGAACTGTCTATAACCTATGGAGTAACTGTAAACCTAAGGAGTAAATATTTATGAAAGTAAAAATAAACACGTGAAAGACTAATAAAAGTTCTGATTCTAATGGATTTTGAAATTTTTTTAAAAATAAAATAGTTTAGCGGAAACGTAAAACAAGTTCGAGAACAGGAGCGGATTGTAGAAAATCGTGATGCGATAGAGCAGGGGTGTCAAATCGTGGTGAACTGGATGATTTTAAGTGGTGCATTCCATATTTTGGTTACTTATTGTTTTAAGAGAGATTAAAGATTTTAAAAATAATTTTGTGTCCAGTAATATTTCATTTCTTATCATTTATATACTTTATAATGCTACATCAAAAGGAAGCATTCGCACACTCCAAAAAACATTGTCACCCAATATCGAACCATCTCTAATCCCCTACCAAAGATCCGAAAAATTATATCTAGAATTTTCTACCTCAGGACAACAGTTTCAATTATTGTCATTATTTTTCCTCCCCTAAACTAATCCCTAACAGCATTCATATTTTCCAATTTCACCCGTGAACGTAAAGCAGTTTAAAGGATGCTTGAGTTAGCTGTATGGCAGCTCATCCGAAGTCGTCTTTGAAATAAACTTGGCGCATGATATGCAAAAGGACGTTTTGGGGTTAGAGGAAGACAGAACTTAATTTCGTAATCAGGACCACGATAATATGTGAAGACAGTTAAATTTTGAAAAAAGTTTTCAACAACTTGAATTTTGCAGACCTGTGTTATAATTGGTGTATAATCGCTCTCCATCATGGGGATCCCAAAAAGAATAGAAATAATAAAATATTTTGTATTTGAAATATTGATGAAATCCAATGGCATTAAACACACCTTCTTTTTTAAAAATATTATACTTACAGTAAAAGTACTTACAGATTTTTAAAGTGTCAACAGAAATGAATTTATCAATCGAACTATATCACTTCTGTCATTTATTTTACTTTTCAAAATACCCAGCAGTTTATAAGGAATTTGATTAAAATGCAATAAAGAATACCTTTATTCAAAAGTAAATTTCTTTTTACAGAATCACGACATAAAAACAACAAAAACGAAAGACGGAGAATTTTTATTACCTTATAAAACTAAGCTCGTCAATAGATATCGGAGAGGAAGGCATTCAAGCAGAATAAGACGACCAAATAAAAGAAAAAAGAAAAAAAAAGAACGAAATGACTTGCTTCTGAAAATGAGATTTATGTGCTTGTCGCGCCCCCTGTATTCTTCCCGCAGAAATGCGGCCGTACGGAAATCCACTCACCGATGTTTTTTCTATAGCAACAGAAGTCTTCCGCTAACAATGGGACGGAGAAATATCCCGGTCCAGCGGTTACGTCATATGAAAAAGAAAATACACCTTGACGAATTTCCAGTCTTCTCGTTGCCGTGGCAACGGATGTCATGTTATTCAAACGCTTTTATATATTTTTTAAAGCTTTGGCGAGAGTCGTGTCACTGTCAGCCGAGATGCACGGGTTTTTATTATCCACCAAAGATTCTTGATTGAACACATTGGGTATTCATTGTAAGTGACGTAAAATGGAATAACAATAATCCCCATTGTCATTCATACTTGAATTCTTCCGTATAAATTGAATAAAAGTTTTTACATTTGAAAGATGCACTGCGACCTTGTGATGTACTTAATGGTTTCACCGTGATTGTTTTTTAGCACTCAGGAATAGGTATATGTTCATACTGCGAGTTTGTTTAATCTAATAGTACTGAAAGTCAAACAATATTTTATCAAATGCGTCTCTTATTTCTATTAGACTTCTAAGAAGAACTTCTAGAGTAGCGTACTATTTTAAAATTATTTTATATACACTACTATAGTTACGCTGATCCCTGAATCACAGACTCATTGATCTAGAACAATTCCGGTTCAACCATTCCAAGATATTTTTTTTTACCAACATCACTCCAAAAAGATTAAAAAGTAAAGCTCAAAAAACGTAATAAAATCCCCACCGTTTGCACGGTCGGCTTGAAATGTTTTCCTAATCATGTACAAAATTATAGGAAATAATCTGGCCTACTTTAAAAAGCTGAAAATCTACATGTTCCCCAATTTTCAAGCGATATTTCTCTATTTTCAGATTTATTTTATTTCTGAGAGTAAAAAAGGTAAATCATTAGCGTGACAAAATTAGGTGTCTCCGTTGACATTGACGTTATATAAGTCACGGTTATGAGGCTTTGAAGGGAAACTTGTAATTCCTATTTATTTAAAATAGTTTTTCCAGATTACATTGTTTAACTTTTTTTTCACAAATAAAATTATTTAGTATGCATGAAGCATTGATATAAGAGCGTCTGTTTACACAAAACAAAATCGTTCGAATTCAAAAAATGACCGCGCTTTTCCAGAGGGGCATGCAATTCGATTTCGGTATGTAATAAAAATTGAATATGAAGTTATTTATTTTATGTGGAGACGAAGGTTAAATAAATTGAGTGTAAACGTATTTTCGACAAATCATTTTCAAGTGCTCGTTATATTTTCTTCCACAATGGGCTTTATCTTCTGGTTTTAGAATTTCAGTAATTTGCAAGAAATTTTCACCTTGCACTGAAAAAAAAACAAGAAGCTACTTTTACACACAAGTTGTACTGCAGTGAAAAGTTACGTTATGCTGGGAGGAAGGACGTTTATAGTTCTTCTACTCCTTCTACTTTTTTTACTGTTGAAACTACCGCGGGATTTATGGTTGCTTACCTCTTTTCTATTTTAAACAACTTCTATGTTTCTGCCTGCTTAAAATCGCTAAGTTTGCAAACCAGCCACTTTATTCCTTTGCAAAACTCTTACATTACGTCTATTTTGGCAGTAATAAATCCTTACTCTTTAGCCTAACACAATTAATACCCTCGGTATTCGCACGCATGATTAAAAATGCCGATTCAATATTATTCAATTATTTTTTCGAATGGCATTTCTGTCGGTTGATTATATTCAAGAACTTAAATCGTTTTATGAACCACCGAAAATCGGCAATAATACATTTCTTTCATTTTTGTTTTGCATAAAAACCCATTTAAAAATAATTATTTTAAATCTAGAAATAACTGCAGGAAGCATTTAAACTTATACACATTTCTATATCTATACATCAAAAATAATTTTTTCTGTAGGTGATATAATATTCAATAGCAGTTTGCGAGCTCCTCAGCATCAATTCTTCGAAGGATTTATCCATTTTATTTTTAGGATTATAGCCACTTACCGTCCCGCGCAGACAATGGCGTTTTATCTCACCTATGCCATATTTCTTCTCGAACAATGAGTAAAGCTGATTCTGCGAACAGAGATTTTTACCTCAGTAAACTCCTCAACTTCGCAATGAATAATTACGAGATTATACCTAATATAAGGTGTATATAGTTCTTTTGTTTTCAGTGAGATTTAAGTCTTTTCTAAATACACTATTACAATGGGTTTTAATTAATGGTTATTGAAAATTCTGAAGAAAAACTTCAAGATTTTTTTTTCTCTTTCGCTTCGCTACATTTTTATTGGAATTCTGGATTTAGAAGTTACATTTTGAAGAGCCTCTTCATATTGCCGTTTAATTGCGACTTATAAGGCTTGAGGATAATGCATTCTTATGTTCTAATGAACCTATGCATGGCTAGACTTCTTAATCTTTAGCCCACCCTTTGAAGCAATCCTTTCCCAATGCTGAAAAAAGGGCAGCCGTTGCCATCGCTCGACTTAACTACCAGCAATATGGTGGACGATCGAAACGTTCATCGCGTGCCATAGATCTAGAGACCCTTTTTTTGACGCAGCTGTCGTTTGAAACTCAATTGAAATTCGCGGTAAACTCTTAGTAAAATTTCAAAACACATATTAAAATATCGAACGCATATTACATAAAAAAGTCAGTAATGATTTCAAACCCATTCTCTGGCTTAAATATACACATTCGTAAAAAGTATATTATAATTTATCTCAAGATAGAATATTTTCCCCCTTTTTTTAAACTCATTTTTTTCTATGGTAACCACAAATCTGCACAGTAGCATGGTTATGCCATTGAAAATGGTAGATGACCGAAGTGTGAAGGTCCCGGGTTCGGGTCCCACCGCGCGGCTATCGATCTAACGGTCTGGAGTTTTGGTAGGTTTTCTCGAGATTTAGCGTGAATACGCGTTAGAACCCCTTAGAAAGTCCTCCTACCAAGGCACCCCCCCTTTGGCAGATCGCCCTAGTGTAGCGTTGCCATAATCACACAACTGCACAGTTGCAAAGTGAAAAAAAAAATCTTGCTGGCGTTCATAACCTTGTTCACATGCTAGGTGGGGAAATTAAAGATTCAGTTTCTGATAAATGCCAAAACCTGCAAAACTGGCAAGCAGTCAACACGGGAAATGTTTTATTTTTTTAAGGGCAGGAGAGCTGAAAACATTCGATTAGCAATGTTTTCATTCTTGAAATGTAGTTAGGAGAACCCAAATTCTAACAAGCACCTGGGAACATTCCCTACCATTATTCTAACTCCGTGACTAGATTCAACTATGTTCTAGTAAAACTAGAACATAATTGAATGTTGCCAGTTTATAAAATTAAAATGAATCTGTTAAAGATGAAGGCTGTTAAAGATAAATATCCCATACGATAAAGTATGGGATATTTTTGAAAGCCTCCCTTATACAATATACCATCTAAAATTTAACTCAAAATAATCGAAGTGATAAAACTTTAGTTTGAATAAATAAAATATTTTTAATAAAGGATTCCGAGATTTTCGAATCGGAATGATTTCATGAGGAAATGGCATTATTCAAATGGCACTATGAGCTGCTGTTAATGATCGTACATAATTTTCGTGGAAGAGCAATCGTACTTTTGTTAACCTCAAAAGAAATTTTGATTTGTCTAAAGCGATTGAACGTTTCTAAAATTCACTTCTTTTAGTTTAAGGTAACTGATTTTCCCAAACCAATGACGATTAGTTTTAACATTGAAGAACTGGCATAAAGAATCCCTTAATCTGAATACTGTGTGACGGAATAAAAAGCAAATTCAATAAAACACTTTTCCCATATAATCAAATCACTAAAGTTTTAAAAGGAGACAGTTCTTTGATTTTAATATTATATTAATTTATTCGAAGTTTAAATCTGATTTAAATAACATTCATTTAAACTACTTGATAAAAGGTAATGTTTTAAATGTTTTTACCGGGACTGTGCTTAACAACGCTTTTTAGATGCTATTGAAAGGTAGGGTATTTTATTCTCTTTGATTTTACATAAAGTTTCGCTACAATTATGAATTATATATTTAAATTAAGAAGAATTAAGTCAGTAATGAAATGTGTACAGAAAAATAGCTTTCTATTGTTGTTTTATTTTATTCATCCCAATCCCATAATTCAGCGGTTCTCAACCTTTCAATGCCGCTCTCCCCCAACAAAGGCGAACTTACGATGGAACAACCCCCCCTCCTTCCTCCTCACATTTTTCAGCATACATTCAGTTATTTTTAATCTTTAACAATGAACATTTAGTCGAATTTTCTACAAAATAATGTTATCAGTAAAGTTTGAATGAACATTTTAAGCGAAAATAGATATATTTTTGAATAAAAATGCGAATAAATAATATGATTTTAAAAAAAACATGCATCACTAGTTGTTCTTTGGTTTTTCTCGCGCCCCTCCTGCAAACGCTCTGCGACCCCATTGGGGTTCGCGCCCCACAGGTTGAGAAACGCTGACACAATTGTTTTTAAATCATATTTCAAGTTCAAGGTGTGTTTAATATTACTACTAGCTACAAAGTTCGTAGACTTTAGATATCAGGGTCATAACTTGGCGAAAAAAATTGTTTGTTAATATTCGCTAATCTAGTCCTATATGGCTTAATTTCACAATCACTAATGCATAAAGTTAATATGAATTTTAAAACGTAAGATTTTAGCTAAAATCTTAAGCTTTTATCTCAAATTTATATCAAAATAAATAAGGATCAGTAGGAGTCATAGAGTACTGCACGCATAGTAATAACAATAAATGCAACACTTTAATAACAATACTGTACTGAACAGAGCAGTACTGTAATTATTGTGCTGTACTGTTATAGTGATAATTACTGTAAAGTATGACACAGTACTGCAAAATATTTATAACTATACTGTACTGTACAGGATATAATATTGTACCCCGCACTTCTGAGCACTTCTTATACAGAGAAGAATCCCGTGCTGTGGGCAAGGAATTCGCATTAGCTCTCAGATACGTTTCTTGCGAAAAACTCGCGTAAGGGGACAAGGGGCGTAAATATTCAAATTCAATTTGGAATTTTTACTTTTAATTATATTCAAAGTTGTTTAGCATAAAAGTTTGCATCTATATTGAAACTAAAAATTTAAAAATAAATATTTTTTTTAAATGAAAAATGGATATTGTTTTGAAAAAAAATACTCCTATTTTTTATTTAAAATATCCCATACGCATTCCAAATTAATAAAAAGCTGTAAATTTTTAAATATATGCTTTCAATTTATGTATGAACATATCTGTGCATTCATTTTTATGTGTGACACAAGGATGAACTTAATAGAAAAAATAAATGCATGTGAGATGTAGCTTTTTCAAAAAATTCCCATCGTATTGTTACATTTAAATTACATATTTCTATTAAATAAATTTTGTTTGAAACTTCAATACACAATTATGTTCATGCATGTGTTAGAAGCGAATACTGAAAAATTACAGCTTTTTATTTATTTGGAATGCTCATGGGATATTTTGAGACAAATATTGAGTCCACTGTAATATGAAGTAATAAGAACTCTTGTTACTTCATATTACAGTGGACTCAATAAAACTCAATTGCAAGGAAAAGAAAAACTTGATAAAATAGATTTAAAATATGTTACCAACTTTGTCAACAACACACATTGATAAAAGATACAACTTCTAAAGTTGCACAAAAAGTCTGTCCTTCTTAAATTCTGACAAGTTCGAGTAGTTATTAGCTGTGAAGTTTTATTCTTCGTTTCAGTTGCTCTTTTATGCTTCTTGAAATGATAAACCACGATATCCTGAAGTTTTTCTTATTGTTGTCCATCTTTAAAATTAAAACAGTGATGGAAACATTGAAAATATTTTAAACTTCATTTAGAAAAGGTTATTTTCTTTCTTTCCAATATGAGTTTTTTAAAAGATTTTTTCCAAATCCCAAAGCCGGCTGCTTACGTTAAATTTCTGTCTAACAGAGCGAATAATATTCTTTTGTTCAACCCGGTGTATTTTAAATTGTGTATTTTAATGTACTTTTAGATGTACTCATCATAAAAAATTTCATTTGAAATCAGATATGAGGAATGAGGCCTAATCGAGGAATAATTTTTTTAACTAAACACAAAAAAGGTTTCCCCGTGAAGACAGTTTAGATTTGAAACCACCACTTTGGAAGCGTTTTTCTATCGGAATGGATGCATTAGGCTTTACGGGGGAATAAAATGGATTATGAACAAGAAAAGTTTTCAACATATATCTCGGAAAAACATGAACTGAGCCGGTTTCAGAACTACGCACCTCATATTATAAATTTAATAAGTAATAACTGAACACTCTTTGGAATAGTATCTTCAAACATTTCTCAGAAATTAAAGCTGTTCCACTAGAAAAACGATTGTCGTCACTGGACTTTTAAATACCTAAACACGAGAAGAACTTAATAATGCTTCTTCATCCAATGCACTATGGACTAATACAGGGTGTCCACCAATTTCAGAAGGCAAAAATACTATCATTAGTTGTCTCACCGATATAAAGAAGTTGCCAAAATAGTAGCATTTTTGCATGATTTTGCAGTTAAGATATAAACAAAAGTCATTTGACTTCATTTAAGAAGGAATGAATAAGATAAAAAATTTACGAAACTTCATGTGTTATATCAACAGAGCACACAGTACATTTATTTTTATAGCACAATTAAAAATGTAGATTAGAATGTTTGATGAACGACCAATAGAGCAAATTCGACAAGAAAAGGAAGATGACAAAAAGTGAAATGTAATTTTTAAATTAGTTACCTGACGTAAGGTACAAGTAGCCAAAAACTTGAGAATAGTATGAAAATGCCGTTTTTTTAATCAAAAAAGTCGCCTAAGTCGCCTAATCTTTAAATTTGTAGAAAAAGTCGCCTTTTTGGTCGTCAGTGGACACCCTACTAATACTAATAGTAAATCTGATGTCTCATGACACTTTGAAAAAAAAATTATAAGCACAAAAATCGCCCTCAAATATCTCTCGAGGAATACCTGTTTAATGAAATGCTGCGAAATTCCGTATTTTTTTTTTGTGTCTGGTAACTCTCTTCATGGTTTCTAAAAGTTCACGGTATACTACTTGTAAAAAAAAATTAATTTTTTCTGTCTCTAGCGCAATTACATTTTTAAAAGAAATGTAATCAAGAGTTTGCATGATTTCAAAAAAGAACAGCCTTAAACTATCGTAAAATCACTGTAAAATTAAACAGCTTTTCTGAGCTGCCTAGCGTCTAACTTTCTAGAGATTTACCCAATTTTATGGTTGGTTAATAGCACTCAACCTCTCCGCTGACAATAGCGTTTTATCATAACTTTCACATTTCTCCTAAACAATGAATAAAGCTGATTCGACTGAAATTTTTAGATTCAGCAAACTTTTAAGCATTTTGCCATGAACAAATACCTACTAAATAGTTATCTAGTAAAGTTCCACGTTAGTTTTCAGAAAACTTTAATGCCTCGGAATCTTTCCCTATGTCTGCTGTTGCAGTAAATATTAACTATCGATCACTGGATAAGCTTAAAAGCGTAGGGAATAAATATTAGTCTTTTGATTCTAGAGTTTCAAACATTTCTGCTTACATAGTGAAAAAATACATTATAACACAAGAGGAATATATACTTTAATAGTCATGTAAATCATGCAAACTATTTTCTTAAAACCATAAATAAGTGTAAATATTATTCTTTTGATTCTGGAGTTTCATATATTTTTCTTACATAGTGAATTAATTCATGATAATACAAAAGACGTATACATTGTTGCAGAAAGCTCTGTTTAGCATAAAAGTCCAGTTGATAAGAAAAGTTCAGTAAACAGTCTAATTGGCAGGGCGAAACACAAATTTTATCAGGTCTTGAAAATCAAAGAACATTCTTCAGTACACAGTTCTCAGAAATTAATAAGCAATAACACGGTTTGTAACAGTCAGCTTAACACGGAAGATTTCTCAGGTGCTGCATTCCTCAAACAATAAAATCCTTCCACAAGCTGCAACTCAGCAGATTTTCTGTAGGGCAAAACTATCATCTGTTCCTCAGCGTATGGCAACAATGAAGTATTCACTTACAGCCTTTAAAAATAGGCTTCTGAAAACAAGCGAAAGATCACTTACAAAGCACACAATACAGAGCCTACTACTACAGCAGTGAACTAAACGAACATTTACTTACAACAACTGAACTACTCTGGAACGACCCTGCTCTTTTATATCTTACGCTGACGTTGCTCAAACATTCTACAGCTCTCCTTTACGAGTCATTTCCAAAAGTCTTCACTTGATTGTGTAAAAGAAATGCAATTGAGTAATACCAGTCGATTGCGAAATATTACTGCAGGGAAGCAAGCATTACAGGCCAAGCTTTGGCGACTTTTTGACGAAAAATCGCCAAATCTTGGTGCCCTTAATAAGTGCCCAAAACTGAAATCTGCTGAACGATATCGCCAATATTTCGCGAGAATTAGTGAAAACCCTATGTTAAACAATGGTAACACCCAAACACCTTTTCTTGCATTCTAGTTAACGATTTTCATGCAACAAAATGAAAATTTTAATTGCTTGACGTGTAGAATAGGAATTTTGTACTATATTTAACTCCCGAAGAGCAGGTTAACCCAAAAAATTCGTAACAATATATTGATGGTTATTTAAAACATTTACATTTCTAAACAAATACTTTAAAATGATATCGAAATAAGTAAAATTAGAAGTGTTCTTGACTAGCAAAGTCTATAGTAAAACAACTATACGAGGGACTGCAGTGCCCATCGGAATCGGAAAGTTACAGGGTGAGTACAAATGAAGGATCCGGTTAAAAAAAATCATATTTTCGGAACTACTGCACATATTACAGTAGGGGATACATAAATGTAAAAAGAAATATACCAAGTTTTTTTTTCCACCAATGATCAAAAGACGGCAGTTCATTAAAGATTGCTGTGATTGAATTCCAAATATGGAGACAGAGAAGATTTTTTGCTTATTAGAGTATGCACGTGTTTTTTCAGTTATTTCGGTGCAACGTACATTTAGAAATCGCTACAGAAAAGAAGTACCTTCCAAAAAGAGCGCATTCTGCGATGGTATCATCGATTTAAGAAAAGAGATATACCCTTAATCACATGACTACTAAGATCTTCAGACCTAACACCATGTGATTTCTTTTTGTGCACTGCAAAAAAAGTCTGTCAGATTTACAGAAAAAACTGTCAGCCAGGACGCCAGTTTATTTGCGGTTTTTTTACAGAAAATTTCCATAAATTCTACAGATCCTAAGTTTATTTTACAGAAATCTTCCGTATAAGGAAAAAAATACGGAAGACTTCTGGAATAAACTGGCGTCCTAGCTGACAGTTGTTTTCTGTCAGTTTAACAGACTTTTTTTAGTAGCGTACGGTAACGTCAAGACATCCTTTAATATACCACCTATCCCGAGAACACTGCGAGAACTTAAAGAAGGCATTTGTGCAGCATTACGAAACATTGATAGTGTCATGCGACAAAATATATGGAACGAACTGGAATACGGATTGGACTTATGGCGTGTACAAGAGGGTCACACATCGAACATTTTTAATTGAAAAAAAAAAGGTATATTTCTCTTTACAATCATGTATCACTTATTGCAATATGTGCAGTGGTATCGAAAATGCGATTTTTCAAAATCGGGTACACCATTCGTACTCGCCATGTATTTTCTAATTCAAAACAATGATGCGAAAAGAATATGATTTTTCTCTCTTCAACGAAATTAATAAACAAATTAAACCTAGATTTAAAATTAACAGGACACAAAAATCATGCGAAAGGCATGAATATAAAGAGTTTCCATCATTCACTTATTTGTGCATACAGTGAGATAGTCAGAAAGAGGGATTTTTTTTAATTTATTTCCTTTTTTTTAAAAGTGCAAACAGTTATAAACATTTATATACTTATTATATTGTGCTTTAAAAGGATGAGTCTTTTCACTGCCACAGACAGTAACCTAATGAAAACATAGTGGTAGAAATTGATATATTAAATGAAAGTATTTTTAGAAAAAATATTGAACTGTGCATTCAAATTGGTTAAAATTTCGTATGTTGCAAATTTTCTTATTAACAAAATATTTATGCAAAGAATTTTTCACATACATATTTATAAAGAAGAGAAAAAAGTTGCTTTGCTTGTTTTTCAGTTTAAATAACATGGAAACTGATTTATGGAAATGTAGCTGTTCTTGCTTGTTATTAATGACGCGTTTGACCAAACGATGAAGCCTGTGTACAATGTGCAGCAGTTGTAGAAAATATTATTCAGTCAAAAGAAAGCAGTTTAAGCCCCGTTTGTCACGATGGGTAAGCGAGCAGTGTTGTCTGAGAGCGAATGCGGCAAAATCGTTGCTTATCTAAAATATCGATTATCGTGGTAAATCTGTTCCTGAAATTACTAAATTACATAAAAGATCAATTTGTGTAATATACGTATAATTATAAGAGAGAATCTGTTAATCACAGCAAAAACTTTAATAAAAAGGGTAATACATCGCTTGACTAAAAGGGTTAGAAAAGAAGGATTCTTCAAAGTGCGTAATACAATGGCTACAGTTTAAAGCACATTTGTACAGATTTACGCCTTCCCGTCACTTCTAGAAGAGATAGACATATTTTAAGCTCTTCACAGCACTTGAGATGGTCAAAGATGAAAGCTGCTTCAAAGCTGACATATCGTTCCAAGCAACTGCGATTTTAGTATTCTGATAAACATATGGAAATAGCTCATAAATGAAAGCACGTAATATTGTTTGAAGAGTAAAATTCAATTTATATGGTCTCGATGGTTTTAAATGCTATCGGAGGGATCTCAGGAGAGAACCTTAAGATGCCAAAGATGAAAGCTGCACAAAAGTTGACATATTGTCACAAGCAACTGCGTTTGTAATATTGTGATAAATGGGTTAGAAATGAAAGAACATGATGCTTAATTTTCTTTAGAAAAAAAAATTAAATGCTCCCAATGATTTAAAGTACTATTGGAGGGATCTCAGGTAAGGACTATAATATATCTTCAGTAGACATTTTGGTAGTGAGTGACATGACGGTTTGACGGTTTGGCGAGCAATTGCTCCTATTGGAAGAACTGAAATTGCCTTTTTAGAAAGTCATCAGAACTCATTCGAGTACATCTTAGCTTTAAAAAATTTCCTTTTACCATTTGCATGGGAAAATGATGGCTTCAGTTTCATCTTTATGCAGGATAATGCATGTATCCATGCTTCAAATGTTATGAACAACTGGTTTGGAAAACAAAATATTACTCCATTAGATCATCTTCCTAATAGACTACATATTTTCCCTATGGAGGGCAGAACTTTTTCAAATGGTTTACTGAAATGGACAACAATATGCATGGATTACAGAACTAAGAACATCATGAAGACAGAGCTGGATATGAATTGATCATGAATGTATTCAAAATCTTATTTTATCCATGAAGGATAGAATTAGGAAGAAAGGTGCCTTTGCAAAATATGAGTTACACTTATTTATAGATTTTATAAATTAATTTCCATATACAAAATTAAATATGTTGAATATTTGATTTAATTTACTACTGTGAATGATATCTTGCTGTTTAAATTACTGGTTATGCATGCAAAGCATGAATAACATAAGAAATATGAAACATTTTCAATGAATAAAGTTAATTTGAAATAAATCTATGATTTCATAAATCAATTTCCACCACTGTATTTTGAGTGCTCGTATAGCAGAACTATAAATGATAAACGCATAACTTTTGATAGACAGCTGTCTCTTATAATCCTTTGTGACGTATATCAATTTTGTTTCGTTTGAAATACCCGAATATCTTTAAATAACGCTTTAAAAAATGAGTGTCCATAGAGCGTAATGCATTGGAATTCTTTTGAGTAGTAAAAAGTACTATAAATGCAACATACACCATTTTCAATAGGGTACAGTAAGAACACACTTCAACCTCGTTGGAAAGTGTTAAAAAATTTGTTATATGACTGTGAATAATTTCAAATGAAATTGCATGCTTCATATAGAATTTCTTGAAATATTTCTCCAAATAAAATGCAGATCGTAAATATTCAATCTGTGCTGCAACAGCGCCTCTCAAATTTTCTCGCTTATGGGGATTTATCCATTTTTATCTTAGAATAATAGCCACTCATCGTCCCGTCGAAGTCAATGGCGTTTTATCTTACCTGCCATATATTTCTTCTCGAACAATGGGTAGGTATAAAGCTGATTCTGCGAAAGGGGATTTTTACTCAGCAAACTTTTCGGCTCGTGGTCTTGAATAATTAACTGATCCCAGTTATTATTGGTGCTTCAGTTTTCTAGAGGACTTAATGAAGTCTCTCCTGGTAATATAGAATAGTCAATGGCGGATCTAAGAAAAGTGTCAAAGGACGGGTTATAAGTCAGATGAAGCATATTGTCAGACATGGGGGTCAGTCTATTTATTTTTCCTTTTTCCAATTCATATTTAATCTTGAACCCATGTATAACATGTCCGCTCTCATCATTTAAAAAGAAGGCAACAGGGAAAATTTTTTTTCTCTGACCAATTCTGTTTGCCAGAATAGTTCTTTGAACGCTCCACCTAGGGATGGACGCGAGACCGCGAGACGAGACGAGACTTCTCGCGGTCCCACAATTTTGCGAGACGATATCTCGGTGTGCGAGACGATACCTCCAGGTGCGAGACGATACGAGACCTGAGTTATTTCTCGCATGGTCTCCATCCCTAGCTCCACCGGTGTTTGAGTTTTTACGTTGGGCCTACGGGGACGGGGTTACCTTGGTTAGAAGACTTTTTAAGTTGCTCCAATGTGCATTCACGTCACATCTGGAGAAAACCGATCAAAACTCCAGACCGATAGGCCCGAAACCAGGACTTTCACATTTCAGCCGTCTACCATGTTTAGTGATCCACCGGAATATAGCTATTGTGCAAATGTAATGCCAGGTCTAATCAGGTGTTACATAGCATACCCGGCGTCACTGAGGAAAACCTGTCAAATTTTCGGGAGCGAAATGACGATGCAATCGCCTCAAAGACGCCGGACTTGTAGATTAAGACCCGGTTAGCGATTGATCATGCGACTTGATATGTGCAACATGAAACTTATTAGGGTAAAATTCTATCAAATTCTGTAATTGTGTAATCCCCTTCTAGTCGACTCTTCTTGAAACTCTTGACCTCCACATCTCCAGCCAGTTTACATTTTTCTTACTGATGACCTTTCCGTGTCGACAAGAGGTAGCCTAAAACACAACGAAAGAACTGTTTGTTTGTGTTAAATATTTCATTAAATATGATTATATGAAATGTATCCAGCCTTTTTCGATTTCCTGTACAAATCATTCTTTTCACATTAACTACTATTATTGCTATACCGTAATAGTGGTGATTCTTCGACAGGGTGTCCGAAAGAGGTGGTAACGGGCTTTATTCTTTATCTATTAGAGATAAGTGGACAGAGGATGAAAAATGTTCAAAATAAGGTGTGAAATAACACTCTGTTAAGAAAGAATTCCTCTCGTGCATTTTCAAAGAGTTACACTTTTTTAATTTGTTAACGACTCCCGTACAAAAACATTCCCAATTAGTAAAATGTGCCGTATAAACTCATGAGGTGATGTAACAAATTTGAGCCTTTCATCATATAACATCACAGAGATATCTTTGATCGGGGACTGCACATGATTTTGAATATGAACGTTTATTGGTAGAGGGGAAAAAAATATTCCGTAATTTCAGTACGACCCCTGAAATGCGATCATTCAACGATGATTTCTTTCCCTTCAAGAGCGATTGAAAAGTGGTTTAAGTGAACGTTATATTTATTTTCATATCTCTGACACTTTTTAAAGTATAATTCTTAGATTTTGTAGGTCACCTCATGAGTGTATGGGGCACATTTTACCAATGGGAAATCGTTTAGTACAGGGACGCAATTTTAAAAAGTGTCACTGTTTGAAAATGAACAAGAGGATTTTTTTCTTAACGAAGTATTATTTCCGACCTTATTTTGAACATTTATTCCATTTACACTGCCCACTTATCTCTAATTGATAAAAAATTAAAGCTCGTTACCACCATTTTGGGACACTCTGTATAATCGCAAAAAGTACATCTCGTGTAACTGTAAAAAAAAGCATTAAAAAAATATAAAAAGACCCCAAGCTGCATTCAAATACAGTCCCAACAATGTGAAGAAACGTGATCGTAAAACATCGACTGCTTCTTCAAAAGAAATGTCAGATGAAAAGAGGTGTAGAAAAGAATGACAATAATCGTGTTAAACTCTCTTTTTATTGACCGCGTGAACTGTACACGTTTCTATTTGCGGATCAGCTTCTGAATTTGCGGTTTTTGATCTCACGTCCAATAAGGAGAAATCGACCTGTCGTTTTCCGCTCAAATTGTTTTCAGTGTTCACGGTGCTCTGAGAGCTTTTGCGATAAATTCGATTTGGTGATTTCAACACTTAACCTGGGATTAACCTGGGCTGCAAAAAATGAGCGGAATTAACTCAATTATTTTTTTAATGTTTCTTATATAGTAAAATCGATACACGAGAGGTAGAAAGGAAAAAAATAAGTACAAAAATACAATTATAACAATAAATTTATATAAAGTACACTATAAAAACGTTTTTAGAGCCTCTTTTAAAATAATAGCAGAAGTGTTTGAGCAGGGTACGACACACCTGGCGTGGCAATATAGAAAACCATTTGAAGAATTCGACACCAGAAGTTTTTCCCCTTGAACCATTTCAAAAAAAAAAACCACGAGAAAGACGCATCGAAAACAGACAGCTAGCTAGCTCAGGACAATAGCAGAAGTAATCGCGCAGGGTATGCCACACCTGACTTGGCGATATCCGAAAACTTATGAAGAATTTGAGTATGAATATGATGAATTTGAAAACATTTTTTTTTCCTTTCAAGGTTATGACCATAAAGTTAGCTACGGTAGGCTTAATCCATTTCCACATCGAAAACAAAAGAGCAGAAGGTATATTATACCCTGCGCGAGTGTTGCCGGGTTAACGACAGTGTTAAAAATTAATTATAATTTCGGTTTGTTTGCTCGTCTGTTCTTGCTCAAAATGCTTTAAATAACATATAATGGTTCACGATTTACACACAAGAGCATCATGAATCCCATTGTGGAAGCAAATACAGCAACCGATAGAAAAAACGTTTAACAAAAATATATGTATACTCAACATATTTATTCTTGTCCACTTTACACAGATAACTACATATTCTATCCTACTATATAGTTACGCTGATCCCTGACTCACTCTGTAACAATGCCGGGCAACCACTTCAAGATAAAACTTTTACCGCTATTACTCCAAGACTAAAAAGTAAAAAAAGATTACGAACATCCAAACGAAACAAGAACACTGAAGAAAAAACTGGTGTTAAGAAGTAAAAATCATTAAAAACTTTGTAAAATAATACTCATAAAAATATACATATCTAACCCACACAGTACACTATGTCCAAATCAGGTCTAATAGATATCCAAACTGATTTATAGCATCTATAACAACGCACACTATCCTTTCTAAAACATATATCATAATCTCGGGGCTACTAACTAATTACACATAATATAAACATCACAAAGAAACAAACATTTATTTAGGTAGTCGCGCGCGTTACAATTAATCATTCTATTAGAACATCCACAACAAACTCATCTCTCTGAAACTAGTGTTGCCAACGAGACAAAAGAAAAGAATGAAGGGGAAAAAAAAGTTTAAAGTTTGGTGGTTTGTGACAATCTTCCCCTTAAGCTGTATAAGTCGTCCTCGGCATACAGCTTGCCTTTCTTAACAAAAGGCAAGCTTCCGTTGTAACTGCCGCAACAAGGAATCCCGGCTGTTTCCTTGTTGCGGCAGACTGTTGTTTATTTGGTCGGTTCTGCAGGGCTGGAACTTTCTTTTTGGGGCGGCCTCTGCCTCGCAGGGGATTCACGGGAGTGGCCTCTGGTCCTACATAGGGGGTCAAACATGAAACATGGTAAGGACCTATGGGAGTAGAATCATCATTAGCAGTTAATGTATAAGAGATTGGTGATCTCTGTGATGAAATGGTGTACGGGCCATCACGCCTTGGCATGAACTTTGATGTTCTATTCTTTTTGGACTCACTATGAGGGTGAACTTTCACCCATACTTTATCAACTATTTTTAAGGGGGTTGCCATCCAGCGTTTTTTATCCGCCTGTTGTTTGTGTTGGTCTTGATGGGTCTCCATGCTTTCCCGGACCTGTTTGCTAAACTACGCAAATTTTTTTAAGTAGGGCGTGATTTCAGGGACGAAATTATCATTCTATACTACACTTCTAAAATCATGGGTAACATCGTCCACTGTTCGTGGTTCACGCCCGAACATAAGGTATGCCGTAGTTTGCCCGGTAGAACTGCATTTTGCAGAATTTAGGGCGAATCTGATAACTGGCAACTTTTCACACCAAGTTGTGTGATCGTTATCAACTAGCATAGACAACCGGGGCTTTAGATCTCTGTTTTTTCTTTCCACGAGGTTAGCTTGTGGGTGGTAAACTGGGGTTAAAGACGGTTTAATTTTCAACAGGAAGCAAACTTGTTGCATTACCGCACTAATGAATTGTGGACCGTTGTCACTGACGATACGTCTTGGTAGTCCGTATCTTAGAAAAACTTCTTCGATTAACGTGATTGCACACTCTTTAGCTGTGGCATAAGTTAGTGCGAACAGTTCCAGCCATTTGGTTGTACAGTCTTCCACTATGAACACCCATATTTTATCGTTGCTTTTCGGCAACGGTCCAAATAGATCAATAGAAAGAGTTTCAAATCGTTGATTGTAGATCGAGGTTTGCAACAGTCCAGATGGTTTTTGGTTGCTAGGTTTATAACGACCAGATTCAGGACAGTTCTTTATATATTCAGTAATGTATCTTCGCATACCAGTCCAGTAGTACCGCTTTGAAATTCTGTCATACGTTCCCTCAATTCCGTAATGGCCTGCGGACGGAGCATCATGATGTTCTTTTAGTACTCTTTCTCTTTCTTGACACGGCACCACTAACTGGGCTTCTTCTGTATCTACGTCGGGAGTATACCTATATAAAACGCCTTGATTCATGAGATAACCTCTTTCACTCCAATTCGCCCAATCTTCATCTTTATCGACACGTTCTAAAGATTCGATAATTTTCTTAACATTTTCATCCTTTAACTGTTCTTCCCGAATTTCTTTAACGCTTCGAGTCGGAAGATCAATAGTAATAGAACAAATTTCACAGGTTTCTTCTTTATGCTGGCAAAATGGTCTGGACAACATGTCTGCAACAACTTTTTTTCGCACATCACATAATAACAACTAAATGAAATTTGGTGATATGATATATGATTACTCAACTCAAGCTATAGGCATAGGATTTAAAAACATTTCTTAAGAGATTTTGCGATTTTTCCGAAAATCCTTTCAAACTGCGTAAATTTTTGCTTCAGAAGCCATCCAATCTTCTACGTAAATAAGATGTCTACAAATGCATCTCTTATGGATGTTATACACGCGCATCCAATAGATTTGTAGCTCTGGATGGCAATTAAATATCTATGGGACATCTATTTTATTAGTTACATAAGATGTCTACTGATGGATTTCTTATGGATGTCATACATACATTTCCAATAGATATCTTGTTTCGGATGACTATTAGATATTTATAAGTATTCTAAGGATATCTTATAGAGGTAGCGATTTTAGATGTCTTATAGATATATATTTTTCTCCGCATATAAATATCCTGGATGTGTCACAAACCACCAAACTTTAAGCTTTTCCCCTTCATTCATTCTTTTCTTTTGTCTCGTTGGCAACACTAGTTGCAGAGAGATGAGTTTGTTGTGGATGTTCTAATAGAATGATTAATTGTAACGCGCGCGACTACCTAAATAAATGTTTGTTTCTTTGATGTTTATATTATGTGTAATTATTTAGTAGCCCCGAGATTATGATATATGTTTTAGAAAGAATAGTGTGCGTTGTTATAAAGTGGCTGCCTAACGTCGGGCGAGAACAAAAATAGAAGTTTCGTCATTCGTCCGAAAGACGGTTCTTATGGAAACACAATTACAAGATAAGTATTTTCATATGTAATTGAAACTGTTTAAAACAGGAACTAAAGGAAAAATTATTTCGGTCGCCCTGACCAAAGTCATTTCGAATTTCACAAATATCTCGATCATCCAGATCGCATTAAGATTTTCTGAAATTTTGATTCTAAGAAGTTGATCACCCCGATCACATAAGAATTGTTCTCACTTTTGCATACCAGTTCCTTTAGTACCTGAAGATAATTGTTTTGTTATTGTATACTTATCCATTTGTATACAGTGTTAGTAGTCAGAGTACTACAGAAAAATTAAATAGTTAATGCTTGAATTTAAAATTTTGATTATCGATTATCAAATTGCTGATATAGTACTTCGCATTTCAAGTTAATTAATATGATGATGGTTAACATTCCACATTCGAATGTTTTGTAGCTCCCCGCTACATTAATATGAAGAATAATTTTGAATATAAATAAGTTGATTGAAAGTATTTTGAATTAATAACTATTAGTGTTCTATTAACCACACTCTAAAGTGTGTTCAGTTCGGTTTGAAAGAATTGCATTGGTCTATATGTTATAATAAGCTTAATCATTGGAAGAATTCTGTGCCAATTTTAAGAACAGTGAATTTTATTTTGATAATAATATTAAAGAATTTATGCCGTACATTTGATTACAAGCATCAGAAACGAAAGTGAAAAGAGTTCTTATTTTGAATTTTGTTTTACTAGTTTGAGTTGCACCTGAATATATTTGAAGGGTATTGAAATTAAGTGTTTTTTGAATGGTTTAAAGTATATAAAATGGTGATCTCTGCAAATTGAATAACATATTATTTGCACCCATTTTAATTAAACCCTATAAGTTTTACGGGTAAAATTTTGTGAAAAAATTGTCACGTTCTCATTTTAATATGGTATTCCTAGCAAAAGAGAAGAAGAAGGTCTTAATTGAACTAGCGGAGGCATCAGATGTCACTATTGGGGAAAATTTTAAAATACTCGAAATAAAGGATGCGATAGTTAAAAGCCCAACGTGTGACGCGGAATTTGCGAAAGAGTGTCTGAACCGCATAATAAATGATAGGAAAGAGATCAAACAACGTGCTGAGAGAGAGAAGGAAAATGTGCGATTGTTTGAATTAGAAAAACTCAGAATACAAACTAGTACTAGTACTACTTCCAATAGTACAGATACGGCAGCTGCGTTATATACCACAGACGTAGACATGCCTAGGTTAGAATTAAGCAAATTACTCCCTAATTTTGACCCTAAAACATCCGACATGAGTTTATTTTTAGACTTACTGGAGAAACAGTTGACTTTCTTAAAAGTGCCTTCTTCAAAGTGGGTAGTCTACAGGCCAACTGATATTTGCCAAACTAATTGCGAAAGAATCGGCTGATGATGCCCCAAATTATGATAAAGTTAAAGAAATTCTATT
Source organism: Cheiracanthium punctorium (assembly GCA_038373885.1). Lineage (NCBI taxonomy): Eukaryota > Metazoa > Arthropoda > Arachnida > Araneae > Cheiracanthiidae > Cheiracanthium > Cheiracanthium punctorium. The sequence goes on from JAWZYV010012175.1 coordinate 173,520, forward strand.
GAGGCGTTTTAAATTAAGTGCTGAGAAATTTCGGCAAATGTTTGACACACACCGTAAAGATCCAGAAAACACCTGGAGAGATTTTTATTTCGATTTACAAAATTATTTCGATGGTTGGCTTAAAGAGCTGAAAGTTTCTACTTTCGAAGAGCTAAAAGACTTAATTCTGTCGGATAAATTAAAAAGAAGGCCCCTCCAGAGTATAAAGAACATTTTTTAGATCACTGGAGTGAATGGAACAATCCCTTGGAACTTGTTGACAAATTAGATTTATATGAGGTAGTTAGACAGATTAAAATTAAACATGCGAGTAGGGAGCCTCCCAGATTTCATCAGCGAGATAATTATAAGCATAATAAAAACAGTCCTAAAAATGCATCATCGAGGAATAGAGTAAGAAATGAAGATCGGCCAATAGTTAGTTGTTACGGCTGTGGGAAGACAGTGTTCATCAAGGCCAACTGCCTAAACTGCTCTCCCCCTCCCAAAAAAGAATCAGCCGAATTCAGAGCTATTCGTCTTCAGACACTGTCTATTGATCAACCCCAATCAACCCTTTTGAGTGTTAAAATTAATGGAATGAACGGAATTGTGTGTGCTGACACGGGAGCCAGTCACACTATAGCTGGGGAAACATTATATCGCCTTTTGAGAGAACGAGGAACAGAATTTGAGGTTACTACTATGAAAGTAATCCTCGCTGACGGAATCCCGCAGGAAACTTACGTTTGTAATGCCAAAGTCGAAATTGAAATTGAAGGACGTAGGTTCCTCGTAACTTTATTTGCCTTACCTGCTGCAAAAGATAACAGAACGCTTTTAGGTACAGATTTCTTGTGTAGCGCTGGAATTGTTTTAGACCTTATATATCATAGTTGGTTTTATCACGACAAACCAGAACAAAAATTTAGCTTTAGTTTCGATGACACTTTTAAATCACCTGAGTGTGTAGAAAATGCTCCGGAAGTTAACACGTTGCGGTTACGAAAAAGTGAGGGAAAACATCTAACCGATGAAGAAAGAGCAGAACTAAATAAATTGGTAGGTAAGTATGATGATATCTTTCGTCTAGGGGAAGACCCGACTCCTATGATACAACATTACATTGATACGGGAAATAACCCTCCTGTTGCTGTTCCACCATATCGCATGTCTCCCGTAAAGAAGGACATACTTAAGAAAGAGTTAGAGAAACTTCTGGCCAATGGCACAATTGAAGAATGCGAGTCTCCGTATTCTGCACCTGTGGTGCTAGTGCCTAAACCTAATGGTCAAGTTCGACTTTGCGTCGACTATAGGAAGTTGTTGCAGACATGTTGTCTGTAACAACTCATAGATAAGATTTTACATTAAAATTTTACATGTCAAAGATAAGATTTTACAATGTTTGTAATTATTTTTACACCCAAAAGCATTTCAATACTTTAACCACTTTGAACAGCCATTGTTTAAAGTGCATTTTCGAGATGTACAATTGCATAAACAAAAGAAAATTAAACTAATAAAAGAATAAACTAATAAGTATAACTATAAATATAAAAGAGTAAAACTAATAAAAGAATTCGCTCCGTTGAAAATAACGTAAGATTAATAAATCGTTTACAGGGTCACAGGAAAAAAAACCCTCATAAAAACAGGTGATAAAGGCAGAAATTAAAATAAATGCCGTTGTTTATAGTTTAAATGGACTGATTTCGGGTAGGAAATTCGGGACAAGCGCCAGGCCCCCAATAAATCGACCCCTGAATGTTTGCTGTAACCTGTATTTTCGAATTGTGCCCGTATATATCAGTCTAAACTAATATGTTTTGGCCAATTTCTGCATGCGAGCACAGGGCACATGCCTCAAGCGCCCGTGCGATTATTAGAGCCTGAACAGGAATCATTGCCGTCACGCCTTCACAAGGATGGGAGCCAACACATAAATCATTTTTTTAATAATTTCTTTAAGAACATATAAGAGCATACAGAAAGTGTTTTATAATCAACCTGCTTCTTCACGATTTAGCTTTCTTGTTTGTACTTCTAAAACAGTTTGATAACAGATTCTAAAACTTTTTAATCCGGTGTACTGACTGATTTACTACTTAATTCTTCATTCTTCATTTGATTTTAGTAGCAATGCCATAATAGGCGCAATTTTTATTGTTACTGGACCCAACAAAATGCTGTTTTTGAAGCAGTATTTGAAGTCATGGCGTCGGATCAGAGTCTTTATTCTGTGCTAATCATCCTTAAGCAGGGGCATAGCCAAGGGGGGGGGGTGTTAGGGGGGTCATAACCCCCCCATGAGGATTTTTTTGCCATACAAAATGTATATTGTTCACTCCCTTATCAACACATGTATGCATATATGTATGTTGCAGTAGTCGTAACACCCCCCTCCCCCATGAAAAATTTCTGGCTACGATCCTGTCCTTAAGATACGACTGAGGCTTATATAGCTTTGCGTTACGAGATGATTTTAAAATGCTATAAGATGTCAAATTATTTCTACTTTCATAACTCGTGTTTCCGATGGTAAATAACTGGTAATCATATACAGAAATGTATGTTTACAAATGATGCTTATATGCACTTGCTAATCATGAGCGCCCATATCTATGGCCAGGAAGGAGCCATGCCCCCACCCCACCCAGCTCCAATATAACTGTAATGATTTACGTGCTGGCATAGCGTAGTAGTGGTTTAGCACTAAAATATAGTATCTTCCTGGGCAGGACCATTGACTTGACCACTCTCTCCTACTAACAATCATATGGACGCCCATGCCGCTGACAGACATCCAAAACCATGCGTTATGTCTAAAATGTAGAATAATGCGTTTCTCTTTTAGCAGCTGTAGCTCAAGCAATCACAATTCAAGAAGAGGTGTTGAATATTAGATGGGCATAAAAAAGGTTTTTTTTTTTACCCTTATAAAATGTTATATTGAGCACAACGTAATTTTTATACAGACTAGAGGCCAAGGCCCCTAGACTCGCTACAATTGCTTTTCGTATGAGACATTCGGCCCCTAATAAGGGTTATTCGTTAAAAAGACAGAATTTCAACAGACAAATCCCAAAGATATCAGGATCCAAAGGATCCAAAGAATCAGATAGAATGTTACTGAGCTACACATTGCTTGTTTCTTGCATGTTCATTGGCACATAAAAACTTCACACTACAGTAGATCCCCCCAACTTAACACGGTAGATATTTTGTTATAGGAATCCGTGTTGTACGGGTCCTGAGCTATACTCCACCTGGAGTGCGGACTTCGCGTATAATCGCTGGAAAAATTATTTGCACTCCTCAGAAACACAATGATATTTAATGTTGCCATTCAAAAGTTATATTAATTAGCAGCTAAAGCGTAATAAAAGCAGAACATCTGTTTCAGCTGTATTTTTTATTATGTAAAACCAATTGGACACCTTGCGTATTTGCAACAAATTGCGATTTTTCATAATTTGGCGACTTGCGTATATGTATAGTTAATAATTAGCTCTAAGAAAACAGTTCTTCATATGTTTTCTTGATAAAAACTACGGAACAGCTATGTTAGTTTGCCACCCATGGCGACTTTTCATTATATGGCGATTGACACATGCTCACAACCTATAATTACTGCTCATGTAAAGTTCCCGGAGAACCGTTATCCATATTTTCATGAAGATTGGCATATTTAGCACCACGAATTATATCATTTCGCCGCACTGGCAAACATCCAAAGTGTACTATAACTGCTATAAAGGCATAGTTAACGCCACCAAATATATCTACTATTAACAAATACTCCAGCTGGACCGAACCGGCTTTAAAATAATCTGCATTTTAATTATTTTTCATTTTCAAGATACTGGGTTCTAACATTCTGGAACTCGAAGTTCAGATTCACCCTGCTTGGAAAGATACAATTTTGCCAGATCATTCCTAATGCCAAGATGGCGCTTTTAAAATCAGTTGCAATTAGGTATTCTGTTTTGGAAGAACGATAATCGCTAATTCTAAACTCCTCCTGTCTAAGTGAATTTACTATTTGAAATTGTCAACTTTGTGTAACACACTTTGAGTTATTTATTTCATATACTTTGTAATTTGGCGTAAAATGGGTGTCATTCTACTTCATGTTTGTCAATTTCACGCGATTCTACATACTTGGAATTGCTTTGTTCCAAAGGAATGAATGATTTAATGCCAAATCTGGCAACCATTATGTTGATTTTTTCAGTTTTTTATTAATATCTTCCAAAATAATTCGATTTTCGAATTTTAAGTCAGCTTATCAAGTTCCTCGGAATTTTTCGGATCTGTGGACACCTTAGCGGAAAATCAAATCCCCACGATTTAGGTGGAGATAGCCCAACAAGCTTTGACAGCGCCCGTTACTTTTTTTTAGAATAGAGAGAAATATATTGCGTTTCGATTCCAGGAATCCAGTTCATAAGAACGCCGAATTATAAAAGAACTAAGTTTTTTTTTTTTTTTCAGCCTCAGTACATATTGCTATATTGACCCAAATATAACGCGACCCCTTAATTTTTCATCAAGATAATTAGAAAAATCCTATGTTTAGGACTCGAATTTAGCGTAAGTCAAGTTTTTTACGGGCAATGATCAGTCAAAAAACACCGCGTTATATTCGGGCCAATAGGATGATTTGTTATTTTTATTTTTATTTTACGTACTCTTATATCTTTAGTTCATGGCTGTTTCCATGTAAATTATCATTCATTCTTTTTCATACTTGTTTTAAATAAAGAAACTTTTTCTAAAATAGACAGCGAGACACTTTAGGATTTCCAAAACAAATATATTTTACGCATAGAAAAAGTTGCGGTATTTATGGAATAGCCTTTCACCATGTCAGCCAGCTATGAAAACTCTTTTATAGCTATCAAAATGGCGACAAATACGTAGACATGTGTATAATAAAGAAATAAGGCTAGCAAAACTTTGAATAATTTTCTGTTATTAGTACTACATCGAACTTTTGGGAAAGACATTTAATCAGTATTAATTGTTTACGAGATCACAAGCAAATGCCAAATTTTCACCACAAACAAAAACACCACTTTTAAATATTAAGAATATTCAAACTGGTAATATATGACATAAATTACATTAAATTTGACGTATTTATACAGTGTTCCTATTCTCCTCTAAAGCTCAACATTGGAAAAAGAAGTGCCACACATATCCGGCTTTAAAACACTTGACATTTATTTAATGCAGAATATATGATATCGTTTTTTCTCTCCTCTTCGGAAAAAGAAGTTTAAAACTGTTCTCCGACTAAATCCCCCTTCTTTCCGAAGAAAAATCATGACTTTCACATTCTAAGAGAGACAGAAAGAGTAAAACAATCTTCCAGTGAAAAAAAAAAGCAAGTGAAAAGGAAAAAATCGTTTGGTATTTCCTTCATTATTTCTCTTCTCAAATGGGACGCATAAAAAATGGCGGGAAGAGAGTAAGCAAACAGAATTCTAATCAATGCTATGATTTAAAAAAAAAAACCCGAACAGAATAAGATTTTTTGTATTGTGTGCGTTGCCACAGTTTTAGGTATGAATGCTGATATAATGCATTATTTACGTTAAAACACAAATGAATTGTATTGTGTGCATGATAGGAAAACATTCCATTCAATTAATTTTATTTGTGGGATTGAGAATGACTTTTTGAGATTCTATGTGTATTCTTTTTGTTAAAAATTTCGGTAAATTACTATTGTAACGTTAAGTATTGTAACTTTAAATAGTTCTTCACAATGTTCAATTCACGGTGCGTATTTTAACATAGGAACGGCCCGACAGTATTGTAGTAGCGTATGTATAGATTTTTATTTTGGAAATGGCCAATCTAGTATTTGTTACGAAAATTTTTTGAAAACTATAAAACCTTTCGACTGTTTTTAAACAATCAGACAAATTCGAAACTCATTTTTTTTTAAACTGGAGTCATTCAAAATCCGATAACGCATTCTAACTAAATAATAGTAATACTACTTATAACATATTCTTAAATCTCACTGTCACTGGAGTTATTATAAATATTTTAAAATAGCAGTTTTTTAATGATTGTTTTACATTTTTGGGAGGAGTCCGTGCATTCTCTAAACACTCACTTAAATACGCCAGTGCCTTTGTCGCCCAATAAGGATTCCTGCCGCCTAGCAAAAGGACAACATATTGCTCGATGATAATACAGTCGAATCCCGTTTTAACGAATTCACAAGGGAACAAACGAAATCATTTCGCTAAAACGAAAATTCGTTATACAGAAACTGCGAATTTTTACGATGCCAAAACAAAATTCGTTACAGCGGAATTTTCAAAGATTAGTAAATTTATGTATATTTAAGCTCCATTAACCGAACGCATTTGCGCTCTGAACTGAGACACAAGGTGCTTGCATTAAGCCGACGTCGCATCCGTCGACCTAGCCGTTCGGAGATTTCCGTGGTTTTCTCCAAAACTTCGCGTGGGTTAGGACCCTTTAGAAAGTCCCCACGGAAGTCAATCCCCCTTAGATACCTCACCTAAATAATTATCCGTAAACCCTCATTTCATTTCATTAATGCATATTTAAAAGTTATGTCTAACAATACAAGTCAAATAAACATCGATTTTAATGACATTTTTCACTTAATTGGAGCTGTAATACGTTTACTTTTCTTTGTAGAAACATCTCATAATCGTAGAAAAGATTGCACACTTTTCTAAATTATTTAAATTTCCAAACAAGCTGTCACTAGTATAATTTTGGATGATAAAGAACTCTTTAAAGTCTCTACACTTGCTACAGCTTTGGAGGTTCTCAGGAGGTAAGGTTCTTCTCATCCAAACATTCCTGCTCGCCGCCGCTGTCCAGAACGGACCATTTTTCAATTCCTACTATTAGTTCACACTCTCCTTATATATATCTTGCTCAAATTTTCAATCGTTATTAAAATACTTTTTTACTCATCCACTCTAGTTCAATTATATTTTTTAAACTTATAGAGGTGACACTTGGCGTCAATACAGTTTTGGTCCCAATCGATTGGATAATTTATCCACAGGCCCGCCCAAAAGATTCTAAATACATTACGCTCTATTGGCCGAAATTCATTAAACTCTTATATCTCAAAAACTATTAGTCGTAGAATGATGAAACTTAAAGTCAGGATTGTTGTAAGATCTAGTTATGTATCCTCCCTTTCGGCCCCATTCGACTGGATAGTTTATCTACAGGGCCGCCCAAAAGATTTTAAATACATTACCCTCTATGGGCAGAAATTCATTAAAGCGTATTTTAGAGGTATTAGGCTAGTTCAAACGACTCAGATGTGATATATGCTGTTAAGGGTTACAAAATGAATTTTTTCCATCGAAAAAAATGTCTTGATCATTTATAGTTCTGGTACAGGAACACTCAAAAGATTTCCAATTTTAAGGACATTCATAATTTCAAGCACAATACCGTCCTACCATATAGTTAGGTAATGGTCTGACTATGGTCACGTGACTCCCTCAAGAATTACGCCAAAAGTCGCCAAGCTTGGCGACTTTTGGTGTACGTGTGTATGTATTTAACTGTCAAATCTCAAAAACTATTAGTCGTAAATGTTGAAATTTCATATATGATTGTGGTAACATCTAGTTGTGCATCTCGATTTTTGGTTTCAATCTGCTGGAGAGTTTATTTACAGGACCACACAAAAGAATTTCAATACATTGATGTCTATGGACATCTTCAATATATTACATCTGTGGTCAGTCATTGTTGGGTCCATGCCCAAAATCTCGCCATTTGTCATCGACCTTGGCGAGTTTTGCCAAAATACCGCCAAATTTGGCAATAGTTAGTCATTTGGTCCATGACCAAAATATCGCCATTTTTCTTCGTCATTGGCTAGTTTTGGAAAAATATCACCCAATTTGGCGATAGTAAGTCATTGTTTAGTTCATGCCCAAAATCTCGCCATTTTTCGTCGACCGTGGCGAGTTTTGCCGGAATACCGCCAATCTTGGAGCCAAAAATAATTTCGCCTTTCGCATTGCTCTAAACCTTTAACCCTCCAAGCGGCTGAGACGTAAAATCCCGTTCACTGCATTCCAGTTTTCACTGCAATGCATCTATAATTTAAATTATATTTAACACCAAGGCATCATAAAATATATTTCGATAGTAAGGCTTATGGGTATTTTAGGAGTTAACTTTTTAATAATTACAAATCTTCCTATCAAAATTTTATTTTTTAAATAATTTTAAAGCTGCATGAAAATTTTGCAGTGAAAACAACTTTACATTATTTGCCCATTTCCAAGACGCTCAGAGGGTTAAACAGTAGAATGTTGAAAATTTGAAGAACTATTAGAATTCGAATTAGAAATATTGTAACATTCGAATTAGAACTATTGTATTGGGGATTCGAATTAGAACTCTATCTATCAGTGTGCATCTCTTTTTTTTTTCTCAATTCATACTATTAGTTCGCACTCTCCCATATATATATTTATATATCTTGTTCAAATTTTCAATCGTTAATAAAATACTTTTTATTCATCCAGTCAAGTTCAATTTCATTTTTTTTAACTTGTAGCGGATGACACTTGATGTCAATACAGTTTTCTCAAATATTAATTCATTAATTAAATTAGATTAATTAATTTAATAAAAAATAACTAAAATAAAATTTTCTTTGTTGATCTAAATTTTTTAAATATATATATTACTTGTTTTCTTGATGCTACCACAAAAACTGCCTGTGGATAAGATATTTTCACACTCATCACCATCCAATGCTGGTATGTATGCTCGGGACAGAATTTTGCCTCCTTTCTAGGCTTAACCCTTTAACGCGCGGTGTCCTCGCAGTGAGGACGCAAAACTCTGGCGTTTTGACAGTTGACAGTAATGAAAAATAAATTTGATTGCAATAAAAATCCTCGACGGTGACTTAGTTACACAAGAATCTTTTAGTTTTAGCACATCGTTTTCCCTTAAAAAAAAAAATTGTCAGGATTATTTCTAAGTTTGTCAGGATTGTTTTTAGCAGCACTGGCATCTGCTGAAAACGGGTGCTGAAAGTTGCTTCGTTTCAGCAGACTGACAAACTGCTGAAAGGAAGAATACGATGGAAATACATTGATATAGAAGAACACAGCTGGACAAACTGCTCAATGCTAAATAAAAGCAGCCGTGCCATCGCTCGATACGATAACTACTAGCAACATGGCGGTCGATCGAATGCGCTCTTGCCACAGATCTAGAGACCGTTTTTGACACAGCTAGCTGTAAACGCACAGCCAGTCTGGACTTCGCTAAATCGGGATTCGACTGCAATAGAAGCCTGAAAATCAAACAATTAGCTGGTCAGCCCAGGCTTTCCCAGTCATTTAGAGGTGTGTGTCCCCGCTCCCACTTTCCACCAGACACACCACCACAGGAGAACTTCCAAACGAAAAAAGGCGTTTTATTAAATTTCGAAATGTATAAAAATTCTCAAATACTTTAACAACTTTTTCTGAAAAGAAAGTTTTCAAAAAAAGGAAGACAAGTGCTTCTAATAAAGGATTAAAAACTTCTGTTCTGTCACTTTCTACTTTTTGGTAGGAGAAACATTTTACAGCTGAAGAAGAGTGGACCCTTTGTACCACTTGAAGCGGTGAGTACCGTTTTATTTTATATTTTTGTGTGGTATTTAGAAAGTTATTTATTTTTAGCTTACATAAAGCATTTTTTTTATTTTGACACTTACTTGACGTGCCTATTATAAAAGAAAATTTTGTCCTAGATAAATCTCTTGGAGACAGTTTTAACAGTTCTGCTGTTAAAAATAGTGTTTCTTGATATCTTTATTGTAAGACAAACATTAAAAGAAAATAAAGAAAACGAAAATAATATTTTTTCTATCTTTCATTAGTTCTCTTTTCGCTCTGAGCACCAAACACAAAGAAAAGCAAATAAACAGAATTGTAATGAACTTCTAGACTTCTGAACAGTTAAGAAGCTGAAAGAAAGAAAAGCGCTTAAAAATAAAACTATTTAGGTCAGTGGCAGATTCTTCAGCTTCTTGAAAGGCGAATATTTTCTTCGTTTCTGAAAAATAAATCCAAAGCTTCTACTATGCACAGATAAAAATTAACTCGGTATTTGTGATGTTTTAAAATACACAAGATGCAAGAACATTTCAGATTGAATTATCATTTCAGCGATCATCACATCTTGATAACACTCCAGCTTTTGAGCAGGAAATATTCCTTAGGCAGTGTAATCATGTTTGGAGCAAAACTTAAACAAAACAGAGATTAGATCAAAATTAACTTAAAGGACATAAAAACTAAATTGAAATGTTCAAAGTTAGAAACAGAAAAAACTGTAATTCTTTGGTCTGACGGGAGCAAATTTTATAAAATGAGTGATCTCATTGAACACTGAGATAATTTTACGGAAGAGCATAGATGACAATTTAACGGCCGTATTCACCAAATACTTCAGCCTCACCATGGTACAGTGTTTATGCCACTGAAAATGGTAACGGCCGATGTGCGAAGGTCATGTTTTCGGGTCCCAATGCGCGGCTGTCACCCTGACAGTTCGGAGTTTTCCGTGGTTTTCTCCGAAACTTGCGTAAATACGGGTTAGCACCCCTTAGAAAGACCCCCCTTGTGTTGTCCTTCTGACGTGGATTTATGAGCGGGCTTCGGGCCAAGCAGACAAATCCGAAATATATCGTTACACAAACAAACAAACAAAACCAAATACTAAACACGAGGATTAGACCAAATACACGTGTTAAAGTCATCAGCACGATATCTTACCCATGACTTTAACACGCGTGTTAGGGTTAATTCACGTGTCAAGTGTTTGGTGAATACTGCCGTAAGTGACGTAGTCAATCGGAAAATCATTCTGTCAATCCGCAGTGGTCTAGGCGCTAAACTCCATTCCCATTAGAACACGGCAAGTGAAGCAGCATCCGGTTCGGCCAGTGCTTGGGAGGTCAACTTCCTCTCGATTCGACTACTGTGGGACCGTATACGCCAATGGGAGCTAGTGCACATAAAACTGTCGTGGCTCCAATGTCCTCCAAGTTGTTAACGATACTTCTGGTGGTGCCAATTTCAAGGGGTTGGTCCCTCCTCTTTAATTGGTTCAAAATTAGGGGACCACGGACTAAATCGTACTTCCTCCCACTGGGGGGCCTAAAAATGGAAGGCGTACCCCCTCTGCCCATCGCTTCCCTTCGGGGGGGGGGAGGACCTGGCACAGCCGTTGCGGTTGTCAGGGGGTATCAAAAACACATTGTGTCTATGCTCAATCACTGTTGTGATGAACCACTTACGAAAAGATTAAAACGCAAATTTTACTTTTAATTTAGCCGAAACATTTTTAAATGTTCATTTTACCTTTGATACAGAAAGTTAATACAAAATACATAAAATTTAAGAGAGAAAGTTCTGTATTAAAACTTATGCTTTTTTATGGCATTTTTATAGGGCGCACATAAGAATCCTAAAATACCACGTTCGCATGGCTGTAATTCAATCTTGAAGTGAGGATTTCCATATACCGACATTTATTTGGTATTTGGTAACTAGCGGCTTTTACATTGTTCCATCCTTAATTCTTTTCTTTCTTTAGTTTCACTGATAATGACTCATAAGTAACAATCTGATGTAAATAAAATATTGTTAATTATGTATCTATTTAATTAAGTTTTGCTTTTAGTGATGCAGGTATAAAAAAATTCCATTTTCTCCTAAAGCTTAGTTATTTGATAGATTTTTGATATTTTATTAATCAGTTAGATTGAAAGTTAAATATTTTTTTCTCGGTAACATTTAATTTTCAAGAACACTTATGAAAATTAACATTGTTTATAAAAAAAACTATCACTTGTTAACAGCTGACTATGAATTTATCAGATTATTTTATATGCCTATCATAAAAAATTGGATTTTTGCATTTCCAATATATTTTATTGAAGAAGATAGTTTCATTTTAAATTTTTTATTGCATATTTATCATGATTATTAGCTAAATACAGTAGTTTTCGTATTTGTAAAATATATAAAAACAAAGTTTTACTTCTACATCTTTTATATCTTTTTTATTTAAAAAGAGGGGTGGGGGAGGTGAATTAAAATAATAACCATTTTCAAAATTCAATTATTATTTGTTTTGAAACTTTTTCCTGGAGGAAAACTTACAAAGTATTTACATAAGTTATTCGATCTTGCTTTAGATGGTTACCTATCTACCCTAATTACCTATCTATCCTTTTCTTCCCGATTGACCACTTACGTCAACTATCTATCTTTTCACCTTTGCCCGCTGTTTCTACCAAAGATGACAAAGAGTATGTCTAGAAGGAAGAGCTTTGACACGAGTCCTGCTACAGGTTGTGTTGTTTGGGCAAAGCTACGCATGGGCTATCTGCCTAGAATTGGGGTGCCTTGACCGGAGGATTTTCTAAGGAGTTCGAACGCACATGACGTTGCATCTGGTGAAAACCGAATCAAACTCCATACAGTTGGACTTACAGCCGCTCGTCTGGTCCCGATCGAGGCACCTTCACATTTTAGCACTCTACCTTGTTTAGTGGCTCATCCAAGTCTGCCATTCTTAGTCCCCCTTTTTTCCCCCAGAGCTATGCCGGTCCTGGACGTGAAAATAACAGTTCACCGTTCTTGTTCTTGAAGCATTGAAACCTCTGACGAAACGTTATTTTCCTAACAGTGGCTTCATCATTTGAAATATTTGACAACCTTGAGAGCATACTGAAGCAGATATTTAAATCATCCCGTAAATGTCGGAATTTGGCTGGTTAACTCTTGATATTTTCAATTCGGAACAGATGCTGAGGTTTATTGCATGGTTTTTTGATCTATTTATATCGACCATTACTAACTGCTGAAGCTACCTATATGTAAATGGCGAAAGCATAGTTGTAGGTACACCTAATGACATTTTCTTTTTTTTCGTGAATGACCAGAGAACATGCCAAAAGAACGATTTTTTCAAATCGCACCAGGCGGGTTAAACTAAGAATCACCCAAAAGCTGGTTGTTTTAAGAAGGTTCGAAAGGATATATAGAGGAGAGCAGGGTATTATGGAATAGTTGAGAAATGTGTGGAACACGGAGGTTTCAGCTCCGTTAGGAGCAGTTGTCTTATGGGGATACCTTGAACTACTCAAGGAAAGATTCCCATGCTACAATGCAGTAAGACATAACCGCTGGTTGTTGTCGAACCACTCTCTACAGAGCAAAGTGTGTTTTCTGATTTTTAGGAGTTTTCACATATTAATTTTCAAACAATTTAACCAACTAGTATACACTTGACTTGAACATTAATGTTACGCATAGTGTACACTAGAAGAATTCCACTTTGTTTTGCTATGATTGTTTGTTAGCTGACAGTGTTTTGTCCATCAGATTAAAGGCTCGTTTTCGAAGATGGCCTGTCGGGTATTATGGAATACTAGGTAATATTGTAATGGAATTCATGCCATCACCTAAAGAACCGGAAAACAAAGATGCTGAATGCGTCTTTTGCTCAGAAATTTCACCAAAGATGAATGAGAAAAGGTTTGGATTCAATTCTTCAGCTGTTCTGTGTGGGCTTACCTTGACTGTACCGAAGCAGGGAAGAAGATTATATCTGTCACTTTTCTAAATAGACTCGAAACAGAAATGGCTTAAACATAATCTTAAAAATGTGGTTTTATAGTTAAAAATTACTTTTGTGAAGTATAATTAATATTTAAACGGTTTAAACAACCATATTACCCGACTATTCCACATTAACCCCCATTCGTAACTTTTTAAAAAATAATTTTTTCTACTACTCAAGAAAATTTTGGAGATTTTATTCAAAAACCTGTATAGTTAGGAATGCAAATAGTAATCCACAATACACTCCTCTCCTCCATATTTTAAAATTCCTTAATAAGTAAAAGATACTTAGCAGAAAGCGACGCCTTTTCCGGGTACAAAAATCAAACTTTCTAGCTTTTGAAAAAAATAAAAATATCCATCCTTCCCACGAGAAAAGAGAATAAAAAAGGAAATTTGATGACAAAAGAGGGAGCTTTTAATTCATTTTTCAATTTCATTTCACAAATGGAATGATGAAACTAAAAAAAGATATCTTCCCAAAACAAGCGAAATTCAATCGATAGAACTCACTAGTGCGTGGGAATTTTCTTTACGAATGAATATCAATAGATATGCACATTCGCCATTTTTTATTACAAAATAGTATAATGTGATTATGGATTGCAAGAACAAATTTTCATATGTGTGTAAAAAGAAGAAAAAACTAATTGAATTTGCTATAATGGATCCTTAAAGCAAAGTTTATTTATATATTTTTTTAATTCCTTGTACGAATTAAAGGAAGTATTATTGGCACTGCGAAAATTTTCAGTATTCAGATTCTGACCGCGTTTAAATGTTCTTTGACGAGTTGCTGCCTAGGTGGTGTAGTGTCTAATGTGCCATTATATCATAACTTCGGTTCGGGTTCCAGGTTGGTGCTTGGACGTTAGCTTGTTCATCCCATAGAGGAGAAATAGGCGGAGAGATCGTCCTGTTGCATTGTCCATAGAAAGTTAAAGTTGACAGATTTGGCTGTTTATCACCATCTATTTCGCAAATTCAAGCATTTTATTTTTCTACTAAGCGAAATGAGGTACGAGAAAAATAATAAAATTGTTTTTACAGCACTGTTTTCATAAGTCATGTGACTTATTTGCTTGCCTCAGCTTAGGGTTACAATTGTCTTTCCACCGACTCCTCCTCTATGATCCGTTCCTTCCCAGGGGATAATGCTGACCATCTTACTAGGTGCCCTCTTAATAAAATGACCAATACTTTGGTCGTTGTGGTGGCGAATCGGTAAGTGAAAAAAAAAATTGGCTTATAAAAAAAATTCTGCGTGATTAATATTAGAGAGCTTTAAATTTTTAAAACAAAGAATAACGATTTCGTAACACCATGCGAGTAACTTAACGAAAAGTGTTAATTTTTTTCTTTCTTATTTTAATCTTAGATAGGAAAGTGGTTTGGGCTTGCTTTTACAAAACTTAATCTTCATGCTCAAAAATACTTTCCTAAGTATACTGTTTTAGAATAAAATTAATAAGAAGTGTACACCTCTTTCGGAAAAATAAATAAATAAAAAAATTTAAAAAAAACAAGATTTATTAGAACTGATTTTGATTTTTTGTAATAGTAAGTAGATAAGATTTGAAAAGATTTGTAATTAGATTGATTTGTAATTAGATTGATTAAGATTTGTAATTAGAATAAGATTTTGATTTTTTGTAATTACGCAAAATTGATGGTTTTAGAGGCTTATGAGGTAGAATAAATGTATTATAAACTTATTTCTAGAACGTTTTTTCTTTTCTTATCTTTAAAATGTTCTGTTCTTGGTAAATATCGCCAAAAATATGCTCCGATGTTTAAATAATATTCGAAAAACCGTTCTGATTCTCACATATTTTGTTGTTTTCCAATTAACGACAAGATTTTCCGTCTTATATGATATACAAATAAATATATGATAGAAATGGTAATTCTGAATTAAAAAATTCAACTCTCTCCGTGGAAGAAAAAAGTTCCTCTACGTACAAAATTTGACAGCCAAATATTTAAATATTTATTACAGCATATATACATATTACACAGTAGCAGTACGCAACATATTTAGAGAAGTAAAAATATTTTCAAATTGTGTGTACAAATGATATACAAGTTTTACAAGATGAAAACCATTTATTTTGGAATATGCTCATCACACCAGTTTCTCACATTTTCTTGTTTGCTATAATACATAAAAAATAATAAATATGAGATACAGTAAATCTTAAAAACATTGATATTTATAAATATCATGAAAAAGTCTTGAAAATTAAGGTCTATTTGACATACCTAATTCAAATTTAATATTAAAATTTAAAAATATGCATAGAATAAGAATAAAATCATAAATTGTACATTGTAAATAGTAAAACTAGAACTGGCCTTAAAATTCCTTTTTGTTTTATTTGTTAAATTCTTATGAAGTAGCAGATTTAAGATTGTAATTCAGTTTTAAAATATACAAAACGAGTACTTTATAGAAAAAAAATCATTTGGCATATGTAAAAGGCAAGAAATTTTGTTGTAGAGTTTAGAAAAATATGCATATTTATTTATGTATTTTTACTTTATATTCTATAATATTTAAACACTAGAATTTTTGTGTTGAAAAAAATAAATACATGGGTGAAAATTCTTTATAATTCCTTGAAAATAGGATTGACGCACGACGTGAAAATTAATATAGATAATTTTTTTTTAAAATGTCGTATTTCCTATTTTTATGATTTTTTTTTTCAACTCTTGATTTGTATTTTTTATTATGCAATATTGTAAAAATTTGAAACATTTGTGCATTCAATATTTTAACATAGATGTTTCTTTAAAAGGCAGAAATTAGAAATATTTCTAAATAAACATTTAAAAATATAACACTCACTATAAGAACAAAGTAGCCTTTCAAAATTTAGCTGCCGGATTTTGAAGTTATCATAGGTTTTACTTATCAAATTTCAAAAAAACAGTTCAAGATTTTGTCGAAAGTTTTATTTAAAAAATTAATCGGATTCCTCTGAAACGCATTATACATGCTATCCGACGGTGGGCGAATATTGACAGTCACGGTTGCTTTTGAATTAACCATTTTTAAGTCTGTTTAGTACTTGAATTAAACGGGTCAGAAATCTTCCGAGGTGCATTAATTTCCAATAGTAAAAGTATAAGTAATTAAAATTATTAAAAAACATATAATTTCTAGAACTTTTCCCTTACTTTTAAATATAAATATAGTAAAACCTCATTATAAGAAACTCCAGTTTAACGAATAATTCAGATTAATATAAATAATCTCTATTCCAAGAGAATCATAGTACAAAATTCAGTCGCCATGAAATTTCATTTTAACGAATTTTTTAGAATAAGTAAAATTTTTTTTATAGCGATCTTAAATTTCACGAATATTTCAAATGAACGAATAAATAATGTCGATTAAAAACGAATTGTAGTACAAATTTAGTCAACATGAAATTTCATTTTAATAAATTTGATCTTGGGTCATTTGAAATTCGTTATCCTGAGATTTTACTCAATTAAAATTATATGATTAAAAAAGAAAAAATCTGAAATTCTTTTTCATTGCAGAGCTACTGGGCAGCTCTGCAAACTTACTTCCAGAAAACAGAAATAGATAGAATGTTTATTTGATTAATCAGTTCGTATAATAATAAGAATATATTTCTCTTTCTTTCACTCTTTGTACACGATGCAGGAATGGACACGGAAAACTTTTTATTTGGCAATATTCTCTCCATACCTAAGACAATCCTCACGGAACTCCCAACGGCACAAGCTCTGGAAAACGATAATCAAGTTACAGTTCCTCCCCCCCCCCTTCTTGAGACAATACCACCGAGGCACAAAGTGCACTCTCTCCGGCGGAAAAGCTCTAACTCAATTTACTTTCTTTGATATGATTTGTCGAAAGAGTTCCTGGCTCCTTGTCATAGCCACCCGAAGTCCCTGCCCACCATCTGATAGAATTTGAGGTTAAAAGGCCGATAGAAATCCCTTAACCTCGTTACGGTCGCAGGGGATATCTCTGGGTGCGTTCTCCCTTTCGTCTTGCCGAGACAGTGCGGGTTGCCGTTGCCTTCAGACTTCTTCAGGCACGGGAACCCTTTGGTCTCGTTGAAGTAGAAGTGCTTGTCCGTTATGACCCTCTTCAGTCCCAGGAAGTCCTGCACCCTGGCCATCTCGCCGGCGGGGTCCCGGATCAGGTTCTCCCCGCTGACGAAGTGCAGCTGGTCCAGCCTGAAGTACTGCACCCACCACTCCAGGAAGCGGGAGTAGACGCCGATCCGGATCGCGCTCCAGGAAGTGTCCACGAGTCCAGTGGTCGAGTTGCGGAAGGTCATCTGGTCGAAGGAGGGGCTCGAGAGCCCGCGCTTGCTGGCCGTCTGCGTGTAGTCCGAGATGGCTCGGGTGACGGGATCCCGCACCACGACTATCAGTTTCACAGATGGGGACATGTGGTGCAGCCGCTGAGGTACCTCCCTGGTGATGAAGTAGCTGGGCGTTTTCTCCATGGTGATCTGGCCTTCCAGGCTTTGCGGCATCTGCTTCCTGAAGGGAAAAGAAAGAAACAAAAATCAGCGAATGTTCCATACATCAAATATCAGGAAGCTCTGCCATTAAATTGTAGTTACAGAACTTTTATAATTGATAAATAAATAAATAAAACCCTATTTCAAAGCTGTGCACACTCTCTCAAAAAAGTTTTTGAATAAAAGTTAAATTTCCAACGTTGGTTTCGTTTATTAAAAATTATTTATCATAAAAAATGTGTTGATTAGGAATAATTATAACTTTTTATACTTCTGTCGAGCCTTAGTTTTTAAAAACTCATTTGCATAGCTAACATAGGAAATTTCGCAGATGCTCGAATACTCTTTTGAAAGGGTGCAACAGTCAGAAGGTAATTGTGAAACTTCGCGTATCACTTACTAAAGGCAAGGAAATTTGTTTCAGTGGGGAAGAAAGTACCAAATATTATTAACAATTCATGCATTTACTTAACATTTAAAATTTACACAGACAAGCCCAATGGAAATTAAATTTACCGAGAATTTTTTCAGATTTTACATCTCTCCACCCTGGTGATTTCTTCAAGTTCGAGAACGGAAGAACCATTCCGTTTCTTATTTTTGACATTTAAAATGTTATCAAATAAGTTTTCTTGGTAATAAAAAATAGACAAACCACTATTTAAAATATAAAATTTTAATTTTTGCATGAAAAGAGGGAAGCAGATAGAACAAACGTTTGATAACTCGAAGTGTTTCGCTGGTCCGTTGGACTTCAAGTTATCGCTTGTTGACTATAGTATGAAGCAAAGGGATGGATTTCTGTTACTTTCTACTTTTTTTAAAATTAATTTTTTAAAACATTTTGGTCATTTTGGGGGCACACTGTAGTAGAATGTATAACAGTAGCCATTCATCTTGAAATGTTCATTAGCATGCAGATAATATTGAAATGAATTTCACAACTGAAATACCTTCATGGTACCTCTGGGTTGGACGATTTTCGTGGTATCGGAACGTGCTCATAAGACTACTATCAAACCTCGTTAGTACATCACCATCAGTCCCACTTAAAAATGATTTACCAAGCGGAGTTTATATCAAATGCAAAACGAAATTCTAAATGTTCATATAATAAGTGTGAAAATAATTAACTTACATTTAATTTATATGAATTAGCATAATAAGAATTTAAATTAATAAAATGATGACAAATTAACCAAATTATAAGTAAAGACGGGGTCGTAGTAGTTATAACTTAACTACATCATCTGTTCTATTTAATCTACCATCGTACGGGAACCGAAGCGAAGAATAGTCCTGGATGAATTCCTAAATTTTGTTGATAAGGCAACAATCTTCGAAAGAAAAAATGCTCAGAGACGTCGAGTTCAACATAAATTAAACGCTTTTAGTAGTCTTGACAAAGAAATGGGACCGAGTTTGTATATTGCACGCTTAAAAGTGACGTATTAAGCGGAGTGGTTGAAAAATAGCAGCGCAATAAGAGGATTATAATATGTAAAAAGGCGTATTAAAAAGATCCAGACTTCTTAAAGAAGATGTAATGTGCGGAGTGACTTCTTATCCAGGTGACTTACTAACGAGGTTTGGCTGTACCTTCACAAGTTAACCCTTTCCCAATGCTGAAAAACGGGCAGCAGTTGCCATCGCTCGACTTAACTACCAGCAAGATGGCGGACGATCGAAACGTTCATCGCGTGTCACAGATCTAGAGACTCATTTTTGACGAAAGCTGGTTGTCCGCCATCTTGCTGATAGTTAAGCCGAGCGATGACAACGGCTGCCCTTTTTTCAGCATGAGGCAATCTATCCAGCTGTTCTCGCATTCTTCCATGTTTCAGCAGATGTCAGTGCTGTTAAAAATAATCGTGCCCATTTTTTTTACGGGAAATGACGTGCTAAAAAGTAAAGGATTCTCGTGGAGCTATGTCACCTGCAACTATTTTTATAGAAATAATAGATTTTTATAGAAAATCCATTCTTCCTGACTGGCAACTGTCAAAACGTCAGAGTTTGGCGTTCCCAGAGCGGGAACACTGCACGTTAAAGGGTTAAAAGTGACGTATTAAGCGGAGTGGTTGAAAAATAGTGAAAAAGCGTATTAAAAAGATCGAGATCGAGACTTCTTAAAAAAGATGTAATACGCGGAGTGACTTCTTATCCAGGTAACTAACTATCGAGGTTTGGCTGTACCTTCATAAGTTAAAGACTTTTTTCTGGAGCCTTAAGTATTTAACTTCAAGAGGTTTTACTGTATAATTTCCCTATTAGTCGCGAAAATAAGCCTAACTCCTGACTAAAGAACGAGTACTTCAGAAAATATGAAAAGGAGACTTATAAATGTACGACATTTTAATAAAACCCGATACACAACACCATTCATAGCCTCCCCATCCACTTCCTTTTCCTCGATGAAAAACAGATGAAAAAAAAATATTTAGAGAATAACACATTCTTGTGGATATCGGAGCACACCAAAATGATGATAGAAATCTTCTGCTTACCCCCACGTTCTATTAATCCTTTTGTGATGCGGGGAATAAAATAGGGGTTTCAAATATAATGCGTTGGCATAAAAGGAGGAGGATGGAATAAAGCGTAACAATCGTGCGCAGCCGACGGTTATGAAATGCTAAAACATTTAACAACCCATCATTAGGGGGCCCCATCCGAATAATTTCCAGGGATGAAGGGTTCCTGTTCTTGGCGGGGACACCTACGGAGGGGCCAAGCGCGGTGGGACAGATTCATTGTTGCCACCGGGGTAAACAGGGCAGGTGTTCCTTCTCCCACTCATTGTTGAAAAAAAAAAAAAAAGGATGAGGATGAAAGAATCTTTTATATTCTTTCAGACTTAGCCTGTTCTGGATTTAAAAAAAAACTTTATTGGATTCAGTTTTTTGAATACATTTTATTATTTATTTTTTTCTTTTCCTTTTCACGGTTGCAGTCAAAATAAGATTCAAGAGATTTTGAAGAATGGGAGAGATTTTTATAAGACGTACGAACTTACTTCAGATTGCGTATTTAACAAGCCAGTAGCAGCGAGTTGAAAATGAAAGTCAAATATTTGCCGACAAAGAGAGGGTATGTCGTAGGAGCCGGCAGTGGACCTTCAACAATGACTGAGTCAATAGATTCAGTATTCAGTATAACAGATTATATGTATTTAATGGCGAATATGAAACTTAAAAAATTCTTGCCAGTTTATACGGCGAGTTATTTTCTACTTATCTAAGGAGAAAATTACACAGAAGTACGTTTCATAACATTTTCTGTATGAGCAGTTTTGAAATATTTCTTATAAAAATTAAATTTGATTTTTTTTCCTTAAAAAAATTCATATTAACATAATAAAGAAACGGAATTTAAAATTGCTGATATCAGTAGCTACTAATCACATTCGAAAAATTACTTTTGCATTAAATAGATCGTTCATTGGGGAATATTGTAACCAATCTGACACCACGCCATGAATCGTGTACTACCTTATGAATATAAGCCTAAAGGTGTAACAATTCTGGGTTGTACCGATCAAAAAAATAAATGATAGCGCCATTACTACAAAAAATTATTAAGAAAATGTTATAAAATTCACAACAATGGTACGATCGATTTGATTTTGTCCATAATTATGTAAAAATATACAGAAAACGATCATCGCTATTTTAAGAACCTGAGAATCCACCTTTTCCTTAATTTTTAGCAATGTTTATCATTTTTTAACTTTACGAAATTGATTTATTCGGTAGAAGGTTTTTTTTTTAATTTAGCATCTATATTATAGATTTATTTTCAAACTTATTTTTTTTTGCCAATTTTTTAAAATATTAAAAAGTTTTACTCAAAAATGTAGTAAAATTCTCACCTTTGGTCCAATCAACTTTCAAATTTGCTCAACTACTTTAAAAAATTTAGAAAGGAGAAAATGCGTTACAGTATAAATCTGAAAATCTTCGAAAGTTAATATTCTGGAACAAATAATACTAATAAGCTTCATTTAATAATAAACTAATAAAACGTTCTTTTATTGCAGTTTTGCAAAAAAAAGAATAAATAAATAAATAATAATAGTAACAAAATGACAACCGTACTACAGAGTGGGGATTTATTTTTAAAAATCATTAAAAAAAACAATATTAACTTTCTGGAAAGAATAATAGCAAACAAACAACTTCTTGAAGTATTGATAAAAATAAGCAGACTAATGCGACAGTAATAATTTGCTTACAGATTCAATTTTTTAAACACTGTTGTTATGTGAAAAAATAGAAAACCAACCTAAAACATTCTTCTTCTGTAGAACTGTAAAAGAACCAGCGAACTAACGCGTAAAGTAGTGATTTATTAAAAATTAATCGCATTTTGTTTATAGTTCTGATGGTACAGTTCTGTATTGAATATTGATTCACAAAAGTTCCTCCATAATGGAAAAACCATATTAACTTTTAATATATAGCACCATCGCTTTTAATATATAGCACTTTAGTGCATATTTAAAATCTGGAAGTGTTTCAGATTTTCTTACTTTTTTTTTTTCTTTTCGTTTTTTGATAAAGGCCAATATATCCAGAAGCTCTTCAAAATTAATATAGGACGAAAATAATTTGTACCTTTTTGTAAGTTTTCATCATTTAACTATCTTATTTTTGTAGCCAAGGGCAACCCTACACGGTAAGCAAGGTAATCATCGCATCGGGGCGGCTTCGAAGGGGCGTCATTTGAACTCAAAAGCTAAGTAGAGCATAAAAGGGGGCGTCTTTTTTACGTTAGCAGAATGCGCCACTTACCCTAGGGCCGCCCTTGTTTGTAACCATCTTAATTTTAAATTCCATTCAGAATCTGAGAGATGTCAGTGCCAAGAAAGCCAGCGAGGAACAGGATTTTCTCCGAACAAGATTTATTAAGATGGTGAACCAACTGGTCCCCGAAGGCGGCTAGTGAAACATAATTAAAACACAAAACGCTTGCGTGTCGATTCCGCTTGCGATCAAGTAATCTGCTCATATTCTGTTACAGGCATTAAACCCTTAACATCGGCTTCTTGGGTAAATTCCGTCACAGTTTAAAAAAAAAATCAAATAAATAAATAAATAAAAGCACCAGTATAGCAGTTTATGTATTTACGACCACATCTACAGAATTAAAAAGACACATATTTTTTTTCTCCGCGCAAACACTCTTCTGAAGAAGAAAACAGTTTTACAGGAAGACAACCAACACATTTGCAATGCAAATCTTTTTACCGTTTTCCAACAAATTTGAAAAGTTTTTTTATTTCATCCTTCTGTTTGTGTGTATTCGGTCTTCACTCTAGCTATTAATTATTACGAAATGTATATTGTATTATTAATACGTTCTGTTCAGTATCTTCCTCATTGAAAATAGACCATGTAGCTTTTACTGGAGCATAAATTATTTACACTGTAATACGTTCTATGTGGTGTTCTTCAAAGAGACTATTAGAAATAATCGAATTCAACCAGTATAAAATTAGTATTGATATTCAGCACAGCATAAAACATGTATTATTAAATAAGCATGATGAGTAAAGATTTTCTTTGTGCGTCCTTTTAGATCCATACCAATTAGAAAAAAAATAATTTAAAAAAACATAATTGCATTCTTTAAAAAATTAATAATTTTATAGAATAATTGTTTTCCCGAAATTTTGTGATTATTGCAGATCTATTCCTATTTTCCGAACAAATAATATTATTAATAGGGTGTGTTGAGTTGTAGCATGAAAACCATCTGCCTGCGAGAGAAGGGGGGGGGATTAGTCGGAATACTTTTGAAGAGGTTCTAACGCGTATTCACGTTACAGCTAGAGAAAACCGACCAAAATTCCAGACCTTTGCATGAAGAGCCTTGCGGTAGGCCCAAATTCGGGACCACATTTCAGCTGTCTACGATGTTCAGTAAAATTATATTAAGTTGGTAAAATATTGAAAATATTTTCTATATCCTTTTTTGATAGAAAAACACTGATGTATAACCATTGATAAAGCATAGTTATACGTAAATAAAATATGAAAAACTGAGAAATTTTTCTCTCTTGTTAGCACTAGAGTGCTATTTCGTTCATTCTGGAATTTTCTGTCGATATCACATGTGAGCATATTGTTGTAGGCATATTTTTGCGGACATATTTTTGTGTATTGATTTGCGTCGACTTTTCATTGCATTTTTAATAGGGTTGCTAGATAGCACGGGGGAGAGAGAATAGAATGTTGAAAGTCGCC
The DNA here is from genome assembly GCA_038373885.1 of Cheiracanthium punctorium. Classification (NCBI taxonomy): domain Eukaryota; kingdom Metazoa; phylum Arthropoda; class Arachnida; order Araneae; family Cheiracanthiidae; genus Cheiracanthium; species Cheiracanthium punctorium. The sequence continues at coordinate 197,934 of JAWZYV010012175.1, forward strand.
AAGGATTGCAATTTTTGATGATTTTCGCCAACTTTGGTGTCAAAAAATAAGTTCCCACCGCATTTGGCGAGAAGTTGGCAGACTCTACAGTGTATTACAAAGGAGACGTATAATTAGAATATGCCTGATGAAGATTGAAAAACACCTTAGGTAAACGATTTTAATATGGATTTCGATTCAAAAAAGACAAACACAGTACACTCATGGATTATGATGCACATTCCAAACAGTATTTATGAAGGTGAAGTGTAGTTAGAATATGCTTGGCGAAGATTGTAAAACAATATTCGTAGACGATTTAAATGTAGATTTCGATTTCAAAGAAGTGTTTTATGGAACAAGGTAGAAAAATGCAACGCACTCACGAATAAGGATGCACTTTTTCCAACAATAGGGTGTAGTTCGAAGAAACAAAATCTCCCTCAACGTCTAGGTACACAAATTGAAATAAACTAATTGTCCCAGGCACTCGAGAAAATTCAGGATAATTATTTATGAGCTGTATTACTCTCTGTAATAAATGAAACAACGGTGCCTTTTATAAAACTTCCAGAAAAAAAGATGTAACATGGAATTGCACAGCAAAAGATCAGTGACACATCCTTCTAAATTGTAGATTTTTAAGAATTTTTTCTGAAACTCTCGTAACTGATACGGGTTTATCGCTTATTGCAGTGTATAGTACAGCTTGTTAAGAGGCACTCTAAAAATTTTGAAGTGCATGACATAATTAGTTTATTTGTATTTATGTACCAAAATCACATGTTTTTTTCGAACTACACCGTTAATGGAATAATGGAATAAGGAATAAAAGTAGGGATGACCCATGGACTATATTACGTTCTTAATATATAGCCCTTTAGTGCTTATTTAAAATATAAAAGTGCTTCAGATTTTTTTTATTTCTTGAAGTCAAACCGTAACCAATTCTATTTCGTTATTTATCCAAGATTAGATCGAAGACTTAGAAGTCGGTAAGAATCGAGCATAATTACAAATCTCCCCTTCAGAGAAATAAAGAAGGTTTTATTGACGTCCATCCTATGGAGTTAGTTCTCTCGGAGTTCCCGTACGGAGCCTATCCATGCGCGAAGGAACGCTTGAAAAGGGACTCGTCACAGAAATGCCTGATCCATTTTCACAGCACAAAGAGCACAGCAGGAGCAAAGTGAACTTATTTACTGCCTCGAACCGTAATCCCCCCACATGTCAACAAAAGCTGAAGGACCCGGCACTTCTGAAAGAGTCTCAGGCAACCGCGAGAGCTGTGTACGGCTCCCACACAAGCACACTTGAAAACTGTGTCCGTACACGCTCCGATTTGCAGCGACAATTGCATGAATGCGCCGCGGCTCTTGGCTAGAAATGTTGGGGAGCAGGTGTGCATTTGAAGTGTTCAAAATGCTAGGAGGACCAACAGCCCGAATGAGGCAACTGTGAGGCCTGGGAAAAAGCAAAAATGTGGAGTGACTCCACTCGACTTTCCGAACACTTACGATTAAGATCATTACTAAGCGTTTAAATAAACGCTAGCGCACTTTCAAGAATTTATCCCCATATGCCATAATGTATAAAAGAAATCTTTGTCGTGGCCCAGTAGAAAAACTATATGTCCTGTACACACCTAAATCAATACCGGTCTTGCGACGGTGGTTTATAACATATATACCTAATTTGAGCTAATCGAATGCCCCGTTTAGGAGCTATCGTATTCACTCACATACACACAAACTCACACGTACATACATACATCTCGTAAAAATAGCATAAATGAATTCAGAAGATCTCAAAACGTGTAAATACACTAAAATCTCGAAGTCGAATTTTTTCATGATTACAATACTTTCCTTACATGGTACATGCTCGGAAAGTAAAATTTGGGTGCCACGCGATAACTTACCCCCCCCCCCTTTTTGAAGAAACAATTATGATTGGTTTATTCTGAAAAGTTTTAAATATCGTCTTGTCCCCCCCCCTTCCAAACACGAAATTTTTATTTAAGTAGTCTGAAATAAAGTAATATAAACGATGTCAATGAAACAGATAATATCAGTGAAACCACACGTCGGTTTGCTGTATCGACTAGAGAGCATTTCAACGAATTGAAAAAAGTTTAAATTAGTTTATCTTTAAGTCTAAATTTGAAATATTTTCAATGTTCATATTTTAAATTCGAAAAATTATATAACTTTAGACAATTTTTTCTTCTTCATAACTTTATTTTAAATTTATAAAAGCATAAAATGTAACAATTTTTACTGCCCTAATGTCTACTGGACTGGACAATCGCCTCGTTTACCCTGTCAGTAAAAGCACTGAGGGTACTGAGGAGGACCGAAAAGTAATGTCGTTTTTTACATAAAGTTCGTAGAAACAAATTTCCAACAAATTTTTAACTACAAACATAAACATGGAATTCACACTTGTTACATTTAAAATAAAAAATCTGAAGATATATATATATATATTTTCTTTCATGAAAGATGTCCACATCGCCCTGTTTTTCAAATTAGCCTCCTTGTAGGAAGATATTCGAAATGTCCTGAAATCGATTTTTAGGTATTCGTGAATGTTTTATTTTAAGCAAGAATTTTATGGATATCGCTTTTTTTATCTCTGAGAGAGATATGTGAAAAGAACATTTTGCACCTCTACGAACCTCGGAAAATATTGTCTAATCCGTTACACACATGCGTTAAAAACACTTGCACATGCGTTACCACATGCGTTAAAAAACACATGCACTTGTCGAAATCTGGATTTTTAGCTTCAGCAGTTTTGGCTTGGCGAAAGGCTGTCACACATAAGAAAAAGTGACCTTACTTTTACGACATTTATATTTAATATTAAATTTCGCAATCCAAAGATTAACAAATAATGGCACATGCCTCCCTCTCCTTCCTCCCACAAATTCTCTCCCCTCAACACGCACCTAAAATTTTGATGATAACCCTAAAATTTGTTAACTGGTAATTACTTGCGTCAGTACATTGTAAGACTGCGTTGCGTCATGCACTTGCTTTCCCAGGTAATTCGAGTATGTTTCGTCACTGAAACTAGGACAAAATCAATCACATACATTCTTGTTCATACCAAGAGTAATTTATAACAGTTATAGGAAGATGTTTCTTCCAGTCAATGTTGCCAATTTAGCCATTTTGTAACCAGATCGGGCCACTAAATCTGTTCTAAATGCAAGAATTGCTTCAAATGAATCCATGCCCAAGGAGTTAATCAAATATGCCCGACGGCTCAAAGAATGTCTTGATGTTTGCTTAGTGGTTGTCACTATTAACCCATTACCTAGTAGCACAATTAGTCCAAAAGACGTTTAAAACACGGTTTTTAACGTCAAAAAACGTGTTTCCAACGTAATTTGAACGTTTTTTGAACTAGTTGTGCTACTAGGGCTAGCGCCCAACTTTTTCTAGCACATTCTCAAATTTATGTTGATGCTAGAAGTTATAAATAAATTTCCGGCGTTTGTGTGGTATGAAGAACGTAAATCTTTTTCTAAAAATAAAAGTAAGACAGGGAAATATTCGCATTTAAACTTGTTATCGCTCAGTGTTTTGTGGAAATCAGATTTATTATTCAAGAAATTAAACTAGGAAAATAAACTAATGCTTAAATATTTGAATGACTTATAAATTTCGGGACGGTCTAAAAATAGATCGCTGAGCGTTAATGGGTTAAAGATTCTTTGTTAGAAATTATACATTTACCCCTATTTGTCTCTGAAGAATATTTTTTAAACTCAATACATTCTTAAATCCGAACATTTATGGCAGGAATCCTTGATTAGATCCATAGATATGGCATTTAAATATAGCGCATTAATCAAACTTGAGTGCTGTAGTGAAAGAAACACGCATTTATCAAAATCCATTTCGCATAATTCAACGGATGTCAACGAGAATTTGTTCATCATAAAGGAGATAAATGGGATCTTATATTGATCATAATAATTCATAATAATTTCTGGTATTTGAGCTCTACAGATTTAGTGCAGCAACCAGCTTTATGTGTAATCATGTAGGGTAATTCTTCATCAAGTGTACATTTTACTGATACCTCTTTATATCTCAACAACTAAAATATTTTAAACTTTTTTACTAAAATGTACAGAAACAGGTTATAAACACACTGAATGTTTCCCCCCCCCAGTTTAGTAATTTATGTAAAAGTTTATTGACCGAAATGGGTCTTTTGTAGAGTTTAATAAAACGGGTTATTTTTTATTTTTTGTATTACTTAAAAAGTATATCTGCAGTACACCAAAAATGTTACTGAAGAGTTTGTGAACGGTTTAAGCTCACAACTTTCCAAACAATCATGACGATTCTAGTAAACAATCATTCATTCTGACATACGAAAGAACGCTAAGTGCTGCAATAACCAACAATGCGACTGCTGAAAGACAAAATACACAAAATCAATTAAAAATTACAAACTTTTCAGATTAAAAAAAATATATTTTTTTTGCTTATGTTATTCAAAAAAATTAGTTATTAAATTATTTTTAATACATCGTAATTAATTTATGCAGCTTTAATTGGCACATCCTCTCAAAGAAGTATTCGAGTAAAACTCAAACTTCCAGCATGGCTTTCGTAAATTACACTCTAAAAGAAGATTTTAAAAAATCGGTTGATTACTAAGAAATCTCTAGGAAACAAAGATTCCATCACTTTTTTTAGTATGATGCCATAACTTTCCTTAGTATAACTACTAAATAAAGCCATGTATGTAAATTAATTTACATGGGTTTATTTAGCAGTAATACTAAGAAAAGTTATGGGATCTTTGTTTCCAAGATATTTCTTAGTAATCCACTGGTTTTTTTTTTAGAGTGTAAGAATTGTTTATTACAAAATAAGACTTGTATTATGTATAATTATAATTTTTCATATTCCAGTCGAGATGTTCATTTTTCAAAAACTAATTAATTCTTTGCAAAGCTAAAGTAGGAAATTTCGCTAATACTCGAAAAAAAATTTTGAGGGAGTGTATGTTGGTGAGTGTATGTACGGTGATATAAAGGGCTATTACTGAATAATCCACAAGTTTCTTTGACATTCTACTATATAATTATATTCATTTAGTTTAACTCACTTCATCATATTGCATTTGTTACACTTCTGTATAATAATGAAATTGGATAATTTGAACTAATATAATGCCAGCTAGCACATCACATTAACTAATCTTGATGCTTTCACGCACACTCGTTGAATGCCTATAGGGAAAGGGCTGCAAACGGAATAACTACCCCAGGCGGCTCAAACTGCAGCTACGACACTGTTTTGTGGGATACATTTGGATTATGAACATGACTGTAGCAAGTTATGTAACCTGTTTACAGTCTACATTTCGGCACCATATGTATTAGATACAAATATTTACGGAAATATCATTAGATCTTTGAAACAAAAAATATTTTTCTGAAGGATATTAAACTAGGCAAATCTTACATTAAAAATAATAATTTGAAATATAAACTAAAAATGCAGTACCATTTAAACATGTTAAAATAATAAAAAGTAAAAATCTTCATGAAGTTTACGCAACGTATGTTTTAAGAGATAGAATAAAGCTTTCTATCTCTGAGGTATAAAGTAAACTCTTTATACTTTATACCTCCTTAAAGGAGGTATAAAGTAAAAACTAGCTAACACAGAGCCTGTAAATACAAAGGAAAAATTAACAATAGAAAATATAAGAACTAGTATTTTTTTTTCTTTTATGCTTGTGTTCGGGTTTCTCTTACACTTTTAAACCTTTGCACCGTTCAATAATAGCGATAATAATAATTGTAAAATAACAGAGAATATCTCTACTAAGAAAGAAAAAGACTGAAAACAGGTTTCAATTTGTAGTAATTATAGGAATTCATTAAGTTGTAGATAACATTTAAAATTAGTTTAATACTTTTATCCATAGAGAGTAATTTGAAGATCTACAGGTAATAACAGGGAATCATATATTTAAGAGACAGAATGAATGAATAGCAAATAACATATTTTGATGCAGATTTAAAATAGATGAAGCGTTGGAGTTATTGTGAGAAAACCTTTTCAGTAAGTTCATATTTTTGATCTTTAAAATCCAAAATATACATTAATTTTTAAAGCAGAGTTATGCTTAATGTAAACTTCGACTTTAAAAGCTAATTTTGATTAAATAAATAAAAATATATATTTTTATATAGTGTATGAATTATTTTTGTAAGCACTAAATACACTACTCTCGTTTAAAGTAATACTCTTTAACATTTAAGAATTATACATGTTTTTATGATTGATTTGACTACTTTTTGCAAAGAAACAGCCTGACATATTACTCAATCACTTTTTTGAAGTGCTTTTGCTGTTTTAATTATTAATACTTCAAATCTTTTGATATTTTCGCTTGATATTTTTCGTTATACCTTCTGCTTCATACTCGTAAAACTTAAAAAAGTATTTTTATACTTTGCATAGTAATCATACTATTAAAATATTTGCTATTATTATTAATAATAAAACTTATTATTTTTTTATTACTAGTTGTAGTTCTATTATTATTATCAACAAATTAAAATGTCATCACTTTTGACAGAAAATGCACTGTTTCCTTTATTTAAATTTTTATTCACAAACGGGTTTTTTCTAAATCTCATTTTAGTCACACAAACAATATTAAAAATTCCCTTCGTCAATAAAATAGTGTTTTAACTTAAAACCCCGCACCACATTACAAAGTAAAGTGGATATTAATATTCATGCTTAAATTTAATTACAGTGTTTTCTTTTTTTAATTTCAAATATATTTTACATTAAAAAACTAGCTGCTCTACAGGGATACATAATTTATAAGTTAATTTATTTTTAAAGTATGTTTTCCATTTTTTTAAATGAATTTTTAACGCATTATTTGGGTTCTTTAAAAAAAAGTTTCTTTAATGCATTTCGTCTTTAATTAAGGTTTTGGTTTATGCTAATAGTTTAATCTGAATTAATAATGAGAAGAATTTATTTAAAATACCTCATTATTGTAAAAGATGATAATTAAAAGGTTTTTCTTGTATGAAAAAATATTATATAAGAAAAGCTATTGTTTTTTAATGTTTTATGATTGAACTTTCTAATTCAATTGGTCATGAAGTATAATCAAAATAATTCGGACGTTTTCAGGTAAAAGAAAAATACACATAAAGACTTTATAAAACTAAATTTAAATGTTAGTATAGATTTAGCATTAATGATGTATTCAAGTTCAGTATAATTTACGAAGTATTGCATTTTCAAAATTTCCAAATTATTGTAGTACTCAGATAAAAAACTACAATAAATTACTTGACCATAAGGACATCTAGGTAACTCAAATATACCGATATTCTGTTAGTTTGCCCAGTATTGTTTAGTTCTCGTGAGAACTGAAGAGTATCGTAATTTTGTCAGTGATCCTTTCATCGGAAATTGTTCAAATTACTATGAGACTACCCCTAAGGAATTTCTCTTTCTAATAAAAAAAGAATGGTCAAAATTGGTTGGCATGGTAAAAAAACATTTTTTCTTAATTTAAAAAAAATAAATAAAAGTGAATCAAAAAGTCGATTCCGACTAATTGACAACCTCTTCTTCTTTAAGTGCACATAGAATATAAACTGGATCAGATTTTCGAATTTTCAATTATCGGTCTAAAACTTTAGAGCAGACTGAGACGATTTCGTTCAGGTATAATTTGTGCCTGTTTAGAATATGTAAATACTTCAAAATAGGGTTTTTTAAAAATGTAAACAAAGTGGTATGGTGAAAATAAAACTTGAAATAATAGTAAACAGAACACTCTTTCGCAAACACTCCTTGCCAAAACCTAAACTTTCTGCTGTTAAAATGATTTCCGCCATCTGTCTGATAAAAAACTTTTGAGCAAAGTCGCATATGGTAGAACTCAGAATCCAAATGAGAGTTTCAGCTATTGTTTGTGAAAAAGCTTATTGAAAAATATTTTTGCTTCGATTAGTACTTCTCCATTGGGTGTTTTAGATGCTGCACTCAGAAATCACGCAGTAGTTTCAATAGAAGAGACTACCTAAAAAACTTTTTGTTTTTAAATACATTACGTAGTATAGTACACATTAATTAATATATAACTTACTGGACCATTAGTCCTGTTTAAATTATTTAAAGGGCGAGACGATAGAAATGCTATAATAATCTTTCTAGACTTTGTGGGAAAATATTAATAAAAACTACTGTGTCGATCTCGAAAACGCACCCCTAGACCTGCGGAAGCTATAAAGAACGGATAAAGGAAGCATAAAAGTGGGGTTGGATTATTGTTGCCATTTGAGGACATGCCCTATGGTCGAACTGTTTTGTATACAGTACATGCACTAGGCGTTTAGAAAATTTATGGACACTTGACTTGTGAAAGAACTTCTCTCCTCCAGCTGGCAGCAATGACTTGCGTGGTAAAAGATCACAACTGATTTGCATTTTGCTACTGAGCTGATGCGGAAGTTTTGCTTCTCAAGCATTTGTGTGCAATAGATGGGTGGGCTACTTGAAGATAGTACATAAAGAATGAATATCCTCCAAAATCTTTATTCATCCAAATAAAAAGGTATGTTTACCAACAAATATGTTCTTGAAGATGCTGCTTTATATAATATTTTGAAAATATCTGTGTTTTTGTGCGAAATTAAATAATGTCTCTGTATAAGAATAACTAACCCTTTGAAGTGCAACCATTTCTCAATGCTGAAGGGTAGTCGTTGCCATAGCTCGATTTAACTACCAGCAGCATGGCAGACGATCGAATCGTTCATCGTGTACACCCTCCAAAAAAAGTATTCGAGCAAGAGATAAATTTCCTAGGTTGGTTTCGTATATTAAAATTTTTTTATCATAGAATATGACTTAGGCTATGTACAAATATGAATTTCAATATTTCTGACAGGTTGTGCGTTTTTCAAAAACTCAATTATTATTCGCAAATCTAAAATAGGAAATTTCTCTCTTGCTCGAATACTTTTTTGGAGGGTGTACCACAGATCTAGAGAACATTTTCGACATAGCCGGGTAGCTGTGAACGATTCGATCGTCCGCCATGTTGCTGGTAGTTAAATCGAGCGATGGCAACGTCCGCCCTTTTTTTCAGCATTGGGCAGTCTATGCAGTTGTTCTTCTATATCAATGTATTTCTATCGTTCTCACTAGCTTTCAGCAGCGGCCATTTATGTTAAAAATAAACCTGAAAATTTTGTAAATAATCGACAACTATGACGGGATATGATGTGCTAAAATGTACTATCGTGTAACTATGAGCCATTGGTGGTAGGGATGGACGCGAGACGAAAAATAGGCGTCTCGCGTCTAACAAAACAGCCTAAAAGCTTTGTCTTGTCTCGCAAAATCCCTATATCGTTATGTTAAAAATGTGTGTCTCGTCTCACTAAAAATAGTCTCGCGTCCATTCCTTGGTAGCAACTTTGACAAAAACCATAACAGTAGTTTTTATCAAAGAAAACATATGAAGTACTGTTTTCTTAGAACTAATTATGAACTATACATATACGTAAGTCGCCAAATTAAGAAAAATCGACATAGGTGGCAAATACGCAAGGTGTTCCATAGATTTTACTTAATTAAAAATAGAATGAGGTTTAAATTTTTATGTTCAAAGGAACATGCACGAACCAAGCTATGTGTAGCTCGGTAACATTCTATCTGATCCAATCTTTGGTTTTTTCTGTTGAAATTAAGCCTTTTTTTACGAATAAGCCTTATTAGGGGCCGAATGCCTCATACGGAAAGCGAGTCTAAAGGCCCTGGCCCCTATTTATTTAAAAGCACATTTTGGAGTCACACTACGAAGGTACTTATTCTAGTAACTGTCGGATAGTAATGATGCGTGCTCAAGAAAAAGTCAGTGATGGCTTTTGCTGAAGTCATTGTAGATCCATAACCTGCCGATAACAAAAGTAATTTTGAAACAACCGAAATGAATCTTGTTAATAATTGGAAAGGCCGGTAAAGTGATGTTAATCATTCACTGGAAAAAAAATCCAGTAATGTTTCTTGCAAATAATGTCCAACGTTAGACTCAGAAATGTCATACAGAAATTAAACATTCCTATCGGAAAACTTTGCTGCTTACTTTAATGTTCTTCTATAAATATGTCTTTCACGATTGGCATTAAAAAACAAGCAAGTCCCTTAAAAATAACCCACATTGCAAAACAATTCCGAAAACATTCCTTGTAAATAATGAGGAGATGAATTCCAAGAAACATTACTTTAAAATACCATGAACTTTAATGAACAATTTTTACTGAACGATACAATTCAGTGGAACTTACTTGAGTTGTTCAGTAAAGTTTCTGGTATTTCCATGGAATGCTCCTTGGAGTTCTAGATACCTCAATTGCCCATTATTTCCAAGGAAAATTTCTAGATTTTTTTACAGTGTTCGATGGTTTTAAATGAGCGACTGTGAATATGTAATTTCGCGTATCAATAATGAATGCATTTCTTTCCGTTCATAATAAAAAATCTTGAATGCCCGACTTATTTAAGCACGCAATAGCTTTCATACCTTTATCAAAAAGTTGCATTTGAAAAATGTTTACGGGTGCCACTCTATTGTAAACCTGAAAGTACCCAGGTCTTTCACTTACTGTCATTCTTTACAGCTTCACGTAGATTGTATCTCGAGCGGAGGCAGCATGAAAGAAAAATTTCTATGATTTGTATGCACCTGGATCTGAAAGGACAGATGTTTGGGGTGAGTGTGTAGGTAGGTCCATCATGTGGAAATCAGATTCGTTCAAGCGTTTTACAAAAAAGCAAAATTTTGTTTAAATGTTTTAAAAATGGTTCATTTAAAGGTTTAAAATGAAATTTTTATCTAGTGTAATGTGATGATATAAACATAACTTTGATGCAATAAAAAGTGATTAAAAAATAATACAATAAAAATGCATTCTATTTAAGTTGACATTTCTGTATTGATGGCAATATCATAGTAAAATAAATATTTAAAAAGTCCTCCTATATTCAAGCTTTTTTTAGAGATTTTTTCAACTCAAACACTTATTGAAACATACAAATTTAACCTGACGCACTAATCAGCAGCGGAGGTACTTCATTATGTATTGCTCTTTTATAATATGAAATAACATATGTAACTTATAAAAGCTACTGGGTCGACTATTTACTTACTATGCAGGGTACGTTGGGGGTAAAATGGGTCGATATTTCTTTCTGATCAAAATATTCTGATCAAAAATATAGGTAATTCATTAAATGATATCTATTTTTAGCCAATATTTTCAGACATTATGTGGTAAGATTTATTCTGATTAAAAAGTTTATTGTATTTGGAAGCTTAATTTTAGCTTCATTATGCTTATTGAATCCATATTCTTTTCTTGTGTCTCCAATAAACTTTGAAGAAACTATTACATTCCTGAAAATTTGAGAAACTCTGTTGTTATTTTCAATAAAAGGTTTAAACAGCTTATTATAAAACATAAACGAATTTATTTTTTTTTTATTTCTATTACTATTTTAGTGTGGTGGAGTTAAATGGGTAAACAGTGAGGCTTATTTTATATAATATTTCAAAATGCTCCTAATAAACTATTTAATGAGTGCAAATGTTGGCTACTTATGCTTGAAAATACAAGCTAAAAATCACTGAAATGCAAACTACTTATATTTTTAATTTAAAAAATATGCTTACTCATTTTACAGTACTTTATGATGCAACAATGAGGTGTAGTAATGCAATGTTTATCTCGAACCTAAGGCTAACAACTCTGAATGTAATATTTTTAAATCTGAATAATTTGTATGACATGATAGTACATAAATAAAATTTGATAAACGATATTAATTTTTTTAGCATTTTCAAAAATTTATTACCCGTTGTACCCCAACTTTATGGAAAAAACATTTCTTAATAAAGTTTAATATTTTTCCATTTAAAACTAATATAGTTGTAAGAAATCTTTACAGGTGTGAAGGGAATGAATGCATTGCATAAAATAACATACAAAAAGTTGCATGTTTAAAATGATCAGCAACAGTATATAGCCGATGAATAAAAAAATGCCTGTTTTCAACCCTCTTCAGCGATAAAAAATACCTTACGCTTTTATAAATCATACATTATTTCGCATTGAAAAAAAGAAGTATTTCATGGATTTATAAATACCTCCGCCGTTGATTGGTAATACAGAATAACATTCTATATTGCAATAAATGTTCGAGCTTGAAAAATCTTTCAAAAGTAATTTCATGCCTTTCAGTTAATCTTTTAATAAGAATCTTGATTTAAGAAAACATTTTTTTACTGATATTTTTTTTACTGATATTTATTTAGTTCTTTTTAGTTCTTTTCTTTATTTGGACATGACGCTTGATATTTCATTTTATAAAACTAAACAGAGTCAATAATACCAATAATACTGCAGTATACTTAGAGATAAATTTCATCTTTAAAATGGGAACAGCATAATTAGAGTACGTTTGGAGCACTTCGACCTCAGGTGAACTTGAAACTGGACATGTGAAAAACTTGCAATAAATATCTATTAAAGTTTAAAATAATAATATTTAATTATTATTAGTTTGATGTTTTGTAATTACGTGGAATTTTATGGAATCACGTGATATTGAATTAGCCGGACTAAAAAATTGAAAAAGAAAAACCTTTCAATTATGCTATTACATTTCATTTTATGAATACGATTTCAAATTGAAAATGAAAATTTAATTTGGGAAAATATTATTACATTTTTTTCAGAAAACGGGATTATTGCTGATCGCATTTTCTGAAAAGATTCTACTGCTGTACAAAATACTATTCTTCTGGTTCAATTTTTCTTGTATAACTTAGCTTCCAGCTATCGTAGGAACATAAGTAAAACAGTTTTGGAATTCTAATAGTGACATATAAAATATAAAAAATACATTGCAAATAAATAATTCTACGAAACTTTTTACAAAAAAGGATTTTTTGAGTAGTCTCATACCTTAACTTCTAATATTTCAATAATGCAATTCCATATATATGTGTGCAGAAAGACTTTTTTAAAAGACAAACTTATCACAAAAATCATGAGCGCAGCAACTGCAGATCTTCCATTGTTTATAATCAAATATAAAAAAAATATGAAAGAAACCCAAATGCACCCAAGTCATTGTCAAAAAGCAATTAAGTGCGACAAAATCCATAAAGCAAATTGAAAAATTACATTAAACCGGACATCATCGGAGGAAGACCTGCGTAACTGCTAGTAACAGTTAGAAAGTAAGTTAAGTATTTTTTTTCTTCATATTTTTTTCATACTTGATTATATATATATACATAAAACATTCAAGACAATATGCAGGGTTTGCTACCAGACTGACAAACTTGCAGGGGGTGTAGGGGGTACAGAGATGGATGAGAATCGCATTGCAATGCTTGGTCGTAAACGTCGTCTTCATGTAGCTGTTAATAATCACTTTGGAAGAACAGTTGAAGTGTGCGTCTAATTTCTTAACCTAGTTTCATAAACAATGGTCTTTCCTGAGACAATTTCATAAATGTAATGAAAGAAACAATTCTGAAATGGCAATTTTTATCAAGTGCAATCGGTGTAAGAGGGATTACTTTTTGAAAAACCATGGCCGGAAAGTTTACTATCACCTGAACACTTCTTCTAAAGTGATTATTAGCAGGTACACGAAGACGACGTTTATGACCCCGCATTGCTATGTGATTCTGAACCATCGAATCACCCTGTATATTTCAAAAGCAAGTACTTGATTCTTTTTTCTCTATCAATGAATACACATTCAAAAGAGCTTTGGTTTATTTTATGTAACTCTTATAACTATTTTTTCCATGAATTTAGTACTTGGTAAACTACTTGGCCGTACCACTTGGTACTAGTGACCCAAGTGTAGTACGGCCTGTAAAATCGGTGTTTGTTTTTGAGAACGAGGAAGTTATCAATTCTATTCGTCACATTCGGTGACGTCACACTTTCTCTGCTCGCAAACTAATAAATGAAGTTCTAAATTTATCCTCAGGTTCATCCGTCGCTTTATAAATAAACTAATAATAATAATAATAATAATGATGATGATAATGATAATAATAATTAACCGTTCAGGCAGTCTCTTCTCTTGAAACTACCACATGATATATTAACGTATTCTTACTTATCGTTTAGTTAGGTGTAAGGTTATTCGTTGAAAAATAATGAATAAAATAAGCACTTTCATTTCAGGAAATATTTATTAAGACGATTTAGTGTGCATTACAGTCTAAAAAATAACGGAACAAATACTGGAAACTTTCCGTAAAATTTTACGGAAATTCTCTGTTTACATCTGAATACAGAACAATTTCCGTATATCAAGGGTCAGCACCTCTCTGGAACAGAATTTCTACTGGAGTTTACAGGAATAAATTCCGTAAATATACGGAAATAGTACTAGCTTCTCAGCTGCCAGTACATTTTTCGTATTTTCATGGAAATTATTTTTACAGTGTATTCCATATTATCCTAACAAATCTACTAAGACTCTGTTACTCATGCTAACACAATCTTCTTTTCTCTACCTCAAATGCTCAATTTAAATCCTCCATGGTTGAATCGCGTGAAATATGTCAAATCATGTTATTTCCAGGAGCTATTTAGAAACGCTCAAATTGCAAATGAAATTTATATTTTGTGGCAGAGTTTATGAATTTCTCGCATTTAAATACTGGCGTTACGTTTTTACCAGCCGCAAAAGTGTTAGGTATTTAGTATTAGTTAGTTTTAAAACGGAATAATATTAAAACTTAGATTTCGTTGAAAAACATTTTTTGTTTGTTTAGACAAGACCGTCATGGAGAAACGTAATCCTACGTTTATAAAACAAAATAAAGTAAGCCATCTGTGTTTATATATTCTTTTCAAAATATGGAAAAAAATAAAATATATTAAAAAATAGGTGTTTCATAAAGTATGAGATTTTCTAATAAAATGTATTTTATAAAGTCCTTTTATGCTTACGGAATGTGTCTTGGAATGGAAAGACCTGTTGACATGTCGAAACAAATCAATGAATTCATATTTGCTGAATAAAATTACTCTACGTTATACATACCTTACATTACATACAATCGTTGAACCCATTGAGGCGAAACCCTTTACCAATGCTGAAAAAAGGACAGCCGTTGCCATCGCTCGACTTAACTACCAGCAAGATGGCGGACGATCGAAACCTTCATCGCGTGCCACAGATCTAGAGACCCTTTTTTTGAAGACTGAAAAGGCTGTGACGCACAGCTAGCTGCCGTCAAAAAAGGGTCTCTAGATCTGTGGCATGCGATGAACGTTTCGATCGTCCGCCATCTTGCTGGTAGTTAAGTCGAGCGATGTCAACGGCTGCCCTTTTTCCAGCATTGGGAAAGGGTTGTGCCTCAAAGGGTTAAAAGAAGTGAGATATACATTTTTTTTTCATTTTAGTTGATAGCAACCAATAAATCTAGATTAGTCCAAAGAGAAGATGCTCTCTTTTAATTTCATCAGGTAAAACAGGTTAATGAAAAATAAGATGCTCGTTCAGTTCACTCAACAGGATAGAGATACACTCAACAGGATATAGACCCTTTTTTGACAACAGCTGGCTATGCGCGGGCACAGCCAGCTGTCGTCAAAAAAGGGTCTCTAGATCTGTGGCATGCGATGAACGTTTTGATCGTCCGCCATCTTGCTGGTAGTTAAGTCGAGCGATGGCAACGGCTGCCCTTTTTTAAGCATTGGGCAATCTATCCAGTTGTTCTCGCATTCTTCCATTTTCCAGCAGATGTCAGTGTTAAAAATAATCGTGACCATTTTTTTACGGGAAATGATGTGCTAAAAAGTAAAGGATTTTCGTGGAGCTATGTCACCCGCAACTATTTTTATAGAAATCAAATCTATTCTTCGTGACTTGCAACAGTTAAAATGTCAGAGTTTGGTGTTCCAAGAGCGGGAACACTGCGCGTTAAAGGGTTAAGTATCGGAGTGACGTTTTTCCAGAAATTGTGTGATCAAACATACATACCCAACTCTCCCTTCACTTTCAGCAAAGGAATCGAAGACCTCGAGTTCTGGAAGTCAAGTACTCATAAATATTGTAGGTGTACCACCACCCTCCATAACTCCCTTGTCTTTTATGGCCGCCCCCTCTGTTCGACATAATGCTCCCTTAGGGACTAGCTGTTTTTTTTTTTTTTATTTTTTTTTTTTTTTTTTTCTGAGCCAGGCAGGCAGATATTCGGGCGATTGCCTCTACCCCTCCCCGTCCTCGATTATAACTGCAACACTGAGTGAGCTACTCAGTGATGGATTCAAGCGGGTGGAAACTGACAATCGACATCAGCTGAGTTTTAGGGTTTTTTTCCCCGATATCCTACTGTAGATAAATTATGGGATACATCTGCCCCCCGTATGTAGATTAGGAATTTAAATGTTTGCCGAAATCATTACCCGCTTTTGGTCCCCAAGAAAATGGTGAACGCACTGAATAAATACTTTCCTGTGTTTCGAAGAAATCGTGAGATTTTTTTTGGTCGACAGATAAAACTACTTATGCCATGGATTTTTAGGATGTCTCTTCACAAGATGTACTATACACTGTAATAAAGAATAAAAATGCATCTGTGATGCAGTCCGTCACACATTTTCAACTTGTTCTGTTTTTAATTTCCCAAATTTAATACTCTTTGCCTTTTTCAAATTCCCATCTTTCTGACTGATATGTTATATTAATTCTGTTTTGTAAATTACTTCGTCTATTATCGTTAAAGTGTTATTTTTCTTTTGGTGGCGTCCATCTGGCGGGTATCTTCATTCCCCCTTGTATTTTCCCACGGGGCTTCTGTAAAATTTCTAGAGTTAAAAGCTCTCCATATCTATCAACTGTTGGCGTGCCGATATCTAAATATTATTACTATTGTGTGATCTCTGACTGCTAACTGATTTTTTTTACAATCTGGCGATTTAGTTGGCGACCTTTCTTTCTTGCTTCTAGCACGCATCAATTGTGAAATACAACTGCCCGTGTTTCTATACTCGCAATAATCCATCACTGATTGAGTTTCTCACTGATGAATTCAAGCTGGAGGAAACTGATAATTATTTTTTTTGCGCCAAACTTGGCGACAAATCACCAAAAATTGAAAACCTTGGTGACTTTTAATATTTGATCTGTCTGGCAACCCTATTGAAAAATGGCGACAAAAACGCGTCGACATCGAGAAATCATGCCCACAAATTATATCCTCAGAAAATACCGAAGTGAACGAAATAGCACGCTAGTGCTAATGATTGAAAAAAATTTAAAACACCCTTCTTCAGTTTCTTCTCGTTAACTCATGTCAGATAAATTAACTTTTACAGATGCGATAAACGCAGACTTATCTCTTCTCCAGAATATCTCGCCTTGCGAAAGAGGTAAGAGTGGCTATAGTCTGCCCGCCTACGTTCCTCTACAGCCGAAACTTTTATTTTAGGAGAGAGAAATCGATTTTTAATCAAGGTGGATGGAAATAGTTAGATTATCCATGGGCTTTGTCTCCAAGCAACAAATGTTTTCAGGGGTACTCGAGCAGCTCATTGGGGACCCCGTCTTTTACCTTCAAGTGGTGTGTATAAATTACCGGAATAATTTAGTATGTGTAGGCCGTTGTTGTAATTTTGGTGTACCTGATTCAATAAATTACTGTCGTAATACTGACTTTTTATTAAAAATGATGTATATAAGAGAGTCGTAAGGAAAAGAAGTTTCCCACGGCCTATAATGGGAAGAAAATATTATCACCGGGGAAAATTAATGACAAAAGATACTGCAAAATTTCAGCTACTTCTCAACATAACAATAAACTGACCTATATGAACACTTGCCACACTGTAGGATAAGTTCTTATAGTCCACTGTCACAGAGTCTGAAGCCGGAGAATTTAGCCTGCGCATCACAGTCTTCATCTGTGGGGAAAAAGATACCCGGACAGGAATTTCTTCAGGTGCAAATCCCTGGGAACGAAATCAGTACTGTAGGAAGGGCGGTCAAACACCTCCCAGAATTTTCGCATCGAGAAAAAAGTTCCCAGAAATTTTGCTAGGAGGTGTTTGACCATCTACCCTATAGTAGTGATCTTGCTCCCAGTGACATGCACCTGAAGAAATTGCTGTCCGGATATCACTTTTCCACATTGGAAGAATACAAACAGCTGTGATACGCTGGCTCCATTCTGAGGAGGCAGACTTCAATGACAATGGACAGTAAGAATGTATATCATTGAACAACTAGTACAAGAATTCAGTGTTTTTATTTTTAGAAGCTCATTAAGGCTCATACATGAAAGTTATGCGAACTAAACTTTAAATCAAGAAAATTCCGCATCACATTTAAATTTAATTTGCATTCTAAAGCTTTCAACCAATACCTACGCATAGCTCTATATCTCTCGCCTGCTACGTGCAATGCCACCATCTCGGTCATGATAAAAAAGCGGATTCATCCGAGTGCATAGTCTTCTGAATACGCAAATCTACCTCTCTCGGCATTTTAATATTAATTTACACAGAACCTGCAATCTCACGCACCATATTTTAGAGTTACCGAGCCGTAAGTAATCAGAGTTCCCTGCGACGTGAAAGAGGAAAAAAAAAAAATCCACTCTCTCAGCAAAGCGCTGTAAAAATCAGAGAAATTCTCCACTTTTCAGATTCAAAAAGCCATAAACATTGTTACCGCATTCTTCCTTTCTCCCCGCCAACAGTCTCTTTTGCCGGATTTTATCTGCCGGATAATTCTTCCTAAAAGAGGAGTAATTTTCTCGCCAGTTGCCCTCCCCGGCTTTTTCCTTATTTTTGCTCCTATTCCTTTTTTTTTATTCCTCTTCGCTCGTTATTTCCTTCTTCATGTGTGTTGTAAGTCAGCTCGACTGTAAGATGGAATGATACCATGTACGGGGGAGTTTATCGTATTTCTTCCTCTTTTATTTTGTTGTTGTTGTGAAATGTACGTTACGAATAGACGTCGTGTGCTTCTGTACTGTATGTCAGATACAGCCAAGGGATACTCGTTCAGTTCAGTCAACAGGAGAGAGATACTTGTTCAGCGTCATTAACAAAAGAGAGATGTATGATCTTTTAGTTTAGTCGACAGCAACCGATATATTTAGATTAGTCCATAGACCAGATGAACTCTTTCAATTTGATCAAGTGAAACAGTAAAAGATACTATATTTTAGGCAAGAGGAGAGAGATACTTGTTCGGCGTCCTTAACCCTTTGAGGCGCAACCCTTTCCCAATGCTGAAAAAAGGGCAACCGTTGCCATCGCTCGACTTTACTACCAGCAAGATGGCGGACGATCGAAACGTTCATCGCGTGCCACAGATCTAGAGATCCTTTTTGACGACAGCTGGCTGTGGCAAAGCCAACGGTTTCCCTTTTTTCAGCATTGGGCAATCTATCCAGCTGTTCTCGCATTCTTCCATTTTTCAGCAGATGTCAGTGCTGTTTAAAAGAATCGTGACAATTTTTTTACGGGAAATAATGTGCTAAAAAGTGAATGATTCTCGTGGGGCTATGTCACCCGCAACTATTTTTATAGAAATCAAATCTATTCTTCGTGACTGGCAACAGTCAAAACGCCAGAGTTAGGTGTTCCCAGAGCGGAAACACTGCGCGTTAAAGGGTTGACATGTGCAATTTTACGTTTTTAGTAATTTGACCTTTTAACACCGGGATTTGGTGAACGTTTTTGTTTGTTTAAACATTGATAAAAATAATTAAAATGAAACTACTTTTATAAACATAGAAGAGAAAAACATCTGAATATCTACTTTCACAATAATATGAAATTAGTGGTATCAACACGTGCGATCTTTTAACAGATAGAATAAATGTCCCAATAGTCATCATTTTATGAGGAAAAAGGATTACAAGCTTATTATATGAGTGACAACAAGTGCAAGAATTATCTTATCTTGAAATTTTTGAGGACTATTTTACGTCTTAATTAATTTAACCTTTTAACACCAGAGTTTGTTAAGCGTTCTTGGTTCTTTTAAACATTAAAAAACATTAAAATGGACTACTTTTACAAAAAGCCACTTTAAAATAGCTGGAAAGAATATCTTCACATCTATTTTCACAATAATATGAATTTAGTGTCAACATGTGCAGTCTTATTTTCTTTTTCCTAATGGGTGGGCACTACATATACAGTCACCTAACAGATAAAATGAATGTCCCAATAACCACCATTTTATGACGAAAAAGAGTAAGAGTGTATTATGTGAGAGACAATGAAAGAAATAATACTATTATCTTGACATTTTTTAGGGTTATTTTAATTTTTAATCAATTTTACCTATCAACACCAGAATTTATAGAGCGTTCTTGTTTCCTTTGAACATTGTTAAAACTCATTCAAATGGCCTATTATTGCAAAGAAACGATTTAAAATAGCAGGGAAAAAAGCATATACTTTCAGAATAATACGAATTTAGCATCAACATGTGAAGTCTTGTAACTAATAAAAAAATGTCCCAATAACCATCATTTTATGAGGGCAAAAAACTACGATCTTATTATGTGAGAGGCAATAAAAGAAAGAATACTATTATCTTGAAATTTTTGAGGGTTGTATCACCCAAGGGCTCATCAGAAGCCTTGGCCGTCTTTTTATAGCCCCTCCCTTATTCCGGATTATGTGTCCTAGGAGAGCAACAATTTTCTCGTCTCTGTACTCCCCATTCCTCCTTACACATATATATATATTTCTCCTTTCTCCACAAAGATCTGCAGTATGATGGCTTTATGGTCAGATGATTCGTGCATGGTCAGCATGTGAGAGACATGACCTCGTTGATGTATCAGAGGGAGACAAAAGGTGTGTGGGTGTAGGAGGGGGGGTGTTAAATGTGATTTAAAAGATATCAGACAGATAAAAAGAATTTTCTTCATTGTTAGCTTTTTTTAAAAGGAAGGCAGGTTGGATCTCAGTTTGCGTAGTATTTGATTTTGTATTGTACCTCTAGTTGCACTTTTGATATGGTTGTTTGTGACTAGATATTCGTCGTAGAAAATTAAATCAGATCAAAGTCTTAGAAGGACAAGCGTTTTTCATCACTCTCCAGTTTTTCTAGTTGTCTGGAAGGTTAATATGTACATTTCCCCCTAAAGATGGATGTAAAATATTTAAAGCCGTCCCCCCCCCTCCCCCACAACTTTGTTGTCATTTACAGGTTTTGTGGAAACTACAGAAAATATTTCTGAAACTGAGCTAAGAAATTTCAATAATGCTTACTTTTTGGGCAGTGAAAGTGTTGGGATTAGATGGTTTTAAGGTTCGACCACCGCAAGTTAGTTTAGATTGGGAATACGGAGTATTATCTACACTCATGATCTAGACCAAGGGAGGGGGTTCCCACAGTGGGGGTCTTTCTAAGAGGTCGTAACCCATATTTACGTGAAGTTTCGAATAAATCACGGGAAAGTCCGGACGGCTAGATAAACGGGCGCTAACTGGGTTTGAACCAAGCAATTTCCGTTTCCTAGTGTAGAGCGTTAAAGAGAAGTGTTTAACGTTTTACACTAGGAAAACGAAGGAAAGAAGGGAAAACGAAAATGAACGAAACTATAAAACTTCAACACAGCCGAATATGTGCACTTACTACTGTTTAACCCTTTAACGCGATGCGCCCTCGCCGTGAGGACACAAAACTCTGACGTTTTGACTATTGTCTTTCACGAAGAATAAATTTGATTTCTATAGAAATACTTTGACAAAGCTTCAAAACTACAGGTCATACATGTAAGGTGGTTTATAGAGAACCTAGATGGCCCAGTATCACATAGCAATATGGTGACTATGGTGCCGGGAACGTCGCTTTCATGTACCTGCACTGCAAAAAAAAAAGTCTGTTAAACTGACAGAAAAAAATTGTCAGCGAGGACGCCAGTTTATTTACAGAAGTATTTCGTATTTTTTCCGTATACGGAAGATTTCTATAAAATAAACTGAGAATCTGTAAAATTTACGGAAGACTTCTGTAAAACAAACGGAAATAAACTGGCGTCCTTGTTGACAGTTTTTTTCTGTAAATTTGAGACTTTTTTTGCAGTGTGTTTATAATCACTTCCTAAAATGCGTTGATTTAAAAGAGAACTTTCAGATGATTCTGTTCGGCTATTGAAGGAGAAATAAGGCAGAAGGAGAAATATGGGATGACTGAAAAAGTAAAATTACACATTTTAACAATATTTGTTTTTAACTAATGCTTGATCTGCTAAATTACAATTTAAAATTTGGGTTAAAATTTCATTGTTTCACTTGTCCGATGCAATTTTACCTTATGCATTTTCTGTGTTTTCGTACTTTAATAAAAAATGCTGGAAAGAGCTAATTTCATAGAAATAAACATATCAGTAAGTTTGTGGTAATTATGACAAAGTGTCAACTGTGGGTGACGCGATATTTAAAAAAAAATCATTTTAACCCTCTAAGCATCTTGGAAGTGAAAAAATAATGGAAAATTGTTTTCACGGTAAATTCTCCATACAGCTGTAAATTTACAAAACAAGTAAAATTTTGATAGGAAGATTTATAATTATTAAAAAAATAATTTCCTAAGTTTCTTAAAAGCTTTAATATGAAAACATAGTTTATGATACCTGACTGTTATAAATAATTTAAACTGAAGATGTCTCGCAGTGAAAACTGGAATGAAATTTACGGAACTTTACGTCATAGCTACTTGGAGGGTTAATCATAAACTTACGTCAGAACATCGGGCATGAAGGTTATAATGTATTTTGCATGAGATAGCTGTAATTTTAAGTATTTAAGTGATAACACTTGAAAATTCCAAAAATGACTTATTTTTATTCCATTCATTGTATTCCCAGAACTTACTATTTTAAAGACTCGGAGTGTTTTTGAAAACTTACTTTCGAACTCCTAAGTTACATTTATAATTGTTTGTATTAATTTATAATTTTATAGAATACGACCTATAAAATTCAGTAAGCGACTCCAATCAATTGTTCTTACGAGTTCTTGAGATTCCCAAATTTAACAAGCCAATACGGCCCCTGTTAGAGAAAAGTTTGTAATAAAAATAAATGAAATTTACTTAATAAAGACATTGTGTTGTATCATGGACATTTACAATACATCAATTAGTTGCATTTAATAATTTAAAAAATTACAAAACTTGCGTAACGAAGAGAAAGAACCATTGCCCGGACAAACTATATACATATATTAACCAAATATTTGTTTTGGGTGTCTATAGCAAAAACATGTTGAGTTTTCAATTCAAAGTGAAACTTTTATATTTAGCTTGAACCATTTTTTATTGATTTAATAAAAGTTGTAATACTTAACTATCAACCGAAAACAAAACAGTCTAATTACCCCATTTATGTAATACTTTTGCACCATTTCTTTTTGATTTAACGAAAGTTGTAACACTTTACTGTCAAGAAAAAACATAGTTGCTATGATTCCTCCATCCATCAATGATCACAGTTATCCTAATTTCTTGCGATTCTGTGATTTTGATGGGGATAATCATGACCAACTCTTGAGTTATAACTAACTACAGAATGTCTGGAAATAAAATTTATTTAGGTATTTTGAGGTCAAAGTGACCCTTTAATTACTTAACAATTTTTTTAATATGAAGAAAAATAAAAATTCCCAAATCTAAAAAAATTTAAGCTCATAATTACCCCTCCCCTACTTACCCTGATTATAACAGATGCAAAAGATCGCGTTTATCTGTCTACAATAATAAAGGACTCTGTATGAAGACGTGAATTCTTCCTAGTGATAAAATTAAACCTCCACTAACTATCCTTTATGAGAAGTAAATTCAGCCGATGTATGCGAGAAGCAATAAGTACTATTATCGCAAAATTTTTGAGAGCTCAATTACAATCAAAAATACGATGTCAGGCCTTTGCAATCTTTTTATGGCTCCTCCTTTCTTCTGGATTATGTGTCCTAGGAGAGCAACATTTTCCTCAAATCATCTATTTATATATATACTTTTTTGTTTCTTTTACTAAGGTCGACACTGTAATGGGCGTACGGTCAGGTGATCCATGTACGGTCAGTGTGTGAGATACGACCTCGTTTTATTTCCGAGGGAGCCAGGGGATCAGGCCGATTTAAAACCTTTTCTGAAAGATAATGATGGAAATTTGATTTAACTCCTTTGAGATCGATTGTGAATGTTTGATACTGGTATTTATTCTCTAATTTTATTTTTTATATTATTTTTACGTTTAAAAAAATCCATCAAAGAAAGTCTTTTTAAAAATAAATGCCGTTAAACATGAATGCATTCATTCTTATAATGCAATTTAATAAAATTAAGTTATTAAAGAAATGTATTTTTTAAGACTTTCCAACTAGGCAGAAAATTGTTAATGATTTCGATCTGCCTATCCGTCCATCTTCCAACTGATGTAAATCTGCATCGATTAATGCGACATTTATAGATGTTATTCCTATGTACTGTAATAAAGTACATTATTGAAAATCATGTATGTAGCATCTATCGTTCTTTTACAGGAAAGGCCAAAATTGCTGCAATACTTTATGCTCAATACACGGAAAAAAATGTTTTATTGATTCAACCAAATTTCCGTTGGTTTTAATTCAAAGAAATAATTTTGTGTTAATTTAAAGAAATATTTTGTTAATTTAACAAAAAATTCGTTAAAAACGAAAAAATTATTCGGTTGAAAAAACGTCAACCAAATTTTCGTTGGTTTTAATTCAAAGAAATAATTTTGTTGAATAAAAAAAATTGTGTTAATTTAAAGAAATATTTTGTTAATTTAACAAAAAATTCGTTAAAAACGAAAAAATTATTCGGTTGAAAAAACGTCAACAAAATTTTGTTAAATCAACAAAATTTTGATGAATTCAACAAAACATTTTTCCCTGTAGGTAGCCATTATTTAAAGCACATTTTAGAGATATTTGCACTTTCCAATAAAATAAAATTGGTATACAAGTAAGTTATCAAATATTACATAATAATGCTGTTCATTAAAATTAGCGTATGTAGCATTTATAGTTCTGATACAGAAACACACCAAAAAAAAAAAATTCCAAAACATTACGATGTACGGCAGTATCGAGATATTCATCCATTTCAAGCCACTACAACAAGTAAATAAACGTCTATAAATGCTTGCTCTTCAATTGTAGGATGGAATCAACATTTAAAGTTCTTCTACAAGGTCTCGTAACATTGCACACGGAGTGTTAAACATTTTTTAAAAGCTATCCCGAAGAAAAGTTTGATGACAGTACATTGCCAAATTTGACGCGAGAGACTATTTTGCTGAAAAGTGTCTCATTATCGATACGTTTGCCATGATTTATATTTCTTTTATAGAATTTCTTTTGTTAGAGAAAGAAAAAAAATACTAGAAAATAGTTTTGATGAATAAAAAAAAATGTTAAATCTATAGAACTCTTTAGCCCGGAAAATTTTGATCTATCAACTAATCAACGGTAATTTTGTGGATTCGATAAAACATTCATGAAATCTTTCATGATTTGACAAAATCACTTGGTTATAAAACGCCGAGAAAATTTTGAATTCAACAAAACACCTTTTTTTTTTTTCCACTGAAAAATCAATCGCCGAAGAGAGTTAAGGCAACAAAAATGAAAACGCTGTCTTAGCGCTTTATATATTTTCACAAGAGTTGTGAATCACCCTGTAGATACATATGAAGGGTGTTCAAAAACTTTCACCAGGGCTTTCATTCCTGGATAATTCCCCATAAATTACAAAATTATGCAAAAAGTACAGAATTTCATGGTATGATTAAATTTTCCGGCGATTAAATATAAATAAATTTTTAAATCGCTTCCGTGCAAAAAAGTTCCCAGTTAGTAAAATGTGCTCCGTACATTAATCATGTGATGTAGGAAATTTTAGATTTCCACAATAAAAAGGCTCAGAGCTGTGAAAATATATATATTTAAACGCTTTTCAATTGCTCTTGAAGAAAAAAAATCACATTGTAAAATCCCACGTTTTAGAGGCTGTATACAAATTACGAAAGATTACAATGATTTCATAAGCACCTACTATTTTTGCTATTATTGGTATTGTATAGCACCTTACCAGATGTTTTTAAACATACACCAGAGACTTTTAATGGTGAAAGTCTGAAACTTTGTAAATCACTCAATTAATGTATGGGACAAATTCTACTAAGGAGATTTTTTATTTTTTTATTCATTTACTTTTTATTTTATTATTTTTTTTTTTCGTGAGTAAAATTTTGTATAAAAATTTAAGTTTTGCATAAGAAATTTTGCATTTATTTAGATGTTTTTAATCATGTGTAAATTGTAATCAACTCAACCAGGTGTCGATTCAGATGAAAATTATGACCGTTTTGTGGTCCTTTCGCAAAATTACAATTAACCGCCCCTTCACAAGAATATAATCGATTAAAACTCCTTTCATTGGAATTCACCCTTTATTTTAATCTGTTTTATCAATTATTTCATAAAGAGTTTAAGTAAGTGTTGAAATTCACAAAATTAGGTACTGAAATTCACAAAAATAAAGAATTTTCGTAAAAATGGGACTCTGGAAAAAGTTTCTTAATCGACCCCTGAATACAATAAATTCTGTGACCTTTATTGCGTAAGTTTGTAATGTATTGTGCATACCTAAGATCCATATTTAAGAAATAAAAGCTTAGGTCAGTGTTTGGGGGGACAACCCGAATTTAATTATTTATTTTCGAAAATACTTCATTTGCTAGCATCTTCCATTAAGAAAAATTGCAATATTATTACAACAAAATATAAATATCTAAACTATTATTTGTGACATATGCATGGAGGATTTTTACTTCCTTTATTTTAAACTAAAACTTTTGAAATTAATTCCTGCAAAAAGTGTCAACTTACGGAGGCATAGGCAACGACAACGGAGGTAATAGAATGATCTTATGTTCACGCTGCCTAGAAAATTATCCGAATTTTAGAGACGCATAACTAATGTAAGTGTACTGAAAAATTTTTACATTCAATTTGGTACCCCTATAACTATATAAACCATATATAACCATAGAAATAGTTAATATTCCAATAAAAAATTGAAAGGTATAAATTTCGTAACAGTAAAATTTAAATGCTATTTAGTAAATGTGCTTATTAATAAAGTTATTTATGCTATCGTCAATAACTTATCCTCTTACCAATTTAAATTTTGATTGAAGTTATAGGGGACGATGCTAGAAATTTTCAGAAAATGGAATAGCAAAAGATCTTTACTTTCTAATGGCCGGGTCAGCTGCCTACTGTAGGCTACTACTAGGAGGACCGCAGGTTTTGGTATTCCTTTAATAAGGGTGAGCCTATTAGGCAGATCAACGTTGCCCCTTATGAGTGGTCTTGCTATTAGCAGTGCTAATAACAGTCTTTAATACACTCCTCATCTTTGAACGGGTGCCTTAATGTATATAATTAAACAATTACTAGTCTGACGTTAATATATAGTTTCAACAGAAGAGACTATTTTAACTTTTTCTTTTCTTTCCTTTTCTTGTTCATTCAAATCTTAATTAAAGTTTGTACTCCAATTAGTTTTATATTGTTACTACAGCTTTTGTATATTAAATAAACACACAACTTTTATTTTCACTTTGATTTAAACAAGAAAATAATTAAATCTATTGTTTTGAATTTTTGTTGCAAGATGTAAAAGGAAAATTCGATATCATTCCCACAACCATAAAAAATTCAAAGGTTAATTAAAATTTTTATTATGAACTGTTATAAAAATATTAAAGCATTGCACTTCCTAATATAAAAATTTTGAATTCTATACAGCTTTCTAACCTCAGATCCATAATTTACATTAATAAGCAAAAACGGAAAAGCAAATATATATATATATACTTTATATTTACGATTATGTTCGGGGTACTTAAAATAACAACATTTTCTGTCTAATAAATTTAAAATTCTATCTCGAGTTTGCAAAGGCAGACGATAAAAATGCGGTATTCTGGGATAGAACGAAATAATACGAAAGGGCTTTCGTCGCAATCATTGTTTTTCGGAAATAGTTTTCCACGAAAGTAATAAATCGTCGGGAAGGAACCTGCTATTTTTCTGGCTCCCCTGGGAGCATTTTGTTTATTTCCGACGTACTGCAATGATTCTTGAGATTCCCGATAGAAACTACCTATATTCATCTCATTTCTTTCTTTCTTATTTTTTTTCGTTTCCTTTGTTTCCCAGTACAACTTTTAAGCACAGCAATAGGAACGAAAAAAGGAGTATATTCTTTATGAGTTGCGTTGAGTGGTCGTATGTTCAGCGAATTTTACGATTCCGGAGATAATGATCGTAAATTATGTCGCTTGTTTATGTCTTGTATCTAGCATGAAATTTACATGGTTTTATCATTGGAAAATTTCAAAGGCCATTCGTCATTACATTTTACTCGAAATGGAATGGTTTGTTTTCGCGATATATTATCGGGTTTTTCTTGCATTTTATTAACAATACCTTGGAAATATTTATTTATTTATTTACTCATTTATTTTGTGCGTCATTATGTATTTCAAATATTTTTGAAATAGAAATAATAAATGATTGTTTTACTGTTATATTCCGGCAATAAATTCCGGTGATTTTTTTTCTTTGAGTTTTTCGTTGTGTGGTATTATCCATTTCCAATATTTTGTTTCAATATGTTTGACTAGCAAAAACTATCTGTTTTACTATAAATTGTATTATAAGAAATTGTAATCAATGGCTATACATTAAGAACAACGAC
Source organism: Cheiracanthium punctorium (assembly GCA_038373885.1). Classification (NCBI taxonomy): domain Eukaryota; kingdom Metazoa; phylum Arthropoda; class Arachnida; order Araneae; family Cheiracanthiidae; genus Cheiracanthium; species Cheiracanthium punctorium. The sequence goes on from JAWZYV010012175.1 coordinate 226,805, forward strand.
TGTTAGCTAAGATCGAGGGCTGCCCTAGGGTACGTGGCGCCCTCCCCCTCACAAACATAAAAAAGGCGCCCCCTTTTATACTAACGATCGTTTTTCTCCGATTTTTCCAATCGCATCGGGGCGCCCCTTGAAAGATAGTGCCTCGATGCAATGTTTAGCTTGCTGCCCCTGGATAAAATACATAAGTATTCGAAATTTCAGCTCAATTTTAGCGTATTTAGAGTAAATTTCGGAAGTTTCTGAAAATATTCAGCTAAAATAAATTTTTAAAATTCATTTTCTTAAAATTAAATTTTCAAATCTAATCTATCGCCTCCTTTATATAAGGTCTCTCACAGCTCCGCATTGAGCCAGAGGACATTAGAAACTACCGTCATGTTACGCGACACAGAAATGTTTCATAAAGATATTTACAAATAAATAGATATAAATAAATCCAAATGTAATGCGATCCATTCATTTTTTATAAAAGAAATCAGAGAAAACAAAATTTAGTCAGATAAGCATTTATTTATTACTAGCTGAAGTACCCGTCGTTGACGGGTTAGTACCGAATGCAAATTTCCAAAAAGCAAGAACTTTCGTCAGCATTGCAGGAGTACACAGAATGGATGGAGTATGTTGCCAAAGTAAAGAAAGCGAATTTATAATTTTTATGCATTGTTAAAATATTACAGGTTAGAGAGTCACTAAGTAACATCATTTCATTCGCTTTAGTCGGAATTATGTGATGCGCGAACGAATGTTGGCGCATATTGAAATAATTTTCGCAAAATCTCAAAATCTAATTCATATTTTTGAAAAATTGGAAGCCTAGAATTTAAGTTGCAGTCTTTCGTTCAGTAACAGTCTTCAGTTCCAGTCAGTCTTCAGTTGCAGTCTTCAGTTCCCTGCAGTCTTTATTTCGTGATTGTAGAACAAAATTTCAGCATTTTAAAACGATTTTCACAAAATCTCAAAATGTAATCAAAATATTTTTAAAATTCTCTCTCTCTCTCTCTCTCAACGCCTATAAATTAAGATTAGCAACTACCTATCATATCACCAAACTTCGTATCATTCGTAATAGTCGTTATTACGTGATGCTTGAAGAAATATAAACGTATTTTGAGAGAAGTTTCACAAAATTTCAAAATCTAATAAAAATGTTTAAAAAATTGGGCGCCTATAGTTTATGTTGAGCAACCATCTATCATGTGACCAAATTTCACATCATTCGCTTTGTCGTTATTACGTAATGCGTGAACGAAGATTCACTCAGTTTTAAACGATTTTCGCAAAATCTCGAAATCTGATCGATTTTTTTAATTAAATGCTTATATTTTAAGGTGAGTGACCACCTATCATTTCATCAAATATCATTTTTTCACTTTTGTAGTTGTTACGTGATGTGCGAACACAAATTTACGCAGTTTGAAACGATTTTCGCAAAATCTCAAAATCTAATCAAGATTTTTTTTAAAATTCGACGCCAATGTTTCAAGTTGAATTACCACCTATCATGATACCAAATTTCATTTAAATCGCTTCAGTCCTTTTTACTTGATGGGCGAACACAAATTTACGCACTTTCAAACGATTTTCGCAAAATCTCAAAATCTAATCAAGATTTTTTTAAAAATCGGCGCCTATGTTTTAAGTTGAGTGACTACCAATCATGACACCAAATTTCATTTCGATTGCTTCAATCGATTGCTTTTATACGTGATGCTCGAACACAAATTTATAGTAGGTATTTCAACAGCAAAACAACTGTTAGATGAGATATATAAATATGCAAATTTTAGCTCAATTTCAGCAATTTCAGGAAATTTTCAGTTTAAATTAATGTTTGAAATTAATCTTATTAAATTTAGCATTAAGAAGCGAAAGAAAAATCGCTTACACAATTTAATACACGCATACAGTGTATGTAAAGAGTTGAATGAAAGAGTTTATTAATAATTTAGCTTCCGAAAATATTCGCCCACGTTCGTCGGCGTTATGCGCTTTTATCACAAACCATTACTGAACCCAATCTAATGAAATCTATTCATAGTGCTTTCTCTTTTCGTTTTTAACAAACTCGGATAAATTAATAAGCACAAAAACGAAAGGAAATAAAGTTTCCTCATAACGCCATAATGGAGACAAAACAAATCAAAATGAAAGCGAAGTCGACAGAAAAATGGATTTTTCCGTTGTGCCCTTTTGTTTCGGGCTTTCAAAAGATCCCATTTAATAAGTCTCGGGGAATAAATAGAACGCAACACTAGACAAAAGAAATGTTTTCCTGGAGCGATTTATTTCTGAGAGAATGGCAACTATTTAAAAGTAATAGTAAGCGAGATTGAACGTTCGATAAGTACGTTATTTCACTTTTTTTTTTTCATTGGATATATGGAATGTCTGTGCAGACATTTAGATAGGGTTTAGTTTATTGCTTATTTAATTTTTGAGTTATTTAACCCTTTGAGGCGCAACCCTCTCCCAATGCTGAAAAAAAAAGGTTGAACGTTTCGATCGTCCGCCATCTTGCTGGTAGTTAAGTCGAGCGATGGCAGCGGATGCGCTTTTTTCAGCATTGGGCAATCTATATAGCTGTTCTCGCATTCTACCATTTTTCAGCAGATGTCAGTGCTGTTAAAAAGAATCATGACCATTTGTTTACGGGAAATGACGTGCTAAAAAGTAAAGGATTCTCTTGGAGCTATATCACCCGCAACTATTTTTATAGAAATCAAATCTATTGTTCGTGACTGGCAACAGTCAAAACGTCGGAGTTTGATGTTCCCACAGCGGGAACACTGCGCGTTAAAGGGTTAAAAGTAATAGTTACCGAGATTGAACGTTCGATAAGTACGGTATTTTACTTTTTTTCCCATTGGATATATAAAACGCATGTGCAGACATTTAGAAAGAGTTTAGTTTAGCGCTTTATTTAATTTTTGATTTATTTAATGTCAAAAACTTGTTATAATTTTGCTTAGTTATAGCTATGTAAAAGTTTTGATAGTATCGGATATGTTATACAGGGTGTTCGAAAAAGGTGGTAATGTGCTTTAATTCTTTATCTATTATAGTTAAGTAGGCAAGCTAACTGAAAAAAAATGTTCAAAATAAGGTCGGAAGTAAGACCCCGTTAAGGAAAAATCCTTCTCTTTAATTGGCAATTTTTAAATCTGTATACGATCTCATACAAAAATTTCCAATCAGTAGAATGTGCCCTGTATACTCGTGAGGTGGTGTACAAAATTTGGGAATTACATTCTAAAAGTGTCCGAGACATGAAGATAAATATATGCAGACTTAATCCACTTTTCAGTGGCTCTAGGAGGAAAAATAATCACTTCGAATACTCGCATTTCAGGGTCGTGAAGAAATTACGAAAGAAAATTATATTTTTCGACTAGTACCAATAAATGTTTATACTCAAAATCATAACTCTTGGTCGTCTTTCTTTAAACATTTCTCTGAGGCGCTTTATTATGAAAGGCTGAAATTTCGTACATCACCTCATTAGTCCATGAGGCACATTTTAATGACTAGAAATTGTTTTATACGGGGCCGTTTGCAAATTTCAAATTTGTAATTTTTTTAAAAATGAACGAGATAATTTTTTTTAACCTAATCGTTTTTCCGACTTTATTTTGAACATTTTTTTTCCAATTGACAGTGCCAACTTATGTATAATCGATAAAGAATTAAAGCTCTTTATCGCATTTTTGGGACACCCTGTATATTGCATTTTTATTTATGCAATTGGATTTAAAGTTATTTTCTCCCAAGATTGTACCACATAAACAATTATAATATTTTTCTATCGCCTTCGGAAACTATAAATTTTCAGAATTCACTCTTTAGAAGTTGCTTTTTACAGTTTAATCAATAGTTAAAATACGAAACTTATAAGACATGGAGAAAATTAATTATAGAACAGTTTTATCCATTGTTTTCTTGATAATCTATAAGTACCTATTTATAAAAATGCTGTATAGGAAATATCACCGGAATCTAATGAAATTTTTGATCGCCTGTATTTTTATTTAAAAAAAATATTTCAAGGAATCGTTGAAATAAAAATGACAACGGTAATGTTACAGGTAAAGAAAATACACATACATATTGATAGGTTTAATCCATATTGTTCATTAATGATGTATTTTGAAAGCACAAAAGATATATTTTGCTATAAAAGCAAAGTCATATTACGTACTTTTTGTGTTTCCTCTATTTAACGTGATTCATTATATTTCAAGCCTAAGATAACAATTACTATATAATTGTACTGCATCGTGCATTAAAGCAAAGCTACTCGAGGGCTGTCTAAGAAGGCGTTCTCACGCGTATTTACGTTGCATCTGGGGTAAAACGCCCAAACTCCTGACCGTCAAATCGATATGTGCACGAAAGGCCTGAACTTAAGACATTCAGGTTTCATCCATCTATCAAGTTTTGTATGTTTATCCACTCGTCCATGGTAGGGTTCAGTTGCTATATGAATAACTGTATGTTTACTTTAAAAGACGAATAATTAAATACTCTTTCCGTATATATATATATAATAATAAAATAAATTTTTCTCATTTAATCTAATTTAATTTAATGTTATTTGAAAAAGCTTCTTTAATCTCGGTTTTACTCTTACTGTAAAGTTTGTTTCTCGGCCATACAAATATTACGCTCAGAGATGATTTTTGAAGTTCCATAAGGAGAAAATTGTTGATTCAGCAGTATTTTCAGTTTTCTGTGGTTTTCGTTACTACGCGCTTTTAGAACTCCTGGGTAAGCAGGTGTTTCTCATGTCTTGATTGACAATCTAGTTAACTAATTACGTTTGAGAGTAACGCCTTCGCGATCGTGCTGCGCCCTGCCAGCAGGTGTAGTAACTAAGTAGTATTTAAGCAAGAGCGCGGAAATTTCGGGAGCCTAGGTTAGCTTTTAGGAGTTTGGAACGTGAAGCTTAGCTTAGCCTTAGCTTCGAGCTTTTAGACTGCGACGTAAGAAGATAGCCACGGAACTAATAAGGTCGCCGGCCTGACTCCTGCCCTCTTTCCGAACTTTGAAATAAATTATTCAACCTAGAACCCCAATGGATTTGTGTCGATCATTTCAACAAGGGATGGCGTAAGGCCATTCCTTACATATATATTTATATATATATATATATAATATAAAATAGCAAAACTTACGTAGTATGGATATCGTATTAATCCTACGAGCAAGTGATAGCACATAACAAAAAGAACAATTAAAAAAAAAGAATAAAAATGGAAACAACAGGCGGCAGATGCTGTAAGAAAAAAAAAGCTATCAAAGCTAAAAAGTTTGGATCAATGTAATAAGTGATATCTCGTGGGACTAAGCCTAACAACAAGAACCCAAACAAATTAAAGATGTGGGAATTTGGAATGGTAAATAGAAGTAAAACACTCCATTATAAATTGCCACCGTGTTCATATTTCAATTTAATGGAATAACAAAAATAGCTACGTTTCTGCAGGTTACATGACAAAAAGAGTTATAAAAGTAACCCAGGGGCTCGACCATAGCAAATGAAGAAAAACAAACGTGGTAAATATCCAAACACGGAGGGAAAAGCTCAGAGTTGATGCCAATACTCGGAAAAAAGGCTGATGCCAACATAGAATTTTAAGTGACAAAAATAAGCAGCAAGATCCAAGGAGTAAAAAGAGAAAATTTAAACAACCAGATCATATTGTAGTCAAAAACAATGCAGTTAAAAAGAGAGAATATATAACAAAAATAGTACATGGGGTGGAAGGAAGATTAAAATACTAAAAATCTAGTATAGCTAACCATATATATATATATATTCAGAATACATAGTGTAAAATAAGTATTTTGAGCATTATTGTCTAGCGATGTATATATTAAGATTTGGGAACGTATTCTTATCTGAAGTATAATTTCTAGTTTTAAGTTTCTAGCTTGTTCGGAATAGAAGACTTTAATTTACTAGTGAGCCAAAGTGATGTGAGTTTTAGAAATTATTATTTTTTCTTAAAACTAGGGGCCAAGGCCCCATACTCGCTACGCTCGCTTTTCGTATGAGGCATTCGGCCCCTAATCAGGCCTTTTCGTAAAAAAGACATAATTTCAACAGACAAAACCACAAGATTGGATCAGATAGAATGTTACTGAGCTACACATTGCTTGGTTCTTGCATGTTCATTGGTACATAAAAATTTAAACTTCACACTACAGTAGACCCCCTCCCCCTCATAACACGGAAGATATTTTGTTATGGGAATCCGTGTTGTACGGGTCCTGAGCTATACTATACCTGGAGTGCGGACTCAGTTGACAGAAACCTCAGTTGACAGATTTGTATATTCGTCGTGTGAAAAAGATATCAATTTTTATATAAATTTTAATAATGCTTTATATGCCTTTATTATGCATCCAAATACTTTTATTGTAAAAAAAGATGATCTAGTAAGTTTCAGTCACATTATTATATAGTGTAATGTTTGCTATTATAATTAAGGTATGTCCAACACTTTATGTTTGTTCTATTTTTAGTATTAAAAAACAAACTAACATTCAAGTGTGTAAGATTTAATGTAAAATGAATAATAACTATGAAAAAATGTATAAAAATTACATTATCTATATAAATAAAATTAGACTTTTGTCTGTACATTTCTTGGAATTCAAAAATTTTGCGATTTCTATCCGTTTCAAGCACCCGGGAATCCGATGCGACCCTCAAAAAAAAGTTTGTCTGTCTGTCATTCTGTCATTCTGTCATTCTGTCCGTGACGCTTTTTTTGTTTAAGCATCACGTAAAAACGGCTGAAGCGAATGATATGAAATTGGGTGTCATGATAGGTGGTCACTCAACTTAAAACATAGGCGTCGAATTTTTAAAAACTATTGATTAGATTTTCAGATTTTGCGAAAATCGTTTCAAACTGCGTAAATTTGTGTTCAAGCATCACGTAAAAACGACTAAAGCGAATGATATGAAATTGGGTGTCATGATAGGTGGTCACTCAACTTAAAACATAGGCGTCAAATTTTTAAAAAATCTTGATTGGATTTTGAGATTTTGCGAAAATCCTTTCAAGCTGCGTAAATTTGTATTCAAGCATCACGTAAAAACGACTGAAGCGAATCATATGAAATTGGGTGTCATGATAGGTGGTCACTCAACTTAAAACATAGGCGTCGAATTTTTAAAAACTATTGATTAGATTTTCAGATTTTGCGAAAATCGTTTCAAACTGCGTAAATTTGTGTTCAAGCATCACGTAAAAACGACTAAAGCGAATGATATGAAATTGGGTGTCATGATAGGTGGTCACTCAACTTAAAACATAGGCGTCAAATTTTTAAAAAATCTTGATTGGATTTTGAGATTTTGCGAAAATCCTTTCAAGCTGCGTAAATTTGTATTCAAGCATCACGTAAAAACGACTGAAGCGAATCATATGAAATTGGGTGTCATGATAGGTGGTCACTCAACTTAAAACATAGGCGTCGAATTTTTAAAAATTCTTGATTGGATTTTGAGATTTTGCGAAAATCCTTTCAAACTGCGTAAATTTGTGTTCAAGCATCACGTAAAAACGACTGAAGCGAATGATATGAAATTAGGTGTCATGATAGGTGGTCACTCAACTTAAAACATAGGCGTCGAATTAAAAAAAAAATCTTGATTAGATTTTGAGATTTTGCGAAAATTGTTTCACACTGCGTACTGCGTTCGCACATCACGTAATAACTGCAAAGGTGAAAAAATGGTATTTGGTGAAATGATAGGTGGTCACCTTAAACTATAAGCATCTAAAAAAAAACCAATCAGATTTTGGGATTTTTGCGAAAATCGTTTCAAACTGAGTGAATTACACATTATGTAATAACGACTAAAGCGAATGATATGAAATTTGGTCACATGATAGGTTGTTTTCAACATAAAGTATAGGTGTCCAATTTTTTAAACTTTTTATTAGATTTTGAGATTTTGTGAAAATTCTCCCAAAATGCGGTTATATTTTTTCAAGCATCGCGTAATAACGACTAATACGAAATTTGGTGATATGATTGGTAGTTGCTAATCTTAATTTATAGGTGTTGAATTTTTAAAATATTTTGATTACATTTTGAGATTTTGTGAAAATCGTTTAAAAATGCTAAAATGTTTGTTCCAGCATCACGAAATAAAGACAGCAGTGAATTAAACAAAATTTGGTGACATGATAGGTTGTCACTCAACTTAAATTCTAGGCTTCCAATTTTTCAAAAATGTTGATAAGATTTTGAGATTTTGCGAAAATTATTTGAATATGTGTAAATATTCGTTCGCGCATCCCATAATTACGACTAAAGCGAATGAAATGATATTACTTAGTTACTCTCTAACCTGTAATATTTTAACAATACATAAACATTATAATTGCCCTTTCTTTACTTTGGCAACATACTACATCCATTCTGTGTACTAAAACAATGCTGACGAAAGTTTTTGCTTTTAGAAATTTGCATTCAGTACTAACCCGTCAACGACGGGTACTTCAGCTAGTATATATATATGTGTGTGTTTACGCGAAGTCAATTTTTCTTAACCAAAAATGTAATTTTTATTATAAATAGGAAATACTTTTAAAAAGTCAACTTTCTAGATATTTTATTACAATAACTACTGTTCAAAAGTATTAAGGTGATGAATTATTCACGATTCAAGGCTTATATATATCAACTACTTTCGTGTTGCTTTTAAAATGATTTAGAAAGCTCGTTTATTTATGAGAGAAAGCAATAAAATTAGATTATCTCTCCATTAATTTTTGGTCGTATTTTTTATTAAAATAACAATTTTGGCATTAATGCACGTTGTACATATTCGAATATATTACTGATTTTTTTTTTCAAGAAAGTTTCAATTCAACAAATATGATCTTTTATAATTAATCTTGTGTAAAATACATTTTTACTAAAATGGAATCACATATAAAATTCTAAAAACCTAACAAATAAGAAAGTGATGGGAAAAACATAGTTTTGAAATTGTAAAAATATATACAGTTTTAAAATCATTTAGCTCGCAGTTAAACATGAAAATATACGAAGTAATGTAAATCCTTTTTTTAAATACAACTTTAAAAAATATATCAGTAGCAAACGTGAAATATATTCAAATTTCGAAACACAATTTTAAACAAAAACTAATTTTGATTTATTTAAGAAGTTTTAATTTTTGATACAATTTTAAAAGCATTCATCTGTAAATTTACTTTTTATTTCCCTGAAAATATTTTTTTTAAACGAGAAAGCAATCACTATCACACAGGGTACACGAATTCAAGTCATTAATCTATTAGATCATTTTTGCCTGATTATCAAGCTACATTTTCACGTCTTCGCATTTTTATCTTAAACCTTTTAAGAACAGAGTCCCTCTCTTGTACTTTCTCTATTTCCGCTGTTTCTTTCCTGGCCCCGTATCACAGACAGGCTGATTCATTAACGAACATTTATAAAAGTAAATAAAGAATAAAATAAAAAAATAAAAATTATTTCCTGACCCCGTATACAGAGTGGTCCTAAACTATGTGTCAAAAATGTAAAGGCAGGTAGAGGGAACCGAGACGGTTCAGAATCACGTAGCAATGTGGGGTCGGAAATGTCGTCTTCATGTACCTGCCACTGGTCACTTTGAAGGAAGTGTTGAAGTAACAGTGAACTTTCCGACTATCCTTTGTCAAACGCGAACGCATTTTTTACACAAAGCACTTAACTAAAATGGATAGTTTACAGATTCAATTTCGTTTCATTGATGAAAGTTTTGGAGAAAAGCTCATTGTTTATGAAAATTTATTAAGAATTTAGACCAACAGTTCTTCCCAAGTGATTATTAACCCTTTATAAGGCGAGTTCATGTGCAGAGTCGAAAGTACTTGGGATTTTTCTGGCCCGTTTCTTAGGATTAATTCATACATTTTCCCTCTACTATAATATCCCACGTGAAAATTGGAGAAACAAGTATTAACCCATTAACGCCCAGCGATCTATTTTTAGACCGTCGCGAAATTCGTAAGTCACTCAAACATTTAAGCACTTGTTTATTTTCCTAGTTTAATTTCTTGAATAATAAATCTAATTTCCACAAAATACTCAGCGATAACAAGTTTAAATGAGACTATTTCCCTGCCTTATTCACATTTTTAGAAAAAGATTAAACGTTCTTCCTACCACACAAATGTTGGAAATTTATTTATCACTTCTGGCATCTACATAAATTTGAGAATGTGCTGAAAAAAGTTGAGCGCTAATGGTTTAAACAAACATAGAAATTTTAAAGGCGAATACATTAATTATTTACAATTTCGGAAAACTAACTGCTGCTGGTATTCGGAATTCAGCGCAAAAATATATAATTAAAAGTGATGATTCTTATGCTCAATTTTCGAGTAGTTATTCGAACATTCTATAAAATTACGAATGGAAGAAAAGTCCATAAGCCAAATATAATGTAGAATATAGATGCATGGAAAAAATATACATCCAATATAAATGAGCAAAAATCAGAAAATTATAATTGATTTCTGCATTCAATGGACCGTAGGTGGTAAGTATTCTTACCTCATAAAAGGTTAACGGGTACATGAAGACGACATTTTCGAATTCACATTGCTGTGCGATTCTGAACCGTCTTGGTCTTCTCTACTTGCCTTTACATTTTTGACATTAGGACCACCCTGTATATAACAGTCTATCCCCGGAATTCTAAATGGTAGCACCAGCTCGAACAGAAGGTATTATGAATTAAATTCTTGATTCTTATAGTTATATTTGCCTCTGGAATTTTTGCTTCATGGTCTACCACAAGAATAAATCATAAGAATATATCATAAGAATAAATCACAATACAAATTATTAACTAGTTATGAAAGCGAAATTTCTGGGTATGTTATCTGTAAATACATTTTTTTTTTTTTCAAGAAAAAAAAAGTAATATTTTCTTTTCTCAATATATATAATATTTTCTTTTCTTTCTCAATCTTTTCTTCTCTCAATATAATCTTTCTTCGTTTCTTCTGGAAACTGATAAATCTTGATGTGTAGAACTTTTTTTTTTTTTTAGTATTTTTCAAAAACAGCTTAATCGTGGCCCAAATTATTTAGAGATATAAAGAATGTCCATTTTTGCATTAGAAACATAAGACTTGCTTTCTACTGTTCTATTGAATACTGATCTACTGAATTTGCCTTTGTAGTGCAGTAAAAATAAGCCAAAATTAGTCCCAAGGAGAACATAAAATGTTCTTGAATTAAAATTGAATGAAACTTTAGGCATAACTTAGTCTTGATAGTGGGAATCGCAATTTGCTGAGTCCGCCGAAGTAAAGGTCTATTGACATTTCATCAACGTACAAATTTTGTTGTCCAATTTACCTAGTGTTCAATATTATTAAGGTTACAATGTAGTATAAAAACTTTTCATCCATTTATTAGCTATTCCATATAAAATTTTTAAGATTTAACAAAAATTTCTCCCCGTTTACAATTCCAGATAATATCATTAATTAGCATTTGCAATTATTTTTTAACTAATTAAATTGTGAGGTTAACTTTGATTCAGTATTTTTCATAATGACGCATAACTTTATCAATATAGTACAAAATTTTACATCCATTGACTAATAAATGCAGAAAAAGGTTTTGTTGTCCATGTTTGCCTAAAATGGGGTTAATTCTTAAATGTCTATACTTCAGCAATGACCGGCCTATTTTTCAGTTGCAAACATCACACAAAGTAACTCAAGCTGGCTAAAAAATCAAATAAATATAAATAAGTTCTTTCTTACCTATACCAGTCCAATCCCCTGTCGTAGAACCGATCGAAAAAGTGCGTCTCGGGGCCTGTCGCCCTAATATCCGGGTGCAGTCTCAAAAACTCGAGCAAGGCTCTAGTCCCGCACTTTTTCACTCCGATTATTAGAGCCTGGGGAAGTCTCTTTTGAGCTCCGCCAGCACCCCACAGCCGTAGCATGGGTTCCGAAGTCCCGTTGCGCTTCGGAGTCAACATGCCTCCAGACACGTAATCTGACGACTTTGCAGCACTCCTCGTGCTTCCGTCAGCGAAGAAGTTTTTATTTACATCTCTGCCGCTCTTCGCAGAGTCAAATATGTCGTTGGACCTTGCGTCCGCGTTGCTTACTACCCTGTTCGTCGCGACTTCTTTTCTGGAAAATAGGTCGTTTGGGTTTTTCTCGTACCACGAGTTCCTGAAATCGCCAGTTTTCGAATCCTCTTTGATCCCTCTCGGCCACCAGATTCGGACAGCATACTCGCTTTCGTTTTCCGGCGGTGGATGCGACACGGTGGCCTGGTGATGCTGATCGTCTGCTGCCGCCGCGCTGGTGGGGACGACGGGGTACGTCGAGAGGATGTGCCACGTGTAGCAGGCGACGCAGCAGAAGATGAGGGTGAGCAACGACATGCGTCTCACGACCCTGCATCTCCGGGGAAGGTCCATCTTAGCACGCTTGGAATGTCATGACACCGTCCTCACAAATCCAAAGTCAGTTTCTCGCCAAAGACTGTGTCACACGAATTTTTCATAGAGTTGGCTATGACACTTGCTTCCCGAAAACGTAACATGAATATCATTGCAACACGTAAAACTTAATGGAATATTACAGGAGAACTTGGGGCTCATAAAACAATCATTGGAGACATCATTTTTGTTTCAAGAGGGAAATGGCTTGAAAAGATGATAAATATTCACACTGTATTTTTTAACGAATTTCAGCTTCGTGTTCACCGTTTTCTATTAAAATGATCTAATGAAAGTATGTATTTAATATTTCCATAAATAGTATTTAAGTTTAGCTGAAGATGTATCAATATGTACATTTTCTTTTTTACTTACTCAGAGGCAAATTTCCGTTAAAATACTTTGTATCCGTTTTTTTTTTTAAATATGTAAACTTATAATAATATTTGGCATCATGTTTAATAAGGAACGAGGTTTTCCGTTGACATACAGTGAGATGCTATAAAACGGCAGCTGTTATATCGAATAAATATTTGTTAAAACTGTTATAAAACATTGATCTAGTGCAAAAGAAACACTTTACTTATTCATTACATTGCAGATTCATAATATTTCAATATATATGAAGTACAGTATGCAATCTCACAATTAAAACCACTATCTAATTTTAATATCGATTATCACCACAGGATTATTGACATCGACAAAATATCCATTCTTAGAAATATTACTGACAACAGATTCATCATTTTTTTCGAAAATGTGTTCAAGTTTTCACGCGCATTCTTCTTTCAAACAAAATGCTATGTTTTCTACAGCATGAAACATTTAATTGCGGTAGAATCATTTTCTTGAACTGTCAGTGCAATGTCCTGCACTGTCCTGTTTGCTGAATGTCCTTAACACACTTGCCAGCATTTTTATAAATCGTAACTTAATTTTAACTTTCATTCATTGAAAGACACACGCAAACAATCGAAGAAGTCAAAATTTAGGGAAAAAAACGAAATCAAATCAGTCGATAAGGGCTTCATTTCTCGATTGCAAGCAAGAACCGAAAGTATCTGATTCCCTTACGAAATTTCAACACACAGTATCATCACACGAAAGAGAATTAATGATAATGAAAAAAAAAAAGTTACTCAAAAATCTTTGCGCCCAACAACTCACAGCCCACCATAAATCATCCGAAAATTTTAAAAGCTATCCGATAATTCACTCCGACGCGGAACGCTGTCATGTATTACAAAAAGATGGACTCTCTGCTTTTCTTGGTGCAAGCGTAATTATCGATAAAGTAATTAAAAAGCAATCAGGTAATATCCTCGAGAAAAACGTGTTCGAAGCACCAGGCCACGGAGCGGCGCGTACTGTGTCAGCTTTTCCCGCATAGCTGCATAGGACTTCACTGGGAGAAGATGCGGAGCGCGAGTGGGGATATACTTCCTTCCTGCCGCAAGAACCACGTGACCACAATTCGATTGGAGGGAAGAGAGCCCTCCCCGAGCGCCGCCTGGTGGTTGGTGAGGCAAGCTCCTGCTGTTTCTCAGTGCTTTCCAGAAAGCGAGGGCCATATCTCTTTCGGGGGGAAACTTTTAACCTTTTAACGCGCAGTGTTCCCGCTCTGGGAACACCAAACTCGGACGTTTATACTGTTGCCAGTCACGAAGAATAGATTTGATTCCTATAAAAAATAGTTGCGGGTGACATGGCTCCACGAGAATCCTTTACTTTTTAGCACGTCATTACCCCGTAAAAAAAATTGTCACGATTATTTTTAACAGCACTGACATCTGCTGAAAAGTGGAAGAATGCGAGAACAGCTGGCTAGCTCTTTTTTTTACGTGAGCTGGCTGTGCCCGCACACACAGCCAGTTGTCGTAAGAAAAAGGGTCTCTAAATCTGTGGCACGCGATGAACGTTTCGATCGTCCGCCATCTTGCTGGTAGTTAAGTCGAGCAATGGCAATGGCTGCCCTTTTCTTCAGCGTTGGGAAAGGGTTGCGCCTCAAAGGGTTAACTAAAACAGATGCGTAAATATTAGCGATGGGACTGACATGAGATTTGGGCATAGGTGGATTCATTGACGGATCTAGAAAAGTTTCAAGAAAGAAGGGTTGGGGGATAAATTTTTAACATGGATCTCTACAGGAATTATTTCCAGGTTCCTATTTTCGTGAAAACTGTTTACTTTTGAAAACTTCTACATGTATTTTTCTGAATTTCAACATCTATTTTTGTGAATTTTCATACACGTTTTTGCAAAAGTCACTTTTTTTTTCTTAAAATAATTTATAAAACAAATTAAAATGTACGGTGAAATGCTAATGAAGGTTTGTTTTAATCGATAGTATTTATGTGAAGGGGCTACAAAAACGAACCCAAATTCCTCTGCGTCGATCCTTATTTAAGGAGCATTTTATTACCTAATTCATGTAGTGAAGAAGTATGATAAGTTGCTTTCAGCATGATAATTGCCTTTTATATTTGCTCAAATGGAGGAACGTGCCCAGAAAATGAGCCACGGTCGCACAGAACCCGCCTGAAATTTCGATATTTGTTCATTGAATGTGAATAATGAAAACATTTTTCATTATTTTCTTTAAACAATTTCTACTTTTTACATCTTTGGGGTCGTCTGTAAACTCTTTTTTTCTGGCGACGTGTCTGCTATAATAGTTGTTTCAAACAAACACACGTTATCGGAGCCAGGAGTATGCAATCCGCAGTAGTACTAACATTGCTGTTGTAATATTAATCAAAATCAAAAACTAATAAATTTTAAATCTCTTTTTTTTCTTCCAGTTATGCATTGTTAGCATTAGGCGTTCTATATTTAAATCAAGTGAATTATTGATTAATTTTCGATACGCTCGCTTTGCTTTATAGAGTATACTTATCGTAAACATGAACTCGCTTTCAAATCTGCTCACTTCTTTGCTACGAACAAAAAAGAATCAGAAATCAAAACAGTGCGAACTCGAAATTTTTTAATGAAATTTTCACACTTAGATGGCACCCACTTATTCTGGGGGGTCACCAGCTACCGCAGATGCTATAATTAATTTCAATTAATGCCTTCCTTGGTGCCATGAGGAAGTCACAAGTTTGTACGCCTTTCATTTAAACCCTCTGAATACACTCTGAACAGATGTAAAATTAACTAGCTGATCTCCATTTTAACTGCAATACATCTACATTTTTAGTAAGTAAAATCTGCGAATACATTACAAAATTTTTCAACGTATTTATAGAATTCAACCACACTTCATGTTTTTTTTTTTTTTTTTTGAGTTAAATCTTGGACTAAGATTAGCCTTTTTACTTTCATTATCGAAAAGACGAAACGGTGAAGATTTCCTTTCTGTGACCAGCATTGGTTTCCCACTTTGGGTCTTTAAATGCTTCGGAGGACAGCAATATTGCTCTTGCTCAAGTATATTCAAACATTGCTCGTATAACATGAAAACTTAATAAAAACTATTGTTCAAATGTAAAATTAATTACAAGCTTAGTAAAATAACACACGTAAAAGATAGATAGTTAATGTGATCGTTTCGGGTAGTACAAAAAGTCACTAAAATTATTGTTTCTATTATTAATGCAGTTATAACAATGCAGTAAATTTATCATTATATTAGAAAATCATAAGGGAAAATTCCTGCTGCTTTAAAAATACATCAAAGGCACTTACTTTAATAGTGTTTGAAAAAATAGTAATTTGTGTCGATATTGTTTATATATTAAATTTAAAACAAACATTAAGGTAAGTTAAAAGATAAAAATTTCCAGTACATGAATATGAAACATTTAATAAAACAGCTCATATAAGTAAAATATCGTAAGAAAGAATTATATGATGATTAAAAAAACCGGCAATCCCGGTATTCAGTAAATCAATCGTATTTTTATAATACAAATAATATAAATAACTTTTAGAAGTAAAATATTCACCTTTATCTGGTTTGTTTATTTGAATGTATGTTTAATATAGTTTGAATAAAATTTACACAACATCACTTCTTTCACACTAAAAACTTTCACTTCTTTTACACGAAGATTAAAATTTTCTGGAAATTCTTTTTAAAATTACCAGCACTGTAAGAAGACTACATTAATCATCACGTAAATCAATCAACTAAATAGCAATCATAACATTAAATTAATAATCAGACTAATCCAATCCATCACATTAACCCAATCAGACCTGATTAACTAATTTCTCTTTGAATTAAATTATTTTCATTTTTTTATAATTTGTAATGAATTTGAAATTTAAAAAATCCGGATCATTAAATGATCCAAGAGAATTAGTTTTTCTGTATGTACACAAATTAGGAGATCTGTACGATAGTAGGTAATTTTGCATCCTTGAAAGTGGGCGCAGTATCTGAAGAGGTTAAATTAATAATCATAATTAAATAAATTAAAAAATATCTAGGATTACCTAGTTTGATTATTTTTATTTATAATAATTATATAATATATTTTTATATTATATAATTCCAATATTTCTATTGTTTATTTGAATGTAATTTAAATAAGTCATGCACGTGTTTCTTCATTCACAACTAAGAGAAATTTCTGCCGTCTGAGGGATTCTTTGAGGGAATTAATTCAGTAGGAACTCTCAGGGCAACATCGACGCTGTCGGGAGAAACGAAACGGCAAGTTGCCGTGGTCAAATTCGGAACACCTGTCGTTTTTCGGGGGAGAGATGAGGAGATGTTTTTTATAAATGTAAATGCGTCTTTTACAGCACATATTCTCCGGCGGATAAAAAAAGAAAAATATTTTTTCGATATTTTTCTGCGTATTAAAAAACGCTTTAAGGATTTTTCGATTTATTTTAAATGAGAAAGCGGTGTTATAGGAAAAGGATTGTGTAGAAACGAGATAAATATACAAAGAAAGCATGCAAATAATTTGTCCTCACGGTGAAACAAGTTCTGAGCACAGAAACTAAATATGGATTATTTTTACTCTTCAGTGTTGAATTTTTTGCGATCAGCTCAATAGATAAAGAAAAATTAATTTATTTGATTTTATTGTAGTGTGAAAGCAAGTCGTATTTCCGTCTTTTTTTTTCAAATTTGTACATCTATTTCAAAATTATTTACATTTTCAATAAAAATTAATCAATCAATCAATTATTAATATACACAACTTTTTTCGAAATAAAATAAAAATACACCTCAAATTACATAATAATACTTAAATTTTACGAAACATTAACTCATCTGAGCAGGGGTTGATCCAGAAATTATTTCCGTGGCTCCATTTTTGTGAAAATTGCTCATTTTTGTGAATTTTATTAACTATTTTTGTTAATTTCAGCATTTATGTTTGTGAATTTTCATACCAATTTCTGTAAAATTCCGTTTTCTTCTTAAAATAATTTATAAAAATTAAAATATAGGGTAAAATGCCAATAAGGATTGTTTTGTTGTAGAATTGTACAATTGTATTTTTGCGAAATGGCCATTTTAATCGATTGTAATTTTGTGAAGGGACCATTTTAATCGATTTTAATTTTGTGGAGGGAGCGATAAACGGACCCAAATTTCGTCTGCATCGATTCCTGCTTAGTATTTACAGAAATATGTACTTTTTCTTTAACATGTTTCTTCTTTTTTTTAACTTTGAAAGAAATTAAAAATGAGTAAATGCGTGTGTATAGCCAGCACATAACCCTGCACATAACAGCTGTGGTTCTCGAGCATGAACCTTCAGCTTAATGAAATTTGCAAGGGGTCACGAATGCCTTTACAAACAGTTACGGTATAAAACCATGCTAGATATGTTTTTTACTTAATTATTCATTTATTTATTACTGGCTTACTCAATAATATACAGCCTAACGAAACATTTATAAACTTGAGTGATATTATAAAATCTAATTGTCGCAAAAAATAAACTACTTACATCTATTATCATAGTTCAATGTATTTCTTGTTGTTATTACTTATATAATATTTCTTTAATATTATATAAATTGCTGTGTAATAACATGTTTTTTCAAACTGCAGGGAGCTAGAACATCATGCTGTGATGGAGATCACATATTTAATTTTATAATCATTTACTTTGGCTTTCTTTAATGTAATCTATCCAAAATCATGTATTCTAAATCTTTTCTGTTCTCATTTTTCCGTCACTTCAGCTTTTAAATCTGCATATTCGCTTTTCCCGTATGCATTATTCTTAATTTTTTATGTGTCTCTTCAGACATGGTGGCATCCTTGTGTTAAAAATAGATTAAATTACGTCTGTTTGCTACCGCAACGAACTTTTTGATTCCCTCCTTTGGCATAGCGTTGGCATAAGTTATTATTTGTTGCCCTGCGACATCTTTAAAATTATTTGCTCGTGATTATGTCATTTTAATTTTATTGGATTAACTGTTAGGGTTGCTCTGAAATTGGCGTTATTGATCTCAGCCAAGTGTTTGTTCTGGCCAATGTGTAATTCTCTGCTGGCGTAATTTTCAATTCATTCCATCTTAATTTCGGTGTCCATATAGGACGTAATTTTATTTCGCTGAGCCACCATCGCCCGTTACAAAGGTGGATCCAAGGGGAAGGCGCAGGGGGCGCGCGCCCCCTCCGAGAAAAATATATTTACACTAGATAAATGGGGATTTCAGCAATATTAAGTGGGCTTTACACTAGATAAAATGAGTATTCACGATTTGCGCCTCCTCCGAAAAAAGTTTCTGGATCCGCCCTTGGCCCGTTATAATAATGTTTCAATAGTATCTTTTAAATAAATAGTTTTAAGCATTCAATGTCTTTTTCTTTACTGCAACTATGTGCATTCGAACCTGGATTTTTAACCGTCACACCGCAATTTAATAATTTAAAATACCTGTAAGCAATTAACATCTTTACACATCCCTTAGACGAAATGAAGGCCATTCGTAAAGTGGCACTCGATTGGTAGCCGCGATTATCTCTAACGATAAGACATTACAGATACCCAAGCCATATTGGGAATAGATGATGGATACAAGGTGTGGTAGATTGGTTCATTAGAGACTACATTACCTGAGCGGCATTATGTAATAAAATAGAAAACATTTATCGAAGTTAAACGAGACCTTCCTTTTATTTCTAAGGCAATTATGAGTCTAAACTCCCCTTTCCATTGGCTTTTTTGCGCATTGTGCATTATCAACACAATCTGAAAGGGATTCATGACATTTCGGAATGTAATTAATCCGTAATGAATGAAAACCTGACACATAGACACACACACACACACAATATATATATATATATATATATATATATATATATATATTAGCAAATATTTCTTGAAAGGCGCTCAAAAAAAAAAAAAAAAAAAAAAAAAAATCTAACTATAAACACCATTTCATCCTTTCGAAATCCGTCAACGCACAACGGTCTATCAAGCTCGGTATAATCCATCCCCATTGTCCCATTTGCTCTTGCAAATTTTACATTGCACAGCAACGAGAGAGAGAGGCGAAATGTCGCTCGCACTCACGCAATCGACAAACGAGATCAGATGCATAATTTGCAAAACAGCTCCTAAATCACTCCGAGTCTGGAGCACCAACAAATTACATACCGATCGTTAATCTTTTCATTAAATTGCGCGAAGTAATTGCAGATCGCCAAATGAGTTCTGAGCATGAATCAAGATGATCGCGGCCCTAAGAACATTGCGCTTTCTTCGTGTATAGAAAAGGGGGCTTGTCGTGTTGGACAAATGAGCTTATGAATCCATCACCTGGTTTTATTGGCGATGGAAGCTTATGTAGTGACGGGTAACGTTAAATCAGTCTTAAGTACAGATTGTGTTGTTCTGGAGATGAATAAATTGTTTTGAAAAATGACAAGCTGTAGCACATTATGTAATGTTCATTCTGAAACGTTTTCCACCACAGTGGAGTAATGCAACACCAGGAAGTTGGATTCCATAAACATGTTCTGAAATCAGTGTCTTGTTGAATTAACAAAAATTTCGTTAAATCTACGAAATTATCCGGTTCAAAAAGCACTAAAAATATTTTGTTAACTTGGAGATTGGTTAACAAAATAATTTTTCTAAAATAATTTTGTTAAGTTAACAAAATATTTTCTTCAAAAATTATTTGGTTATTTCAAGAAAACATTTCACGAATTTAACCAAACAGTTCGGTTAAAATAATCAAATGTTTTATTAATTTAACCAAACTATTTATAAATAGTTTATTTCCTTACAATCAACCAAGTCATTTGTTTGAATTAACGAAGTTTTTCGTTTACATTATATATATATATATATATATATATATATATATATATATATATATATATATATATATATATATATATATCTTCATGGCTAATGAAGAAAAATTATTTCGTTGATTTTAATATACTATTCTTATAACCCACGAACATTTAAAGAAAACTTGAGACGTAAGACTAATTAATTTATCTGTTCATCAACATTTACATTTTTATTTTAGTATTTTCCGATATCTACAGCTTTATAATTTTTTGAAATTGGAGTGTCAGTTTTTTTTCCTCTTCTCTTTGTCTTAGTAAGATAATCTGATTGTTCTAAACTCAAGATGAATGTAGTTTTCTATTATGTAATCACATTCAAAGTAATTTAATGCCAAAACTTTGAAGAAATTTCTCACTTACACATGATAACAACCACTGTATGACGGTAAACGACAATAATTCTCCCATTAAAATACATTTTTGGGGAGAAATCAAAATAACCATTATCGGTAAATGTAGGTAGATATGCTCAAAAATAACCGTAATTTTTGTGTCCTCAGTTTTGGGTCTGAAAGGGTAAATTGAAGAAACACTTATTAGTGTGAATAGTCTCTTTTTTCTGAAGTACTGTATTTGTTTAGTTCCTACAAACTTAGAACTTTAACTCTTTAATTTATTTCCCCCCTCCCCCAATTAATTTTTTTCAGAGTAACTCATAATTTGCTCAAAATAAATTAGTTAAATAAATCATATATATATATATATATATATATACATATATAAATATAAATTCGTGCTCGAGTCTAAAAATAGAAGCAATTCATGCGTAATATAGAATGTTCAATTTAAATATTAAATATTTAAATCTTCTATAGTTGAACACAAAGAAATAATTTACTTATTTAAAATGCCAAACTGTATCATCCCGAGAATCGCAAAAATTGCAAATCCAATTTGAAATGGCGTTTCGTGGCCGACTTTATCAATCTCACGCAACTTTTTTTATTCTGAAGTCACGTTTTCGACTGCCGTAAAAGAAATCCCACCTAGTTCAACTGGTTAGTCCACCAATTTAGTTTTCGAACAGAAAGGTATAAATTATAACGACGTTGAAAAATAAGATTTTTTTTTTCTTTGCACAGGATGGTTATGGAGAAACCTAATCCTATACGTTAAAACAAAAACTGTTTCATCATTTTCGTAACAGGCTCAAGAAACAAAATTTCCTGCTCTACACTTTATCGTCTATTCTAAATCCTTTATACCATAGCGATTTGCCAGGCGCGATATAACTCATCACCATTTTCGCATTTGCTCTCGCAAAATATTTATTGCACAGCAACGAGAGAATTCCGCCCGCAGTTGACGAACTAGATTAGAGCAAAACAGCTCCTAAATCACTCCGAGTCTGAAGCACCAACAAATTACATGCCGATCATTAATCTTTTCATTAAGTTTCGCGAAGTGATGGCAGATCATGAAATGAGTTCAGAGCACGAATTAAGACGATCAGCACTAAACCCTGGCACTTTCTTCGTGTGTAGGAGGTTGTGGTCTTGGACTAAATGCGTTATGAATCCATACATCGTTTACTTGGAGATTGAAGCAGTCCTTGTAAGAGGTAATGTTAAATCAATATTAAATATTCATAAGACGGACTATCATTGAATTTACTCTTTTGACATTGCGATACATGTTGTTGTAGAAGGAGGTGTCTTTCTTCACGTAACTCTTTTTTCTCGAATGGCCTCTGCCTCTGGAGGCAGTGACCACTACTAAGGCCGGAGTTGTTGGTATCTTTCTTATGGGGGCACCTAGTAGGTGAACCAACGTCACCCTCTATGAATGGTGCGTAGGCCTTCTATATCAGAGGTGACGGGGTAACGCACAGTACTACGGACACAATGACAGCCACGCCCCGGATATGCGCACCGAGGAAATTTTCCGTCAGGCCGGTCACTTTCACATGCATGTCGTAAAATATTATGTGTATGTTTGTTCAGAATAAAATGTAAGTGGTCTGCCGTTTATATATATTTCCCGGACCGATGTGATCAGTTGTATCCGTTACTACCAGCGGGGGATCGAACCCAGACCGCCGGGAGTTGAACCCGAAACCGTAGTACTGTGCGTTACCCCGTCACCTCCGATATAGAAGGCCTACGCACCGAATACAGAAATTGGCACGATGGCGCATTCCGTAGTCCAAGCTCCGTTGCTTTATTCACATGTTTACATCTAGTTTTGACGTGCTCGTGAATATACTCTCTGTCTCTAGAGTTGTCTTGTCAGTTATAAGCTCTTCGTTCAGAAGCTAATTTCTACAGGGAGAAGGTAAGTGGGAGTGATGACTTAAATATCATCTTAAAGATCTTTCCATTACCAACAATTTGATACCAAATGTATTGTAAAATTATAAAAAATAACTAAGTTATGAATGTTCAAATACGCAAAATTTTTTTATCGTTATTTCCATTATTGTTAATTGTATTATGACAATAGTCGCCAAGTTACGCGAATTTCAATGGCATAATTAAATTATTTAATAGAATTATGTCTTAAAACTTGACATGATTGGTTGCCATGATGCATGAATATTGTCTGTACTTAAATAATATGTAATCTTGCTTTTAGTATTGCTCATGTGTTATTGAGTTATTTATAAAAATGAGCCAAATGTAAATTTTTTACGTGGTATTTCCAATGGGGATTTCTTTTATATCTAAAATGGAAGAGGCTAACAACACATAATATTTTATTTATGGTGTATATAAATTTATTCGATTATATTACATGGTTCAAGAGGTATAGAGCACTTAGATATAAGGAATTTTGTCGCCAAATGCCAATAAATCTCAATTAGAGCACTTCCGTTGTTCTAATGATTTCTAGGCTCATAAGAATAGCAACCTATCTATAATTTCATGTGTCCGGCATTTATCTTGGCGAAAAGTCCTTTGTCTTGGCGGACCGCCGCCGGAATTATACGTAAATACCTAATTTTACATACATTTTTATTAGATTGGTAAAAATCTTGAAATGAGTGTTGTATTTATGCCGAAAAGAGTATTTTTTTCTACCCAAATACAGTAGAAATTTGCATTTTGACTACTTAAACTGCTACTCAATTTAAAAAAGTGTTTAATAAGAAAACATCTTTCCCTCTTGCAAAAAAGCTGAAACTTTGTTAATCAAGCATTGATTTTTATGGATTAAGTATATTCTATAAAAAAGTAATTTTTTTAATGGTTTAAACCACAAACTTAATATGCTTTAGAGGACTTTTCCAATATATAATAATTCAGTTTAATCTAAATGTGATTTCAGTGCTATACATGGTGTTTCAAAAAAACGTGGACAAAATGACATGGCAGATCAGTCATACAACAAAGATCATAAATCGCATAGGAACAGAGGGTCGCAACTGCGATCCGGAGCCGTTACAGTGCGTCTAAAATAATACATAACACAAAGAGAAGAAACAAAACCATAACAGATCATTCTTTTATAATTACTCACTCGCATGCGACTAATTCAAGCGAAATATTGAGCCTACGGGAGATGCTAAAAGTTTTTGCCAGATGCATCGAGACATGCCTGGCATCTACGTTGCACGGAACGCCGCCCCTTCTCAAAGATACCAGGTGTATCTCGAACACATCCTGCTGCCACAACAATTCTTCCTACCAAGTCTTCCGGCATTTCAACAGGTGTTTCATGCACAACTCCTTTTAAAAATCCCCATAAGAAATAATCCTAGGGAGACAGGTCTGGTGATAGTGGTAGCCATGCGATTGGTCCACCGCGACCAATCCAGCCGCAATGAAAAGTAGCCTGCAGATGTACTCTGACGTCTGTGCTGAAATGTGCAGGGGCTCCGTCGTGTTGAAATCGAATGCGTCGACAAATAGGCATCGGGACATCATTCAGCATTTCTGGCAGAACCTCTTGCAAGAATGTTAGATAAATGGGACCGTTAAGTCTTTCTGTGAGAATGTACGGTCCAAGTAAACAGTCTCCTAAAATGCCAGCCCACAATGTTAACGGAACATTTTCGTTATGCTCCGTGCGAACGTGTAGCATGCGGGTTTTCATCCGCCCATGTATGCGGGTTGTGAAAGATCATCACGTCCTCTAATGGGAACGCAGCATCATCCTTGAAGAGAACACTTGCTGCGAAGTTTCGGTCTGCAGCATGTTCTTGCAAAAACACGAAGCAAAATCCGTAGGATTGTTGTAATCTCTCGGTTCCAGTGCCTGGACGCGTTGTAAACGATAAGGATGTAGTCCTTCGTCGTGTACAATGCGCCAGACGGTAGCGTGGTGGATATGGGTATCTCGGGATACAACTCGTGCACTTGTAGAAGGATTACGCTGGAATTCTTGGACAACTCTTTCTTCTGCATCAACTGTCCGAGTTATACGTTGGCTACCTGCATCCGGCTAGTGCACGTCTAACGAGCCGGGTTCACACAATCGTCGATGCAGAGTGACAAAGTATGAGCGGCTAGGCACCTTTCTATCAGGATATTTTTCACGATACATTCTCAAGGCTTCTCGTCCACTGCAGTTGGCCATGCCATAAACTAAATGCATGTCAGCCACTTCGCGGTGCGTGTAACTAGCCATGTTACGCCCAACACATCCACGGCTAGAATGAAGACAATCTTCCTTTGGCTCGTGTTTGTATCGCAACGCCTTCTCATGGCTATATCGCTCTCTACAAGCGTTTGCGACCCTCTGTTCCTATGCAATTTTTTATCCTTGTTGCATGACAGATCTGCCATGTCATTTTGTCCACGTTTTTTTGAAACACCCTGTATAAGAATACTATTAAATAAATCCCCATGAAAAGACGTTGAATTTGATGTAATAAATTTATGAAATGGATATATTTTTTTTTCAAATTAAAGTGGTAAGTTCTTATGAAGAATTTTTACATTCCGATAAAGGCAGTTTCATGTGAATGGATATTTTATTTACTGTTCAAAAAGAAAAGTTTGTGAACTACGGAGTCGGCCATTTTGAATCGGTGTGGAGGCCTTCTATATCGGAGGTTACGGTTACCCACCATACAATCTGGTCGACTTTCTTCACGCAACTATGCGCTCGTTTGGCAAATAACGTACACCACTACTCCTCGTGGCAGTGTCGAAGTTCCTATATGGTGATGTTGCATAGTTCCGATTGGCAACGCATGCAGGTTTTCCAACAACATAAAGCGCACGTATTCCAAGACATGTCTTGGTGGAAGACGTGCACATGAAGACAGCACGAAAAGAAACGTTATATTTCTTAATTTAATAACGACTTTTGGTGAAAACAATCTGTGAAAAATTATTAAGCAACAGTTTTTGTAAAGTGGCATTGAGTGGCATTTGTTTTCTATATCCAATTACTTTCTCTAATATTCTATTACCTTACCTGCTCTTATTATGGATTTTTATTTCACAAAAAATAGTATATTTATTTGAATCTCGTAAAATATTTGCAATCTCTTGGAGCTATATATAATTGTGCAAACTGCGGATTTGCTTTAATATGACGTAAATTTCGTTACATTGTTTATCAACCTCACTCAATTTTTAATTACGAAGTCGTGTTTTTGACTGCCGTAAAAGAAATCCCAGTCGATTCACCTGTTTAGTTCACTCAGTTTATTTTCCAACGGAGTAACATTATAACTTGCGACGACGTTAGTTTTGAAATTTTGAAGAATATTTTTTTTTTCTTTACATAGGGCCGTTATGCAGGAACTTGCAACGGAAGCAAAGGACTATTTCAACAGTTCCGAAACAGGCTCAAAACATAATATTACCAGCTATTCGCTTTCTCGCCCTTTCTCCATCTGTTAGGTCCGTCGCGATCTGCCAGATTTAACATAGCTCATCACCGTTTTCGCATTTTTTCTCTCAAAATATATATCGCACAACAACGAAAGAGAAAGAGAGGGAGGGGGGGGGGGGTGCTAATGCCGCTCCCACGCACGCAATCACACAAACGGGATCAGATGCATAATGCAAAACAGCTCCTAAATCACTCCAAGCCTGAACAGCACCAACAAATTAGATACCGATCGTTAATCTTTTGATCAAATTAACGCGAAGTGATTGCAGATCGCCAAATGAGTTCTGAGCATGAATTAAGACGATGGGGCCCTAAACGTGTAGAGAAAGGAGGCTGTCGTCTTGGAGAAATGAGTTATAAATCCATCACCTCGTTTACTTGGAGGCTTATGTAATGGCGGGTAACGTTAAATCAGTCTTAAGTATAGATTGCGTTCTGCAGATGAATGAATTATTTTGAAAAATGGGACGGAATAAAATATTAATAAGAATTTTTAATGACTATGTCATTCTATTTCTCACACCTTTTATTGAAAATTGTCCGAAAAATATGTCCCAAAAAAGCGACATAGAAATGTGACATAATTTTACATATATTTAAATACTATTAGTTCACAACAGCTGTAATCTATTGTTACAATATTTCGTTAGCTGTAGAATATGCGTTACATTTATTGTTCTATAAATAGGTTACAATCATAAAAATTTCAACATAGGGTTACCAAGCGAAATACAGGAAAGATGCGAGAAAAAATGACAAAGTCAATTACTATCGTTTTAGTATTGCAATAATGAAACTAAAAAATTAGGGGGGTTAAGGGGGTCACCCCCTGACAAGGCTCGAACAGCCAAGTTATTAATATTCATTTTGAAACATTACCAAAAATATAGTACACACAAGACCTGAGGTTTCGATAGTGTCAACATATTTACCAGTCGTATACTTGCTGAAATACACTTTCTGTTCATTTCCTACAAACTTATAATTGTAATTTTTATTTATCTTTTGTCATCATAATTTATTTATAACAGAGTTTCGGTAGTTTAGAGCTATTTTTATTACCTTCTACCAGGATGCATACATAAAGGGTTTCCATGACAAAAAACAAAGAACTTCACGTTTGCTCATAAAAGTATATGAAATTTGCGTTTAAAAACGCTATAAAATTTAACGATAGTGTTGCATATGTCCATTAAGAAACGCCTATTTTACAAATGTGAAATATTAATCGTCACAGAAATATTGCACTTAAAATATGAAATTTCGAAATCGGGTCAATAAACGCTTCTATTCCATGTATTATTTAGCACTTTTACTTGAACCTTTTGTGATTATACAGGTTATGAAACAAATATACATATTAGGTTGTAACGAAAGTTTCCCGCCACCGCAAACATCGTCAGCACACAATTCTCGTTGGCGTATTTGCTCATATTTTGTCAAACGATTTTTACCATTTGAAAGAAAGAGGCTTACTTTATAACACTGTGTTGTGAAATCTGTAAAAAATATAGTTATCATTATGTATAAGGTGTCTCAAATGGAACTATCACTCTAGAGGATTACAACCATCATTTACTTCCAGTTGTGCTGCAAAAAGTCAGCTACATAATATCAACGAATTATGAGTACAGCTTCAAGTACTATTGTCGTATCATGTGACACTGTGCAGGTTTGGTACCGAAAGTTCAAAAACAGTTATCTAAGGAGTAAGAAGTTAGTTTTTCAGGAAGATATGGCGGAAAACTTTCGTTACAACCTGATACATACATACACACACCTAGCAGAAAAAGAAAAATGACTGATTTTCCACAAAGAATTTCCCACTATCTTTTTTTCGTTTTCTAAAAAATGAATGAATAAAATGAAAACGTAAAAAATAAATGAATAAATAAATAAAACAAGCAAAAACTTCTCTTTTTTGCATACACAACTAGAAATTCATGTTTTCAAAAATGAATAAGGTGTCAAAATGGCGATTTAAGTGCAGAATTCACTCTTCGGGAAAAAAATAAATTATTCTTAGAAATCCCAAAAACGTTTGCCATTCGCTCATTCAATTGAGAAAACGGGAAATTTCGGATCTGTGCTCTTCTGCCTCCATTCCTGTGGCAAATCCGTGATTGATTAATGACCTGCAGGAAAACATTCTTCAGATGAATTGTACAGTGAATTAAGATATCCCAGGATAAATCCCCCCCTCAGCCATCTAACAGTGAAATAATATTTCTTTTCCTTTAGTTTAAATTAAAGAAATTTCTGAGGCTTTATTAAAAGGTATATACAATAAATGTTGGTGTGATGTTTGGGAAATATTCAAAGTAACGTTTTGATATTCACTGAATCTATTAATCGGATAATAAAATCCAATTTAAAAAGAATTAAACAAAATATGGGAAATAATAAACATCGATAAAATATTAATTGGACCTCAGAGGAGTGTCGTTTTCTCGTATAGCATTATTTCGTCTAGTCGAAACTACTGGGGCTAATAATACGAAATTTGATATGCATGTGAAGTTTGTTAAAGTGACAAAAGATAATTTTACAGGATTATAGGATAATAAAGTTAAATTTAAACATGGTTATGAATGAATGAACATTAAGTACACGTTAGTTTCAAATGAATGGTGCATATAACTTTGCTGTACGACGAATATCGTCCAAATAAAGAGCAAGTGGGCGGGTTTTTTTTTTCCCCATCAGCTGTACATTAAAATAAAATGTTTTGAACTGATAAATAAAATTCAATTAGGGAAGGTGGCCCAAAATGATCCTAGCGTTCAAAACGATCCACATATGTCTTCTTAGATACAGGTAGCGTTGTCTACCAGGCCACACATAAACTGGTCACACATGTTTGTTATATTTCCCGGCGTTATCCATTAATATGACATAACGTGTCCAGCCATATTGCCAGGTAAAATGATCCATCGACTGAAGAAATTCCAGTAACGGGTACTAGACATCATGGCAGCCCTTCAGTCGCTCTCAAAATGTGTGACTCCCCATTGGATTATTTATTTTACTTCTGCGTTTATTGTAGGGCATAATTTTTTATTTATAATTTTAAAATATTCCATTTTATTGTTTGTGACACTTTTTTATTTTAAAAACCGATAAAATAAATTATGTACACTATGTGATTGTAAAACTTATTTTATTTTATTAAGTACGGTTATAATTACTTTTACATATGTTATTTTGCCGATAAAAAACAATTTACAATTGCTTTCAAGTGGAAGATAATTTTGCCCTTTGGAGAGGATGAAATGATCCTATGGTCACTTTCTCAAAACTCTATTTCTTTCATTACTCAGTGTGCTTTTAAAATATGTTTATGATGCAAAATACAGTAGCGAAAGGGCAAAATTTAGTAATAGAAAGCTGTAATAGAAAACACAAATTATCAACTCATTTGATTTTTGAAAACTACTATAAAAAAACATTCAAAAGAAACTGTTGTTTAAAAAATAAAGTAATTACAACATTTTAAAATAACACACATATAAAGGTATTTATCAAACTGTACAAGTGTTTCGGTCCTCTTCAGCAGTAGTAGAAGTGTAACACAGACTGGGACTTGCGACTGAAGAAAAGTAAACAAAAAGCAAAAGAGAAGAGCAAGTTGCCAATTGGAGGAAGGAAAAAGAAAGAAACCACGGAGAATAGCGAAAGGGGGAGGTTGGATAAAAGTAAAATATAGACTAAAAAACAAAATTAAATATGGAAAGAATAAATATACAAAATCATATAGCAGAAAATAGAATGCAAAAACAATAGAAAACGGAACAACGTGAACAAAAGAACAACAAAAAAAATATAAAAACAATTTTTTTTTGTATTTTTATAAGCAGAACAACACAATTTTTTCTTTCTTTTTTTTTGTAAACATAAAATAAAAACATAAAAACAACACAATAACAATAAAATAAATAAAATAATAAATTTAAAAAGGTGTAGAGAAAAAATATAGAACCTTACAACAACTGTTTCCAAGTAGAATGAATAAAAGGAATGGAAGGATCATCGCCCACTAAGACGCTTCAACTACTTAAATAGTAAAGGTTCATTTATAGTTTACCCTTTTCACCATCGTATAAGCAATATGTTACAGCCAATTACAGCAAAGACTGATGCGATGGCAAAGCTGAAAATGTGCTTCTATGATTAACCTTTTGTTCTAGCGGTTAACGTACGTGAGTTCACGAAATAGCCCGTGTTCTGTTTCAGCTGTTGCCTCATGCATTTTAGAAGCTTGTTAAAAATCTGATCAATTTAAATTCCTGTTACGGGAAGGTAGCGTTTGTAGCCACAGCTGTTTTAGCATATTTTAAAATTGATTGCTTGGTATTTTACTAATATAATTCTTCGGTGTTTTTTTTGGATTTTATGGTTAAAAATTAAAATTTTTAGTATAGTTCAAAATACATAAGTTTATGATTCAACTTGAACTTAGTCCCCCCTCCAAAGGTGGGCAATTGATTTCATTGTTCGTCAATCATTGTTCGCGGCTACTAAGATCCTGAAGTAGTGGCCATTTTGTTATGGGTGCACCCACTGGGTGGCGTTACTCCAACTGTGATGCAGATCATCACATATCTTATTTTAATTATCAATTAATTAATTGTTAATTATTTCTAAATTTAATGTGTTCAAAATTTATTCTTTGCACTTTCGATTTGGATTTTTCTTCACTTCGTCTGTAAAGTTTTATTTCTGCACATACCTTATTTAAAAGCAATCTTCCGTTTTCATTTATTTTTCCTTTTTATTTCACTTTTGCAATGTAAAACCTAGCGGTTCAATTTCGATGGTTTGTTTATGACCATATAAGGCATCAAATCTATAAATAACATTGGCTTTCTTTTGGGTTACAATTTTGCTGATAGATTTTTTGTTTTATCCTGTTCGCGCGTCGGGGATTCAAAAATAATTATATAGAAATGTATTTAACGTCTGCTGGCATCAAGTTACTTTCGCACTTTGTTTGGCGTGTCTCTTTGGCGTGTTTTGCTTCTGTACTACTCTTTTGGCTTGCGTTTCTCGTGATCATTCACGCCTTAGCAGTTGTCTAGTGAACCCGCGCTTTTTTTTTGGGGGGGGGTCTGCCCAGCCACCGTAGGACTTAATATTTTGAAATTTATATATGTGTGTTAATGTATTAAATAAAATTAAAATGCCACTATACGATGTCTGCTCCTTGAACATTCAATCATAGATTAAAGTGACTTTTATCACGGCTTAGTTTTTGAAGCGTTGAACCTGGGGAAAGCTTCCCCACACCAACGTTCCTTCGCGTTACGGTAACGTTACTCCCTATGAAGAGACAGGCAAGTTAACACTCAATCCCAAACCGGGAACAGAGCCCGGCCTCAAGCTGTGATAGAATGGTTCTTTAGCCGCAACACCACGTGGGTGGCTGAGCTCTAAGTGTTGGGAAAAGGTTTTGCCATCTTACAGAGCCAACTTTTCTAGTACAATGAAAACTGCGAAGTTGACCACCTTTGTAAATTGACCACCTGTCTAAGTTCACCTAACTGACCAAGAACGAAATGGCTTAGTTACTTTAACATTGAGTGAACCCTTTATAAGTTGACCACTTGTCTAACTTGTATGTTGACCAGTTAATTAGATAAAATTTGTCTCAAAGCATAGCTTAAAACCTTTGGAAGTTGACCACTTCCAGAATTTTTTCTATCTACATAATTAATGTTTAATCCTAATAAGCAATATTATTCCTATTTTGCATCATTTGGATTTCATACTTTATATAATTTTGTCGTACACTACATGAACTACGTAGTGTATAAGTACGTAGATCATAAAATACGAAAATCAAAATGCAAGTAAGTATTGTACACTTGATAAGTTGACCACGAAAACGGAGAACCACTGGGTGGTCAACTTAGCAGGTTTCCCTGTACCAAGTTTAGATTAAGGGGACGGTGGACATTAGAAAGTTTTTTTTTTTTATTTAATAAGATAGGATTATGAAATTTTGTATTTTAATATATTAAACTAAGAGCATTATAAATAAATGAAATTTTTTTTAAATAAATTAAAAAATATTAGTAATTAATTAAAAATTAATTAATTATTTTATTTTCAAAAAATTGCTCCATGCGTTCGAATTTTAACTTTTTTTTACTAATTTTGTTTCATACTAGCATAAAAAAATACATTTTAAAAAAGTCTGTGTATTGGTTTTTTGGTTTTTGAACCGACCGAGTAGTTAATTTTTTAGAAGTATTTTCATGGATATATACCAAATTTTTCCGAAAATTTTCAGTTTTCGTACATAAAAGTGAAATTTCATAATCGAAATTTTGACAATATTTAAAAAGGATACACAGATTTATCGTAATATATGAGAAGAATGTTTGTAGTAAATTTTGTACAATTCCGACCAAAATTAAGACACATGGAGCATTTCGAAGGCATGAAAATCACAAAAAACTTAATTTGGAGAAAATCCAATTTAAAGAGTAATTTTCCATTTACTTTTAATACCGTCTCTTCTGAATAATTTCATTTATGATTTTACCTTAACAAAATATATTTTAAAAATAATTTCATTCAAATATTAGCTTATTTTGTAAAATGTTCAATAAATGTTGTCACGTGTTTATTTACGCATTTGTTTGCATTTTTGTGGACATTTAACTGTCCCTTTAATTTCTTCAAACCCTAATATCTTTTTTAAAAATTGTCGTAGACATACGCGGTTTTTTCTCCATGGTTCAACTTTCACTGTAGAATATTAGTATGTGAAAAAGAAAAAACACATTTTTTGGGCCAATTTTTATGATTTGGGTGTCCATCGTCCCCTGAAATGATGTACCAAATTTACAACAATGTACTGTGTCTTACGATCGCATCAGGCATTAAAAGAAGATTATGGGACCTTTCTGCACTGCTCTTCTTTATCGGCACTTAAGAAGTGGTGAAAATCTGAAACAATACCTCTAAACTGAAAGGGTCCCAAAGTTTTCCAAAGAGTTATGTATCACTCGCGTTAGAGTTTGCAAGTGCCGAACGGCGCTCGAAATTTATCGGCGGTCTCATTAGCTCGGGCTGTTTCGGAGAGGCCATATCTGTCGGGCGAAAATAAATTTCTGCAAGTCTTCATTTAGCGAGGTGAACGAGAGAACAAGACCCTGCTAGTCCACTCACGCTGTGTGAGGGGTGGTAAGATTGATAGTGAGTCGCTTATGAGACCAGTGGCGGAATAAGTGGGATTAATGAGACACCTTCTGTCTTTTAAATGATTGTCGAGCCGGGGAAGGGAACGTCCTCAGAGAGGGAATCTGAAATTCCGTTGAATAAAACCTTATTTTTACTGCAAAAGCATACGCACTTTTCGTTAACGAAAGCAGCTCAAGTATTTTTCAACTTTAATGCTTAAATATTCATGCAATATATTCATGAACTCTTGTGATAAGTTCATGCTCTTTTATTTAGAGATTATTTTCTTTATTTAAAGTTTCTTAGAGTATCTTTTAAACTCAAAATACATAATTACTGAAAGTATATAAAATATGTTTTATTTGAACAGGACTTATATATATAGGTACAGAAAATATAGACTATGGTCTAGAAATATTGCACTCAGAAAAGCAATTAACGATTTTAAAATAAAAACACTTCGATTGAAACATCTTTAAATTCTCCTGCAAAATTTATTTATTTATATCAACTACATATGAGTGAATTTTTAAGCTTTATAAAGCTTCTGAAGAAGAACAATAATAAGTTATTTCTTTCATACAAAAAAAACTTCT
Organism: Cheiracanthium punctorium; assembly: GCA_038373885.1. NCBI lineage: Eukaryota > Metazoa > Arthropoda > Arachnida > Araneae > Cheiracanthiidae > Cheiracanthium > Cheiracanthium punctorium. The sequence continues at coordinate 261,180 of JAWZYV010012175.1, forward strand.
TAGTCACTACTTAGTCAAAACAGTAATTCTCAGACTAAAGTCTCATTTTTCTCTATTTCTATTTTTTTTATGGTCTTAAAAATGTTCTTGAAACAATATCTAAAGCTATATGATTACTATGCAAAATATTTATAATGAAATAAAATGCAGAAATTTTTTAGTCAGTTGTTAAAAATTTATCTATTTCGCAAGATTACTTTTATAAGTAATCATTATAAGTAATTATTATAAGTAACTTGTTTCTTGTAAAACAAAAATTAATAGCAAAATTCTTTCACTCAATTTTAATAGTTCTAATTCTAACATCTCTAGAAACCAGCAGGCAGTAGTTAAGCTGCATGAGCATTTTTTTAAATAGTTTTCATTTGAATCATAAAATCCCTACTAAATAATTGTTTCGTAAGTTTTAGATGATGATTAAAAATGTACTTTAGAATGCCATAAAAATTTACATCAGCAAACCCTACAAAATATCAATTTCCCCTTGGATACAGGTATTTTCTTTGGCAAACGTAAACTGTAATCTGAAATTGAAAATCAAGATCCAAGAAAAGTTCACTCCACCATAGCCGAATGAATAAGACACGGAACATGGTAGATAGCTGAAATGTGAAGGTCCCGGGTTCGGATCCGTCGCGCGGCTGTCGATCTAACGGTCTTTAGTCTTGAGCCTTTTTCCTCAGATGCAATGTATCCTGTTAGATCCCCTTAAAAAGTCCTCTGCCCTAGGCAGATGCCCCTTTGTGTAGTCTTGCCATAGCACAAACAAACCAAGCAAAGCTCTCCAGCGTTCTTGCGCTTCTTCATTGGCAATTAAGAAGTGACGAAAATCTGAAACAATTCTTCTAAATTGAAAAGGCACCAAAGTTTACAAAGAATTCCTCGCGTTAGAATTCGCAAATGCCGAACAGCACTTAAAATTTTTCGACGGTCTCACAACCTGGGGCTGCTTAAGAAAGGCCATACCTGTCTGGCGAAAATATAAAATTTTGCACGTCTTCATTTAGCGAGGTACAAAGCGCTGTGAGTCCACTCATACAGTGTGAGGGTTGGTGAGATTCATAGCCAGTCACTTATGTGCCCTTTAGCGGAACAACTTGGATTAATAAGGCACCTTCTGTCTTTTAAATAATTAGCAAGCCAGGATAGGCGAGAGGGCCGTGAAATACCGTTCAATGGAATCTAATTTTCATTACAATGCGCACTCACTTTTCGTTAGCCGAAACAGCTCAAATAGTTTTTGACTTAATCCTTAAAAGTTCATGTAATTGGACGCATGTGATAAGTTTCTGTAATTGTTTTATTTTGATGTGTTTTTCTGAAATTAAGTTATATTGGGGCAATTTTTAAACTCGTAATATATAATTACTGAAAATAAGCTAGATAAAATTTCTTTACAACAGGGACTTCTACAATGATTTTTTTAATTATCAAATTTGAAATAAAAACATTTCTCTAAAAGAATACCGAATTTCCACTGCAATAATATATTTATTTACATCAGTTGCACTTGAGTCAATTTATCAGTTCCATAATATTTTTGAAGATTAAAAAAAAAGTATGAATCATTTATTTTTTAGAAAAATAAATAAATAAAAATAAAAATGGACAACTTCACTAAAAAATAACTATTTCAGATTAAAATCTAATTTTTCTAAACTTCCACTTTCGTCATGGTTTTGAAAAAAACCCTCAAACAATGCCTAAAGTTTTATGATTACTATTCAAAATATTTACGATTAAATATAACGCAGAAAGTTTTTACATATTATTAAAAATAGTTCCAAGCTTTATTTCCTAGGGTTACTTTTACAACTTCATAAGGTATTTGTTTCTTTTAGTAATAGCAAAACCGAGAATTTAATTTGAGTAATCCTAATTTAATATTTCTAGAAACCAGTCAGTTGCAGAAAAGCCGTACGTGAACATTTTAAAATTATTTCAATAAAGTTTGAGAAGTGTATATGATTATAGCTTGTCTGTCTGTCCTTCCATGCTCTAACTGCCTTAAATGTTCATCGATTACTTCAAAATTTATATTAAAAAAACTAGAGAAAATAGTGTGTGTAGCATTAATAGTTCCTTTTTTTTATAATGCTAAAAAAAATATCAATATATTGCGCTCTGTGGCAAAGGTGGTCAAAATTTTGCCATTCAAGTTTCCAGACGAGTTCAGTCGCGCCATACAATTAAAGCACCTTTTTACTTCCTTACATTCACAGGTAGAGTTGGAAAATATGAATATGGGTTAATCTTTAATTTGGGGGTGGGTGGGGGAGTAATAACCTGTGAACATGAAATTGTCCTGGGAAGGATTCTAGAATTAATTTTTCAGATATTTTGTAGAGCATCAGCAATGGTACGATTTTCAGTGTGTGCATGCGTCCTTTTCATGCAGCATAGGCGCACCCACGGGGGGGCTATGGCTGAAGCCCCCCCTAAAGGCAGAAAGTTAGAAGTGAAAAGTGTTAAAAAAGTGAAAATTGTCACTAATTAATTTTTTTTTAGTTCTTTCTTCCTTTTTTTAATTTTCCTCAAATTATTTCTAACCAAAAAATACATTTATTTAAAAAAGTTTTTAAATAAATCCTTACAGTTAGTTGAAACGCTGTTACACACGGTTACATCGTCGCTCAAAAGATCAGATAATTATTTATGACTCTATAATGAGTTACATTGCTTGTGTTCTATGGGAAAGTCAAGTGATACCGAATATTTTGACATTATAAGAGAGTTGTAACTAACCGAGGTCATGACCGAGTTCAGCAGTATTTGTATGTAGCCCAGCCCCCCCTAAACTAAAATCCTGGGTGCGCCACTGTCATGCAGTATCATAAATTATAAGAAATCAAAATTTTCGGGCACGAAATTATTTTAAAACTCTTCAATGTATCTCAAAACGCCGACCGGATTCTATGGTGGGTAAAGCACCGTACTACAATTTCGGGTTCAACTCCTGGCGGTAGGGGATCGATCCCCGGGTCATTGTTCGTCCCTTCATAGGGGGCGACGTTGGTTCACGTACTAGGTGTCCCATAATAAAGAGGCCAACAATTTCGGCCTGTTGTGGCCTAAGACTTCAAGGCAGCGGCTGGCCATTAAAAAAAAAAAAATGTATCTCACAAAAATTAGTAGGCACAAGGACGCAATGCGCCACTTGAAATCACACAATGCGCCAATACTGGCGCATGCACAGCGATTCGACCATTCCTGCTCTATGGGCAGTCATTGCCAAAAACGTATTTCAGAGATAATTGTCTATTTGGAACAAAACAAGCTTGTTATAGTATTTTATTTGGAACGTTTTTTTTTTTTTAATCTGAAATTTAAAGTGTCAAATAATTCATTTTCAATAACTTTTATAAATGATCTTTTAAAATGCAAAAATTCTCCTACGAATCTACAAGGAGATGCAGCACTAAAACAAAACTTGCCGACGCCTCCCTCCTTTATCGGCAATTAAGAAGGGCTGAAAATCCCAAACAATGGCATCTGATTGAAAGGGTTACCAAAGTTTCAGATGAAAAGAATCATAAATCACCCGCGTGTTAGAGCCCGCAAGTGCCGAACAGAAACTCGAAATTTATCGGCGGAGTCTCTCTCATTAGCTCGGGCTGTTTCGGAATAGAAGGCTGCATATCTGTCGGTTCGAAATAAATTCATGGATGTCTTCATTTAGTGAAGTGAGCGAGAGGACAAGGCGCTACGAATCCACTCGTACCGTGAGTTCCAGGGGTGGGTGGTAAGATTGATAGCGATGTCGTTTATGAGCTCTGCAGCGGAATGAGTGGGATTGATGAGGTGTACCTTCTGTCTTTCAAATGATGGTGGTACCAGGTTTCAGAGAGGAGTTATGTCCCTGAGATAGGGGACGAAAGGCGAGCATTTAACCCTTTAATGCGCGGTGTCCTCACCGTGAGGACACAAAACTCAGACGTTCTGACTGTTGTCCGTCACAAAGAATAAATTTGATTTCTATAAAAATACTTGGGTGTGACATAGTTACACGAGAATCCTTTCATTTTTAGCACATCATTTCACGTAAAAATAGTTGATTATTTGTGAAATTGTCAGGATTATTTTTAGAACCACTGGCATCTGCTGAAAACTGGAGAATACGATAGAAATACATTAATATAGAAGAACAACTGGATAGACTGCCCAATGCTGAAAAAAAGGCAGCTGTTGCCATCGCTTGATTTAACTACCAGCAAGTCCCGCAGTGGTCTGGACGCTAAACTCCGTTCCCATAAGAACACGGCAAGTGAAGCAGCATCCGGCTTGGTCAGTGCTTGGGAGGGTCAACTTCCTTTCGGCTCGACTGCTGTGGGACAGTGTACACTAATGGGAGCTGGTGCACGTAAAATCCGTCGTGCCTCCAATGTCCTCCAAGTTGTTAAACGATACCTCTGGGGTTGCCGATTTTAGGGGTTGGTCCCTCCTCTGGAATTGGTTCAGAATTAGGGGACCCCGAGCTAAGTCGGACTTCCTCCCACTGGGGCTCATTAAAATGGAAGCCGCCCCTTCCGCCCATCTCCTGCCTATATGAGGGATCTGGCACAACCCCGCGGTTACCACAGGGCATTAGCAGCAACAACAACAACTACCAGCAAGATGGCGGTCGATGGAATCGTTCATCGCGTGCCACAGATCTTGAGAGCATTTTTTTGACACAGCTGGCTGTGCGCACACAGCCAGCTGTATCAAAAAATAATTAAATTAAGCTATGGTTACTGTTGGTAGCTGGTAGTTAAATCAAGAGGTTAACCTTCACTTCCTGTGATCACTTCTGATTTCCTGAGACGTAAATTTCCGTTTGTGTTTTCACTATCATGCATACTATTTTGTGGACTGAAATATTCACTTATCAAAACTGTTTGTGAAAGGAAGTCTAGCGATGGCAAAATTTTTCGGTATGCAAATTTTGATGGAAAAGTCGATTTTCACTATCTCCAAATTTACTCTGAAGAGTTTTTGCGAGACGTCTCAGCATACTTATGAATGTATGTTAGTATTTATACGTTCGTTGAAATGTCCATTTTGACGAACCACAAGACCGTTTTGACTAGCTTTTTTCCCGACGTCTGTAAGTACGTATGTATGTACATACTCGCATATCTCAAAAACTAGTTATACACCTCCTTTTTTGGTTCCAATCTCCTAGTTTATTTATGGGATACCCAAAAGAATTGCTAGTTCAAATGAAACAGGGTCACCGAAAAGAGTTTAATTACATTAAGATCAATCTACATCGTCAATATATTATATCTATAGTCAGTCACTATTTCGGCAATGCCCAAAGTTTTGCAAATTGTCTCAAGCTTGGCGACTTTTGACGAAACATCGCCACATTAGGTGCCAAAAATAAATCCTTCAAACTTAACCCAGCTTGGCGATATCTTAAACGTTTGGCTAGAAATCACTAGTCGTAAATGTTATAGTAGTATTTTATCTCTTTCTAGCAAGAAAAGTTTAAATGAATTCTAGGGAAAATATTTATGATTTAACAGACGTACAAGGAAGTCATGTGGTGTCTATATCAGATTTTTCGATTTCAGCACTCGAATGTTGTTCTTGTAATAATGCTGTTCAATAAGATATAGACTGAATTTTAAAAATTTAACTCTCAAGCAAAAATTTTAAATGATTAGAGCCAAACTCCTTTTTTAAAATTGAAAGATAATTAATTGTAATTATGATTACAAAAAAAAATCCCTCAGTGGTATAACTTGTTTTTTAAATTTTAAATTAATGCTCGTTTTGAAGACATTATTCGAGTGTTAAAACTTGAAAGTAGTATTTGAAGCTCATTCTCTCAAGTTTTTTTTTTTTTTTTCTAAAAGTTTTTTTTTACTGTGCCAAAACTAACTGAACTCAGCAATGTCGGATATTGTGATACTTACTGTAAAGGCCCAATTTTTTAAGAGAAGTGTTTTCTTTATTAAACTTCATCGTCCTAAACAAAAGGCACAGCAGAAAAATGCTACCCTAAAACTGTATCTTTGAGGAGTTAAATCTCCCTAACACAATTCTGAATCCGCTTGTAGAATTGACCCTTTAACGCGCAGTGTTCCCGCTCTGGGAGCACCAAACTCTGACGTTTTGACTCTGTTGCCAGTCACGAAGAATAGACTTGATTTCTATAAAAATAGTTGCGGGTGACTTAGCTCCACGAGAATCCTTTATTTTTGAGGACGTCATTTCCCGTAAAAGAATTGTCACGATTATTTTTAACAGCACTGACATCGGCTGAAAAATGGAAGAATGCGAGAACAGCCGGATAGATTGCCCAATGCTGAAAAAAGGGCAGTCGTTGCCATCGCTCGACTTAACTACCAGCAAAATGGCGGATGATCGAAACGTTCATCATGTGCCACAGATCTAGAGATCCATTTTTTTTACGACAGCTGACTGTGCGCGGGCACAGCCAGCTGTCGTCAAAAAAAGGGTCTCTGGATCTGTGGCACGCGATGAACGTTTCGATCGTCCGCCATCTTGCTGGTAGTTAAGTCGAGCGATGGCAACGGCTGCCCTTTTTTCAGCATTGGGAAAGGGTTGCGCCTCAAAGGGTTAAGCAACTTATCAGAGGCAGTACGTCACGCCGCGCAGGTAAAACACAGCTTCATCAAATTTATCTGACGGTTTAATTTTCTTTTCTCTTAATTTTGAATAAATTTTTCATATATCACATTTGGTATTTAACCTGATCACTTTCTGCTATAATGCTAATCATAGCATAGAATATTTATTGACTTATTTATTTGTGTGTGATACCTAATATGAGTAGTCACGAACCGCCATTGTGACATACGTCGTTTGAATGTCCTTTAATCTTAGACAGGGTTAAAAATATTTAAATTATATTCGACCACATCATTCCATTGTTTGAAATTTCCCATTATACTCATCTATTATTAATAGCATCGGATACGCTTTTTAAGCAAAAATATATCTTGCACTCGTAATTTCCTATGAGTTATAAAAATACTGTGTTCAACGGACATCTACATTTAAAAAGTGATTTCGTTTTAGTGGTGATTTATTTTGATTTGTTGGATTAGGGCCGATTATCTACTTGAGGGATCTAGGCCGAAGGGGAGGGGTGTCCTCCGTGGGCGTCTTTCTATTAGGTCCTAACCCGTATTTACACAAACTTTCGGAGAATACCACGGAAAACTCTGAACGGATAGGTCGGCAGACGCTAACTGGGTTTGAACCATGCACTTTCCGTCTCCCAGTGAAGAGCGCTATGTGATCGGCCACTGGTCAAGCATTTTAGGGATAAGATTAAGCGCATTTTGCTATAGTTGTGTTATTAATTTTAAAATTATGTATTCTGTTTCAAGCAAACTTCACTGAAAATTGACATTATTTTAATCTTCAGGATTCTTTCATATTTTAGAATATTTGAAAAAAGAATAAAGTTGTTAGTTCCTAGCCAAAATCTTTATTTACTTAAAAGATAAAACGGAAATTTTCTTTATTCTTTTGTTTATTCCTTTTACTGGTCCGTATACAAATACAGGAAAATTTTTACAAATGCGTAAGAAATACAGAAAAAATAATCTGTACTATTTTAAAAATTTACTTGCTCCTGGTATTTTATCAATTTTCGGCAAATTTTACATGCAAAGTCTCCTAAATATAGTAAAAGAGTAAACAAAAAGTAATTCTGGTTTTACAATCAGTAATTTAATATCTTGAATTTAAAACGTCATGAGTTTTTTAAACTTGTCGCAAAAACTAAGTCATATTCAAAATAAAAACGCAACTTTCACAAATTGAATTCCCTTGAAGTACCTTCTAGAGATTGTACACTTTGACCCTTGAATAAATAAAATATCTTCTGCCTGAAAGTGGATATAATGTGTTGCTGACACATTTTAAGATTCTGGTACTATGGTATGTATGATGTTAAAAATTAAAGTAGCTATTTTTAGATGGACAATGACAAAATGTATTGATTGTAACTTTACGTTCGTTCCCAATATTAGTGCTTTAATATGATCATCATTCCAATGCGAAGAACTGGTATTTCAGCTGGCTGTAAAGAATAGACATATTCATTAGCGAAAAACATATCGCTAAATTAAAAATGTTCTCCGATTCTACTGCAAACTATTTACAGGTATATATGAAAAAAATAAAGAATTGTTTGATAACTTACAGTTTAAAAAAATGTATTTCAGAAAATTATTTCTTTTAAATTAACTTGTATTATGAGCAAGTGCTTTAATATACTAGTCATCCGTTAAACAATTTATTTTAACATTTAATTAGGATTAATATTCTCAAACTAATGATAAGCAACAATACAATGCGAATTGTAATTCAATAATTTGTAAATACTGTAAAAACACTCTTCGGATTTGAAAACTATACTTAAGGTATAATAAACATCCAAAAATAAATAATGCAAAGAAGAATTACACTTGGTAACATAATTTCTCGGCTGTATAATTAATTATCGTGCACCACTCCAAGATGGAATTTCGAGATTTTAATGATCCACTTAAAGTGCACTTGAAAAGACTTGTTCCTCGAGAGCTGAAACACACGTACATCATTCAGCTGATAATATTACTATTTTTACTCAACTAGATTAGAAATCGATACCTTACATTAAAATTGCAGTAAAAATGACGGGAGATAACTGTTAGTACTAACTTCCAGTATTTATTCTTATTACAGTCACTTACAGTATTTATTCTTATGCAAATGTGAACTTAGTTATTCATCGTAAAAAGTAATTAAATTTTACAGTAAAATGTGGACACTTAAGTGTGTGGAGTGCGAATTGTGTGGACACTTAAGCACCCTTACATTAAGTTTTCAACTACGTTCCTACCGTTCTCTTAAAAATTTTAAAAGTTTATTTTTTCAATAAAAGTTAACAACTAGTTAACCAATAACATATTCTTCCTATGCTGTTAGAATTTCTTTAGAGCGTTTAACAAGATTCTCAATATTTCTTTGCTAGAAATCACCCGGTTTGGACTCGAAAAACAGAGACGGCAAGAACGAGGTACATCTTTGTTAATATGGCTACCGAACACTCAAAAAGTGACTTCTAGTCTACCTAGACTTTATACAGTTAGTTATGTTTTTTTTCTGCCATTTATATCCTATTATATAGCTACGCTGATCCCACGCTCACTCTTTAACAATTCCGGGCTATCACTCAAAGATAAAACTTTCACCGTCATTACTCCAAGAAGATTAAAGAGTTCAATGAGATTAACAAGCACAAAAATAGTAATAACATCTACACCGTTTGTACGATCCGCTTGAAATTTTTCATGATAATGTATAAAATTATAGAAAATAATCTGTGCTCCTTTAAAAATCTGAAAATCCACCCGTTCCCTCATTTTTAAGTGATTTTTCGCTCTTTTCAGCTCCATTTTATTTCCGAAAGTAAGAAAAGTGAACCATTTGCGTGACAAAATTAACTGTTTCAAGTGAGAATGACGTCATCCTGTAATCACGGTTATCAGGCTTTGAAGGGAAAATTGCGATTCCAATTCGTCTAAAATAGTTTTTCTATGTAACATAGTTTAAATTTTTTTCATTAAAATGATCGTCTGCTTGAAGCATTGATATAAGAGGGACTGTTGCTACAAAACAGAAATCTTTCGAATGCGAAAAGTTTTTGCGCGTTTCCAGAAGAGCATGAAATTCGATTTGGGTTTACAATTAAATTGAAATTATTTATTTTAGGTGATGAATGCGAAGATTAAATATATTGAGTGTAGACATGTTTTCGTCCAATTTTTTTTTTTTTCTAACGCCCGTTTTCTTTGCCTCCCTTCCAGTATTTATATATATACGTGGTGTGTCTAAAAAGAATGGTGAATGGTCCGATATCTCAACGGTAACATGTGCTACGCGCACGCGATTGCACATAACGATCCAGAGACATGTCAAGGAGCGCCACCTAGCAGGAAGCTTCGAGGCTGTCATGGGAAAACCCGCTATGGGCAGTCGAACAACTGTCAGTGTGAGAGGTAGTGTCACCGTGCAATGGAGCAAGGAGTGAACATCATGTTCTGTTACAATTTGGGAAAAACGAGTACGGAGACACATGGAATGTTGGTGCAAGTGTACGGGGCGGAAGCCGTGTTGTCCGTATCGTCCTGCTGCACGACAACGCGCCTGCTCGCTCTGAAATCCGCGTGCGCCTATTCTTGGTTCACCGTGGCGTAACTGTTCTCGATCATCCATCCACCGTACTCCCCTGATCTAGCTCCTGCGTACTTCTTTATGTTTCCCCGCATGAAGGAGGACCTAAAAGGGCCACGTTTTGCGAACGTGTCGGCCATCCAAGGACGTGTGACATCCGTTCTGCGATCGATTCCAAAAGAAGCATTTTCTGACAGTTTTCAGAAGCTTTATGAACGTTGTCAAAAGTGTGTTGTGTACAATGGCAAATACTTTGAAGGCCAATAAAATTAATTTATTTCTATCTTCTGTTTTGTTTCTTTTCTAATACCATTCACCGAACTTTTTAGACACTCCTCGTATATACACACAGAGAGAGAAAGACAGATGGGTTCCTAGATGATATATGAAAGGACAACAAACGCATTTACTCGATACTTTTATAGCTAAGAGAGTTGAAAGTTTACCCCGAAATAATCTCGGGGTCAGACCTCAAAGTATTAATTGTACGCTTCCATCATGCACGCAACACCATGGATTCGCTTTCTTAACCTGTTGCTGCGTTCCATAATCTGTCTTAAATACTCTACTGGAGGACAGTTTTTGCCATATCTGCTTTAGTTCTGAAAGTTATCCAAGAGATTCTTGCTTTAAAATGCATCTAAGATGAATAAATGTTTTTACATTTAGCTGTAGTAGAAGTAAAAGAAGGACTGACTGTGTTTTATTTATTCAAAATGGATGCATGACATTTACATTAAAAACTGATTCGTCCTTCCTACTAGATCCCGCACGTTTAAATTTAAAAAATCATATTTTAAGTATTTTGTAGTTTAGTAATTAGAAACATTTGCTTACTTCTGAATCGCTAATCAAAAGTTTTGTGTTTCGTTAGTTATTTATTTTTAAAGGTATTTTCCTCGTTCGAAGAACGGACACTTAGCCAGAAATATACATAAATTTCATATTAATAATTTCTTTTGCATCAGTTGCATCACGGACGGAAGGAAAAATAGGATAAGAAGCTAAAATTATAAACTCCTTTCTAATTTTATTAGCGAGCGTTAAACAGTTGGAACTGTTTTCCGGCACGTGATCAAAATTCTGGTGAAAACAATCCTTGATTGAAAAGAAATTTTTTTAAAATCTGAAGCACTTTCATACTTTAAATACGCATTAAAGTGTTCTATATTAAAAGCGTATCATAATTCATGTGTCGTATCTATTTTTCTTCCTTATTCCATTAAGTTTTAAAGTGTATCATAAACCATAAGTGTGCCGTGTTTATGTTTCTTGTTCTATAAAACACTTTTCAGAATCGAAATCTATATTAAAAACACCTACTTAAACTGTTTTACAATCTTCGCCAGGCAAAGTCTAACTATACTTCACCTTTGTAATGAACTGTAGCGTTTGCCAATTTCACGCGAAATATGGAAGATATCGCCAGGCTTTGTTCAGTTTTCGGGACTTTTTTTTTTTTTGGCACCAAACTTGGCGATAAATCATCAAAAACTGCAAACCGTGTCGACTTATATATAGCGAAGAATATATTTTTTCTCTCACCTTACGCTATCTGGCGGCAACCCTATTGAAAAATGCAACGAAATCGTGTCGACGTCCAGAAATCATGTTCACAAATTACGTCCACAGAAAATACCAGAGTGAACAGAATAGCACTCTAGTGACAATGATTGAAAATAAACTTGAAATATCTGTCTTCAGTTCCTTCTCATTAACTGATGTCAGATAAATTAACTTTTACAGATGCGATAAACGCGGACTTATCGCTTCTCCAGAATATCTCACCTTGCGAACGAGGTAAGAGTGGCTATAGTCTGCCCACCCACGTTCCTCTGCACCAAAAACTTTTTATTTTAGGAGAGAAAAATCGATTTTTAATCAAGGTGGATGGAAATAGTTAGATTGTCCAAGGGCTTTGTCTCCAAGCAACAAATGTTTTCAAGGGTACTCGAGCAGCTCATTAGGGACCCCGTCTTTTACCTTGAAGTGGTGTGTATAAATTACCGGAATAATTTAATATGTGTAGTGCCGTTGTATCTTTGGTGTACCTGATTCGATAAATTACTGTCGGAATACCGACTTTTTATTAAAAGAGTAGATATATGCAGGGTGTCCCCAAAAAGTGGTAACCGGCTTTAATTCCTTATCTATTAGAGATAAGTGGACAGTGTAACTTGAAAGAAATGTTCAAAATAATACTCTTAAGAAAGAATTGGTCTCAGCAATTTTCAAAAAGTTACACTTTTTAAATTTTTATACGACCCCCGTACGAAACAATTCCCAATTTTGCCCCATATATTAAAGAGGCGACATTAATATTTGAGAAATATACATTAAAAAATGTCAGAGATAGGAAGATAAATATAACGCTGACTTAAACCACTTTTCAATATCTCTTGAAGGGAAAAACTTACGTCGAGTGACCGCATTTCAAGGGTCGCGTTCAGATGTTACGAAAAAAAATCTTTTTTTCCACTCTAGGAATAATTGTTCAAAATCATGTATAGTCCCCGATCCTCTTTCTTTAAAGATATCTCTGCGAGTTCATTTGATGAAAGGCTCAAATTTGGTACATCACCACATTAGGGTAAGGAGCACATTTTATTAATTGGGAATATTTTTGTACGGGGGTCGTATAAAAATTTAAGGAGTGTCACTTTCGGAAATATTTCTTAACGGATTATTATTTACGACCTTATTTTTTACATTTTTTCAATTCACACTGTGCACTTATCTCAAATAGATAAAGAATTAAATCCCGTTACCACCTGTTTGGTAACCCTTGTATGGTACATGCAGGCAGTGGTGGCTCATCACTAGTGGGGCCGCCCCTCTGGTCCAAATTTCTTAGTTAAAAGATATTTCCTTTATATAACATACTTCTTTTAGTAATTTTGATGTACAGACCTTGTAGCTTCTAGCAAGTGACGGGCGTATACTTTAGAAGATGCCGGGGGTTCATGACTTATTATGCAGCAGTGAACAGGCAGTTTTGCAAGAAGCACCCATAAGGAAAATCGATACTTGCTAAAGGGCCGTGGTAGTCCAGTGGTTAAGGTGTTGGACTCATAATCGGAAGGTTTCGGGTTCGATACCGGAGTACCGCTAAAGACCACCGTTGTCATGCGGTGCATGTTAAATCCGTGGTTCCGAAAGCCTTCTCGGCGGTTGCCAGCAGTTTCCGAGGGTTGCCAATATTCCGAAATCCACCACCTTCTGATGAGGATCAAAATTGTGGCCGGAAGCTCCGAAAAGGATGAGCGTAGCTCTAAACGCACATTCAGTGACGTGAGCTGTCCTCTCCTGGCAAATAAATAAATACATATTAAATAGGGTTCATTTTGTTCAATCCATTGATAACCAAACGTTTCATAGAAAAAGCCGTATTTCTCAATAGACCGAATGATCCCGTGCTAGAACGGTAAAAAATTAATATTAATCATTTTGTAAACCTCTATCCTATTTTACTATTATAATATGTTTAACGCTTCCGCGCGAAAGCTAAAAGTAATTCACTTCTTTCCCACTTGGTATTTTTTATTGTGCTTGTAACTTCTAATAATGAATGTTTGACTGTAATAAATTGCTGATTCACTACACATACAAAAAAAAAAACAACTTACCACATAATATGGGTCAACAATTATAGTTTAAAACTCTTGGAGCGTTTTTGCCAGCTGCAAAAAAATATGCAAAAACTTTTTCCGCATCTAAACTATTCAGAAACGTTTCTGTATATTTCAGAAGAATGTTCAAAAACCTTCCAGTGTTGTCAAAATGTTATGACCATAAAAGTTATGACCAGTCAACCATAGATTTTGTCATATTTCTTACACTTTTAGTATTAATATCGAATTGACACCTAGGTGAATATTACAGAAATATTATTTTAAAACTCACTATTAACAATTCACTCACACTTTGTTGGTTTTGAACTGAAGATCCTCGAATGGAAGATGAATTTTTCAACCTCTATACAGTTCACGACTTTATTCAGTTTATTGAAATGTTAAACTCGTGGCTTAAACAACTCACTGAAATTTTTGTGGCGCCCTCTATTAATAGAAACACAATCTAACACGTAAAAAGATTGAAACGCACATGTGCAGAAAGTACGCAATACGTTGTTAGTATTCCTCATCTTATTGTATTAGCCATAAAGCTAAATCATATCCATGAGACCGTGAACTTTCGCAAAGTCCAAAACAAGAAGAGGGCTTCGAAGCTAGTCCCCATTTTCAAGTACCAAGCAGGAAAGCAGATGTTCAGGGGTGAAGTGTGCGATTTTGCATTTCCTATACATGGGAAAGACCTTGTTTCCTTGATGAAATCTAAGACATTTCAGGCGTCCACTTAAAGTTCTTGATGAAGTAATCTGCTGTGCACGACTTCCTTTGAAAGTGGCAGGCAGGACCTCCTGGCTGATTGCCAGCATGCCAGTCATGAGTCGGGGGAGAACACCAAGATGAAGCAATGGTAGATTTAACTTTTGAGAAGACTTGGAATCGTGGGCAGGGTGAGAATTGACGGGGATCGTCCCCGGCTGAAGAATGTAAATATCCCTGGCTAGAGAAATATTAATTTATCCCTGCCAGGGATACTATTTATCTCTTGCTGGAGAAATGCTAATCTCTGTCCTTACAAGCTCAACAGAACCTAACGATATTGAGTATTGAGGATAGATATTCTTCTTTTGTTTACTAGACAAAGAAGAAATTTACGAACATCCTTTTGAAATAGCTATATATACACACACATGCCTGATGCCACTTATCATTCTGTAAGTGAGGTCAGGATTCAAAGGACTGCGAAATGAAAAAACAAGCACTGCTCTGCCGCTAGCTGAATTTGAGGGTAGACGTAGAATCGACACAGGCAGGAATATGTGTGCATAGAAAATTGGGGGGTCGACTTTTGTTTGCATTTAAGTCACTTCCAAGACATGTTTGTGAGTGCATTTTTCATGTATTGCCCAAAATATGTTTTGAGTGGAGCATTAACACCTTCCCTATCTTTTTCTTTTTTCAAATGTCCCCTCACCTGAAGAAAATGTTCAATTTGCACCCTGATCGTGAGTTATGTTAACGAATTGGAGAGTTCGAATTGAGCATCGTTAGTTTATGCTATATTTTTGGAAACCTCCTTGCAATAAATATATAATGTTTCTGGAATTTTTTAAAGTGCAGTTAACTTCATTCAATCAGTTAAGCTTCGTTTTTAAGAGTTAAGGCGAAAAAGTGGTGAAGGGAGAAGTGGAGGAGATGGAATTGTTAGAGGACGTGGACGACAAAAGTGCCTAAGAGCACCGAGCTACTAAATGCAGAACTAGGCACAGAGGTAATTACGGACATCATTTACGGAATTACGCAAATGGAATGAATGAGTCTCATCGTGCTGAAGTCACATTACACTTCGCTTCCGACCACACATTACTGTACATAAAAAAACTAATAGTTTTAACAAAGATGGTAGATAACAAAGGCATCATTCTTGTTCACCAGTGTCAAACGTCATCAAAGAAATCAGACACACAAGGTTTGTAGAGATGGATTAGAGATCAAATGAGACAAGAAATGATCCAGGTCTCGTCCTGTCGAGCCTTCTCATATGTTCATCGCGTCTTCGAAGTCCCTTCGAAGTTTTCCCTTGCATGCAAGCTTCTTCTCGTCATGCAAGTTTCGCCTCTCTTTGTAGAGCTTCCTCCAGTTTGTAGAGCTCTCAAAAAAGTATTCAAGCATCAGTCAAATTCCCTATGCTAGTTTCATATCTAAATACATAGTAAGTGTCAATAAAGTTCGTTCACATAAGAAATACCTTGAAATGTGGAAAGTGTGAAACACAAACAAGCGTATATACTAAATAAACATTTGATTGACATTTGATTGTCTCAGTACAACATTTGATTGTAACGGCATTTGTGTTAGTTTGAAACAAAACATATAGTTATGATTAGCGTTAGAAGTGTGTTTCTTTGCACAACTAAAGTCAAAAATGTTCGCTCAGTTCGATAACCAAGAGGTGACGTCACTTTTACTGGCGGATAATCGCAGCAAGGCGTCAATGCATGGGCGAGATTACACGGTTTAATGCGTTTGTAGAAATTTTTGCCCATTCCTTCCTTAGATAACCTTTTTAACTGTTGTATATTGCGGGGACGACGTTGGGCCATCTCTGCGCTTATGGACGTAGATTCATTTCAAGAATGCGTATATAGACTCGACTTTTATCGTGCAAATTACCAACTCCATTCGCTTACAAGCAGCCCCACACCATCACAGCGCTAACTTTAAGCACCATATGCGCTCGTACCAAAACGTCTGGTACAAGCGTTTAGGAAGCACGGTGGAGCAAACGCGGATAGTTTGCTTGTTGATTTACATGGAATGACTCATATAATAATAACTTCTCATATTTCTTTCTAATTTTGTGGATATTTTTTTTCAAAAACTAATTAGATATTTAAAACATTAACCCTTTAACGCGCAGTGTTCGCGCTCTGGGAACACCAAACTCTGACGTTTTGACCGTTGCCAGTCACGAAGAATAGATTTGATTTCTATAAAAATAGTTGCGGGTGACATAGCTCCACGAGAATCCTTTAACTTTTAGCACGTCATTTCCCGTAAAAAAAAAAATTGTCACGATTCTTTTTAACAGAACTGACATCTGCTGAAAAATGAAAGAATGCGAGAACAGCTGGATAGATTGCCCAATGCTGAAAAAAGGGCAGCTGATGCCATCGCCCGGCTTAACTACCAGCAAGATGGCAGACGATCGAAACGTTCATCGCGTGCCACAGATCTAGAGACCCTTTTTTGGACGCGGCACAGCCAGTTATCGTCAAAAAAAGGGTCTCTAGATCTGTGGCATGCGATGAACGTTTCGATCGTCCGCCATCTTGCTGGTAGTTAAGTCGAGCGATGGCAACGTCTGACCTTTTTTCAGCATTGGGAAAGGGTTGCGCCTCAAAGGGTTAAATAGAAAATTCGGCTATTATTCGAATATTTTTTAAAGTGAGTTCACACATCCATCAGAAAACTTTAAAATCCCGCAGGGTAACGATATCGGACTTCTGCTGCTTCACGCCTTATAAACTATTTATATTTTGATGAATATAAATAGTTTATAAGGCGTGAATAAGTTTGGAAAACTTTAATTCCAAAACTTAATGGAATTAAAGTTTTTTTTCCATTATTAAAAAATTACTTTAGAATTCCAGATTCAAACATACTAAACCTGCCAAAACCCGAAATAAGCTTTGTAAAATATGCTTACATCTATCGATTTTTTATTCCATACATATCTAAAAGTACTCCAAATTTGTCTTCGAAAATGCGCTTCTTTCCAGATCCAGTTTTCTTAAAAGCAACTAAAATTCCCCAAGAAATAAAGAGCCGCCATTTATCTGGATGGCAAATCTCTGTTCGTTCCCATCAAAACAACAAAGCACCGAGATACAGAACAATTCTTAGAGAAAATATATGCTATTGCAATAACCCATGAAATAAATAAGACAACGACCTATATACTATGACAGGGATATTGCATTTTGCTTAAACATGGAAGTCAGATATTTTTTTAGATTCTTTCCCAATAACATTAATTCAAAAAGAGAAATGAATACCTCCTTTCAAATTCTTTAGTTCTCAACTTATAAAAGAGGATAAAGCTATTTTATTTTCCAATATTTTTATGTATTTTTAATTACATTAAAGGAATGTTAATTATAATATTTATTAACATTATATATTTTCAAAGGAGGAAAACATATTTCTAAAAATCATTTTTTAGAACAATAAATAACAATAACGCTAAAAAATCTATTTTTAAAGGTTAAAATTAATTAATAACTTTATAAAAACACTCATGAAAAAAGTAGATCAATTGAAAAGTTTCGGGTGCTACAAAAGAACTACCCTTCTTCAGCTGAAAAAAATTATCACCCACACCAATATTAAAGTACGAACATTTCGGTTGGTGGATCCAAAAGGTCCAGAACTGAGTTCTCATTTTCCTGCGTGAGTGAAAGATAGATTTTTGCGACTGAGGAAGTGTAGATCTTTACTACCACCATACTCCTACATTGTTCTATTTACAATTTATGCGTGTGTATGTATGTTTGTGTGTGTGTGAGTCTGTGTTTCTTAATACATTTAAATTATTTTTGGTATTTTTAAATAATTTATTATTCATTTTATTAAAGTTGAATGTGCATAAATAGAGATATCTTCCATAAATAAATACAACGCAATACTAGTTTTGGCAAGTTATTCTTTCCGAGTGCTAAAAATTTTAGTTATGCTAATACTAGTTTAGTGCCGAAGGCCTTTTTAATGAAACAATTACATTAATAATAAGCTGGTTAATACAGAGTTGATTACATTTAGATGACTGCGCGATATTTCAGATCTACAGAGCATAACAATCAGGGCACTTTTTCTGACAAAATAAGTGCAGGAACCCTAATTTTCTACATTCTAAATTGCAGGATTAATTACCTAATTTGTTGAAATAACTAAAACCTTGTAAAGTAACACACATAAAAGGAACTTATCCTTTGTATACGTGTTTAGGACGGAAAATTTCCGTTCTTCATCAGCAGTAGCTCATACACAGACTGGGATAGTGGGTCATGTGCTATTTTATAAAGTTTTAATTATTTCATCTTTTGCCAGTCTCATGTGCGGAGTTTTTGTTTTTGTTACCTAATTTTTTGTAAAATTTATAAAGTTTTAATTATTTCATCTTTTACCAGTCTCATGTGTGGAGTTTTTGTTTTTTGTTACCTAATTTTTTGTAAAATTGCGCTTTTGCATAAGTTTTTGCTTACCACCGTATTTGTGTCATAACTAAGACAAGGGTTTTAATTTAAACAGCTGATAGAGTTCTGATGTAATTACTATAACCATAGGTATGATTGTATATACACGATAGCCATTCCACTGATAAAAAAGTATAGTAATAATATAAATTATAATAAGGTATCCATAGTACTTGATTGTTTGCATCCATAGTACTGATCCATAGTACTGTATCCATAGTACTTGATTGTTTGTAAATAATCCATAGTACTTGATTGTTTGCATCTTCCCAGTATATGCTCATGATTATAACCAAGGAAAAACATAAGAATTCGGAATACAAGGAAAGAGGTAGCACTTTTGAAACACATTCAAATGTAATGACAATTTAAAAAAAAAAGGAAGAAAAAGAAGTTTTCACATGCTTTTATTTATTTTCTTTTTCCATTGCGGGCACTTGCTCATCAAACATTCACCTCTACTAAGACCTGAACTCTGGTCATTTTACTGCGGGAGCACCCAGTGGGCGGCCAGAATTACCACCTTTGAAAGGACAGACAAGTTGACACTCAAGTCCAAGAAGGGAATCGAACCCGAACCCAAGGTGTGATAGAATAATTCTTTAGCCACTACGGCACCTGTGCGGCTCACATGCTTTTAAGTAAATCATTTTTTTTCGATAACTTTCCCATCTCTAACTGAGCTAAAAATTTGCATACAAACGTATCTTAGCTAACAATAATGAATCAGTGATAAAAAGCTTTATTTAAGGTTTTATTCTTATAGTTACACGTTTTTATTTCAACATATACCTAAAATATAATAAATATGATTGTACTACATGTAATAAAGAATTACCACCATAAAACTATTGTATTAACCCTTCAGGCCTTATTAAATACTTTCTCTTTGAATTTATTAATTTGAATTGTTTTCTTTTAATAATAGAGAGTAAATTTGTAATTACAATAAAATAAAAAATTCTGATTACTAATTGTTTGAGCAAAATTGGTTTTTCTTCACGTGCACAAGACCCAGGGTAAAAAAGGGTTAAAGTATTACTTGCTGCTAGTATATTTCATTACATTATTTTAAAAATTCCCTGCATACCTGCATTGAAAAAATATTTTGTTAATTCAACAAAATTTTGGGTGGCTCTACTTCAAAGAACTATTTTTGTTGAATCTACAATCATTCGATTGAAAAAGTGCCTATCAACTTTTGTTGAATCAGTCAATTTTTGTTGAATTCAACAAAGAATTTTTTCCGTGGTCATAGAAATATTTAAAATTACATTTTAGATGTATTATAAATTTAAAAGCAACTGTACTAATGAAAAGAGCAAGTTACTACTCTCCCCCACCCACGTTATCTTGTTTCAAATTCCATCCAGTTCCATTAGCTTGTCATTCCAGGCAACACCTTGTTACAAGTGTTCTTTATAGCCTCTCCGTCAATATGACGCCAGTCAGTACTTCCACGCCATTTGCCTTGGATTTTTTCCCTAACCAATTCTTTGTTATACAATTTTCTCAGCCCATTTACAAGGAATATAAATTTGAGTAAAGAAAATAGGCTAAAAAAAAGAACAGGAAAAGGGATGTGTGTGCACAGAACCCAAAAGACCCCGGATGAGATATTTGAGCTATAAAGATATACTTGAAGCTGTGCGTGTTAACAAGCTGTTCTATTTTTCCCCCTTTTTTCGTGTCTTTATATAGAGAGAGCAAACTGAGCAGACGTAATTTATAAGTGAGTAAAAGCAATGACAATTTTTTTTCAGCTCAATTTTAGTTTAACAATGTTATTAATAAAATTTGTAATTTTTTTAATGTACATTTTCTTTGAATACAGACATGATCAAAAATAATAATTTCAGAAACAATTCTACTCAATAATCAATATACATTAATATTAAAGAGCAAAATTGAGACCAAAATCGACATATCTGAGCATGTGCGATTCTCGGACTATACCATGCATAGAATTTTTTTTTTTTTTTTTTCATCAAAGTCAAACAGCATTGGCCAAAGTCTGTACTTGAGATGGTGACCACCTGAAAATAGCACATGATGTTGGCATTGTTCTTATTACACGCTCTCACACTGCAAGTCTGGGTCTCATCCATCGATAGAAAAAAAAAAATGTAGACACACTACGCAAAGCTGAAACAGAGCGGCCATTGCCATCACTTGATTTAACTACCAACAACATTGCGATCGAGACAATCATGGCGGCAACATGGTGGTCATTTGAATCGCCAGTTGCTTGCTACGCAGGCAGGCTGTATCAAATAAGTTCTTTCGTTCTGTGGCACGTGATTGGCGATTCTGTTGATCGTCATATTACTGGTAACTAAATCGAGCGAAGCAACGGCTGCACTTTTTCACCGTTAGGGGTCCTTTGAGCAGTTTATCCAGTTGCTCACCTCTACTCGATGGTCATATGTCTTGATCAAATCTCGTAGTTAAATGTTCGCTTACTTCGTAATCTCCAACCATCTTGAAATTTTGCACACAAATAAAGAATCAATGCTAATACTATAAGAATCTGAAAAATTGATTTTTCGACCATTTCGAAGTTAGATTCTTTAAGATAATATTATTCAGCATGTACTCCGCGGTGGCTGACTGTTGTATGCTCAGTTTTGCAACTATGTAAATACGGAAGTGGAATTGAAAAAAATCAGTGAAATGTGAAAGAAAATATTAAAAAAACTAGTTGCTACCCACGATTTCGTCCGCGTAGGCTTTAGAATTAGGTCCAGAGAGAAATGCAGCATGTGTGAATAACAAATATGTTTGCGACAAAAGAAACTGTATTTTAATATTATTTACTTTTTACTAATTTTAAATGAAGTATAATGCATGGTAGTATACTTCATTTAAAAAAAGACAGTATGCAGAGTTACTAAATTTAGATTTTTTTTTTCGCATTTGGTAAATAGAGACAGTTACGACAGACAGTATTTGCGAACTTTTTTGAGTGTTCTTTTAAAAGAAATATTTATTGAAGTAATAACATTTCTGTTAGCTCAAAACATGAATCTGATGCGGGCGAAACTCGCCAAGCACGGCAACGTAAAAACGTATAGCCTTCTTTAATTAATAACTAAAAAAGTAATTAAAATTCTAAGTAGCCTATAGCCTTCTCCAGAGTCCCATCTATATAACAAAATTCATCATAATCGATTCAGCGGTTTAGGCAGCGTCATAAACAAACAAACAAACTCACTTTCGCATTTATAATATTAGTTAGGATACTGGTGTTAAAATATAAAACTAAACAAATGTGTAAAAAAAAACCAAAAAACATAGCTTAAATTAATCCCTCACCAAAAAATTTCCATTACTTTGGCTCAACACACTTTTGCTTTATTCTATATTTTGAAAAGGTTAAAAAAAAGCTTTTCTTAAAAATTAGTTCCTCCCAAAATCTTTCTATATCTGCCAGTGATGCAAATCATTGAAATACGAGTGCTTTTTTGAATTGTGCTTCAAGTGTTGTGTTGTTACAAGCAATATAGTGCCTTTTTAATACTGAATTCCATTTTTTTTTACAGTAGACCCCCCGCCCACATAACACGGGCTCATAAAAGAAGAATTCGTATAACAGGGAGGAAAAATTGTCATCTTTTTCGTATTTCACGTTAAAAAAAAAGATTTTTACAAGGCAGTGAAAGAATGAGACAGATGTTTCTGCATTAACTGTTCGCACTTCTGATGCCTATCATGTGTTTGCGACTCGTACAACACGGATTCATAGAACACGGAACATATTTATCGTGTTATAGAGAGGTTTACTACAGAAAATAAAAACTGTATTCTTGAACTCCCATTACTTTTTTTAAATAAGAAAGCAGTGTACATCTTTATTAAAAACTCCCCCTTTTTTATTAAAGGTAGACATTGTGGATGTATTTTTGAAATTTTATCTATTTTTTTTTTTTTAATTCAGACTCTAACCAAGTATGGGACGAATTACAAGCTTACTTAATTGTGCTGTTAATAGAACACCCGGTACTGAAAAAAAAAGACTAAATTAAAATACCGGAATTTCAAAGCAGGAGTAATTTCACAATCTTATTAATTTAGCCCTCCCAATTTGCTCCGAAACAAGCCCTTTAAACACCGAAATGACAAGTGCAACCACGTTGTTAACACGTATCACTTCAAAAGCCTTCCCCCCTCCCTCCATCCAATTTTCTCGTCCCCTTTATCCTTTGTTCTTCAGTTTTCTCTCTCCTACCACCCATTGTGCTAACCCTAATTTATATACGGGCGTAAAAGGGATGAGCTAATCTCATGATTAACGTTGGAAGGGACTAATACCGAGCAAAAGGGAGGACAGAGATTTTGCTTAAAATGGAAATTATATCTTTAAATGAAAGTGAGAAACGAATGTAATTTATTTTGAGAGAAGGTGTTCGTTTGGTGTAATTATCAGGTTGAAAATTTGCAAAGTTGCTTAGAGATTCTGATTTGAAAGAGATAATTTCGCTAACTTATGTTTGCTTGGAAGGTGAAAGTGGCAGTGCTGTTCTATAGCTGGTATACGTACCTGTTTTAAGAATTTCGTTTTATCGGCGTTTGTTCTCATAAAAAAATACATTAATTCAATAATTTAAAATATTTTAGCATAAGAAAAATATGCTAAAATATTTTAAATTGTGTTGAAGTATTTACTGTATAAAAGAAACATCATCAGTTAGCGCTATATGCCAAACTATTTGAAAACTGACATTTTAAAACTGTTCAATCATTACTCAAGGCAACTAAGTACTTTTATTTTACAAAAGAAATCATTTGATGTAAATAAAGTTGAAAGGAAATGTAAAGCTCATTAAAGGTAGATTTGAGAATAATGTTTAATGGCACTTAGTTGTTCATATGGAAAATGTGCAACCCCTCACTACCTATACAATGGTATCAATCATATTTACATTGACGTTGTGGAGATGTTACATTTCGTCGCGCTCGTCGCATCACAAATGCGATGTAATTCACATCTTCTGGAATACATTTAATGATATTTAGTTGTGCAACCACCTCTGTCCATACAGAAATCATGTTGACATTGGCGTTTTGGAGACTTAATTTCGTCACGCTCGTCACATCACAAATGTGATCTAAATGCACGCCTTTTGGGTAGTCCGTTCATGTCAAACATGTGATGCAACTGTGTGATAAACATGTAACGTTGCAGCGTAATTTCTCACCAAGTGACGTCTATCTGGGTCACTATATTACGTGCATAATGCAGTGAATGTGGCGTCCAAAAACGGTCTCAGGACGTCAATTATCCGTCACCAGAACCTCCCTACGACAAAGATGAATGTCACAAAGTCACAGTGTAAACAGCAATGTTTGGTGTAAGCAACCCCATCCTGTTTAAGAAAGTACTGGAATAAGCAATTCTGATTACCGAGTCAGTCGCCAACAGATGTTTACATCTCTTTTTTTTCTCTCCAATGGTGGGCTCTAGCAGAGGTATTAGCTACTACTAGCCCTGAAGTACTGGTCCCTTTATTATGGAGACATCTAATAGGTGGAATTGTTGCCTCCTATTAAGAGACGAGCGAAATGATGCCCAAATCCATGCCGGGAATCGATCCCGGATCCGGGATGTGGTAGAATGGTTTTCTAGCCACTACACAGCCCGGACGGCGAGTGTTGTTTTACAAAATTGTAATGCTGTTTTCTCGCATTAATCTGTGCTGCTGGAAAGAGAGTTGTACAGGTGTTTCTGCAAGCGAAATGAGTATGTAACCTCTTGACTTCGGTGACAAACTTGGCGATCTTTTCGGCAAATTGGCGACAAATTTGGCGACTTTGAAGATCAAAAGAAAGTTCTCGAAAATATTGGAATTTTGGCTGTATCTCAATTAGGAAGTTACGAGAAAGTTCGCAACATATGACGTCATGACCTATGCGACATCACTACCTGTTTGGAAATATATAAATATCAGCGACTCTCTCGCTACGAGTTAGAAACAGATTGGGGATATAAAGAGCAGAGCTATTCGACTGACATTTAGATTTAAATAGTGTTGTTGCTGTGATCGGTAATGATTTGCTATTAAATATCTATGTGTTACTATATTCTGAATTTTTTGTAAAATATTAATGCTCCGATTCTTCGAATAAAGTGTCATATTTCCTTTCCAAACTTATCTGACTATTCTAACATACACCCACAGAGTAATTTTTGTAACAATTGGTTTGTAAGGGAAAAACAAATGAATTGAATACAAGACGTATGATGAACATCGCTCCAAAATCATCCATTGGCACAACTGTTTATTCAGTTGGCTATGTAAAAGGACATTTCTGACCAGTACCAGAAAAAAAACGGCTCAGAGTCATATAAAATAACAGAAATCAATGCTGGGAAGAAGTTACTAGAAACTCTTTTCCTTCGCTTCCTCACTTGTCTCCCAAGGCAGGCCTTTCCCTGAGGCAGATACCGATGCGATATTGTTAATCGATTAATCGATACACTTCCCGGGGGGCTCTCCCCTGATCATCCCCCAAGAACTCCGATTAATTATCTGGAAAAGAATGTTTTGCGAGCTCTTTCCTTCTTTTTACTCGTCATTTTATTTAGATTTTTTATTCTTTTCTTTTTTGGCAACGATGATTACCTGGAAATACAAGATCTTGAAATAGGAGGACTATCAGGATCGGTTATTTGAAAATCCGAAATGAGGGTTTTAATGAAATACGAGATTTGATTATCCGTTCAATTGAAGATCCAAGTGATGAATCTTTTAATCTTTAAAATGCATTACATTCTATACATATACAGGCTGGTCACAAAAATCTTCCCCAGCATATGAACTGTTAGCCAACCGCCGCTCCGTTCAACCAATCGAGATGAGATTTCAGATATAGTTATTCTGAGATATGCGCTCGAGGTTGGAATTGTTTAAGACAGTACATTTGTTACAGTGAAAAAAATTTCGAAATTTTCCGGTGGCAACACTCACTTTTTTCCTTCGAAAGTTAAAAAGAAGAGGGACCAGTGACAGCCCAAGAGAAGAGAGGGAAATTGTTTTTTTCTTTTTTTTAAATTTAAAATGTTCATTTTGTTAGTTTGACTATTCCACTGCTTTAATGAATTAATTCAAATTGCGTCCATGCACTATCTCTCTGCGTTGACTTTGATTCTTCTCAATGCTGTGTTTTGCAAATGTTTTACGCCACCAATTTTTGTTACAAGTGTATTGTTTCAACTACATTTTTGGTTTTCCAATGCACTGATTAAATTTGTAGAAAAAAAAGTGGCTGGTAAATTTCGAAATTTTTTCACTTTTACCGTAACCGTGGAGCTCTGTTATTTTAAATAACCCCAATATCGAGCGCATGCCTCTGAACAACGATATCTGAAATCTTATCTTGATTGGCTAAACGGAACGGCGGCTAGAAATTTATAGGTATATTAGGAAGGCTTTTTATGATTACCCTGTATATATGTAAAATATAAGTTCTACCAATGACATTCTAAACTCTTGTTTTATATGAGAAAGGGGGTGGGGAAAAAGAGATAATTAATTTTAAATGTGAAACAAAAGTAATGATGGGGTAGAATATTTCAAACAAATAAGGAAAAATGAGTTGTTAATTTGCAAGTGTCATGCATAAAGTTTAGAATATATGTTATACTAATTGAAAATTGAAAATTTTTCTTTGATATTCAATCAACTTTTAATAACTTCTTGTCTTTTAATTAAGGCATCATCACGAAACAGATTTAATTAAGCGGAGACTTCAAGTAATAAACTCCGTTATTCCTGTAATTAAAATAAAACAGAAAAAAATGAGTTATTTGAAAATTATTAATTAACGAATTTATATTTTACTAACCTAATAATCATAACTGAACATATTTTTTGAAATATATATTTATTTCTTCAAATAAAAATAAGGGAAGCTTGTGATATGTTGGTGAGATATATCAGTTAATTTATATGCAGTAATAAAGGTATGGAAAATTCTCTTCCTTTTTCTGTTATTAAGCAGAGAAAGCAAACATAATTTGTTTTTAAACAACCCTACAATGCTATTCATTAGTCTCCTGTACGAAACCTATAACAAATAAAATCATGCTAACATGCAAAGGGATTACTTTGAAAATAAATAAATCTTACTTAGTTACTTATGATTAGTGGCAATCGTGGAATTTGCAGATCGTATGATTTTATTATATGACTATTGGCTATTAAGTTAGGTTTTAAGCACGCCTATATGCACACTTCGTCAGGAAGACTAATGGGTAACAGTTCAATAATCCTCTAATTGAACGTACAATGGTAGTTGTAGGTACAATGTACACTACCATTGTACGTAAAGGGTAGCATTCCAGAGTTAAATTTCTCCAACCAGGCACCACATTCAAATTCAAGCAAATACAATTCTCAGAAATTATTAATTTCATAATAAAATGCTCATGCATTTCCACTCAAGTTACTTTTCAATTTCTCTGAAATATAGCAAAATGGTCATGTTATTACGTCCTTGTGTACGAAGTGGAAAGGAACTATAGTGATGGCGAAAAATTTGGGTATGAAGATTTCGATTATCTCTAAATTTACTTTGAAGAGTTTCTGAGAGACACCTTAACGTACGCATGTATGTATGATCCTATAAATGCATGGAGAATCCATTTTGACCAACAGCAAATCCATTTTGATCAGTTTCTTCTGACGTCTGTACGTACGTAGGTACGCAACTCGCATATCTCAAAAACTATCACAGAATGTTGAAATTTTATACTTAGAATCTCGCCAACCCCAAATATCGCCACTTGTCATCCTAAATAGCGCCAAATTTGTCGCTGAAAATAATTAAATGTTTAGCATAACTCTAAAACTTTTAACCGTAGAATGCTGGGATTTTAAATTTAGAACTATTGTGATGTGTAATTGTATATTTCTCTTTTTTATTGCAATTGGCTGGGTAATTTATTTATAGAATCATCCAAAAGATTTTCAATACATAAGGTCTACGGATGCCTTCAAATCATTAAAAATCTGTGGTCAATCGCTATTTCGGCTATGTCCAAAAATCTCACAAAGAAAAATGGTTCAGCTCCGGTAAGAAGTTTCGCTACATTTATTGCCCCCTTATTTTTCTCAGTATACAACTGCTTCAGTGTAAAATGAATGACATAAATTTTTTACTGGAGTGCACCTGGATTTAAACGAAGTTTGTTTAGTTAACAAAGATTTCGGAAGTAAAATAATTAAAACTTTGTAAAATTACACACATAGAAGATATTTATCAATTTGTAAAATAACATATACAAAAGATACTTATCAACAGACAGTTTGATAAGTACCTTATATGTGTGCTATTATAAAGTTTCAATTAATTTATCTTTTAAACACCAGTTAGAGTGTTTTTTTTCCCAAAGTAATTTAAGAAGACCCAGAGTACTTGGTATACCTAGTAATAACATCCCAGGCAGCACGAACAGGTTCTCTGAACGTGCATTAACGTTCAGCGAATGTTTTCTGTACGTTAATAGACGTTCAGAGAACCTGTGTGTGCTATTTGGGATCCCAGGCAGCACACATTGGTTCTATGAAAGTGACCAGCCATCATATATTATACAAAACGCCTTCTAGTTCAGAATAGGGCTTTCGAATATAACAGCACTTAATACATATTTTGTACGACTATTACACGTACAGAAACATACTCCACAGTTTTTCTTACAATTTAAGTATACCATACGTTCTGAAGACGTTCAGTGTAGAATGGTATGCGATAATTGCAAAAACTGCTGGAGGGTCAGCTGTTTTTACCTGTAGCAACAAATGGGCAT
Organism: Cheiracanthium punctorium; assembly: GCA_038373885.1. NCBI lineage: Eukaryota > Metazoa > Arthropoda > Arachnida > Araneae > Cheiracanthiidae > Cheiracanthium > Cheiracanthium punctorium. Next base: position 289,994 of record JAWZYV010012175.1, read on the forward strand.
GGACAAAGTAATTACAATTTTAAGATAGATATTTTCAAAATGTATTAGGGCAGCGTCCAAATTCTGAAGCAACTATTGAATGAGATTTATAATTTTAATGATTTTCTCAAATAACTCCAAGAAATGTACACCCGCTGAAAGAAGTAGACGAGGGTAATAATACAAATTTTCTATGTTAGTTTTGGAATACAGTCGCTAGCATAGATACTCATATATAAGTACTTTAATAAACTGCCTTTCCTAGTTTCATGTATAATTTATCCGCAACATCGATACATCAAAATATACTCTAATACATACTTAAAATGTTTATCATATTCAACAAAGAAATAATGAAAACACCTTAATTATAATTATTTACTCTTATTGCCCATTAATATAGATTTCATAATTCAATAACCAATAAATAGTTAATATGAATTCACTAAGTAGCATAGTGTGTTATTTTAATACCTTCAATGCCCCCATAGGAAATTAAAATGATTATAGGTATGCCAAACTTATATATATATACATTTTTTTTCCAATGGCTAGTTACAAGACAAATGAGCATCACAAAAAGATAACAAAAAGACAAAAGTGACATCAGAATATCTATAAACTCAGGGCTTCTCTTGCCACCCAACAACGCTCCCAGATAGAAACATGAGGAAGAGCGGGGCATATGCGGAGATGAAGCAAGTTCATGTCCTCTCCAAGATCACATAGAGGGCAAAGAGAGTCCGAAGTCACATTTATGCGATGGAGATGTTTGCGGAGGCAATCATGGCGAGATACGAGACGGAAAATTGCAACAAATTTCATTCTGGGCCAATCGGTTATTTTACAAATCCGTTTGTTCCAGGGTTTATTACTATTTATAAGATCTTGGAAAAATGAGGCCCTGAAGGCTCTCTTAACAAGTAACTATAGATGGAATGGTAAGAGAGATCAGGTTGTGTTGTTTGCAGTTGCCAAACTTACCTTGCCAGAGTTGTAGATCATTTTGCCGTACAACACGTTGCCTGGGGTGCACCACGAGGAGGTAGATCTAGACTGCACCCCTGCCAAACTTATATAAAAACGCTAATTTAACTTATTGTAATAGTTACTGGTGTGTGTCCAGGAACGACTTTTTTTAGATCTGTTATCGTTGAGTGTCACCTACAAACATAATGTCCTTGCTGAAGTGCCGAAGAAATTTTAATTTAGATAATGTGAAATGATACCTGTGATACCTGTGACCAACAGGTGATGCTCACGGCACATAAAGAAAATTCTTTTAGTCCCACTTGTGGTGCTCAAGGCAGTGAACGTATTAAAATTTTAATAAAAAAGATGATCCCATTAGCCGACAATCCAGTACAAAATTGAAACAAACAGCAAATGAACAATTCAAAATCCCGGTATATAATTATTTTATAGTACGCGCTATATAACCTGTTGTGTACGTTCCAAATATGGAAACCGTTTTACACTACCATTGTACGTATTTCGACCGCCCATTTAGATGTAAACGACATACGAAAATCTTATACAAAAGAAGGCAGGCCGAACGTACTTTGAATGCCTTTTGGACGAGCGTGTACTACAGGGGTGAGGTTTCAGACACGGTAAGGTTGAATTAGATGTCGAAATACTTTTCGATCATATTTCAGCTTTAAACCTGTAAATGTACAGAAAGAATGAGATCGTTAAGTCCAGAACACGTAAAGAAGCTGTGGGCAACTTCAGAACTAAACCTGAGCATGACTGTATGGCGGAACACTTACGATAGATGTTCTCCCCACCAGCATTTGCCCAATATGTAACGCTGGTCAAATGAACTGAGAAACACTTTTCGGATGTTCAGGACAGCATTGGATAAAGGCGCTGAACGACGAGGGAATATTTTCACGCTGTATTGGTATCACGGACTTAGCTATAGGACGATCATCAACCAGCGGTAGACAGGCGAAATAGTGTCAGCCTCTCGAAGGAAAATACTCGACCCCTTTTTAATGACTAGCTAGCGACGTATAGCAACGAATCATGATGCAATCTACTACTAACGCATAATATATTAAAAGCACAACATAATAAATACGACTCACAGAGCTATCCTACAGGGAAAATTTAGTATAGCTTTTGTTTAGCTCCGAATACGTCGCAAATCGTACGTAGCATACGAAGAATACGTCGCGAACCGTACTATATCCAAGTCCGTGATTGGGATACTAGGAATCTTGTGGATTGGTAAAGTTTGTCTGCTCAGTTTTCACCTTTGGATTGTTAAAGAAGTGACTGACTTATTGTTTGCTTCTATTCACTGTGTTCCTCTTCTTATATCCTTTTGACCTTCATATTTTTATGTGATGGGATCTTTAATTGTAAAATGGATCGATTTCCTATAAAGCCGTAAGTCACAAGAAGAGCAAAAACGAGATCCAGCTTGTATTGGACAAAAGTTTTCTGTCTATCCAAACCTGTGCATATTCATGATTTTCGAAAGCAGTTTTAAAAATAAACTGATAATTTTTTAAATCAAAAGTTATATTTAATGCAAGTGACAGGAGTGCTGTCACGTACCTATGACATGTTTTTGAAAGAAAAAGGGACTATAATTTTTATGATTTTCTAATGAATTGTTTAGAATACATCCGGTAGTAGATCAGATGCTGAAATTTGGACAGGACCTATTAGGACACCAAAAGTAAAGCAACACCGCCTTGGTGAACACCTTGATACCATGTACACACCGCCTTGATACCATGTACACTAAAGGAAGCTGGTGCACGTAAAATTTGTCGTAACTCCAATGTCCTCCATGCATAGCTGATACCTCTGGGGTTCTAGTCCATGTGCTACTTTTCTCATCTGGAATTAGTTCCAAATTAGGAGACCACTCGCAGGAAGCAACGTTAACCTGCCTACTAAGTGATCGTATAAGGAAGCGACTAACATCGCCGGCCTTCGTAGCAGTGAAGTCTCAAGTAGGCCGCTGACCCAACCATTAGAAAGAAACAAAGTATTCAGAATACAAAAACTACGAAGTACAAAAGCACTACTGAGTGCTGTAGAAACGCGAGATTTCTCGCCCACGACCAAATGAAGATAGAAAGTTACTTCTGCCTTATCGATAATCTTCAATTTATAGACTTATTGCATCATAAAAACTTTCCAGTCCCTCTTCTTAATGAAACTAGCATTATATATTAATACACCCCATTCATGCCTTCTTTATTAATAACGTCACTAAATGCAGAAGCCCCCCCCCTCCCCTCAAGTCTCCTATCAACCCGTTTCTTTTCTTATATTCATCTTGCCATCTTTCCTTCATTATCATTGGCTACCGAGAAAAATAATGGAAAGCTAAATTGACTCTTGGAAAATTTCATTTCAGGAGGTCGGGGAGGCAGAGGCTTTAACGCTGAAATGAGGCAATCGGTAACTTTTCTCCCCAAACTCTCCCACCCTCTCTTAAACTTCCACGTGATCTTTCGTTCCCCAGATGCCGCTAATGCCAGCTCTTATAATGGTGTGCCTCTTTTCCTAGCAAAAGGCAATTCATACCTTAATAATGGTGTGAAGGAGAGGGGGGGGGGGGGTTGGACATTCTAGCGTGATAACATAAACTCATAGAAGCAAAATTAGTGTATTAAGTTTAATGCGGCTGAAGGTGGTAACTTGTAGGTCATTAACCAGACCGTATCACCGGTGAGAATTATGGTGGTTTGAAATTGTTACCAGAACGCTTAACTAAATTCAATTATTTCGTGACTTTCGAGTGCGTCCCCTAGATCATTTTTAAGTGTGTGTATTCCGTCTGTTTCGAAACATTTAAGATTCAAATTGCATTTAAACTCAACAAATTTAAGTGAATCCGGAAAACCTATTACAGTACAAGCGTTTCGCTATAAAATACACAGTGATATACTGGCTGCTCATTCGCATTTAGAAAAGTAAAAGTAGGGCTGGCTTGAGTTAGTTCATAATACTTCGAAGCTTCCAATTAGTAACTTTTGAGATATTTTGCTAAATTTATGTCTCACAACAATCAGTGTGTCAAATGTGTTATTTTGATTTGTTTTTAAAATCTGAAGAAATCACAATTTTTAAAATGTGATTAAAAAGAAGAAACATTCATTTGAACTTGTGATATAGAGAAATATATCTATGTATTTATAAATACGCTAAGGAAAACCCGTTTGCAGTACATTGCGCGAACGGATGAGCGCGAAATTCGGCAGAGTTAAAGTTCGTATGGAGGTGGTTGTGCGAATTTTAAAATTTCTGTGTAATATGCTAATGCACCGTTAAAAATTAGAGAAGTCATTTGGCACGAAGTATTTCGCGCCAAGTCGAGCGATGGTTCCATTGTTGTGTCAATTTTGAAAAATAACATCACTGAGTTTCAGCAGTAATATAGGGTTATAGTATTACAACAAAATTTGCAAAAAGGGAAATTAATCCCCAGTTTGGTGAAACGCCAATGACTAAAATGTGCTTAAGCCCTGTGCTTAGCGACGCTTTTTAGACGGTCGATAAGTGCGCTAAGTGTTGTAAATTCCATGTTTTAAAGCTGTGGGAAAATGAACCGAACAGGGCAGGTTGGTTGGTTGTGTGTGATTATGGCAATACTACACTAGGGCGATCTGTCAAGGGAGGGTGCCTTGGTAGGAGGACTTTCTAAGGGGTTCTAACGCTTATTCACGTTACATCTGGAAAAAACCCACGAAAACACCAGACCGTTAGATCGGCAGCCGCGCTATGGACCCGAAACCGGGACATTCACACTTCGGCAATCCAAGAGACGCTCCACAGTAACTCGCCAATTTCTTCAGAGTCTCTCGCCACGCAGTATTCTAAATGATATTTTCTCCGAAAATATTATTGAAGCAATAACTCATCAATTAATAGGGAATGTAAATAATATTATTATTGAAACGTGTGGAAATATTTCCGGAAACATACTATCAGATTACATATTGAAGTCAGTTATAATAGAACCTGAAAACGATAATTGAACTTTTATTAATGCTGACGAATATCTGATGAATAGAGAACATATCACCATAGCTGCGATAAAATAATTTGTGATGACAATGAAATCAATAACTATCTAGTAGAGTTTTTGAATTCTTTAACTATGAGGGGTTTTGGTTTTCTTTCTAATAGCCGGAAGCAAGTGAAAAATTGCCAAATAATTGTGATCTGCGGCAAATGCTTAAAAATCTAAAGCGATTTCCAGTACACAGTGGTTTACACATTTCCATATTTTGAAGTTTAATTAGATTTCACATTTTAATTTGATTCCACGCATTTTCCCCAATTCCACATTATGTAACCAATAAACATACAAATTTTTTCTTGGCATATTGATATTTTTGTGTATATTGAATTCTGTTTATAAATACTATTTTGTATACGCATTAAAATTTCCTACTTCGTTTTGGGGAACGACAGTGTTTCAAAAGTTGTCTTTAAACATTCTCCAGAAAAAACAGTTGCACTTACACTAAACTCAGGCATTTCAATGTAGCGCTTCTCCTCCTAAACCGCTTGACCGTTTTAGTTCAAGTTTGGCATGGTTATAGGTACCAATAGTGGAGAGGATAAGTCTGAAATCAAACCAATCGGATTAACCACGGAGGAATAATCACCAAAAAACCTGCTGCCATTAAATTTCAATTGAGATATTGGAAGAATTATTCTATTTCGCAATTACTCGCTCCGCGCGCTGATTGAACCTATGACATTGGTCAAGGTCACGATGCTGATCACTTTAAAAAAAGAAAATCCGAAATCGGACATACTATCGAGGAATAAACACCAAAAAAATTCAACTCGAGGTAGAGATAACTACACGAAATTCGCGCAGCTCAACATTGCATGCGCGATATAGTACTATTTTACTATATCCTTTCAAAAAACTCAATTTCCAAATATACCTGCATTTGCAATGACAGTAAATAAATTTCAAGGACAATCATGCAAAAAAGTGCAAATTTATTGGGTCAGCAAGTTTTTATACATGGTCAGTGGTCAGTAAGTAGAGTTCAATCATTCGATGGTTTAAGATTTTATAACTCCGAACATAATGGACCATTAGTCCAGGACGGCTTGAATTTTCGGAGCGGGCTACTAGACTTTTTAGATTAGCCTAAATTGATCAAAGCGCAAACTGAAAGTGTGAAATTGTACGGGAACGTGTGAAATCCAAGGTCGGTAGAGGGGGGTGGCCCCTAAGACCCACTCGCTGGAGCTGCCTTTGCATTTAGCAAAATGTGATATTTTTTACAAAAACACCTTCACAGAAAGGTGTGGTGGTTGAAAAGTGAAATATTGTACAAAAGTGGGCACTATAGATAGATGGTCGCTTAGCCAAGGTATTCACTTTAGTAGGTTCCACTGTATATGGAATCTTGAGACATACTACTTGACAGAAGAACTTTATTCGCGCTCAAATTAAAATATTCAATGCTCTATGGTCGAATTTCGACCACTGGCAGACAACTGGCCATCTTTAATTTGAATAAGAACTTCTTAAATAGTTTATTTTAAAGACCACTTATGTGTTCTGTCCTACTTTAGAAGAATGAAAAAGAGTTATACCATTAAATGCAGTTCTATGTAAACAACTTACTGGCACATATTTTTATATTTTAAGGAAAAATTGAACATAAACAAATGTTACACGTTATAGTTTCATTAACACTATATTTGAAATTCATAACATTTTAATACTTTTTAACTAGTTTTTTTAGCACTTAAATGAGGGAATTGTTTAACATTTTATAATACTTTGTGGAGAGTGGAAGCGAATATGAAAAAAAATAAAAACCCTACGTGATAGTACATTGAAATTGAAATTTTAAGTAAATTAATTTTTAAATTTGTAATATAAATAGTGTAAGATTTAAGCAGTAATACAAAACTATGTAGTACATCGTAAACTACACCGAAGATAATTACTGTCTTGCTATGCGAAACGTTTTTAACAAGTATGCTAGAAAGTTTAATTTTGAGATAAGCAGAAAAAAATATAGATGCTCTAAAATTTTATGTACACAGAGTGTCAATGAAATTTAATCAAGTCATTATATACTTCAAACTTTACAAACTGAGTAGGAAAAAAAAAAAGGAAAGTGAGATGCGTTACTTGATAATTTATACACCTTTAAGTAATGTATAATAAATAAGCTTCAAAAAGGCCTCAAAATGTCAAAACAAAAAATTTTCCCATGAATTTCAGAGCATTCAAGTTGTTAACCCTCTCGTCACCCTGAACCTCATATGAGGCTCCTATTTCAAATAGCAATATTTAGAGAGAAAACAATTGATTTTAGTATTTTTTTTCTTTCAGCGATATCAATATCATTCATTCATGTAGAAAGTGTATGAGGATCTTAACTAGATGCATAAATCGTGCCTAAATTGCAGTACTAGTCAATTTAGACCATTTTTTACAGTTTTCGCTTCATTGTTTCAGGAGAAAAATTAAGAAAGTATTTATGCTGCTTTTTTACCGTTTTTTTTTCTTTTTAAGGTAAGTATAGTTTTTTTCTTATTCCTCAACCTTTACCTAATATGTGCATCCTTTTAAATTAGTTTTAGCATAATTAAATGCTTCGAAAATGCAGAAATTATTATTAGAAAAATTATTATTATCGACATTAATTGACAAATATTAATCGACATTAGAAAAAAAATATTTTTGAATGATTTATAATAGTACTTCAGATGCATTAAATGCTATACAGATTTGTTTTCTCTCATTTTTCTTAATTCGGTGACGAGAGGGTTAATATGCAGTGCGTCTTCTAAAGTACGTTGTCGCCATGTAAATTGGAACCTAGCGTTCTTATCTCAACAATGGTACGAGGTACGGAGAAAAAGTCAATTACAAAGTTTTCAGCATAACCTATTTATTTAGAAAAGACATCCTGATTACATTATTGTTAAAAATTTAAGTCATAAAAGGCAAGGCGTAAAAACGTGATGCATTTTCCAAGATGTCACCAGCCATATTGTACAACTGCCAGCGGGAATCGCAGAGCACTGTCCAGATGTGTATTGTTAAAGATGGTAAGCATTTTTAGCATAAAGGATATATGATCTTAATGTGAGGTAAGTGTAGTTTCGGAAAAATCTACCAAAGGAACGTGCGTTTTATGCCTTCCATCAGTAGCATTAGTGAGTGAACTAATAAGCGTCATGTGAAAATCAAAGCGTCTCTTCTTACAAAATGGATGATGCTGAACATCTTTGTAACTGACTTTTTTCTCGTATCTCGAATCGTTTTTGAGATAAGAATGTTAACTCCGAATTTAGCCTCCAATTGGTTCTGTAAGCCATTTCTTTGCGTAGAGCATGGCAGCTGTACTATACATAGACCCTACTTTTATGACTATAGCTCTTGACGGTCAGAAATTATTGGGGTGAGAACGGTCTGTATCAGAAGCACATTGTATAATCCTTTGAGGCGCAACCCTTTCCCAATGCTGAAAAAAGGGCAGCCGTTGTCATCGCTCGACTTAACTACCAGCAAGATGGCGAACGATTGAAACGTTCATCGCGTGCCACAGATCTAGAGACCCTTTTTTGACGCAGCTGGCTGTGATCTTGCTGGTAGTTAAGTCGACCGATGGCAACGGCTGCCCTTTCTTCAGCATTGGGCAATCTATCCAGCTGTTATCGCAGTCTTCCATTCTTCAGCAGATATCAGTGCTGTTAAAAAATAATCGTGACAATTTTTTTTACGGGAAATGACGTGCTTTACGGGAAATGACGATGTTAAAAAGTAAAGGATTCTCGTGGAGCTATGTCGCCCGCAACGATTTTTATAGAAATCAAATCTATTCTTCGTGACTGGCAACAGTCAAAACGTCAGAAATTGATGTTTCCAAAGCGGGAACACTGCGCGTTAAAGGGATAAGATATTATTAGTTTACCTTAAGAACTAGGCTAAATAAGGGCTTTGGAAACGGCTTTTTTTAACAACCTATTGAATTGCTAAGAATTAAAAAAATTACAATTTTATACCGCTATTCTTTATGGGGAGTGTAAAAAATATTTTAGATAAACTTACATCGTCTTCGAAAGATATAATTTCAGAATTCGAATTCATGGATCTCAGGATCTGGAAACGGAATCTTCTTGTCCAATGCGAATGATTTTCACACTCGTTTATTGTAATGTACTGCATAAAAGAAGTTGAACAGAAAAGAGCGAAAAATAGCATTTTCCGTAACTATACAGATTAGTAAGTAGTTTTATAAATAATGTTACACCAAAATTATTTGGGGGTCTAAGTATATTTACCTTTTTATTTGTTTTCTTTTCCCTCTTCTATATTACATTTTTATTATTCAAAAGAATTTCAGCCATCAGAACACCAAAAGAAACTGCGTACCCAGTCACCAATATCATGAAAGGTAGACAGAATTCCGTCAAAGTCAACTTTCGGAATTTTTTCGCTGTTTTATCCATACCAAAACGATACTTTAAGCTTTTGAAAAACACCTCATCCTTTATCACTTTGGTATAAAGTCCGCCAGCCATGATTCTGTGGACCATCATGTCCACCTCCTTTTTACAGCAGAAATCTTTCCGCACGACCATAGCGTTTCCTTTTTCAAACAGATCATCACGAGATGTGTAGTATCCCTCTGGCAGACTCGATACACCTTCCACGACGTCGAAGAAAGCTACTTTTTCTCTCTTCTGTCGGAAAAAGTCCTCCCATGTACCATAACGGTCTGGGTTGCTTAGCATGTTTTCGCCCACCTTAACCACCGTTGGCGCCTTGGAGTGCACGAACGAATAAGGTACCTTAGAAAAGTATGAATTGACCATGCACTTGTAGCCATCGTTTTCTATAGCACGAACTAGATCTTGTAAATCTCTAATCTTATAGATTGAGGGAAATGTCAGAAAAGACAATAGAACCGAAGTGTAGCAAAAACCTAGAAACATAGCCCCAAACATCCAGTTGCACATCAGCATCTTTTGACTGGCTGTCCATGGTTTCAGGATTATAGACTGCCTCAGACAAACTGAAATAACGTGAAAGAGAACATCTTCTAAGGTATGCTTCTCCTTCATTATTATAAATTTTAGAACTACCAGTGCTGTCGCGAACAATGCAATAGTCAACCAAATAGACGACGAAAATGCTTTAAGCAATCCAAAAATGTGAGGGGTGTAATCAGGTTTGGCAATCACAAAAGTAAAGGCGTACAGCCTGAACGGATAGGTGTAGTGCATGGCTTCCAATCTTTCGTCACTCACGGAAAATAAATCCGTTGACATATCCACTTCTGAACGGTTTATCATGCCTACAGCTCCTGTCCAAGAGCCGTTTTTGAGAAGTTCGCCCCCCTTTCCGTAAGGCACAATTTCGAAATCGAACTTCATTCCTTGTGATATGAAACGAAGGATTTGGAAATAAGGATTTCTATTCCCTTCCAGATATGATTCGATAGTATTGTTCTTTAATGATAACGCAGGTGTATAGAATGCAGCTTTAACTTTCTGTGAAACTGCCATTATTATTTTATCAAAGTAACAATTTTTGAAACAATTATAAATCAGAGTTTAAGATCGCTGATTTTTAGTGCATTAATGCAGCTCTTAAAAACTTGTTTTTGCAGACTGTGTATGCACTAATGAAAATGTTTTCCAAATTTCGTTCACAGGAATTTAGCTCTTCCGGAGTTTCTTTGTAATTTACTTAAGTAAAGATATTCTCAGTCTGTTGCACTTAAGTATTAATAGTAATCAGTAAACTGTACGATATTCCACGGCGAATGTCCATAATTCTTGAAATCGGATCATATGCACACCGGCACGTTTATTAATGATCACAAACTAAAAACACATTCTGTGTTTGCATTATGTTACCAGCTTAAGAGTTGGATTCTGGAATTTGAACGATATTAATGTCATTCACTGTCGTCACTGTCATCAAATGTCTGCGCTGCATATGAAGTATATATGACTACAAAATCAAGCACGCAATTGTGATCGAGCTATAAGAAATGAAATTATATTTTAACCGTCTCAAAAAAGCACTATTATTTAAATGCAAGGGGAAGGAAATATAGTTGAAATGAATATAAAGAAATATGAACATGTTAGTTCAAAGTAATATCAACATAAAAGCTACTGAATCATGTATAAAGCATGGCTATTTCACTTTTATAATTTACCCTATGGTTCTGAGCATGCAAGCATTTTCCGAGATAAATAACAATCCCCTTAGAATGTGCACGCTAAGTTGTTTTTCGCATACTAAACACAATCTTAATGGACGAATTATCGGGGTACTCGGAATCGTGTGTTATTTTTAACAATATGACAGTATGTACACAGTATTTTTGCATAAATAATTTTATTTCTTTTTTAGTATAATCATGGTCTGGTGATTAGAAAAATGTATTTTCACTTCTTGTTGTTATTCATTGGTCTTTTTAATGAAAATTTTAGCGTCCACTGAAATTTTTCTTTCATAATATAATCTTTTAAATAAAAAATAAAACCGTGTATCTCTGAATGGTTGTTTATGCCATATACAAATCCACAACGTTCGGCAGATGGCCTTGAATATTATGAAAGTACATAAATATAATGCAGAAAAATTATTATCAATTTAAAAATCTGAAAATCTACCCATTTCCGGATTTATTCCATAAACTCAAACTAATTCGAGCATAAAAGTTGAAAAGTGGGAGGGGAGGGGGGGATGAGACTTTTTGTTCTGCTATCAAAAGTTTCGCGTCACGATTTTAAAGTTTCCCGAGTTTACTGAAATTTGTCGGTAATATTGCGTCATAACCAAAGTGCAGTTGCAGTTTTAGCAGTTCTAATCACCTGGAATTCAAAATAGCTCTCACTTTGACTTTTCCCACAGCATAAAAATTAATACATCTTTTTTTCCTGCATGAACCATGGATTAAAGAATTCATACCATGGATTAAAATGGAAGGATTTAAATAACTTATGACTCTTTCATACTTATATATCCTAATTTTACGACTAAAAACTCAAGGACGATTTTTTTAATTTAACAAATGACAGCAAAAGATTTTGTTACTAAAGCAATTAAAGTGTTAAAAATAGGATAACAAATCGTTATTCTTTTTAAATGGACAAAAATGAAAGCTGTAAAGTGTGTTTTTCAGAAATAAAATAAAAACTATTCTATCGCCAGATTTCTTTGGGATTTAGTTGACACTAAAATATTTAAAAACTTTTTTTAAAAAAAACATAAAAGGCAGTTACCCACTAAATGATCGTTTCGGGTGAAAAAAAAAGTGCACCCTTCAAAAGTTGCAAATGAGTTCAAACATTCAAATGAGTAGAAAAGGTCAGAACCACTGACTTGGATATAGGACGATCATCGACTAGCGTCAGTCCGGCGAACAGCATCAGCCTTTCAAAGAAAAATTCTCGAACCCCTTTTAACAATTACCTACATAATCGCTCTCTAGCGACAATTCCTGTCGCTACTGATGCAATCTGCTTCCAACGCATGCTCCGTCCAACATAAACTCAATTATTACGACTCACAGCGCCATCTTACGGGCAAATTTCGTTTTGTTCTTTCAGAATACGTCAAGATCGTCCTATAACCAAGTCCGTGGTCAGAACTGAAAGTAAACAGAAGCTGTTGCCATTCGGAAGAAGGAAAAAGTAAGAAACGAGAAGAATGAAAAAAAGAAAAAGGGGAGGATTAAGAAAATAGAACAGGTTAATATAGTGCATAAATAAGTAAAATGAACACAAAAATGCAGAAACGTACAGTTATAATAATTATAATAATATGCGAAAAACAAAAGCAAAAATTGTGTGAACAATAACAGAACCAGGACATAAATAACAGATATGTTTTACTCAATGTAAAATTAATAAAAAATATGCTTGCATATCAAAATTGTGCGTAAAACCAAGAAACATAAATCATGCCTTTGGTGTAGTAGGATTACGGCCAATTAGCTACACAAGGGCTCTAGGCCGAGGGGTGGTGTGCCCTCCGTGGGGTTTTTCCTAAGGGGTCCTAACCCGTATTTACGCTAAGTTTCGGAGAAAGCCACGGAAAATTCCGTACTGTTAGGTCGGCGAACCCGACCTGGTTTTGAACCCCGCACCTTCCGTCTCTTAGTTCAGTGCGCTATATAAACGCTATGTCACTAGCCCTACCAGTGGCATAGGGCTAGCGATTTGAACTAGGAGACGGAAGGTGCCTAGTTCGAAACCAGGTCACGTCCGCCGACCTAACCTTTCGGAATTTTCCGTGGTTTTCTCCGAAACTTCGCTTAAATGCGGGTTAAAGTCTCCCACGGAGGGCAATCTCACCCCGGCTTAGGTTCTAGATTAGATAATTGGCTGTAACCCCCATTTCCAGCTCACTATGCGCTATGCCACTGGTGGGGCAAATCATGCCTTTGATAAATATAATATTTTGCAACATAATTACCCTTCTGAACACAACCACGTCGCAAAAATTCAAAAACAATTTTACTAAGGTACTTTTTTCTACTATCTCTGTTACTGACCACCTGTTATGTATTTGCTGTTTACCTGTTGATTGCTACTCCGAGTTTTAATTTCAGGTAAAAACAGTCCCTAAGTAAAAGTAAAAAATTGTTGTAATACACTCAAAACAATGTTGCAATACACTCCTGTTGTAATATACTCACAACAAAAAAAAATCGACGTCCCAAGAAGAAGTTCCTCGATTGTAATGAAATTTCGTGTGCAAAGACATTCGGACCGAACATGCAAATGATTAAAATCTGAAGTCCAATGAATGAATAGCCGAAGCGCTAGCGCATTGGAACTGCGCATTCAGCAGGTGCATATTAGGAACGATTCTCGATCTAATGGTTAAAATTTCTGTTGCATTTCGACTGCGAAATATTACGTCGGCTGTTACAATGCCTCGCCGAAGGATTCGTGCGCATTACGAGCAGTTGCCGGAGTTTGAAAGAGGTCATGCGATTGGACTGAAAGAGGCTGGTTGGACGAATCAAAGAATCGCTCGACATCTGCGACAAAGCGATGATGACAAGTCGATGCTGACAAGAGTTGGTCAACAATGGTAGATATTACCGTCAAAATGGTAGAGGTCGACTGAGGGCCACAAAAGAACGTGAGGATAGAGCGATTGTAAGAGCAGCTGTCACAGCACGGATTCGTCACTATCAACTATCCACCGTGTAACCCACACACATGTATCCAGCATGGGCCTCCACAGACAATTGAGAGACGCCGACAGTTACGTCGGTAGCCTCTCACGCCTGTACACCGTCAAGTCCGATTACTGTGGTGCCGGGCTCGATCAACAGGGAACTGCGCTGACTGAGCACGTATAGTTTTTAGTGACAAGTCCTGTTTCCAACTGTGTCCTAACGTCAACCGCAAATATGTCTGGAGAGTCCAGGTCAGAGAGGGGGACCCTGCAATGACTTTCGAACACCACACAGGCCCACAACAGGGTGTTATTGTCTGGGGTGACACCCTGGACTTACTTTTCAACACGATAATATCCAGCTGCATACAGCACTGTTTGCAGCTGGGAATATTGCTATGAATTGTCTTCAAGCTTTCCCTCTACTTCCTTGGCCAGCTAGGTCGCCTGATCTCTCTCCCATAGAGCACATTTGGAACGTTATGGGAAGGCGACTGCAACCATCTCAAAATGTTGCCAATTTAGCCCAAAAGTTGGAGACAATTTGGCAAAAAGTTCCCCAAGACACCATCCGGGAACTTTATCAGTCTGTGCCACGCCGGGTGACAGCTTGCATCGAGGCCAGAGGTGGACTAACGCCTTATTGACTTCCTCCATTTGTAATTGTCAAACGCTACAATAAATCATTCAATTGTTCGGAAATTTTAATCGTTTGCTTTTTTATGCATGTTCTTTACATCCACCATTTTTTATCGTAATCGGACGATTCCTTCTTGGTGCGCCGTTTTTTTTTCTTTTTATAGAGTGTAGTAAAAACTTTGTAAAATAACATTCATTATTTATCGTTCTAGACAAGTGTTTCAGACAAAAAAATTTCGTTCTGAGTCAGCAGTAGTCCATATACAGACTGCAACTGAGGAAAATCTTTTCATTCGCGTGGGTATTTTATTTCTTTTTCCGAGCATATTTTTTTTTTTGTAATAGCGGTATAACTTTTGTTTTGAGGTAGCACGAACCAGAAGGATATATTTTATTGGGAGTTATTTAAAGAGACTTTTGCATTTTTAAAAATCTCCGGACACCATTATAATAAAAACCTGTATATTTTATTTATCAAAACATGAAATAGCAAAACGCAAGACAGAAAGCATGCATTTACTCAATTATATTTATGAGCTTATTGAAGCTTAGACGTGTATTATCTCTGAGTTTTATGTTCTTTTTTTATGTATGCCATGAAAGATTAATAAGATTCTGTTCGAGGCAACAGTGCAGAAAACGACCAATATCCTGTTATCAGACTAGATGTTTTCAAGTATTTATAGCACTGCTAGATTATCGCTCCTTTAATCTGATGCAGCAAGAGACTTTTCACGAGTCTGTTGTCTCTGTGATTGAGAGCTTTGAAGGATAGAGATATCGCTGCCATTCTGTATTTTCTTTTTACACTTAATCAGTATAAATCAATGATTAGAGTTTCTCCTTAAAGCCAACGTTCGAGAAATTATAACGTTTTAATAATTTATTTTGCTTTATGCAACAATTAGATGTCATTAATAAAAATGTAGCAATAGAAAATTAGTCTTAAAAGAAAGCAATTTCAACTAAACAGTAATTGATACTTTTCTGAATATTAAAGTGCAGGCACAATTTGTGAATTAGCTACAGATAATTTCATTTAATCAATTTAATCAGCTAAATGAATTTCCAAGTCTCTGTTGCTACGTTTCCGAATTTTAAATTGTATAAAAATAAAAATATTAATTACTACAATAATTAATTACTGAATACTCGAGGGGGGGGGGATTTTGTTGATTCGAAAAAATTTGCTTGGTGCTATTTCAAACCGAATAATTGTGTTGGTTTTTTAATAAATTTTTTGTTAAATTAACAAAATATTTCCTTCGATTAACAACATTTGTTTTGATTTCAAAAAAATATTTTGTTAAATTAATAAAATATTTCCTTCTATTAACAAAATTTGTTTTGATCTCAAAAAAATATTTCTTTGAAATAGAACCAACCAAAATTTTGTTGAATCGAAAAAACATCTTTCTTTCAGTGTAGTAGTTATTAATCTCGTTTACTCTCGTTTGTGTGTAAAGGAAGAACTTTATCTAGCTGAAGATGGGTACTACTCCAGAAAATCTGTATTGCATGCACATATATGAATTTTATTGCTGAGCGCAGATGAATTATGAAGCGAGGCTTTGCGATTGAATCTTGCGACTTTTGTAGGCTTGCTCCTCAAAGACCGCTCATGAGATCATGACCAAATTTAGTAAAGTGATAGCGGCCATAGTGTTGGTGGTTTATTGAACCAAATGATAGCAATCAGCCACGTCGCGCGTTGAGGAGTAATCACTGAAAATAATTTTCCATTTGTTCGCTAATTCCTCCTCTACTATCATTCGATACTCTTCTACTTATCATTCGATCTTGACCAAATTTGGTAGAGTGATAGTGGCTATAGGAGGTTATCGCTCATGTCGTTGAGAAATAATCACTGAAAATCACTGTATCTGGATGACGGAGTTCTTCGACTTTTGTTAGCAAACTCCTCCCAGAGTGCTCGTGTGATCAAGAAATTTCTTGGTGCAGTGATAGCTGCCATGGCGTAAGTGGTATTGAAGCGAGATGGTAGTGGTTAGGCATGTTGTTGAAGAATAATTAACGATAATCGCGACGGGAGATGTTGGCTAATTCCTCCAAGACCATTTATGGGCTCTTGACCTAATTTGGAATGCGATGTTGATTACGTTTTATTAGATTAACTTTTTGTTTTATTTTCATTATTATTATTTATTTATTTATTAATGACTATGTCATTTTATCTCTCAACCCCTTTATTGAAAATTGTCCGAAAAATGTGTCCCAAAAAATCTGATGTGAACAACACATGACTTCCTTGCACGTCAATTAAACTAAACTCAGTGTTTATATCCATTTTAAAACATTTAATTTGAATGTGAGATACATTAATTCCTTTTATATAACATTTAAAGGAATTTTTTCTAAAATATCAGTTTTTAATTATATCAAATATTTATGAAAATATTGACCGATACATATCATCTGAAACATTAGATTTTGCCGGGCATCAGCAAGAAATGGAATTGCCAATATCCTACGCCAAATCGTATTTTCTTTCGCCAAAATAATTTTACTATCGCAATTAGCGACGTTGGCGATCGACAGCGCGACCCCTGCATTTAAATATTATTACTTCACAACAGCTTTAATCTATTGTTACAATATTCGTAAGCTGTAGAATATGCACCACATGCATTTTTCTATAAATAGGTTACAATAATAAAAATTTCAACATAGGGTTACCAGGCAAAATTCATGAAAGACGAGAGATAAAATGGCATAGTCAATTAATATCGTTTTAATATAGCAATAATGAAACTAAAAAATTAGGGGGTTCGGGGGGGGGTCTCCTCCTGACGAGGGTAGAACAGCCGAGTTTTTTATTTATTCATTTATTTATTTTGTGTAAGGGCGGTAAAAGTTTTGGTTTGAAGTAATATAAACGGAAGCGATCGAAAGCTGTGCCTCTCAACGATCAGCTTAACTATATATTAATATTAAGATTTTTTAACAAGGGCCTGGAACTTGCTTTACGAAACAGTGATCATTGCTAAACGCAGATCTGTACAAATGGACGATAAAATAATGAAAACGCAGTTGAACTCTAAATTACGTTGTCGGAAGCTGCTGTTATTTTGTCTTCTATCTGTACATCAGAGGACCGGCGGCTTGGAGGCTAAGGAGCCCCACCCGTGGCCGAGGGCATAGCGGTCTTACCTGGGAGACGGAAAGGGCCTAGTCTCAAACTCGGGTTGCGTTTTTCGACCTAGCCGTTCACAGTTTTCCGTGTTTTTTCCCGAAATCTCGTAAATAATGGTTATCACCCCTTATAAAATCCCACAGAGGACAATCCTCCCCCCACCCCACCCCCGGCCTACATATCTATTGTATTAATAATTCTCAAAATCAAAGCAAATCACTTGGAGGCTAAACTCCTGGCGTTGGGTCGTGGGTTCGATTGCCATTCATACCCTGGCTGTAAAAATTTCCTTTCTGTGTGCTAGTAAAAACTTTCATCGTGTTGTCCACTTTACTCGACGGGGATTTATAAGCGAATTCATGGTACCAAGCACACAAGTCCTAAGATAAGTGGTTGAGATACAGCAACAACAATCTGTACATCGCAGCCTTGGAGAAAAGATCACAGCTGGCCGTGCAGATTAAACCATCCCTCCTATATATATGTCCTCTCAAGGAACTTGCCATCCCATCCTCGATCTGGTAAAGGCATCGTTTTATGCATGGTAGCTTTGCAAAAGTAGAGGAGGGGTTGAGTTCTTAATCCGATTAGAGCCCCTCTCTACTTAGTGGAAGTGCCTTGCTAATGGCAGCTCCAGTGAGATAGATCCCCGCGGGCTGTGTTCCTACAGCGCTATTTATTAATCGTTGAAATATCGCTTAAAGCCACGTGGTAACTTCCGCTTTACGATATAAAGTTCCTGAGACCGCGTGTTGGTATATATGGGACTGTTCCATTAACGCTGCGGAACGGTGTCTCCTCTCTCCGCTTATTAAATTGGGGGGGACAACAAACGAACCCACAAAATGCAGAAAACTGCTGATAGATGAAGAGATAGAAAGCGCGAGGGAAGGGTGTTGTGCTCTACTCTCTCAGATATTAGTTTTGGAAGACAATGAAAAATTAATATCTTCGTCAGCAGTTTTTGAAAAAGAAAGCTAAATCATGTTGAGCGTATTGATTACGAAACACTCTCAAACATGATGTTACTTTTTGTATTTGCATCGTTGTTTAAAGCTTTACCCTTTTAACATGTTTGCTCATCTTAGGATTTTTGAATAGCTTTGAAAACAAAGCAAAAGAACTCCGAATAAGATTTTGAACCTGGCAGCAAAAATTTGCTGTAAACTTTTATAAAGGGGCAACAAAAACTATTCAGAACACGTCAAAATCTTAACTTGGGAAAAAGAAGGGAAAAAAAAAAAAAAAACATGAAAAATGTTCCATTTTCTGACGGTCAACTTCGATCGTGTTTGGGTATTAATTTCATGCAGAACTTTTTGCTCTGAAATCATTTAATGGTGAAGTTTTCGCGAGAAAATACATTTACAAGGTTAAGAGCGAAAAGTGAAAAAGGTTGAACTAACCTTGGGGAAAACGCAACTTTTTCTTTTTCTTCTTTTTTCTTTTTAATTTACATGCATATGTCTTTCTATTCGTAATATTTACATGTATTTTGAAGGTAATTAAATTCTTTACAACATTGTTTTAGGGGCTTATAGTGTACAATGAAGAGTTACAGAGTTATTGTAAAGTAATGTGGAAAGAAACTTAAATTTTTGTAAAATTCAAAATTTGAAACTTTTTTTTTATGACCTCATAGCTCTGTTACTATAAATCGTAAAATAAAAAGCACTCTAAATACCAAATATGTAGGAAATTTCGTCTTCTGTATGTCGTCAATTGTCTGTTTTGTGTTCAAATGTACCAGAAAAAAGTTTTAGGAACCCAAGCACCTACAGAAATACTTAATGGTTGTATACATGTTTGTGTAAATTCTAAAATAAAATTCTACTACTTGTCGGTCATTTATTTGGGTGCTTTATGACTCGAGCACAATTGAAAAAAAAAACGATAGATACTGAGCTGTTTTATCATTCTAAACTAAGATTAAATTGATCTAAGGGCTTAAATAAGGAAATTTTTAATAATAATAAAGAAAAAAAAAATAGAAGTCCGCTTTTTCAGAAAAAGTAGTCTGTGTAGAGCACCCACGAAAATTTTGCAAATTTGGCGCTTCTGGACGGCTTAGCTGCCTACTACCAGACTTGACAGCTACGAGAGCCAGAGATATTGGTCATTTTATTACGGGGGCGTCCAGTAGGCAAGACAACCATGCCCTTTATGAGTGGTCTCCTTATTTCGAACCAATTCCAGATTCCAGATTCTAATTTGGATAATCCAATCCTCCACATAAAAAATTCCTACGTTGTAATTATTTAAAGCTCTTTGTTGTATTTTAAAGCTTATAAACTCTTAGTCTATCGATGTGAACAGGGACAGAGCGGTTAGTCAAGAATAACAGATTAAATAAATTGAAAAGGCGGGAAGAGAAAAGAAAACAGTTTTAGTCATTTTCATAGGATATAAATTTGGCGCGTGGCTTCACAAGATAAGATTATCGTAGCTGTTTTACTTACATTTTTTACTGGCGTTATTAGTACCTTTTGTACAATGCATGTATTTTCAAAAGGCATTGTTACCCTACTCACCAAAAATAAAAGTACAAAAGTACACAGGAAAGGAGTACATAATTTGCTTATGAGCATTGGATTAAAGCAAGAGTATTTTTCCCTAAGATCTGTGTTGTAAATTATAGGAAACTTGCTGAAGTGCCCATTCTTCGTACGAGAGAGGCGATAGTTTTAAAACACTTATAAAAAAAGAGATGAAAAACAAAATTAAATAACCACATACATATATATTTTTTTAATTTTACTTCATATTTGAGCAAAATTTCGAACGGATTACTAATGCTATCCTAGACATTATCTTTTAAATTTTGAAATGGTCATAAATCTGGCCATAAATTCAATATTTTTTTACTTTAAGGGTAAACAAGATTTTGTTTTCTTTGTTTTTGCTTGCAAATATGATGTGGCTCTTTATAAAGTATAATTAGAGTACCCGCTCTTTGTGCAGAAATGAAGATTGTTTTAACATACTAATACAAACGAAGAACATTAAATATTTACGTTTATTTAATTCTATAATTGTCTGCATATCTGAACAAAATTTAGTCAATTTGTTCAAACGCTATTGGAAACTTTTTTTTTTCAAATTTGCAAATGGTTGAAAATTCAAGGACCGAGAATTTCCGATTTTAAAAGTAGCTTAGATTTTCTTTTTTTTATGTAAAAATCATAAAATGTAGAAAGAGAAGAGTAAAATCTTCTGGTAACAAAGCAAAGAAAAACTTATTTGTATTAACGTTAATATTGTTCAATACGTTTTACCTTTTCGACTTAAGAAAATTATTAAAAAAAACATTTTTTATTTGCAACATTTTACTTACAATGGTAACAGATCCCATTATTCTCAAGTTGTTGAGTTCAAAATTCAAACATAAACTAAAGTAATTTCTATAGTTCATATACTTCGAAAAATAAAAACACTAAAATATGAAACAAATATTCACTCGTAAATTATTTCTATCTTGTAATCTTAATCCATGCTAGTATTTTTAACTTTTGTTGCAACTATTACACAGTGGGTATGTGTTAAAATAGTACAACAAGTTCGAAAAGCGAATGTAACATTTTATTCGACGAATCGAAGCACTAATATCGCACAGAAAAGTATAGAATTTAATAACACATGCAAGAACAAATCATTAACTATCGCAGTAATAACACAATATTCAAATCGCAATGTCAATCGTATAGCTCTGCTCTTTCTATATCTGCAAACTCTCACACTGAACTCTCAGTTAGAAAGATTCTGATAACAAGAAAAAAAACACTCAAAAACAAACTGTAGTTAAAAGATGAGATAAATAGAACTTTGTATAATAACACATATAAAAAGATACTTATCTCACTGGACGATCGTTTCGGGAAAAAAATATTAAGCCTTCTTCAGCAATCAACACACCATGTGGAAAACATTGAGGACTCATTGTAATGAATGATACTTATAGATTTACAAGCACACAGATCGTCACATCACATATTTTTCGATCTTTCTCGTAACTTCTTTCCTAATTGAGATACAGCAAAATTCAGCTACTATCAGAAACTTTCTTTTGGTCGCCAAATCGATCGCCAAGTTAAAGAAATCATATACTCATTTTACTTGCTGGAATGCCTGTACAACTTTTTTTTCCCCCGCAACGCAGATTAATGAGTGAAAACATTACGATTTTGTCACACTATAGTTCATGTAAAAGAAAATATTTTATTTATTTTAAATTCGTCAAACTGTATTATATAGTTAATTTAACACAGACAAATTAGTGGGTTGACATGAAATTAACTTCGAGTTCAACATTTATTCTTAAGCTAATTGACCGATTGGTTTAGAATTTTCAAAAAATATGCTAACAAAAAAAGTGTGGTGGGGGGAGGATACATTGGATGCTTTAAATATCTGAAAATTACAACTTTACTGATATTCCGTTCCCTATTTAAGATAATAATAATAAATAGGAATTACTTTCTAGCGATTCCCATATTTATGAATGTGAACTGAAGCACCCTTGGTTGTGAAAGTGAATTACTTATTAAAGTATTAATTAATAATAATTTTTAATATCTAATTACCCATAAGAGCTTGTCTGTCGTCGGTATTTCTTTCCAGCTAAAATACCTAACGAAAATATGTTTTCCAAACCTACTCGCAAAATACATAAAGAACACCAAACGTGTGGTTATTTACTGTTCTCGAATGAAATTTCAGAAAGTTAACCCTTTGAGGCGCAACCCTTTCCCAATGCTGAAAAAAGGGCAGCCGTTGCCATCGCTCGACTTAACTACCAGCAAGATGGCGGACGATCGAAACGATCATCGCGTGCCACAGATCTAGAGACACTTTTTTGACGACAGCTGTAAAGTATTTACAGCCAGCTGTAAAGTATTAATTAAATTATTATTAATTAATACTTTAGTAAAAATCCACTATTTTTATAGAAATTAAATCTATTCTTTGTGACTGGCAACAGTCAAAACGTCAGAGTTTGGTGTTCCCAGAGCGGGAACACTACGCGTTGAAGGATTAAAACATTTTTCTTCTTTTAACGGAAAATTACTAATCAATCCATGGGGAAAATTTTTTTTGTTTTTTTTTTTTTTTGTAAAAACAAGTCTAGAAATATCCTGAATTTTCAAATTCTTTTTACTTGTGTGAAGTAACGGTGTGCATTTGTATACTACATAAAACAGAGGCTTTTTTTATAATATAAAAACATAAATTTAAAATGCGAATTATTAATGCCCAACAACTTCTTTTAAAAACATAATGTATCAACAAATTAAAGTCCCCTTATCTAATCATATTACAAAACAAAAAAATCCATACTTTTAAAAATGTTATGTACGTACGCTCATCACGGTAGAGATAACATATGAATGCGATTACTTCACACTCAAAACTACCCATCGACATTGTACTTGCTATGAAAAGCAACTTAATATGCTAATCGTTGTTTAAGTTTTAAAATGCTTGCATTTTTTGAAGCATACAATAGTATAGTAAATAACAAAAACAAAATATTTATGCTTTGAATTACATTGAACTAATATATTTATATTCCCTTTTAGGCATTTCATCCACATTTCTTTCTTTCTTTCTTTTGACAACAGTGTTTCTTTTTAACAAAAATAACGGATAGTTTCATTTCATATAGCTCGACTAGAATTGCGTGCTTGATTTTGTAGTACCATAGCTCATTTGCAGTGAAGACATTTGCCAATTGTAAAACACATTTTGAAATTATAACGTCGAAACAGAGTCAGTTTGCATAGTCTGCAAATTCCAAGTAAGTGTTTTAACTTTTAGCTCTGAATGAAGAGACAGTCCTTAGTGACAAATAATGTTTTCAAAGAAATTCAAAATTTCTTTTAAGTAAGACCCTGTAAAAGTGAAAGAAAATTTAAGTATTTCTTACGAAAAAGAAATTAATACTATTCAATGCTAGAACCCAACTTTAAAGCTTGTAACATACTACAAACTCAGAATCTGTTCTCATTTTGTCATCACTAATAAATCTGTCGGTGTGCATATGATCAGATTCAAAGACTTTTGGATGTGCAGCACAAAATATCATAGAATTTACTGATCGTAGTGTTGATGAAAGACATTTCTCAAGAATACCTTTACTTAAATAAGTTGCAAAGAAACTCCCAGAGAACCAAGCGCCTGTGCATGAAATTTGAAGAAAGTTTTTCATTAGTATATAAGTAGGCTACAAAAAGATATGCTTGCATGCTATGAATCATATTGTAAATAATACAAGCGAAATAGTCATGTTTTATATGAATTATGTTGATATAACTTTGAACTAATATGTTCATATTTCTTTATATTCATTTCACCTGCGTTTCCTTCCTTTCATTCAAATAACAGTGCTTTTTAGGTATGGTTAAAATACAACTCAACGCTTCATTTCATATAGCTCGACCACAATTGCGAGATTGATTTTGCAGTCACATGGTTGATATGCAGCGCAGATAATTGCCAAAAGACATACAGAAAGTACGACGTCGAAAGAGAAACACTTGTGTAATCAGTAAATTTTAACTTTCAGCTCTCGAAAAATCTTTCTTGTGAATGAAGTCAACGTCATTCAAAATGTAGAACCCAACTTTTAAGCTGGTAACATGATGCAAACACAGAATATTTCTTACTTAGTGATCATCAATAAATGTGTCGTTGTGCATATGATTCGATTTCATGAATTCTGGATAGTCAGCGTGCAATATCGTAGCATTCACCGATATCTGTTGAGAATTAAGTGTAACGGATTGAGAATACCTTATTTGAATAAATTACGAAGAAATTTCGGGAAAACTAAACGCCTGTGAATGGAATTTGGAGAAATTTTTTCATTAGTCCATACAGAGGCTTCAAAAGCAAGTACTTAGAAAGTTGCATTATCGCACAAAAAATCATCGACCTTAAACTGATTGATTTATAATTGTTTCAAGGCTAGTTACTTTGATTGAAATAACGATGGCTGTTACCCATAAATTTAAAGCTGCATTATTTGCACCTGCATTATTATTAAAGAACAATACTATCGAATCATATCTAGAAGGGAATAGGAATCCTTATTTCCAAATCCATCTTTTTCAAAAATATGTATTTCCGAAGAAAGCACGAATTTGAAGCTTGAACGCTGTCGTTTGATATACAGAGCTTTACATTTCGTTTGGTTTAAGTTTATTTTTCCCGATCAGAGTACATTAAGTTCACCTACCTTGATTAAAATATAAAAAATACTTAAACATTTCAGAAGATTAAAAAATAAACTTATAATTTAAGTAACCTCACAAGAAAAATAAGCTAAGTTTGAATTTGTATGTTTTAAAAAAATGACCACTGTTTGGCATTTATGAAAGTGTTTTTAGGTACTCTGTGGATATCTCAATCTATGAATTTAATAGTAACATCTTTATTTTAATCGAATTCATTCAGCTGCAGTACAATAAAACATGTTTCATTCTATCCCGTCTACAAGTGTTTCATTGTACCCCACACTGAGTCTACAAAATAAATAAATTTTTATTAATTCATATTTCCTTTTAATTCTGTTTTTGGAAGATGAAGACAGTGTACACAGTGATTACACAGTGATTACAATATTTGAAAAATACATAATTATACATATGAGAGCAAGGAGGTAAAAAAAAAATATTTTAGTAATGAAATTTACTTTCAATCGTGAAAATCCAAAAAATTGTTCTTTGGCTCTTGTAAAAATGCGATTGTCTCCAAATTACCTCAGCGACTGGAACATATATTTGTATAATAGGTGTGCAATTTATAACTTTCTCCGACAAATTCTACTGATTTTAGACAATTATGTTTCATTGTATCCCTTGTTCCATTACCCCAACTTTCCCTAATTTTTTCTTTCGAAAAAATTCTTAAAAAAAATATTGTTTACAAAAAGTGGTTAGTTATATTCCGAAATATTGGGCAGCTATACAATACGTAAAAGCACTATAAGCAAATTTTTGTTTTAAACGACTGGGCGTTGGCTTATAAACTAAATTCTAGATCCAAGGTAAAGATCTTGTGTGAATGCTACTCGTTAATGTGCGTCATGGGTAAGTGGCTTTTGTGAAGTTTTAAACTTGAATAAAGTTTCTGTGAATCTTGTTAACATATTTAGTTTTGGTGTCTGTGATGAGTATGTATGTAACAATCCTCTCAAAATTCAAGTTTCCTATTAGCTGTCTTCAAAATTTTATAGGCGTAACAGCTTTCGTTTTTAAACATTTTTCTGGGGATCTAAATTTAACAAAAAGGCATTTCATATGTCTCTCCTCTCTCTCCCGTCTCATAGTCCATATATCTCTCGAGGATATCCAGGAACTATGCGGCTTGGACATTTTAATACCAAGCAAATGCATCTTTTCTGGAGCATGTGATAGTTATAAGTCATGTGACTCTAGGTAATAAAAGTGTAAACACCGTCGAGAGAACGAGTTTTTCGTGACCTCTGTGTTGCCACATAAATCTGTGTGAAAAGCTGTTAAAATAAAAATTAGGGATGGACTGCGAGACAAATTTGCTAGACGAGATACAGAATTCAGGAAGATAAGACATTGCAGAGTAAAAAAAAATAAACAATTCAATACTCAACAACTTATTCTTACTTTTATGTCGTGTGTTTGGGACACATTTTTCGGACAATTTTCAATAAAGGGAATGAGAGATAAAATGACACAGTCATTAATATAGAATGAATGATAGTTCATGGGAAATCAGAGCTGGAATGAAATGTTTTATACGCAAAACAATAAGGATTGAAGATTTCCGAGGCTAATATGTAAAATTTTTTAGTTTGGTGAAAAATAAAATGACTGATATGCCGATTTTGAGAAAGTGAGTTCTAGCCGTTTGCACAGTTTTAGGCTTCGTGCAATTTACTCAAAGCTTAAGGAAACAACATTTTTAAATACAAGTGTATAGGTTTTATTAGAATACAGCGTTAAATTTTAATTATCTATGCAGAAATAATGCAGTTATTAAGGGATTGCAAGCGATCTACCTTCAGAGTTCTTGCTAAATTGAGTAAATTGATTTAAGTTGAGGGAATTTCGCCAAATTTCAGAAAATTGAAATCTTCGCATTTAGTACATTGGAGTTAACGATGAATAAAACGTTATAGTTGATAATTTTAAAAATACTGTTACTTTTCAAATAAATGCTTGCTTTGCTTTTTAGCGATCGAACCATATAAGTGATAGAGATTTCCCGTTTTGATTGCTGTTAAGTCAATGCTTCGAATGATTCCGTGTAAAAAAAATCTAGCAAAATGGTGTATGTTGGCACTTTGGCGAGGATTAGATTTGAAACTAGATTTTATTCGACACTGGTTTATATGATAACACTGGTTGCATGTCCCCGCTTATTAGCGGGGTAACTCCTCTAGTTGTTCCTTAACTTTTGGAGGCTAGTGTACCATGAAAGAAATGTTGACACAAAAATGAACTAATTACCAACATCATTTGATTATTTTGTTGCTCATATTTTGGTAAACTTTATCTATAAGACCAAAGGTAGTTCTAACCAAATTTCAATAAAAAGAAAGGAATAAAAATAATTGAAAAATAAATCCAGCAATGAAGATAAAATAATTTTCTTTTAAATAAAAGTTTATTCTTTGAGTCATTTCAAGTAATTTAAAATGGCCTTATCGTTTCTCACCATCCGCCTAATCCTAAATTATTTTCATCGAATGCAAAGCTGGATAGGAGAGGAAAAAAGAAAGTAGCGAAGAACTAAAATTATTCCTTGCTTAATCCCTATTATGGGATAATCTCTCATTTTAAGCTAGAAGTGTGCGTTTCAAAAGGCCCCCCTTCCCTTTTCAAAAATAGAACGGAGCTGAATTAAAAGAGATCGTAAACATGAAGAGTAGAGTTGAGAGGATTAGGCTGAGAGGCTGTTATTCACTGGCACTTTGCGGTATGGAATGAAAGCTGAATACCGTGTTTGGGGAGGATTATATGTAATTGCTGTTTGCGCAGAAGGTAAAAGTACTGTTCAAATGCATACGCATATTGATTCATTTTTAAAGATTTTTAAGAATTCACAAGAGTATATACACTAGAGATGAGTTCGGGCTCATTTTTTGAAGCCCGAGCCCGAAGACTTTTAGTCCGAGCCCGCCCGAGCCCGAGCAATATTATTAAAGTTGGAGCCCGAGCCCGAAATTTCAGCTAAAGACAAATAAAATTAACTACTACATTAATAGGATACAATAATTTTTGGAGCTTCACACACCTTCTAGTCCCCCATGCCGCTATTTTTTGAAATAAATACGTCTATTTATCCCATGAATCACTTTTAAAAATCTGTTTCAAGGAGTATGTTCAACAAAGGAGAAATTTTTCACGAGCCCGAGCCCGCCCGAGCCCGAACGCAATCGTGAATTACAGAGCCCGAGCCCGAACGCAATCGTGAATTACAGAGCCCGAGCCCGAATCGGGCCCGGGCTCGGGCTCGGGCTTTCGGGCTCGGGCTGAGCTCGTCTCATCTCTAATATACACTTCTCAAAAGTGAAATTGAGTCATCAAGAAATACTGCACGCAGCGTCTTCCAAATTTCAGGAGCGATAGTGGCGATATGTATGACAAAAGTTTTTAAAATTTTGAACTTGCACGATAGTACTGGGGGAGCAGTAAGCACAGTCGCATACAATTAAAACTGGTAGATATTAAATTTAATTTCACTAACAAAAGCATAGGGTATTGCGATGGACAATCACTATGCTAATGTAGTATTTCTAGCTATATTTAATCATGCGTATTTTGTAAATAACAATTCTTCAGTGGATGGGGATAAACATATTTCTTTCACAATAGTTTTAAAATAAAATTAATTTTATTTTCGAAGGGAAAAAGGTCTAAGACAAAAAAAAAAATCACTGGGTAAGCATCAAACCCTTATTTGACAAAAACTAAATATTAAATACAAAATTCAATCACAGCGTGACTCCCTTTACTCCATTTTGCTTAACTTATATTGTTTCTACACTGCATGGATTTTTTTATGCATTTCTTGCTCACTCCCCTATCTTTGACTGAACTGAATTTCTGCAAACTGATACATCTTAGCTAACAATACATAAATAAATCATTAAAATGTTTCACTTTAAACTAATAACTATGGAGTCCCGATCAAAAGGCGATACCGGAAGTGTTACGGCTTTTAAATGTAACAAACAAGCACATGCATTGAGCTTAGCTTGGTTATTACCGTATTGACCCGAGTATAGTGCGGTTTTTTTATGGCTGTTCACTGACCGTTAAAAACCTGAGCTGTTCTAAATTCAAAGCCCAAATATAGCATTTTTCTAATTATCTTGATGAAAAGTTTTTGGGTCGCTTTATATTCGGGCCAATACGGGAATAGCAAAAATTTTCAAAAATCGTGACAAAAATTTCATTCCCATTTATAGTGATTGTGAAATATATGTGATATAAAAATTGCTTGGAAAAAAATAATCTAACATAAAAGTACGTAGTTGTAATAAAAAAAAAAAATATACGTCACACATGAATTAATTCCGGAATTTGTGTACGATTTGTTCACGATTTCAAGAATACAAATTTAAAACTCAGTAAATATTCTTTTGTTTTTTTTTTCCATGAGCAATATTAAAAGGACTTAGCTGTTATAGTGAATTGCATTTTGTTGTGAATTTGAATAAATGAGTGTTTTCTCAAATGTTCTTTTGAACAATTAATTTATTTAAGTAAAGTGCCGGGTTATCTCTAAAATGGAAATTTCCGACTGAAGTCCAATTTTCTGATTTTTACTTAATGTTAAACCTGGAAATTTTAGCTTTCTAAATCAGTCTGAATTTTGCTAATATCTTGGTTAGTACTTGAGCTACAAGAATTTCGAAATCAGTCATTTCACACGTAAAGCCTAATATTTCTGTTTAGTTTCTGCTTTCTTCTCAAAATGTTATTTTTAGCGCATTAACGCCCAACAATTTTTAGCACATTCTTCAATTTATGTTGATGAAAGAAGTGATAAATAAATTTCTGGCGTTTGTATGGCATGAAGAATGTAATATTTTTTCTAAATGTATCAGTAAGACAGTGAGACATTTTCATTTTACTTTGTTATCGTTTATTATTTTGTGGAAATCAAATTTATTAATCGAGAAATGAAAATAAGAAAATAAATTAATGCTTAAAAATTTTTGAGCCTGTCTAAAAATAGATAGCCGGGCGTTGATGGGTTAAGATTGGGCTTTATCACAAAACATATTACAACAAAAAAAGCATTAATGTTGTGCTATAAAATTTCGATTAAAGGAGTTGAGGGCGTTGATTTAGATATCGAACTACTGGTATAAATGCAGATAAGAATGAAGATATTATTTTAAGTAAAGAATTTTCATATGTTTTCATGATTTTAAGCTTAAAAATATTATTTTTCTAACTTTTAAAATAAGATACTTAAAGTTATGAAAATAGTTTATTCCCTAAAGGTGGCTTCAAACGTCAAAATAAAGTTTACAAAATAAAAATACTTTCATTTGAATTTTAATTTTGATGTTTTGCATAGGTGCCATTTTACAACAGTTTTTCTGCATGTTTTGTTTTTAAAAAATAGAAATACTTAAACATATTTTCACGTGTTATTCCCATCTTTTAATTGTGGTCTATAACATAATCATAAATATTGGCAATTTTTCAAATATCAAAAACAAATCCACTAGAAATGTTTTGCAAGCACCTGAAAGCACATCACAAGCCTATTATTTCACCAGTCTCCAATGCAGCTATCTTAGGAATGCATCTCTACTTTTACGGATCCATCGAGAAAGGAATATGCCTCTATTCAATATACCCTGAAACCCATACCCCTCCTCGCACTAATCACGGTGTCTCGCAGATTTTAATTGGGTTCATGATTAATAATCGGAAGTGGTTGGTCCCGCGCAACATTTTGTCAAAATCAGCTACCTCTCGCTCTTGCAAACGAGCGGTTGCTTTTGATTAGTAGCGTTCTCTCTTGATTGGGGGTTTTGAAAAGATGCGATTTCGCTGAAGGCTCGGTGAGTTTTGTGGATTAATTTGCTTAGAAGCGCTTTTAACCGAACTCTGGTGAATCGTTATTTCGTAAACAGTTGCAAGAGAATGGAACAAGTATGGTAAAATAATAATAATAAAAATAATAACTAAAATCTGAAATCTGAAACACTTTCCTATTTTAAATACGCACTGACGTGCAATGAATTAAAAGCATATCATAATCGATTCGTCGTCCATGTTTTTCTTCCTCATTCCATTGAGTTCGAAAGAGCATCAGTATTCATGGGTGTGCAGTATTTTAATTCCTTGTTCCATAAAACATTTTTTTGAAATCGATCAAAACTGCCTGCTAAAACTGTTCAACAATCCTTGAAAGCACATTCAAACTATACTTAATCTTTATAAATAGTGTTTGGAATGTGCATCATAATCCATGGATGTGTCATGTTTGTCTTCCTAAAAGTTGTTCTGAAAAGCATTTTTCAGAATTGAAATCTGTATTAAAATTGCCAACTACAATTTTTTTTACAATTTTCACCAAACATTTTCTAACTAAACTTCTTTTTAATAAACTGTAGCGTTTGCCAGTTTTTCGCCAAATATGGAACATATCGCCAAGTTAGGTTGAGTTTTAGAGACTTATCATTTGGCACAAAACTTCGCGATTCAATAGGGGGGCGATGGCAGCCCTATGGAAAAGTGCAACGGAAATTTGTCAACGCTGCTCCACAAAAATATATCCACGAGCATATATCGACAGGGAAGGTTCTAAGAACTATTTTTGGTGCAGTTTTAGAAAATAATACTTGGAGGAAAAGATATAACTTTGAAATCTATAAAATCTATAAAGATGACGACATTATTAAATACATAAAACTGAATGGAATGAGATGGGCAGGTCACCTTCTAAGAATGAGTGCTGAGAGAACTGCTCTTAAGGTCTTCAATGCCACTCCTTTTTGTAAAAGACCTAGAGGAAGACCTAAGAAACGATGGAGGGACAGCCTGGATGAGGATTTTGCCAAACTGAAAATAAGAAACTGGAGGTCCATTGCAGGGAAGAGGGTGGAATGGGAAAGACTTCTGAGGAAGGCCAGGGCCCACAAGGGGCTGTCGTGCCAATGTTGATGATGATATATCGACAGGAAAAAAAACCGACGTGAATGAATAGCACTCTAGTGCTAATAACGAATTTCAAATTATGGAAAAGCTTGGATGTCTGCCACCAGTGGTGACTTTGCATTCTCTAATGATTCTCAACTTTTGCATTCTCTAATGATGCGAGAGCGATTTACGCTCTCGCATGATCATTAATCATCCCTCAATACGGTTGCCATTAATACAGTTCTACATATATTCTAATGCATAATCCTTTGCAGATTGCCGTATTTTGCACCATGAAATTTTTCAAGCAGCCGTAATAGTAAATATCTAAGCTGGAACCAAATTATTTCGTTGTAACGAAAAATTATTCCAATTATAAAACAGGAGCGTTGTCCTATTTCTAGCCAAGTACTGAAGATATCGCCAAGCTGTATTCAGTTTTGTAAGTTTAGTTTTTTGGTGCCAAACTTGACGGTAAATCGCCAAAAATGACCAAATTTAGCGACTTACATATTGGCAATTGTATGAGCATATGGCAAATTAAGTGGCAATTTCATAATCATATCTCATGTAACCTTCTTCATACATAAAAATTGAATGTAGAGATTTTCTCTTAAATAGAATTCATTTTATCCCAAACTTCCTGAAGCACTGACGTTAATAGATAATGTGTTCTATAGATCTTCGAATATCAGTTATATTCATATCCTTAGGTTTCTAAATGAATAAAGGGGTTTCCTCAATGTTTTACAGGCTCCATTATATCACAATTTCTGATAGAGATAGCTGCTCAGCCGCACAGCCAGCTGTGTGAGAAAACTTCTTTAGCTCTCCTGAGAATGCCCTTATTCATTCTTTATTGAGAATGCC
Source organism: Cheiracanthium punctorium (assembly GCA_038373885.1). Classification (NCBI taxonomy): domain Eukaryota; kingdom Metazoa; phylum Arthropoda; class Arachnida; order Araneae; family Cheiracanthiidae; genus Cheiracanthium; species Cheiracanthium punctorium. The sequence goes on from JAWZYV010012175.1 coordinate 322,953, forward strand.
TTCGTTCATTCCCGAAAGAATGAAGGAACAACAGTTAATGGTGTTAACGATTTTGCATGCGTTAAAAGCTCTGATTATTTCAATAGACAAAGATTTTTATTGAGCTTAAGTATTTTACGATATCGAACAATTTAATCCAATACTTAAAGTGAAAAAAATTAGTTTTTCCGTATGCTGCAGTGCTGATTTAAATAACGACACCTGTACGGTGCCCTTTATGTATGTTCCACTGTTGAGTCACGATTTATTTTTAGTGAGTAACTTGTGCGAAATTGGTTCGTTGTTGGATGAATACAACGGACGGTAGTACTTGTAAAAGAACCAAACGCAATTATTATAGCTGTAATTTATTTAGTAACTAATTGTCTCCGTAAGATAACTTAAATACTTATATATAGAGGGTGTCCTAAAAATGTGATAAGATGCTTTAATTCATTATCAATTAAAGAGTGGGCAATGTAAGTTGCAAAAATGTTCAAAACAAGGTAGGTAAAAAGACTAAGTTAAAGAAAAATTTTTCTCGTTAATTTTCAAAAAGTTAGACTTTTTTTCGGTTAAGTTTTGGAGATGTGAAAATAAATATCTCCTCATTTTGCCATGTCAAATGATTGCACTTCAGGGGTCGTATAAAAATTACGAAAGTAAACAATGACTGCATAAGCACACTATACTTAAGTTATTAATGATATTATATAGCCAACTTTGTTTAAGCATATTTCTGAGCCTTTTTATAATGAAAGGCTGAAATGTTTCACATCACTTAATTAACATATGGGTCACATTTTAGTAATTCGGATTTCTATACATGGGCTATATAAAAATTGAAAGTTTGTATTTATTTAGATTTAATTTTTAAAAGAAATTGAATCGATACCATAAAATTCTGTACCTTTTTTGCGTAATTTTGTAATTTATTGAATATAACTCTATATTTAATTAATGAAAACCTAGATCAGTGTTTTGGAGGCACGCTTCATTTACATAATATAAAACTATTCAAGCTATATTCACATCATTTTCATTGTGTACCATAATATACCGTTAATCCGTAACACCCGATTAAACGCTCTCCTCCACTTTTTAAACAAACTGGCATTAAGAGGCTATTAAACTTCCTTTTCCTTTAAATACCGTGTAAGCACCTTCCTTCGTTTTTTTACGGCTTTTCGTTGCGTTTGGGGGGCGGATTAACTGTATTATACCAAACACTGTTATATTGCATAATAATAGATATTTAAGACGGCGGCCAACGCTTTTAACTCTTTGAAGCTCAATCATTTCAATATGTCGAAAAAGTTTACCCGTTGCCATCGATTGATTTAACTACCAGAAACATGGCAGTCGATTGAATAGCCCATCTGGCGCAACAAAGTTAAATCTTAACGTTTAAAAGTTTTCTGGTCACGCAGCCAGCTATGAGAAAAATGTTTTTTTAGCTCTTTGGCACGCGCGATGGGCAATTCGAACGACTGTCATGTCGCTGGTAGTTAAGTCGTGCGATTGCAATGGCTGCATTTCTTCATTGGAAAATCCATGTAGTTTTTCTTCAATATCGATGTATATTTTCCCTACATACTCCAGTTCTCAAAAATGCCGGTACTGATAAAAATAATTCTGACATCAATTTTACAAATAATATGCGAAATGATGTGCTAAAATATAGAAAAGGATTCTCGTGTAACTTTGCCCCCTTAAGTATTTTATTGAAATCGCATTTATTCTTCGTGAATCAAAATAGTCAAAATGTCAGTGTTTTGTGTCCTCGCGGCTAGGACACTACACATTAAAGGGTTAAACATTACAGCCTGCCATGTACCTGTTTACAATACAATATCATCAGTTAGGAAATTTGAGTTTCATTGTGACACACCTATGTACATGCTTCTTCTGATGAATTCCTCCCCTACTTCTCTGGCTTACTATCTCTTTTTTTTCTTTTTCTCCGATGCCCATGTGATTTTGTGAAGGCATAGTAAAATCAGAATTCTCTTGGGAATACCTAAATAGGGTGGATTGCAAGAAAATTTTCTGAAGTGTCAAAGAAGGAATGGCACGTGATGGAGCATTTTAGTTGATGTCTGACAAAAATCAGTGCTCTCGTTGATTTTTTGTACGAAAAAGAGAGTTTGGCAGAAATGTTATGAAGCGTTTCTCCTTTTTATTTTCTAGATTTTAAAACACCACATTTATTTATATAAGATGTTTAATGTTGGTTATTCTTTCTATGTTGAAAGAGAAACAACTGTTCGTCAACAAAAAACCCTCAAAATAACTGATGTTTAATAGATAAATTAATTAAAAACTTTGTAAAAACAACACCATAAAAGTTACTTGACAAGACATGACTTGGATCGCTACTGAAGATCAAAATTTTTTCAATCGAAGCAGCTGTATAGCTTGTCAAGTAACTTTATTGTATTATTTTACAAATTTTTTAATTATTTTAACTAGTCAGTTTTCCATATTTTTATAATAAGACCGTAACTTCTATTTTTTAACCATATTTATTTTTAATTTTGGTTCAGATAATAAAAAAAAAGTCATCAGTACCCATCAAATATCAGTGTTAACAAGTGTTGCCTACAAATCTATCGCGAATGAAATAAAATTAAAATATAATAATAATAGTAATATTTATTACGCGGTATATAATTTAGCCGCCTCATCAGTTCTCTCGTTCATCAGCCGAGACTGAAAAGTTAAGAAGGATTTTTATTATTTTGAAGAAGTTTGTTTATTTATATAAATTAATCTAATAATAAATAATTATAATTGTGTGTCTCTTCATAAGTTAATTTTTTTTTAATTACTAGGGGCCAAGGCCCCCAGACTCGCTACGCTCGCTTTTTGTATGAGGCATTCAGCCCCTAATAAGGCTTATTCGTAAAAAAGACATAATTTCAACAGACAAAACCCGAAGATTGGATCAGATAGAATGTTACTGAGCTACACATTGCTTGGTTCTTGCAAGTTCATTGGTACATAAAAATTTAAACTTCACACTACAGTGTCTGGGGCACAGAATAAAAAAAATGTACACTTTCGTTTCAAAGATGCAAAAAAGCCATCAATAATCTGTCTTCAGGAAAGAAAAATTTTCAACTCACACGGAAATAAGAAAGCAAAAACTGAAAGTAAACTCAACAAAGCAAAAAGAAAAAAAGAGAAAACTTTAATTAAAGAAGGAAATAAATGAAGTTTTCTTTTTAAAATTTATTTGTGTTTTAAACACTGTTCTTTCAGTGCTTTGTGCTTTTCAGTTTTGTTGGAAAACGTTAAAAATTAATAATTGTAAACATGGAAAAAACTCTTTTGTTGAATTAGCACTATTTTGATGTTATGTTAACCAATTAATTTTATTTTATCCCCAAAATATTTCGTTAACTCTTTATCTGCCAAATTAAGAGCAACTAAAAGTATTAACTTGAATATATTTCTTTACTCATGTTTTAGTTATGACAATGATGATCAATACTGATTAATGCAATATTAAGAAAATTGAGAAAAAATTAGTTATATTTCTAACGATTGTTTCGTAAGCAATTGACTAATTTTTCTCAAACTAAAATATCACAAACAGAAGTTTAGAAGTCAAATAAATACTCTGATTGACACACATTTTTGGGAAATCTGATCCTTTAATCATAAAACCAACGCGTGAAACTTCCCTAATACTTATACACCTATTTTCGTTGACTTAATGTGATTAGAAAGTGAAAGGAAAGCTAACCCTTTAAATCAATTTCACTTTAATAGATCAGTCAGTCATGATATAAGCTCATTAAATGAAGTATTTAACAATCATTCTTCGAAAAAAAAAATGGTGAATTTACGAATCAATGAAATTTTAAAAAAATCGTTTACTTTAACGGTACTTCAAAGTACCGTCGGCGTCGGTATATAAATATTTAACCCTTTAATCAGCGGTCATCGTGTTGTGAAACCACCTAATTTCAGCACTTTCTCTGCTAATCACAAAAAAATATCAGCATTAGTTAAATTTCTTACCTCAGTTTCAGAAATATCATCTATAATTTCCACAGAACGATTAAATAACATCAAAGCTAGGGATGGAGATTTGAATGTTTAATAGCATATATCTTAAGCAAAAACTGTATTGTTCATGAAATTTAAGTCGCAAGTATGACGATCTCTCCTTGCATCTGAAAAGGACTGCAAAAAAACTTGCCCTTCACAGGGTTAAATCAACAAAATACAGGGTGGCCATAATTAAACTGCAAGTGTTCAAGGGGTGCTGGAGAGAAAACTACCGAGAATATTCCAGTGAAATTTGGTATCTACACGTTTCAGAACATGCGCAAGTCAAATATGAAAAAAAAAATCGTCATTTTCACCCGATAGATGGCGCTGTACCGTATTTCAAAGCTCACCGGTGGCATATACAACTTCCAAAACCGATAGACAGAGCATAGTGACATTCTAAGAGGCATATAAACAATATAAAACATCATTTACAGTTTATCAAAATTCCATACAATTCGCTTCAGTAATTAAATTTTTACAGTAACACGCAATCAAAAATAAACGTAAATTAAGATCACAAATTGAACAATTCCAATTCATGAAGACGCTTTGGAAAACAATTAAAGCATTATTTATTCTCATTGACACTCATTAGACCTCTTCTTAATCGTTTCATACGCCGGTATTCTTTCAGAGTAGTTGAATAACTGCTACCATTCTGATGGAATATCTTCACTAACAATGCACGTTCCTTCTTATTCAGAGTCATGATTGACCATTACTCAATATGGTCCTGTTTTTACACTGTTCGATGGGCTTAAAATTTGCATATATGACGTCCATATGCATTGAAACACGATATAGCGCCATCTATCGGATGAAAATGGCGATTTTTTTTAATTGCATATTTGACTTGCGCATGTTCTGAAACGTGTAGATACCAAGTTTCACTGGAATATTCCTGGTAATTTTCTCTCCAGCACCCCTTGAACACTTGCAGTTTAATTATGGCCACCCTGTATTTCGTTGAACTAATAAATATATTGTCTATTCAACCAATCATCAACTAAAATTTGGTCGAGTTTGGCAAAGAGATTTGACAGAGGGGAGAGATTAATTGTTTTTTTTTTGTTTTTTTCTCTCTCTCTCTTTTTACATTTCGATCAAACAATTTTGAATTCAATGGATAAAATTTGACTACACTTTCTACGTTTCACTGTAACATGCAAATATGTCAGTTGTTTACATTTTCCCCGAATCGTCAAAGTAAGTGAATCATCCTCGGTCCGTTCATTTTCGTTACGCCTTTCACTCAACAACAAAAGGGAGTCCCACGCTCCCATTATAGGCTAACTTCCTGATGTGTTAGATCAGAATTTCTTCACCCGTTATTGTGCTGTATTATTTTCATATATAAATCCCGTATTTAAACTGAAATTTAACGATACTCTTTATTTCAAGCATAAGAAGACTGGTTTATTTAAAAGATAGCGAGATTGGTGTTAATTAACGTTTAGTAATTTACCGAAATTGTATTCGAAATTGTTATATGATGTAATAAGAGGAAGATTTTTTAACTATACTTTTCATTGGAAGCGTAGAAAGAGGGTTTTGTTTTGCTTTTTAAGTTTTAAATAAAAACTTGATTGGTGTAAATTAACGTTGGGTTTTAGTAAAGTATCGAAATTGAATTGTTCGTCCTGTTTTGTTTACAAAAGAAATTGAAGTCTGTAAACAGTGATTATGAATTTTCCAAAAAACTCTTCAATTGTGCATTATCTTGTAATTAAAGTGTAAAATATTATTTTTTAACTCGAAAACTTCAGATTTTTTTTTAGACTATTTTTAGTAAATCATTATTTAACACTCAAGCTTTTAACGTCGCCCCCCCCCAACAAAGGCTAACTTACGGTGGCGCCCTCCCCCTCTCATATTTTTCAGCATACATTCAGCTTTTTAATTTTAATTATGAACATTTAGTCAGATTTTCTACAAAATAATGTAATCAGTAAAGTTTGAATGGACATTTTAAGTGAAAATGGATATATTTTTGAGTAAAAATGAGAATAAATAAGATGGTTTTTTAAAAACATGCATCAGTACTTGCTCTTTGGTCTTTATGGCGCTCCCCCCCTTGAGGGGCACACCCCACAGGTTGAGAAACGCTGATTTAATAACTTTTTGCTGTGAGTATTGTATTTTACTTTTCTATTTTAAGTGAAATTTGAATAGTTTACCTATGAATATTCTATTAAGAATATTTCTTAGTTGTCAATAAGATATAGCGAATCTTCTTTGAATAATTTTAAATAATAATATAAACCTTTCCATATAATTTTATTTTATTTTATTAGTAAAAACCTATAAATTAATCAGTCGGTTCTGGTAATGCACTTTTACTATCATTTTTCTGTAGTCATTATAAACTTAAAATATTAAAATTTTAAATACTAATGAAGATTCAAAATGCTAATAAAATGCTTCATTTTAATTTTATTATTTAATAATCGTGCAGAAAAGTGTTGTAAAAGAAATGTAACAAACACTGTTTATTCGTGCATTTTTTTAAAAACAATCATTTTTTTCTTTTTTAAGAAAAGTTCTGGGATTTCGGCTTAATACTTTTCTTACAATTAACTTACATTTCACTAGGTTTAAAAAATTGCATGCTCAAAGTTTCAATATTTTGTGGGTACTTTCTGATGTTAAATTTTAAATAATTTTTTGCTCGAAAGTCTCAATTGAATTTAGCCATCATAATTTATGTGCTGCAAATCATTTGATGCATAAATTCCCATTATGCTCAGACACCCAGAAAACTCTGCGAAATTTTTATTAACAGATAAGTTCATTGGTGACTCCGTAAGTTTCTCTCTCCGTTATCCAAAAGCCTCGGGAAAATTTTGTGATAAAAAAAAATCTGACTTTCCAGCGAAAACCAGATTACAAGTCCCACGTCCCCACGCACGATTCGTCATTCAAATCTGAATCATTGACTTTGGTTCAGTTCCTCGTGTCACGCTTTTCACTTCGGCAAGGGATAGCTGGGAGGCTCGGCAGCAGCTCTCTCATTCTTCACGCATCGTCTGACCATCCTGCAACCTCCCCCCCCAGCCGTTTTACTATCAATCATATTTGTGGACCGGAGAAGAGAGCCCGAGGAAGGAACGGTATCGTGGAAATTTCATCATTCTGCGTCGTTTTAATGAGATTGAGTGGTAATTCGACAAATTGGGTGGCTCGGAGTTTTGGAATTGGTGAGGCCTCCTCGGAGCTGCTTTTCAGGCTCGAATGGATGGATGAGATTTCGTTGAAAGTCTACGCTGGAATTTATGATGGATTGGTGATGATTGGTGTAACTGGTCCGTGTGATGGTGGTTACGAAAGTCGCGGTCTTTAATAGGAGACATTGGTGTCAGGTTTAATTGGATTATAGTAGGATGCCGCGGGTGTTCGACAGTGTGGGTGAAATAACGAAAATCTGTAGTACACATCGTAGAATTCTGGAAATTAAAGAATGATCTGCAATTTCCTATAGGCCATTACAGTAAAACATTTTAAGGAACTGTTCATTATACATTATTTTGACGTCACATAGGGTGTGCTTCTATATTGTTACAAACATTGTAATGTTTGGAATTGGAGAGGCTCAGAGCTGCTTATCAGGTCTGAATGGATGGATGAGATTTTTTTGAAAGTCTACGTTGGAATTTATGATGGAGTGATTGGTAACTGCTCTGTGTGACGCTGGTTACGAAAGTCGTGGTCTTTATGGGAAGCATCTGTGTCAGGTTTAGTTTGATTGAAGGATGCTGCGAGTATTTGACAGTGCGGTGGAGATAGTGAAAACCTAGTGAACTGTTCACTATAAAACAAGTACGTGTATACCTATTTGTATATTCTACGTAAACACGTAGAATTCTGGGAGTTAAAGAAAGATTTGAAATTTCTTATGGCCATTACAGTAAAGCATTTTAATGAACTGTTCATTATACATTATTTTGACGTCCGTCACATACAGTGTGATTCTCTATTGTGACAAAATTGTAATGTTTGGAATTGGTGAGGCTCAGAGCTGCTTTTCAGGTATGAACGGATGGATGATGGATGAGATTTTGTTGAAAGTCTACGTTGGAATTTATGATGGACTGGTGAGTGGTAACTGGTCTGTGTGATGGTGGTTACGCAAGTAGCATTCTTTGTGGGAGGCGCCGGTGCCAGGCTTAATTGGATTAAAAGATGCTGCGGGTATTTGAAACTATGGGTGAAAGAATGAAAGTCTGTTTAAACACGTAGAATCATGGAAATTAAAGGAACGACCAGGAATTACTTAGTTTCCGTTAGAGTAATACATTTTTGTAAGTTGTTCTTTATGCAAAGATGTATCGTATTTTACATTATTTTTACGTCACAAACAGGGTGTTTCTATATTCATCTTCGGTACCTTTTGGCGAAATAGGGAATATGATGGGAATCATATAGAAAAATATGGGCTGAAAGGAACGCATGACGGCGTAGAGGGCGCTTTTTGTTTCCATTCATACGCAAAATTGACGTCATGCGGTAAGGAAACATAAGCCCCGTTAAATGAAACATACTTAAAAGCCCGTTACCTGTATCTGACTGTTATGAGTTACTGCTATGAATTATTTTTTAGCGAAAAAACTGCCATCTGCAGTTTACCATCATTACTAAAATTTAAGATTATGCCTCTAGGGGAATAATTTTTAGAAACTTATAAAAGCTCTCAGCATTTTTTGTTGCCATCTTCAAAATCTTATTTCGAGCCCTGCTACGTGGTAAAGTCAAACCATACTCATCAATTCCATACTCTTGTCCCTTGACATACCTTTGGAATCTCGACTAAAAGGAATCAGCATTGGTGAGAAAAGAAAAGCCTTAGTGCCAGTTGGTTAAACGGTTCCACAGTGGTAACAATTATTCGTGCTGCAGGAATAGGTGAGTAAGGCTGTCACCAGAGGACCCGGATTAGAGCCCCCCCCCCCCTTAAATTTGTAGACAGACATTCTCGGATGACTCAAGTGAAAACATGTTAGTTCGAATGGCAAGCGAGTTTAAACATTTGCAATTCTTTTTCTTGAAGTATCACAATAGATCAAAGATTTTCAAATTTTTCATCCCAAATGGCCACAGCTTACTATAAAACAACAGTTTGTGTGCTGACTACACACTCGAAGTCCAAATAAAAGAGAATCAAAACATAAATGTTGTTTTTAATTATTTATAACACATGATACACTATACATGAACACAAGTATTAGCGGAATTGAGGAAATTGTTTCCTGGATGCCAAAATAGGAGAGATTTCTGACTTCAGAGTTGTCTCTAACATCAACAGTGACCTGAGATTAATATCAGACAAAATTGTTTTCCTACAATAGGCAAACTTGTTATTGCTTCCTTGTACGTAGTATAAGGAAGTAATGTGATCCTGAAAAATTTTGGGGGCCAAATTTCGACAAAAAAACCGATTTTGACTACCTCTAAATTTAATTTAAAAACTTTTTTCGATGCATCTCATCGTAGGCTAGCATGCACGATCATATTAACGCGTCTGCAACTCATTTTGACCAGCGGCGAGTCTATTGTGGCCAGTTTTTCCATGCCGTCTGTACGTACGTACGTATGTATGTAACTCGCATATCTCAAAAAGTATTGGTCGTAGAATGTTGAAATTTGATATTTAAGATTGTTCTATGATCTAGTTGTGCACCTCCCCTTTTGGTGGCAATCGAATGGATAGTTTATGTACAGGAGCGCCCAAAAGATTCAAAATACATTACGCTCACTGGGCAGAAATTCATTAAACTCGCCTAACTCAAAAGCTATTAGACGTAGAATGTCGAAACTTTATATTTTGGATAGTTGCAACATCTAGTTGTGCACCTCCCCTTTTGTTTCCATTCGACTGGATAGTTTATCTACAGGACTGCCCAAAAGATTCGAAATACATTACGCTCACTGGGCCGAAATTCATTAAACTTGCCTAACTCAAAAGCTATTAGGCGTAGAATGTCGAAACTTTATATTTTAAATGGTTGCAACATCTAGTTGTTCACCTCCCCTTTTGGTTCCATTCGACTGGATAGTTTATCTACAGGACTGCCCAAAAGATTCGAAATACATTACGCTCACTGGGCCGAAATTCATTAAACTCGCATATCTCAAAAACTATTAGGCGTGCAGTGTTGAAACTTTATATTTAGGATTGTTGTAACATCTAGTTGTGCACCTCCCCTTTCGGTCCCATTCGGATGGATAGTTTATCTACAGAACCGCCCAAAAGATTCGAAATACATTAAGCTCTATGGGCCGAAATTCATCAAAGCGTTTTTTAGAGGTATTGGGCTATTTCAAACGACTCGCATGTGATATATGCTGTTAAGAGTTACAAAATGAATGTCTCCATTAAAAAAAGTGTCTTTATCATTTATAGTTCTGCTACAGGAACAATCAAAAGATTTCCAATACATTACGGTCAATGGATATTTTAGGGGCATTCATCCATTTCAAGCACAATACCGTCCTACCACATAAGTTAGGTAATGGTCCGAACACGGTCACGTGCTTCCCACAAGAACTATGCCAAAAGTCGCCAAGCTTGGCGACTTTTGGTGTACGTGTGTGCATATTTAACTCTCAAATCTCAAAAACTATTATGAGATTTCATATATAAGATTGTTGTAACATCTAGTTGTGCATCTAGATTTTTGGTTCCAATCTACTGGAGAGTTTATTTACAGGACCACCGAAAAGAATTTCAGTAATTTAATGTCTATGTACATCTTCAATATAATTCAACTGTAGACAGTCATTGGTTTCGTAAATGCCCAAAATCTCGCCGTCTGTCCTCGACCTTGGCGAGTTTTGGCGAAATATCGCCAAATTTGGCGATATTCAGTCATTTGATCCATGCCCAAAGTATCGCCATTTGTCATCGTTCTTGGCGAGTTTTGGCGAAATATCGCCAAATTTGGCGATAATCTATCATTTTTTGGTTCATGCTTAAAATCTCGCCCAATGTCGTCGACATTGACGAGTTTCGCCGAAATATCACCAAATTTGGCGCCAAAAATTATTTCGTATTTTGTATAACTCTAAAACTTTAACCCGTAGAATTTTGAACTTTTGTATTTGGAACTATTGTAATATCTAACTGTTTTCAATATCTTTTTTGACAACAATCGACTGAGAATTTATTTACAGGGTGAGCCAAATGACTTAGGGTGTATGGGTACATAGAGGTATATGGATGCATTCAATTCATTGAAAGTCTGTGGTCAATGACTAATTTGGCTATCCCCAAAATCTCGCAGACTATCTCTTGTCGGCTTTTGGTGAAATATCGCCAAATAAAGTGTCAGAAGGAAATCTTTCAAATTGAACTCAGCTTGGCGATATCGAAATATTTGGCTGGAAATCGCTAAACCTTACTATTATTGATATTTTATCTCTTTCAAACAAACAAGTTTAGAGGAAGTGCGTCGAAAATATTTTTCATCTAATAAACATGCAAGGAAGTCATGTGTTGGACACATCAGATTTTCTTATTGACTGTAAACAGAAGTAGAAAAAGTAAGCAGCGAATAAGGTTTGGAAATGTAGTGATCAGTTAAAAAACATGACATACTACCGCGCGCCTCTATTTAACCCTTTAACGCGCAATGTTACCGCTCTGGGAACACCAAACTCTGACATTTTGACTGTTGCCAATCACGAAGAATAGATTTTATTTCTATAAAAATAGTTGCGGTCGACATAGCTCCACGAGAATCCTTTCCTTTTTAGCACGTCATTTCCCGTAAAAAAATTGTCACGATTATTTTTAACATCGCTGACATCTGCTGAAAAATGGAAGAATGCGAGAACAGCTGGATAGATTGCCCAATGCTGAAAAAAGGGCAGCCTTTGCTATCGCTCGACTTAACTACCAGCAAGATGGCGGACGATCGAAACATTCATCGCGTGCCATGGATCTAGAGACCCTCTTTTGACGCAGCTGGCTGTGCGGCACATCTTGCTGGCAGTTAAGTTGAGCGATGGCAGCGGCTGCCCTTTTTTCAGCATTGGGAAAGGGTTGCGCCTCAAAGGGTTAATGGGTGAGATTCAAGTGAAACAAAATTCGAACGTTTTCCGCGTCGAACAGGGGAAACTTCGAAATATATCAATGTTTCTTATTCAACTGAAACAAATCAATCGTGTTTTGATCACGTGACAGCGCAATAGGTTTGTTCATTGGAAGCATTCGGCCAAAAGGTCCCAATTGTGGACTGAAAACTTGTGTCTTACGCCACCTCGAATTATACACCACCTTGTGTTATATATGTTGGAAATTACTTGACAAAAATCTGCAGCTTGCGGCAAATATTGGTCGTTTAACATTTAATAGGGGGGGGGGGGCTATCAAACATGACAAATATGGCCTCCGGCTGCAGGCCTTTCTCCTTACTGAAATCATAAAAATGAACAGCATACAAAATGAAATATGCCAGAAAAGTCTTGTGTTAGAAATTCAGATTATTATAGTGTGCTAACTTAAAAGTTGACATTCTAATCTGGCAGTAAAATGTTCACAGTTAAATTGTATGCCAAAAATTCTATTGCATATTTTCATGGAAATGTAAGTGTGGATAAAGATCATACGATCAGTTAGGGATGCTTGAAGGGTTTTTTGGCGGATGCAAGCATTGGGAAAGGGTTGCGCGGATGCAAGGTTGCTAGTGATAAAAAGAAATCTGGAAAAGTCAGAAAATTTTAATTTAAGAAAAAAGAAAAAATAGCGACTTTGGGGTAAAAATTGTGAAATATGACCTGAAAATATATCCGCATTCAAAATTAATTTTACTTTTACCGTACGACTAGAAAAAAGTGTCTTGACACTGGGGCGTAACAATGTAGGATACGTAATTTTTGGGCGGAGGCCCTAGTAAAAAAAAAAATAAAATTAAAAATGTATTTAACCTGAACAAAATGTACAACAAAGCAAAATGTTACCCTAATGCAATACTTTACTTTTTTAACCAGGCCCTCCTCACCGAAAAATTCTGTACCCTCTACCGATGCGCCCCTATATGAAATCATATTTAGAGCATTCCAAATATACGGCAAATGAAAAATTATTTATCAAAGCAGATTTTAGATCATTTTCTAGAACACATTTCAAGATCTTTCTGGTTTTTAGACAACGTTTTTTATTTTTCTCTTACTTTTTCTGGCGAAATAAAATTTCCTCATTATTCTAGGTTTCGCAGGTTTTCCTGGACCGGCGGCGCACACACACACACACAATCCTGTATACACCAAAAAATCTTCCATCATCTCGAACTAATCGCAGCATCGTTATCCATATTTGCATTTCCATGAAAACATGCTATAGGTTTTTTTTGGTGTACAATTTAACACTTTCAAGTCTAATTTCTAAAATTGCAAAAATGTTTTATTTTATTTTGCTTTTTTCTAATAATTCAAAAATCTTTTGTGCTTTAAATCGAGATTTTTAACTAACTTGTAATTTATGATTTTAAGCGAGTTTTTTAAACAAGAGTAAAGCGTTGTACTTAAAGTTTCTAAAACCTTCTGATGGTGCTCATTTAATCCGTGATTCAGGTACTGGTACTTTCTTTAGTTCATTTCTACTCAGTTTGTCCGATTATTAAAAACAGTCATGAAAGATAGCATTAAAATAACAGCTTTACTTTTTATACGCACATTAAAGACTAATAGGCAGGCAGAAAATAGAATCTGTTACTAAAAATGAAAGCCTTGCCATATTCCGATACTCTTCGAAATCTAATGACTCTTCTTCTAATTGACATTCCTAGGGGACAGCTTTCCCTTAATAAAGCTACTCAAGAAGTTATATTGTGACTGCTCACAACTTAATGGACATTGCAAGTAAGCGATCATGTTCCATGCGACCCAGCCGGCAAGACAGTCCCCACCCTCCTCCCCTTAAGTGAAATGATATATGCTTTTTTTTTCTCCTGGCGTTCCTTTTTTACTTATGAAGGGTCACAAGGAAGTTTTTTTTTTCCTACTGGAAAAAAAAAGCATTAAGTAACTGACGAGAAAATAATTCTATAATTGTTTTACATATACTTTTAATTTGAATTCGTTTTTACATGGGAGGTGGGGGGGGTGTGCTTCTGTTGAATTCCACAATATTTATGTTAGCAAAACAAAATATTTTGTTCATTAAACTGATTTATTTGGTTGAAAACCGCTAAACAATTTATATACAATGCAGGGTATCCCAAAATTACTGATCTAGGAATTTATTTCTTAAATATTGGTCATAGACATATAAAATAGATTACAAATTCGTATAAAAAATATGCAGAATTTTAATATGTCAATTAAAATTTTCAGGAGATAGAAATTGTGTAATTGCAAAATGGAAATTTTTATACGGCACGGTACAATAAATTTCCTGTTTGTAAAATTTGCTCCATACATTAAAGAAAAAATGCATTGCTTTTACTCTCACGTTGCTTTGTAGTAACAGTACAACGTGAAGTAAAAGTTAGGAGATTATTTTCCTCATGTTTTCAACTATGAAAATAAAGGCGAAATAAAATGCATGCAGAAATGTTTAGATCATTTAAAAGCTACTTAAGAATACGTACTTAATAATACTTAAAAATATAAGTATTATTAAGTACGATTTGCGTACTTAAGAACACTTTCAAAAACACGTGTGAGAAATAAAAATTATTTACTTGATAATATCATCGCTAACAAAAGCATGAATTGTATGATGTGTTTGAATACAGAAGTATAAAAATTACAATGAAATAATTTTTAATATATCGAGGATATTATTTGTTCAATATTCTTAATATATTTTCCCGAGATTTATGCAATTTTATAAGAAAATGGGGACTATAATTGCCTGCAGCAACAGATGATAAATTTAAATGTTCTTATTCATAATATCTTACTCATTATTACCGTATTATTATTATATTATTGTGTAATCATCTTATTCATTTCTACAGAAAAAAAATTAAATATACAGGAGACAAATTTCAAAGCACTGAATAGCTTTTTAAATACTTCTTTCAGCATGAGTTTTCCTCAGATAAATATTTCATAATGTATATTTTTAATAAATATAAGCAGTAGTCTTGGACATGTAGCAGCATGTTTATTTTGTTCCAAATACTGTACAGAAGAAATTATTTTGATTTTTCGTGGAATGAAATTTTCTTAGTTGAAATCTTTCATTTTCAATTTTAAAAATAGAAAAGAGCATTGTTAATTAACATGTATATTTGTATAGTTTAGTTATGTATAATTTTATGCTTATTTAATTCATTTGTGCCTAGATTATTTTTGCAACTTTCTTCGACTTTTGCTAGTGCCATCAATAATAGATAAATTTCTGACATCAACTACTTGAACAAGGGATGATTTCTTTTAAAATCACTAGGCATAAAAATTGAAAATTCAACATCTTACTAGGTCGTGTTAAAATATTTTGTGGAGTTGCGGTTCAATAATCGTAAGTAAAAGCTAAAATAAATAACGTTTTCGACTGCTAGAGAAAATGCCGTTCAAAAAAGAGGACATTAGGCGTGAATGGGTTAACGCCTAATAGGTAATATAAAATAATTTCAAAGTGTGCAGCTTTTGTATTAAAACATGAAGTTTTCTCAAAACATTAAGTTTAGAAAGCATTAAACGAAACTATTAGGTTGTAACGAAAGTTTCCCGCCACCGCAAACTTCGTCAGCACACAGTTCTAGTTGGCGTATTTGCTCATATTTTGTCAAACGATTTTTGGCATTTGAAAGAAAGAGGTTTACTTTATAACACTGTGTTGTGAAATCTGTAAAAAATATAGTTATCATTAAGTATAAGGTGTCTCAAATGGAACTATCACTCTAGAGGATTAGAACTATCATTTACTTCCTGTTGTGTTGCAAAAAGTCAGCTACATAATATCAACGAATTATGAGCACAGCTTTAAGTACTATTGTTGTATTATGTGACACTGTGCAGGTTTGGTACCGAAAGTTCAAAAACAGTTATCTAAGAAGTTAGTTTTTCAGGCAGATATGGCGGAAACTTTCGTTACAACCTGATAAAAGGTAATTAATTAGACTGTATATCATTGTATTTTATTTCTAAAAAAAATATAGAAAGTTTTTGAAATTACATGAATTCAATATGCTTTAATCTATAATATACTTTATTGCATTAAAACACAAATAAACATACATTTTACAAGTTTGATTTCATTTAATTTAAAGCATACGTTTATTAAATGTCAGGGTTCATTGTAAATGCATTTTTAAATAGAAAAAAAAAATCGAATATAT
Source organism: Cheiracanthium punctorium (assembly GCA_038373885.1). Lineage (NCBI taxonomy): Eukaryota > Metazoa > Arthropoda > Arachnida > Araneae > Cheiracanthiidae > Cheiracanthium > Cheiracanthium punctorium. The sequence goes on from JAWZYV010012175.1 coordinate 339,281, forward strand.
TAAATATTATTTTCCTTAACAAACCTACCATTTATTATTTTCATTTATGAAGAACCATTATAATTTTCGCTCAGTATTGCTCTGAGAATGTTGCCATACTTAATTTATGCCACGGCCAAACGAATGTTGTTAAAAAATAACCTATTTGCATAAGCCATTAAAACAATTTCCGCATCTTATCTAAAGAAACTTCACTAAATATTATTCATCTGGTGACTAACACCTCAAAAGAATGACGAGCATCGCGTCAAGTTTTTAAAACCTTCAACAACTTTCCAAAAATAATGATTATCCCAACCAAAATTATCTGACTTCCACTTTAATTGCGATTCTTATTTCCAAACCCTAGTCATTCCGGATTTAAATTACTGCCGAGTGACATGCACCGCTGCCCTGTCTCATTTGGACAGCTTTATCGGTTATTCAAATAGCGGGAAAGACACTTAAGCGAAGATAAAAGTGTTTAATGGAAAACCCCGCCAAGTTCACTAACAAATGCGCGCTCATTACCGATAGTTTCGTTACCAATAGAAAAGTGCAATCCGTTCCTTTGAAATAGAGGAATATCGATTATTTGCCGGGGTGTTGCCAGTTTAGGATTCGATTCTTTACACTGGCATATTTCAATTAAACACTCGTTTTATCTGATGTCGTTAGATGTGTATTTGCTTTGAGATTCTAGTGAGAAATATCATTAATGACTCGCAACTATGATTAGTGACAGAGTGTTCGTTAGATAGGAGAAGGTGGCCCAACATGATCCCTTTAAGGTGAAAACTTGCATAAAATGACGTAAATGTTTAAATAAAACTTTGGTCCTTTGATATCATGACTTTACACTATATTTTGCAACATAAATATACTTTAATAATATTTTAAAAGCACAATGAGTAACGGAAAAAAATAGAATTTTTAGAAAGTGTCTAACGGATCATTTTAACCGCAAACCAAATGCAAATGAGCCTCCATTTGAAAATAATTTTAAATTGTTTTTTAACGGCAAAATAAGATATACAAAAATAATTATGACTATATATAATGAAATAAAATAAATTTTACAATTGTGTAGTACGCATGATTTATTTTATGAAAATTTTAAAATAAAAAAGACCAACAAACAATAAAATGGAATATTTTAAAATTATAACTAAAAAAATATGGCCTACAATAAACGCAGAAATAAATTAAATAATTTAATGAAGATTCAAGCAATTTGAAAGGCTGCCATGGTACCTAGGACCCAGTACTGGAGTTTCTTCAGTCGAGAGAGCATTTTACATGGCGCTGTGGCTTTCCATTTTAGGTCATATTTCTGGAACATGCCAAGAAACATAACAAACTTAGAAAGTGTAATTCACATATAAAAACATACTCTATTTAGTAAACTGACTCATATTTCTGAACGCTAAAGACTGTATTTCCAAATAAATAGGAAAGTTAGTGCTTACCTTATGAGGTATATTATAAAACACAGATTTTTGAAGAATTCTACTCAGACACGTAATACACCGATCACTTAAATACCGCTATTGCTTCTTCCTGACTTGGTACAACTAGTTTATGCATTACCTGGTAGATAGCGCTGCCTGTATCAAATAAAACATATGTGGATCGTTTTGCCTCCGAGGATCATTTTGGGCGGTCTTCACCTATAAATAATATTTTAATTTTATTTTACTCTAATATCATTTTTAGAAGAAAAGAAGTAAATTATATGATGCAGTTTTAGTCCCCTTGCATACAATAAAATACAGTTAAATTAGTCTTCTTGATCATTCAATATGAACTCAGTATCCAGATTTCAGCCTCTCATGATATACTTTAAATGTTACAAGAATTATTGGTCTGTAAAAATAACTAAAATTTGATACTATCATCATTAGCTGAATTTTTTTATTGAATGAAATTTCTGAAGTGTGTACAGTATCAGAGGTAAATTAAATGTAAAAGTTAAGAATAATAAATCTCAAATAAATTATTGCAAAAGAAGTAAATCTACTTAAAATAACTCTAGAAGTGTTGGGAAAATTTTTAAAGCTATGCATATTCTTATTTATCAGTTTGTCAACATAAATTTTATTGCATGTTTATTTTACTGTAATTAGCACATAAAAAAATTTAAATTTATAGGGAAGCAAACTGCTTTCTTATTTCAGAATTATCATTTTTCTAAAGTAATGTATTCTAAATTAATACATACAGATTTTATGTACATTGTATGATCTTATAGCAAGTATTAAAGCGTATTTAACGTGTACTACTTTATATATTAAAAATAATTCTTTGTATATTTTTAAAAAGTATAATATAATGAAATACTTTCAAAATCTTTCAATTTCACATACTTTCAAAATAAAGTTTCTATATTAAAAAAGCCACTAAAGCTATCACAATTGAATACATTGAATCAACTATAAAATAATGCAACATATTATCATGATGTTTTAATGTATCTCAAACAACATGCATTTTGCAATTTTACTGTTAATATTTTTTTCGAAGCATAATTTTTAAAAAATCCATCATTAAAATTATTCTGATTTCATTTTGACGGAATGAAGTTATCGATATTATGTCGTTCCGGATTTAAATCATTGTAGAGTGACAAGCACCGCTGCCCTGTCTCATTTAGACAGCTTTATCGGTTATTTAGATAACACGAAAGACACTTAAGCGAAGATAAAAGTGTTTAATGGAAAATCCGCAGCGTTCAATGAAAAATGTGCTCTCATTACCGAAAGAAAAGTGCAATCCGTTCTTTAGAATTAGAGGAATATCGATATTTGCCGGAGTGTTGCCAATTTAAGATGTGATTATTTACACTGGCATATTCCAATTAGAGACCCTTTTATCTAGTGTCGTTAAATGAAATGAGTATTTACTACGAGATTTGCATTACTAAAATTTCATTGGCTCGATGAGTAGTGATTGAGTATTCGTTTCACCATGGAAGAACAGTTTGAAGGAAATGAAATAGCGCCATTTCACTATATTTTGACGTAGGATTACGTTTTTACATACTGGTCCCATGTAAAGAAAAAAAAAATTTCGACTTCGTCACATGTTTTATATTACTCCATTTGAAAACATAACTGTGTGAAACAACCAAGTGAACTAAGACAGCTATCCTGGATTTCTTTTGCGACATTCGAAAATGACATAAAAATTATTCTTACTTTATTTTGACAAATTGAAGTTATCAATATTTTATTTCGAAGCTCCATTAAAAAAAAATTATTATTATTATTTTTTACTTTCATTCATAAAAATCAAATTCTAATTTACATATTCCTCACTAAGATTTGAAACACATTAATACAATAAAGCTAAATGGTTACTACTTAAAAAAATGCTAGGCCATTATAAGGATTTCCAGTGGCGTAGGCAAGGGGGGGTTAGGGGGGTCACAACCCCCCAGGAGGAATTTTTTGCCGTACAAAATATATATTCTTCACTCCCTTATCACACACACCTATACATATATATGAGTTAAAGTAGTCTTAACCCCCCCCCACCACCACCACACACAGGAAAAATTTCTAGCTACGCCACTGAGGATTTCCATTAGCTATCATAACAAACTTCTACAGATACTATTGAAATGACAATTTACAGTTTTAACAAAAGCCGTCCTTAAAGCAAAGCTTTTGAAATCTTTTGACAACTCTTCAAAAATAACGATTCTCTTATCCAAAAATATTCCACTTCCACTTTAATTGCGATCCTCATTTTGCAAATCGCACTCATTCCGTATTTAAATTATTGCCGAGTGACGAGCATCGATGCCCTGTCTCATTTGGACAGTTTTATCGGTTATTCAGAAAACGGGAAAAACACTTAACCCTTTGAGGCGCAACCCTTTCCCAATGCTGAAAAAAGGGCAGCCGTTGCCATCGCTCGACTTAACTACCAGCAAGATGGCGGAAGATCGAAACGTCCATCGCGTGCCACAGATCTAGAGACCCTTTTTTTTGACGACAGCTGGCTGTGCCAGCATTGGGCAATCTATCCAGCTGTTCTCGCACTCTTCCATTTTTCAGCAGATGTCAGTGCTGTTAAAAATAATCGTGGCAATTTTTTTACGGGAAATGGCGTGCTAAAAAGTAAAGGATTCTCGTCGAGCTATGTCACCCGCAACTATTTTTATAGAAATCAAATCTATTCTTCGTGACTGGCAACAGTCAAAACGTCAGAGTTTGGTGTTCCCAGAGCGGGAACACTGCGCGTTAAAGGGTTAAGCGAAGATAAAAGTGGTTAATGTAAAGACCGCGGCGTTCACTGACAAATGCGCGCTCATTACCGATACAGTGAGTATCCGTTCCTTTGAAATAACAGAATATTGATTCTTTGTCGGAATGAGGTTAGCACTGTATTCTTTACACTGGAATATTCCAATTAAAGACCTGTTTATACAGGGTGTTCCAAAAAGGAGGTAACGGACTTTAATTCTTTATCTGTCAGAGATAAGTGGGTAATGTAAATTGAAAAAAAAAATGTTCAAAAAAAAGTTCGGAAAAAAATATTACGCAACGAAAGAACTCCTCTGGTTAATTTTCGAAAAGTGACGCTTTTTAAATTTGTATACGACCCCCGTAAAAAAAATATTCAATTACTAAAATGTGCCCCATACACTAATGCGGGGATGTACAAAATATGAGAATTATAGCCTCAAAAGTGTCAGGGATATGAAGATAAATATAATGCTGACTTAAACCACTTTTCACTGGCTGTTGATGGAGAAAAATCACGTCCAATGATCGTAATTCGGGGATCGTAAAGAAATTACGAAAGAAAATCTTTTTTACCACTCTATCAATAAAGGTTTACGTTCAAAATTATGTATAGCCTCAGATCATCTTCCTTTTAAGATGTCTCTGAGACGTTGTTTGATGAAAGTCTGAAATTTCGTACATCATCTCATTGTTAATGATCGAGATGAATTTTTTCTTAACGGGGTTTTATTTCCAACCTTATATGGAATATTTTTTTAATGTACATTGCCCACTTACATTGCCAATTGCGTTAATTTATGTTAGGGGTCATTCGACAGCTACATTTCTTCATTTTTAGCAATTTCTACAAGAACTCAACACGCTATTTGTCATTGTCATTCTAATTACCCTTTTGATATGCCATATCTGGAAACGTAACGTTATTAGTGGATGAACCCTAAAAGACTAGATTAGCGTAACCTCATCTGTTTAGGTAAAATTAAACATATTAATTTCTCGAGTTTGAATGCGTTTGGTTGCCATTGCCCAACAAGGCATCAATATTTAACTTTAATCAACTTATAGTTGGTCCCCTAAAGTAAAGAATTTTTTTTTTTTTCGCCTGGAAATGGAAGCAAACACAGTCGGTAAAGTGGTGCAAGTCATAATTTTTGACATTAAATATTTCGGTAACTATTTTCACCCAGATACATGGGGTACTTTTAATTTACTTTCTTAGACACAAACAGCAATATTTTCTCAAATATTTGTGATAGAAAAAGAGAGACCATATAAAAGTAAATTTTGTTTTTTAATATGTATACAGCCCTGGTAAAATATGCCACATCTAAAAGCTACTCTAAATTTGTCAATTTTTTCTAACTGAAAGTAAGTGAACATCTATTTTGAATCATCCAGTGTATGATCGCAATATACCTATGCATAGATTAACGAATTTTAAGCAGACAATTTTTTCCGACAAATTATGCCCTAATACCTAATGACCCCGCAACACTGCCGGTCATCGAATGTAATGCTGAATGGCTATTATGTTGTTCCTCATCGTAGTACTCAATAGCGGAAAGAAGTTGATGTCCTAAGCAAGCATGTGCATTTCAATCGCAGATAGCTAATAAAAGTGCGTAGATATTTTCCATATCAACGCAAATATTTTTAACTAGCAGTCCCGCAAAGCGTTGCCCGTGAACCCCTTAAATTATGCGATTTACAAAATCTGACATGTAAACTGCAACTCAAGATTAGTACTCTAGGCTGCAATTGTATAACAGAATGTGCAGATAATGGTTCCAGAGTTTCAGGTACGTACTTACAAACGCACCACTAAAGACAACTCACTGCCGTGGCCGTCACATATTTCCCCCAGAAATATCGTGTAATTTGCATTAAAATTGCTGGAGTTAATAAATATTTCACCCAATTAAGCAAATTATCTTGTAAAATCCACAATTTTCGACACAATTCCACAATTTAATTTTAAATTTCTTAAAATTAGGAAATGTTAGGTCATTAAACGTATTAAATACCATAAAAAGTACCATAAAAAATTTCATGAAAAGGTCCCATTAGGAAAAACGCGCCAAATGACAGAAAAATCGTCAAACTAAGCGAGTTTTGGCGAAATATCGCCAAAAATAAGTCCCCAAAATTAGGTTTTCCAAGACCTAGACCCATAGAACCCGAGATTTCCAGAACATTCCATATTGATACAATAAAAAGCAAAATTTAACTATTTAACGCGTAGAATACGAATTTTAAATTATTTTAAACCTCCGATAAGCACGTAGCTCCCAAAATTCGTAACACAGGGTAAGAAAATTTCCGTTTTAGAACGGAGTTTAATTATTAATTTAAAAGTAATTAAAATTTTAAAATTCTGATTCTCAGGTTCACATTATCGGACTCATGGGCTTATATATTCAAATTTTCAGAGTTCTGCGTGCAGTAGGTTTGTCTTGAGACCGCATACATACAGACAGACAGATTTACAAGCATTCATTTTTATTATTATAGATAGGTATATTCACTAAATGAGGAAGGAAAAAATACCTGCTAACGAAAGCAGCCGACATATAATCATCTGATTACTCCTCCTCCCGTTAGAAAGTGTCTTTTGTTTCCAAGATCTAATGACTTTTCCGCTAATTGACGTTCTTCGGGGACAGCTTTCCCTTAATAAAGCTACTCAAGAAGTTATATTGTGACTGCTAACAACTTAATGGAGATCGCAAGTAAGCGATCATGTTTCATGCGGCACAGCAGGCAAGGCAATTTCACCCCCCTCCTCCCACCAAGTGCAATGATATATGCACTTTTTTTTTCTTAGTATAGGTCTTCTTTTTTCTTATGTGAGCTGCATTCCTTTTTTTTTCTGGACGTATGAGAGAAAAGAAAGATAAAAGTGAACTAATTGCAGACAATTTAACGCAGTAAATGAAATTACTAATTATTTCAAAAGTTCGTACAAATAATATACCAGTACTGATACTTTATTTGTTCCTGTTATACAGAGTGATCAGAAAATGAGTATGCATTTGAAAAATGAATAATTCACGGAATAATGTACACACATGCTTGGATGGACACACATGCTTGGAATGTCGTGGGGTTTTATTGCAACCACTTAAAAAAGTTCAAAAAATGGCCGACAAATGGCGCTTCATGTGATAAGAAAAGTAATAATTAGCATAACAAATCATGACAAAGCAAAGACGATGTCCTTCAGAATGAATTCCGTCGTTTATCCACTATTTTTCTCTCTAGAATATCTCTCCAGCTTACGAGACATACGGAGAACTTACTACACGTGAGCGGGAGACACGTGTAGCAAGTTCTTCTCTCCATTTTAGTTCCAATGATTTATGAATATATCATTTTACAGAGTTAAAGGAACAGTGAGTGTAGATATCTTCTGAAGAATTTCTGTACCCTTTTTTGTAAGTTTGTCGGCCTGGTCGTTTCCATATCGAGCACAATGTCCGGGGATCCATTGTAAGACAATTTCTTTACCTCCTACACTGCTCAAAATATATCTGTAAATTAACGGAAAAAGGACTGGCAGCAAAGTTGTCAGAAAATGTCCGTTCTGTTTATTATTTTTCCGTTTCCTGGACTTGTAACTTTCCGTTTTACAAAAACTGCGAAATAAAATAGGTCGGCAATCGCCGGGATCGAACCCTGAGCCTACGTATCTGGAGACGCTTGCTTTAACCACTAGACACCCCACGACTGGTTCTGTATTGGCAAAAGGGGAAAGTAAAGGTTATTTTAGTTTCCTTGCGGGAGAGGAATTCGTGCGTTTCATGATTTAAAATTCGAGATAAAGTGTTGTCCACTTATTATCAACATAGTCAAATTATTGGATTAGCAAGAAATTAATTTCGATTTTCCCAATTGTATGTAGTTAGTAAAAACATTTACTCTTTAGCTATTCGTCATATCGGTTTAGATTTCCAGACAGATTGCTGCAAACACTGAAAATCGGTAAAGAAATACATTGGCTGCTAAAAATATAAAAAAATACACCTTGATTTTTCGTTCTCAGTTTGAAGTAATATTAATAATAATCACTTAAATTATTTTCAAGCCAGTCCTGTACATTTATGAATGGGATTTGAAATACTCTTTTTCATGAAAGGGAATTCTTCTTTAAAAAAGTAATTAACTATAGTTTAAATTTTAATTACTCATTATAGTTTAATTTTTAATTACTCATGAGAATGCGTTTAGTGTCAATATTTTTATCCATCTAAAATGTCCAACGAAAATCCATTTCTCAAAACTACTTACAAAACTTACAAACTAAACCAAAAACGGAAATTTACCGTTTTCACAAGAAATTTCCGAAAGTTGCAATCATTTTTCTTCGTTTATCGGAAAATTACCAATTGTTGGGGAAAGCGGATATTTTCCTGGAAATTAAGGCTGGAATTATCCTGAATTTTCAGATTATTTTTAACAGTGTATTCTCAATTCTTCTAAGAGTGTTTGACATTCAAGGATCTTCTCGGAAGCTGGGCACGTCCCAGAACCAATATTTTGAGAATAAGACAGACATTTTTTGAAATTAAATTTAGGTATTCTTGATTGTCGAGTGAGTGTGCAGTAAGAATTTTATGAAAATCTCTTTTTTCCTTTAAGATCACGCGGGATACGTGTTTTGGCCCTCTCCTCCACATAAGTCAAGCATTTTGGAAAATACTGTCTAATCCAGCTCCTATTTGAAAAAACCCACATATATACCAAATTTCATATTATTAGTTTCAATAGTTTGGCTAGGGAAAGTACTGACACAAGAAAGAACGACATTTACTTACCGGTCCCAATAATAAAAATACTATGAATTATTGCAGTGTTTCAAATATAACCAGAACATTACTAAGAGCTAATTAATGCCAAATTGAGTTTAATTTAATTTCACACTCTGTAACAAAATTAATGTTCATGGGTTTTTAAAATCTCTTAATTGTAAACATTCACAAATTACGGTAATCACTGTCCGTGTTTTGTTGAAGGTATAGTAAGTGTTTTAAAAATCCTGCAAGACATGGTACTTTTTAAACATGAGGTTCTATGAAAATACTTGAGAACTATTTCCTGACTATGTATTAACTGTAGGATAATCAAGTTCTAATGTAAGATTTGGCAAGCGACAAATACAGCAGAATTGTTTTACACTGGAAGGATCCGTTACTGCCTGCCAATGTTGTTTCACTGCTAAGGTGCATTTATTGGGGTAAAGCGCCTTTTGAGGAAATGTACGGAAGGGTCGGTCAAAGTTTTTTTTTTTTTTTTTTTTTTTTTTTTTTTTAATCGACATTCGAAATCGCTTGTGATGGGAAAACTTGTGCATTGGAATTTTATTATTATTATTATTATTATTATTATTATTATTTTATTTTTATTTTTATTAAAAAATGTTTAGGTCTCTTGCCAGTTCGTTAAAATTTTTTAAAATATGTTTAATTCAATATTATTATTATTATTATTATTATTATTTTATTTTATATTTATATTTATTTTTTTATGCATCAAAACTTTTTATAACAAGTAATGGAAATCGTTGAGTAGTAAGACTCTTTATTTATGGGGGTAGGGGGATCTGATATCGTGCGATATTCGAGCCGTCTGATATCTGGTTCTTTTTTTTTTTTTTTTTTTTTTTATCGGCTTTTCCTTGCTTAGTTCACCGCTACGACGGTGAACTAAGCAGGACTAAATGATACAGAAAGAACTGCTTTAAGAATAGCACATTATACATCTTTTTGATGTCTTATAATGTAGGCTTACCATAACATCATAAGGCCTGTTTGATGTTATGATCAGCCTACACTAAGGGAATCTGCCTACGAGGTGTGTGTGGGGGGGGGAGGAGGGGGTGCCTTGATCGGGGACTTTAAAATAATTCGAACGAGTATATAGTTACAGCTAGAGAAAACCGTACAAAACTTCAGACCATTAGATCAGCAGGTACGCGGTAGGCCCGAACATGGACCTTCCTACTTCAGCTGTCTGCCGTGTTCAATTTATTATGCACTCGGCCATAGTGGACCTCAAAGACCTGTTGGAGGTCAATGATGTTTTATTTGCATTTATTTATTTATTTTATTTTTACACAAAGAGCCTTACTATGCAGCTATTTCCATCAAAGACGGTTAAAAATTTTGATCGATAAAAAAAGTTTAAAAAACTACATTTTACATATTTGGAGAAATTTCAAGAGCATGAGGGAGGGGGGGGGGCTGTGGTTGAACACATTTTAATTTCCCAGATGTAAGATTACCTTTCTCAATGTAAGATTACTTTTCTCCATAAATGGTACTCTGTAAAGAAAAGAAATTCAACGCCGTTGCAAGTTTCAATGTTATTCTGCTAGAAAGCTAACTACGAGAAATAACCACATGAACTGACTAAACTATCCGGGATTTTTTACAGCTGTCAAACACTTGGCATCATGCATTTAATACTGCGTGAGATTCATAACTTCTACAAAATTTAAGCCATTTGCGCAATTTGTGTAACTCAAAATAGCTCCTCGAGATTACACAGTTTGCATTTTTTCATGAAATTAGCTTTTTTTTTTAATGAACATTGGAAAATTTAAATCACGAACGGTTTATAGGAAGATTAGTTGCCATCGTTGTGATGTTATAGATAATAGCACAAAATACCGTGTTAATAAATATTTCGTGTATATAAATATATATTCTTCATTTTCCAAGGAGCTCGTTAGAACTAACTAAACGTTCAGTTAATATATATATCCCGCCTTTGTTTAGAAAAACTGCATGCACTTTTTTACAAACATTTGATACCACTGCACAACTTTTCCCACTAAATGCGACTTAACTTTTTTTTAAGGTAAACATCGACTACTGCCTTCCAATGTTGTTTCACTGCTAAGGTACGTTTATTAAGGTGAAGCGCCATTCGAGGCAACGTATGACCTTCGTTTATAACTAAAAGACCACATAACATGTTATTATAAGGATAAAAAATTTCTTAATTTAATATCTATAATACTTCATTGATTTCTTTTGGGATCTTTCAGGCAAAGTTATTTTTCGTCATTTTAATCACATGCGATTTTTCTATGTGTATACTAATATTTAAGTTCGTAAGAGATATATTTTACATGAAATGCTGTGTGCGAGACTATATAGAGGCAAAATTTGAACTGTATTATGTGTATTAAAAAAATACTTAATATGTAGATTTAATATGTACTAAATGCTCTAAAAAAGTAATAAAACTTTACTAAACAAAGGAAAAAAATAACATTTTTTTAAATATTATTTCTGGTCATATTAAAAATAACATCAAGACCATTTTTCGCTGATAATTTTATTTCTAAAAGGTATCCAACCTCTTAAATTTCTAAATTTTTTGTAAAATTAAATAATATGAAGAAGGTGTTCTAAGCTAGATTATTGAATTAGAAACAAAAATTATCTGCATGAAAATACTAAGCCGTTAAAGACATGTAATGCATGTAGCAATAAATATGAGTAAAAAATATTACATAAATATTCTGTAAAAATTCTACTTAAAATTGTGTGCATTTTAAAATAATGCTATTACCGAGAATCCTTCGTTCACATTCAAAAATATTTTCCTCAAGTATATCCTAGTATTTTTGACGCCAAAAAGTTTAGAATTGACAATTGAAAGAAACTGCTCATGCAGATAATTTTGTGGTTCACTCAAAAACTCAAAGAAAGTTTTTCAGGCATAAATTTTTCTGAAAAGTAGCAGCAAAAATGGCAGCTCTTCGTTAAGAGAGAAAAGAAGTGAAAATTTGATTTCCCCCTTTTTTTTCAATGTTTTTTTCGCAGCTTTTACGCTTTAGAAAAGTTTAAAGATAACGTCAAGCGTAAAGAAATATTTGGCTGGCGTTTCTTGTTTTTTTACCTACCTTAATTTAAAAGTAGAGAAAGAATTGTGCGTTAAGCTTGAAAAGTATTGATTGAAACTTGTAAAATTCAGTCGCATTATCTGATTGACTAATCTAATTTAGACTTTTAACTTTGTAAACACGCTGTGTTTATAAAAGGACAAAAGATGGTCATGGAAGGAAGTCAAATATGAAACGTTAGATAAAAGAGAAGCATATCCTATTTTTACATAATTTTCTTATCAAAGATCAGTTTAAAGATTACAGCAGTCTTCCTCTTGTATGTGTAGAGTATTTCCTTTACACGATAAATGAATATGCTTTGCATAAAAAGATTGTCAGTTTGTTAACTTGTGAAAAGTTTTTCTAGACACTTTGGGAAAACATTTTCTGCAATTAAAAAAGTGGTAAAACTCGGTAACAATCTCTTTTAAGTAATTTATTTCTATTCGTATTTATAAGGGATATTTACATTAAAAATATATTAGGGTGGGCCGGAAAAAAACTTTATTCCCATTTTCGATGATGGGTAGTGCGAAAAAGGTGCCAGAGAAATAAAGTGCGTACGAAAAATTTGATTTTTGAAGGAAAAATTCTTGATCTATGAAAAATATGTTAGGGTGGGCTGGAAAAAACGCTTTTTTTCTATTTTCGATGATGGGTAGTGCGAAAAAGGTGCCATTGGAGGAAAAAAGTGTACGTGAAAAATTTGATTTTTGAAGGAAAATTTTTTGATCTATAAAAAATATATTAGGGTGCGCCGAAAAAAAACTTTTTTCCTATTTTCCATGATGGGTAATGCGAAAAAAGGTGCCATTGTAGAAACAAAGTGCGTATGAAAAATTTGATTTTTGAAGGAAAATTTCTTGATCTGTTGCAAATGCGTTGAACTTTCGGCTAAATACTTGATTTTTTTACAAAATCTGAAAAAAAAAACTTTTATATGTAACAGTCGTACAGAGTAACAACCGTTTTGTGAACACATTTTACATGCAAACTGTATGGTGTCACATGCTTGAGATTAACAGACGAAGGTTCAAGTTCAGTTCAAGTAAATAATTTGTCTTTTTTGAGTGCTAGTAAAAGCTGTTTTTTACCATACACCTTCTATTACGAAAACTCAATACAGATATGTATAAAATTTGTCTGTTTGTTTGCGTTATAGAAAACCTACAGAAGGTTCATCTGCATATGGGTGATTACCTTGATCGAAGGGTCGAATCGAAGGATGCTACATCTGGAGAAAACGGACCAAACTCCACTCCGTTAGATCGGCAACCTCGAGGGTGTGCCCGAACGTGAGATCTTCACATTTCAGCAGCCTTCCATGTTCAGTGCCGTTATTCACTCAATCATGGTGGCGCCACCAGTCTCACTGAGGCGTGGGTTCGAATCCCACCGCTGCCAATTTTATATTCGGGGTGACCACCAAATGCTTTAAGGTGGCCATGTCACCAAGCAGGTCACCCGCGGTTTTCAATCATGGTGGGCCTAAAACTTTTTCAAGGTATTTCTTTATAAACTAAATTAAGAAATATAGAAAGTAAAGATTTAGATATTTTCTACAATCTATAATTTTCCTTTTAAATAAAGGTTATAACGAATCTTTTGTGTTCATTACCACCATATGACGCATATATTAATATCCGTAATACGGAAAACTATTTTGAAATCCAGAAAACATTCTTTTTAAATAAATTGAAGAGGTTCAGCACATAAAAAAAATTATATTATCAGTCGTACCAAATTATCTACAAATTAATTAATTAATTTATCGAAAAATTTTACCTAACAGTAAAGTTGATCTTTTACCTAATTGGAAAGGACTTTTAAAGTAATGCCTACATGTCTTGTGCATCACAGAACCCTTATAGCACCGCTATTAGGATATTATTACTTCCTTAAAGCCTGTATTAACTGAACATTTAACAAGTGTGTGTATCAGCTGAGTTCCATATATTTCGCATTTATTGCAACATAACTGTCCCATTTTGCTAGACTGAAACAAGCACCGCTAACAGCAAATTACTTTTAAATGAAAATACCAGATATAAATCACATGTTAGAAGCATTTAATGGCCGTTCCTTTCTTTAACTTCACTTCACGCCATCGCAGAAGCACATTCGAAAACCATTCCGGTGATTTATTCTGATTAAAAACCCGCTATACCAAAGGCAAACAATACCTAATACCCCCTTTCTAACTAACAAGCAAAATTGCTCAAAGACCCGCGATTATCGATGTTTGTCCCTTCAGAGTCCTGACTGTCAGTAATTGTTCTCTTGATTAATAACGAGCAGAATCGGTTAGGCAGGCCAGCTTCCAATCTACTAAATACAAGAATGTGATGAAATATTGATCACGTGGTAATAATTCACGGAGCTGCGCTTGGAACGGGTGGCTTCTAATCATCGGTCTCTCTGGCATAATGGCGTGTGAACAGAGCGTGGTTTAGGGCCTCGAGGAAGTGAGGATTTTTTCGAGCGTAGATTGGACAATATATGCAAAAATTTCCGATTCAGATGGTGTATGTTTAATTTAATGAGAATAACTACAGTTAAATCTCTGTAAAAATGGAGGTTTCCAAAATGTGCATGTTAAATTCTAAATTTCTGACTGCTTTAATACCATTGGTGTACAACGTCGTTTTCTGAAAATTTCGTCATTCCCGCGTTCGATTAGACAAATACGCAAGAATTATTCCATTTTCATATCTTTATTAAATTTTATTTCCAGAAAGTACTTGTGAGAAAAATCAGTCTTTCACTGTATTATTCTTTAAAAAAATCTGGAGTGACTCCACTCGACTTTCCGAGCAATTGATAGATACCAAGGGTTTAAATAAATTTAACATTCAACTCAATCGGATGTAGATTTCAATCACTGGTACACTTAAAATGATTTCAGTGTATAGACCGCAATGTATCAGAATACATTTTTATACCCCTGTAAAAAACCGTATGGGGTACATTCGCTAAAATTTTTGCGGCAAGTAAGACAGTAACCTATAATATGCGTATCTAATTTGATGTCGATCGAATGCACTATTTAAATACTAGCTCACAGTATATGATTCGCGTCCTTAAGCCGTAATATATAAGAATTACTTCTTGAAAGCCTGTGAACAAACTACCAGCAATACACGCACCAAATTCTATGCAGGTCATGAGACCGTGTCCTATAATATGCATATACCCAACTTGAGATCATTCGAATGCATCCCAAAGACACTAATGTACTTTCAAGAATTTTCGTCTATAGGCTATAATGTAAAAGAACACTCATTTGTGGCCCTGTCGAAATACTGTAAGTCCTATACACAGCAAAATCTATTTATTTAAATACTTGGTAATGATCTTAATCGTAAGTGTTCGGAAAGTCGAGTGGAGTCACTCCAGATTTTTTTGTAATTCAGAGCCTAAAAGAAAACTGACTGATAGCAATATATAAATCATTTCTCCCGCAGACATCAGCCCACATCATTTGCAGAAGCCAGTCACAATGGATTTGAGGATTCAAATATCTGCCCATTACTGTCCCTCCGCCATTACAAGTCTCTACGCCCACAACGCAGGGCACCCGACTCAAAAATATTTAAATGCGCTCCGGATTATACCCTAACAACTCTGTGATTAGTCAGAACGTACCCGGGCGGCACGAATCCATTCGGGACCCCCGGGCTGTTCTTGACTTTCTGCGGGATATTAATCAATGCATCGGGAAGGCCGATACCCCTCCCCCCCTTTTATTTTACTGAGTCAGACTAGAGGGGTAACCTCCCCCCCTTTCCGAAAATGAGGTCCAACCGATAAGTGTATTCTTACGCCACATTGGAGGGCTAATGTAGTAGAGCGTGCGTATGTAGAGTGGGGGAAGAGATAAAAAATTCTGCGATGACACTCGGGATTCTTTTTTTGTGAGCCATTTTTATTTTTTTCCCCTTGTTCGATTTTGAACAATTCATATTCATTACTTCCGGGTGTCTCTCAGGCTTGACATGGGATGTAAGGCGGATAAATAAAATAAAAGGGTAAGAGTTTAGGTATTAGAGTGCCCCACTTTTCTTGTGTTTCGGATCTAAATTGTTTCGATTTTCGGATGATTCGGGATTGAGTCTCCCCTTGACACGTGCCATGTATTTGAAGAAAACGGCGGCGTAAGCAGAGGATATGAAACGGGTGAAATCGAGCGTTGGCCAGAAGTCAGAAGTGTTTGATGGATAAGTACGAGTCCGTTTGTAGGAGAATTCAATTACATGAATTTAACTTTATGAGCGGTTAAGATTTAATTTTTCGCTTGCTATATTTCAGTAACAGCAATAAACCTCAGACCTTTGATAGATTACACAGATTTCTTATATCGATTACAGAATTTCATATGAATGACAATCAAAATTTCTAACAATTTTTTTTTAAATTATGAGTAGTGAATGTTAATTTTGTTAAAACACAGTCACTTCTAGATATTAATGTTCTGGTTTGCCTTGTCAATCGTTCAGTTCTACTAAATTAGGCTCTCTCCTTTCCTTATTCATTTCAGTTGTACTTAATTCTTTAAGTTTTCTTTCTCATTTTTTTAACCTTGTTCTTCTATCTTCTTTCCTTTTCTATTTTATTATTTTGTACCGCTAGGGCACTGGAACAACTGAGACAGCTACTCGTGGTAAGAGTCTCGTATTGCGTTTGTCCCATTAAGGATCATTAAAGGTATATGCAGGCCTCGTTTGCCTTATCGAAAATCTCGAAAACATTTTAAACAAAACAAACCTAGATATTAATGAAGTCAGGGCCAGACCCATAAAAAATTTCGGGGAGGGTCCAAACGGTGAGAAAGGCATAATTTTTCACAAAAAGACTTCATAATTATTATTTTATTTAAAAAATTGAAATTTTCGTGAAGGGGGGGTCTGGATCTCCTGGACCACACCCCTGGGCACGTCCTTGGATGAAGACAAATATTGAAAGAATCCAAAAATAACGCAAATTCATCGTAGTATTTCTGTAAAATTTGTAAATTTCTATTTTAGTAAGCTAATTGAGTCACAGTCGCCGTTCAAAGTTTTTGCTGAGGGGATCAGACACTAAACATGGTAGGCGGCTGAAGTGTGAAATCCAGCGTTCAAGCCCATCGCGTGTTTGTCCATATAGCGATCTGGCGTTTTAGGTAGATTTCGAAAGATCTAACTTGAATATGCGTTAGAACCCCTTAGTAGGTCCTCCGTCCTAGGCAACCTCTTCCCCTCGTAAGCAGATGCTTTTCGTGTAGTCTTGCCATAACACAACATACATGCATACCAAAATTTTGCTGCTAGGATGGATCGTAAGCGTTTGTAGATTAGTAGGTTTTTCCCATCTTTTTATAAAATTAGATCCCACTTATTTTATTACACATTTTAAACTAGGCCGACTGGATTGTATGGCGGGTAAAGCACCGAACTACGATTTCGGGTTCAACTCCCGGCGGTCGGGGTTAGATCCCCGACTGGGCGTGGTTTGTCGTTTGTCCGTCCCTTCATAGGGGGCGACGTTGGTTAACTTACTAGGTGCCCCCAAAATAAAGAGGCCGACAGTTCCGGCCCGCTGTGGCCGAAGCCTTCCAAGGCAGCGACCGGCTATTGGAAAAAAAATATTTTAAAGTGGGACGAAAATTTTGATGATGGGTAGTGTGAAGAAGGTGCTATTGGAGGAACAAAGTCCATATAAAAAATTTGCTTGTTTTAGGACGATTTCTTGATCTGCTGCAAATGCGCTGAGTTTTCGGCTGAATGCTGTTTATTGTATATGAAATTCAAGACAACTAGAGAATCATAAAGAGACCACGTAACAAACACGAGACAATCGTAAAGAGATCGTAATTTAGACCACGTAAAGAGGTAGTTGCCAACTTCAAATTAAGAACCGGATACGATTGTCTAGAGAACACTTGAGCAGGATAGGTGTCCTCATGTCGAAAACTCGCGCAATATATAACACTGCAACTTTGAATTCAGAACATCTTTTAAAATGGTCAAGACTTGCGGCGGCTCGAGATCACGTCCGTACACGCTATACCTCGGCAATTGAACACCAGGCAAACGGCTACTTGTTGCCTGGTCGGCAAAAACCGTAATCTAACACGCGGATTTCTCCGGATCGAAACCGGCTTCCGCCACACGCTTCCCTTCACTGGTGACCCGTTGTGATTGGTCGCGTCCGGATCACCCGTTTTCATAGTGTTTGTTAACTAAACACTACATTAAAATATCTTTTTTTTGCAGTATGTGAGCTCTCTGGCACAGAACATACAACATATCGGATGAAATTTTTAGGCCGAATAAACTAAAAAGAATAGAATAACATCACGTCGTGGGCCAACCTGATTGGGAAATCTCGTGATGCCCCTGTTTGAACAAGGTTGCTCAGTTGTATTGGGAAGCTGGAAGCCTCATGAACTAAAAAGAAGTGCCTGCCCGCTTTTCTATCCTATCTCCCTTTGACCTTTTGTGGTGTGTGTGTTCGACTTTTTGTTGACTTCTGTGTTACAGTATGTGTACTTTGTTCGGCTTCAATTGCAATGGATTCGTTTCCAATAAAGCCATATGTTACAACAAGAACATGGTAATTTTTTAAGTGTAAAATATGATAAATTTAAATTTTTATACATACTTTTTTAGTTCACTCTCAGTTTTTATATTCGTGCCAATTATGTATCTGTAAAACGAAATAAAGCATCGGAGTAAATTGTATCAGTAAATTAGCATAAATATAAAAGACGTGCTTTATATTGCGAAAGACGCCATATAAAACCAAAAATTGCTTTCAACCGTCGTCTCACAAAACGTGAAGCATTGAACATATGCTTAAATCCACTTTACTGCCCCGCCAATTCTTTGAGGAATAATGATAAAGCCGCTTTATGGTCAGTTATCAATGATGCCCTTTCACCACGCTAATGAAAGGCTCATCAAACGACCGCAAACACTCCCCCACTTGTTACATAGCGTGTCTCTAATAAAGTTTTAATGTGGCAGATAGCTCTCAAAAGGCGTCGTCCTGAATCTTTTATGAATAGGTGGAGTTTCGGCCCCCCCCCCCAACACATCAGGGCAGTCATTAGGATGGATGTGGCTGAATCGCTCCACAGATCAGACGTAATGGAATTGGTGTCGGTGGAAGCATTTTTAGTGGCCTCGAAGCGGACTGGTGCTAGTGACGTGAGCAGGGAGCTATATCTGGGTGAAGATAATGATTCCATGTCGTTGTGTTCTAGATTTATTAGAGGTAAATCTAAGTTTAATCCAGCTGTTGAATTTTCCTTACAACAAAGAGGGAATTTTCACATTCGATCCTCGTAATTCCGAGCATTGGTTTGAAATCGCACAGTTCTGAGCTATTCACACATTAAATTAAGTGAAATACCGTATATTTCCGAATATGTTCATCGGTGTATAAGCCATATGATATTTTGAGTGAATAATACATCCTTTCAAAACCCATGTATAAGCCGTCGAAATTATTTTTTATAACAATGTAATCCTGTAAAGCTTGATATTTGCCACCAACGGCAAAATTGACAAATTCTTAGGCGATTCCCTGGAGATTTACGCATGCGCATAATTGATGACCATTCCTCATTATGGTTGCCATTAAAGCAGTTCTCTGTGTATTCTTATTCAGAATCCTTGGTAAGTTGGTGTATTTAGCATCGCGAAATATTTTACGGTAAACATCCAATCTGTGCCCATAATCCATTTAAGCCACATACTCATTGCCAAATAAACATACGAGAAAACCAATATCCAACTCTAAAAACATTTACTTTGTTATTTCTATATCATTGTATCTTGAACAATATTTTCACATTGTTGTTCACCAAATTTAAGTATAATACTTTATGAACATGTTACGCTGTTACTGCAAGGTATTGGTTCCGGTGGTTTAGATCCATCTCTTGCAATAATTCATTGTGGTTTTACCAAATATAATATTGCAACGTTGTTTTGTTATGTGTGTTTATAGAAATTTCATGGGCATAACTCCCGAAATTGTTCCAATCAGTAAATTATTACTTAACCTTGCAGCTAGTTTAATGTGGCTACATATTTTAATTTTAGGTCGCGAAAAGTCTGTCTCGTAGTAGAGAGCCAGGCCAACATAATGACTCGTCAGATTTCTTTTGCCAGGCGGTATATTGCAATTTCCTTTAAATAATTTTGCTTATTCATATTTCTAACAAAATTTGGGCTTGTTTTTACGGCAATCTAATTTTTCCTGGAAATTCACTTTTTTTAAAGTAAGTAACTTCGGGGTTTTCCGTCCAAGCTGGTGAAGTTACCCCAGATCTTGCCTGAAGATAGTTGGATAGTGTTTAGAGAAAAATTGGTGGCTGGCAATTTAGTCCTGAATCCAAATAGGGTCGGCAGCCAGTATACCCAGAAACCTTCTTTTCGAGATTCACTCGCTACAGTGCTATTGTTTATTAAAAGTATGTACCCATCTTACTGGGAATTGCATTTCATTTCGTTTAGTACAGCTTTTCTTTCTCCGCTACACCTTGAAACTCGTCATTCATACTTCATCTGAAAAATACGTCATTAGAATGTAAATCGGCTACCAATGATAGCTAAAGAGGTGTGGACTTACGCGTTAAAGAGACTTATTCTCAGCTGACTTACTAAAAGCTATAGACTGTTCCAACTTCGGATCAGAACTTTTTGAGCAATGACTTCCTGCCACTGCAACTACGACTATCTGCTGCGCATTCTCTTCTCGGCGTAGTCTGGCTGAGTAAAAATGTTATGCCAGCATCATAAAGTTTAGATTCCTAATTCTCTTTTTAATTGCTATTATATAATGTTATTGATGCTAATATGCAAATTCTCTCACCACGCAAAAGTGTAAAACATCTGTTTCAGAACCCCTTCACTGTTTTATTCGCTTAACCCATTTGTGCCTAGCGTCCCTTTTTTGGGACGGCATTTTCGCTATTAGTCGAAAACGTTATTTATTTTTCCTAGCCTTTATTCATGAGTATTGAGCCTCAACTCTACAAAATATTTTAACATGACCAAGTAAGATGTTGATATTTCGATTTTTATGCTTAATAATTTTAAAAGAAATTATCCCTTGTTCAAGAAGTTGACGTCAGAAATTTATCTATTATTTCTGTTATCAGCAAAAATCGAAGAAAGTCGCAAAAATATCCAGGCACAAATGGGTTAAGAAAATTTGTGAGTTTTCTTCACACTAAACCTTGTAAAACGCTACCTGGTGGTGACATTTAGAACTTTTTTTAAAAGTCAAATATCTTTTCCATGGTCTAATTAAGGTTTAGTGGAAATTTGGTAGCATTCTAACCAGTGAGTTTCGCCGTACTGAATAGGAAAGCTTTTAAACATCCTTTACATACTCGAATGGGTAAGCAGTTTTTTTAAGTTACTGTTACTCCTTAGAAATCAGACAAGATAATTGAGCAAGGCTTTACTCCACACTGTCCGAAAATTCGACAGAAACAGAAAATTGACGAATTTCCGGTTTTTCAGTTCCTGCTCAGCAGAATCGCGGCAAAAAAAAAAAGGGGAGTTGAAAAGGTTGAACTTTTCTGTTTATGACGGCGTTTTCCGTCATGTTCCAGCCGGGGAGATTTCTTCTAGATCCAAGCAGAAAAATAGATGGCTTCGCGATTCAATGCTGTAGTTTTTGTGTTTAAGAAGTTGGAATATATTCTTATTGTGTTATAAAAAATTTTATTATTATTACTATTATTATTATTATTTTGACAAACGTTTACGTATTTCAAATAGCACGACGCATCGTTTGAAGATCTTCAATTAATGTTGTGAATTTCATTTTCTTCCTTCCTCCGAAAATCTTTTGAACTCAAAATCAACGCTTACGTTTTTTCATTTCATGTTCTCTATTTACAGACATCAGATGAATAAGTGCAAGCTCATTGTAGAAAGATAATATTCGTTATCGATTTATTTTTTCGCTCTTATCTTTCAATCATCAAATGTACGAAACAACAAACGATTTAAAATAAAGACGATAGATGGCACCTGCATCACGGGGCCTCTGTCAATATGGAGTCAAGCGTCGGTGAGAAACGGGAACCCAAAAACCAGTTCTGTTTTGAGACAATTCTGCTTTCTGTTCATACGGCGTCCCAGCTTTACAATTAGAGATAACTTATTTCCAGGCACGTATCCAAAAAAACATTTTTTCTTTTTTTTTGGGGGGGGGTTGTCTGAAAATTTCGGAGGTGGTCCAAACAGTAAAAAAGGCAGAGTTTCACTCAAAAATACTATATCATTACCATTTTAGTAACAAAAGTCCAAATTTCGAAGGGGGGATCCGGACCCCCTGGACCTCCCCCCTAAATACATCCTTGCTTATTTCGAAATCAAACTTAACCAAATACTTAAACGCTTTACATTTCATCTTATTTTTTGAAGTCAAGCTTGTATAATTTCTCCATTCACATTTTTAAACCAGATAAAACAACTGTAGTCACAGATTATGATACCCCTCTCACTTGTAACGCCTTTAAGCACACAAATCTGTAACAATGGATCCCCACACTGCCGGAAGCATGAAGAAAAGGGGGGCCACGTGCCTGCGACTGTCTTTTCCAGGGTGACGTAGGCAGGTCACGTGCCGCCACAAAGAGCCCCTTCTCGGTTGGTTGGTCCCGGTACAAAGCCCGCCACGCTCACCCTATTAATGAGGTACCAGATTTTGCAAAGTCCCCCAGAGGGATAGGCACACTCTATGATCTCTTAGGATGTTTCTGATAGATAATAAATTCTGCATCCTCATTGGAAAGGAAGATGACACACTAGGAATGAAGGCAATGAAAAAGGCCATAAATATGAGGTCCAATAAGTGCAGTGCGTGAGCGATAAGGAAATCACAAATTAATGGAAGGGATAAAATTGATTTATAGGAGTTTGAAAAATGAGCTTCTTTTTACTAGAGTTTATAATGTCGTTACAAGGGCTTGATTTGCACGTGAAATCAGCGTTTCTACTATTTTTTCCCTAAATTTTTACATGAAATTAAAAAATTAAGTAGACATAATAATCCTACTTATATATAAATGCCAATGTTTGTATATTGTTTGTTACTCTTTCACGCTGAAACGGTTTGTCGGATTTGAATGAAATTTGGAATAAAGACATTTAAAGTCCTGTATTAACAAATAGGCTACTTTTAATTGCGCGAATAAAACACTGTTCCTATAATATACAAAAAAAAAAAAATCTTTTATCCAAAAAAAAAAAAAAAGAATACAATTGAGTTTTTATTTTACAGAGCCGTCGACAGATGGCGCAAACTTATAGAATACGCAGTTTTTAGTAAATAAAGCATCAGATTTCCTTTCCCACGCTTCGGAACTAACGAGACGACAACCTCTTGTTTAAAGGTCTCAATCAATCAACCTCTCAAATCTCAAATCCTTTCCGCAGGCGAATTTGAAATAATTGTTAGAAGGTTTCATTTTATGTTATGAAATGTTAATTCAATGAGTCACGTGACAAACCATCGGCATGCTTTTTTTCACGGCGTAAAAAAATACAACTTTTTCAACAAGTAGATCTGCAGCCTTTGATATACATTTGTAAGAAACCCACTGTATCTCGTGACTGATGCTCTATCATCGTTAAATGATGCTAAAATAATACACTCACTTCCAAAAGTTAAGCACGAAGATGTAAAATGGAAAAAAATCAACAAATACTGCTTTGATTGACACAAAATTCGGCAGGAAAGTAGCATATATATTTACGCATAAAACAAAATGAATAATTATATACAGAAATGAAAACAATATTAAATTTTTGTAAGTTATCAGATAATGACATACTGGAGACTAAACAGAATTATGTATAAATTGAAAATAAACAGCTTAAAATGAAAAAAAAGGACCATTAATAGGGGTTGCGATCCCCCCTCATCTGTATACAAAGTTTACACCTTGTGACCATACTTTCAATTACGTGGTCAACCACCGCAGAATTAAGCAATCGCCATTCTTCTTGTAGAGCAGTTTCCAGCTCAATAAGAGTGGCGGGAAGCGGGAAACGTGAAGATACAGCACGGCCGAGAGCATCCCAAAGATTTTCAATGGGATTAAGGTCGGGGAATATGCTGGCCGCTCCATACGCGCAATCACTTCATTCTCCAGGTAGTCATCGAGGATGTCAGCTCTATGGGGACGTGCGTTATCGTCCATTAAAACAAAAGTAGGGCCAACTGCTGCAGCGTACAATCTCACAATGAGTTCTAGGACTTCATCTCGATAACGGACAGCCGTCACAGAACCCCGTTCAAAGATGAGCAGGTCGGTGCGGTATCCTAATGAAATCCCTGCGCACACCAGAATGCTTCCACCTCAGAATGCGTGATGTTCGGTGATGTTTTGGGGCTGATTGCGTGTTCCTTGTTCACGCCATATCCTTATACGCTTGCCATCTGGTTCCAGAGCAAATCTTGACTCATCAGTAAACATGACATTGCCCCAGTCAGACACAGTCCAATTGTAATGTTCCCGGCACAACTTTAATCGTGCCCCCCTTGATTGGACGGATAGAAAAACACAAACACGAGGTACCCGGGCGTACAATCCACTCGTAATCTTCGGCGTGCAGTAGCTGCAGATATCGCCTTATTAATGGACGCTGTAACCATAGATGTCACACGTGTGGAGGTCGCTCTGCGATTCCGCTTGGCTAAAATAGCAATATATCGATCTTCCGACGGGGGTTGTAACCCTTGGGCGACCGACTACGGGCCTTCGGACAACTGTCTGTGTGGTTTGGAATTATTTCCATAAACGTGAAATTACAGAATGATGAAGGCCGAAGAAAGTGCAACATGTATGATAGACTGTCCTGCTCAATACATCCAACAGCCCGACAGCTCTCAGAAAATTATATTTGTCTTCTGAAAGCCCTAGAAACACGTCTAGCTTGAAAAAAAAATCGTACGAATGTTCTCAACACCTCATCGTCACTTACATGCAACTCCTGTAACCCTTCACGATGGCGGCTTCCTATACGACTGCCTGTTTTGCGTATTTCTCGGCGAGAACCCGTGATTGGCTGTGTTACCTAACATACCTGCATGCCTTTGCAACCTTTGCAGCAAATGTCAGCTTCTTTAATTCATATTGATTTACGGACATTATCATTTTCCTCTCCATGCTTAACTTTTGGAAGTGAGTGTATTTCATCGTCTGCTATCACCTGACGTGGATAGAGAATACACCTGAATAAGTTTTTGAAACTTTCATTCAGTTCGAATTGCGCATTTTTCTGCGCTTTCCCATTCTATTTCTATTGTATTACATCCAGAAAAAAGATGTTAGAAACATCAATTTTAATTTTGTTTAATTACACACATGAATAATCATACACTTTCCAACTTAATGGAGTAAGGTAAGAAAATATGAAAGATGCATGGATAATGATACGCTTTTAATATATTTAGTTCCTATTTAAAATCTGAAAGTGTTTCAGATTTTCTTCCTTTTTTTTTTCTTTCTTCTTTTCGTTTTTTGATAACGGCCAATATATCTTTCAGTTCGAAAATAGGGAAGATGCATTGATTATGATACGCTTTTAATATATAGCACTTTAGTTCCTATTTAAAATCTGAAAGTGTTTCAGATTTTCTTTCTTTCTTTCTTTTTTTCTTCTTTTCGTTTTTTGATAACGGCCAATATATCCAGAAGTTCTTCAGAATTAATATAGGACGAAAATAATTTGTACCTTTTTGTAGGTTTTTATAACTAAACCGTATTATTCTTGTAACCAAGGGCGACCCAACACGGTAAGCAAGGTAAACATCGCATCGGGGCACCGGCTTCGAAGGGGCGTCATTTCGAACTCAAAAGCTAAGTAGAGCATAAGGGGGCGTATTTTTTTACTTTAGCAGATGGCGCCACTTACCCTAGGGGCGCCCCTGTTTGTAACCATCTTAATTTAAAAATTCCATTCAGAATCTGGGAGATTTCAGTGCCAAGGAAGCCGGTGAGAAACAGGATTCTCTCCGAACAAGACTTATTAAGATGGCGAACCAACTGATCGCCGGAGGCGGCTAGGTGTTTCTATAAGTGTTAATTTTATTACACTGGATACAATTACACTGACGAGCAAAAATGTATTTAATGTTACAATAAATTGGAGGAAATTAATGTTTAGATTTACAATAGAACAAATTGGGTCTTCTGCACTTCTTCTTACACAGGGTGTCTCTAAAGATCATTTCGAAATTTAACATGTTGGTCTGTCATACCATGACAAACAAGATTTACATAAGAACTTATGTCTGTAAATGTAAACGGCGATCACTAGAGGGCGATATTCACATACTTATGGAAGCGAAATCATTTCAGCTTAGGACGTTTCCGGAGATGGATGAAACGGTTTATTAACTCAGCATTGACGAATGTGCATTACATGTACAGTGGAGCGATTGGGAATTCATATTAATGAATAAGTCAATTAATAATAGTCACACCTAGTTTGACATCATTTTAACCTCCGCTCTACGCTTGCGAACATTGCGCTGAAAGTAAATCCGTATCGCCGCTCGTCCATTCCCATACAGAATACACGTGATGCATATCGGCCAATTCTGAGTAAGTAAACCGATTCATCGATCTCCGGCAACGTCCTAGGATAGAAAGATCATGCTTCCATAAACCTGCGAACATCGCCCTCTAGCAGTCGTTGTTTGCGTTTCCGGACTCATGTCAATTTTGTTCGTCATGATATGACAGACTAGCATGCTAAGTTTGGCAGCGAATTCTTGAGAAACCCTATAATATGTATAACAAGGTGTTGAACTGTGTGTTTCTTCCCTAAACTTATCTACTAATCCGGAATCTCAATATTAGAAAGAAAATTAAGCCGACCACAAACGTCCTTTTCACTCGCGTCAAGCGTTTACTCTCACCAAAGAAGAGGGCCAATGCTCTCTCGTCTCGCAATCATGTGATGCTATGAATAGGAAAAAAGGTATCTTTTCGCTTTGGCATCATAACACAGCCCACCCTCAGATACTCAGACATTATTGTCCTTTTTGAAAAATGTTATGTACAGGTCGATGGAGTTGAGATTTATCAGTGATATCTGGCACATTATAACGGCTTAACGCAGCGTTTACTATATTTATATTATCATTGCCTACAGGATTCAGAGATAAAACCTTTAGAAATATCATACACTGCCATCTTGTGATGTATGAGAAGTTAAATTATTTTTCTGAAAATGTATTTGAAATGAGCTTTTTAAATGCAGAAATTTGTTATAAAAAAGTATTTTTCTCTTAATTATGAAACTATTACATTGAAAGAAAGTTTAAAAGCTAAGAAATATTGTCTGACTTTTACCCGTACTACAAAAATGTCTAATGTTGTCTATTGTTACTGAAATTTAACATTAAACGCTTAAAGGTAGCATTTTGCTTAGGATGCTAAAATAATGACTTGAAAGATGCAGGCTATAGATATTAGTCGATATGACTCCTTCGGGGGTTTTCCATGTCTTCGACATAAGAGTTGATAGCATGAAGGGAGGAAGAATTTTCAAAATTTTGCAATTTTTTTGGATCACCTTTAGTCAGTACACAAATGACATCAACTGGGAATCAGGAAGACAACAGAGCAAATTTTCAACGCTGAGCCATTTCTCTGTTAGACTTGCTCAAAGAGAGGTCAACGATTCGCGTGTGAGTCCCTGGTCCGGGTCAGCGGAACATCACAATTAACGCTCAGCGGTACAGAAACTTAGCAAAAATTGAAGCGTTCCATTAAATTAAAATGCCCAGGAATGTTGACAGATGGCGCCTGTGTGTTGCACGATAGAGCCCACCCATATGTTGACAATGTTTCTTCCATTATGCTGCAGAAGTTTCTCTTGCAATTTCCATATTTTTGGGACGAAGAGATGCACAACTGTGTACAATGATAGTTCCGCAGGCATCAGAAAATATTTCTCCATGAAGGCAATAAACGTCTTGTCTCACAGTGGAATAAATGTATTTACAGTTACGTCGATTACTTCTAAAATAATAGATACCTATTTTACTTTATTTTTCATATAAGTCTCGCTTTCATTTGATTTCACTTTAAATGTGTTACCCATTTACAGTAGCCGGTCACATTTTAATGGAAATCAAGTGGGAATTGCTAAAAGCACCTAGTAATGATGAATTTGTAACCGATTATAGTTTCTTTTTGGTGATAAAAATGAATTTTTCAACCACGTTAACAAAATTCTTCTTTAACTAAATATTAAATGAAATATGCAAGGAAGAAACTTTAAACGTCTTATATTGCTTTAAGTGAAATTAATAATACGGAATATATTAGTAGATATAATAATTCGTAAATAATAAAAATTAAGCTCTAAACATTCATATGAGAAATTCTGTGACACATATCTAAGTATAATTTATATTACTAGATACAGATGACAACAGCTTATCACAGATTTCTTAGCAATATCTCAAAACTATATAAGCAATGCATGATGTGCTAACATAACTTCACGTCTGTATAAAAGATCAACAATCATTTTTCAAATATTTCACATCATTTTGATGTGATAAAAACCTATATCAGCAACTTTATTAATAGTGTTTACTTGACATCTTTTGAAGAAAAGGAAGAAAACTTGGAACATGCAATAATATTTAATCGTTCTATCTAACGATGAAGTAGCAGAAGAAAAGTAGTTCCATACATCTGCTCCATTATTCAAAATAATTTTGACGAAAATGTTTCATCTTACATTTTTTGAGCAAAATTTTCAAGATAAAATGATGACCCACACTATTCTGGATCATCAAGAGCCTTTATATATATACCTTAATACGTTCATAGGTCATTACATTTCTGAAAGTTTACCATGCATATTACATATCATTAATCTAGGTAAATGTTTCTAACCGCATCCAAACGTTGAGTACTGTCTGTCCATAAAAACTTTCTTTTGTAAATGGAAACATTTGCGCATACAGCAAGAAGTATGCATTATGGAAAATGATTCAACTTGGAAAGGAAAAACTCTTTCAATTTGTTTTCGGAAATCCAAATTCACTTCTAAAGACGTTTCCTCGAAGTATGCGCTTCTATACGAGTGTAGATCAGCGAACCCTTTTTGGTAGATTGGGAATAAAAGTGTAATGAACCGCAATATTGTGTATGTGGCTGGCACTGTTCCAGTTCTAATTTAAAAATTTACCTACACCATGCCCCTTTTCCTGGAAAAAGTAATAAAGTAATTCTTTTTTGGGTATTTGATATATGATGACGTCAATCAGTTATATTCTTGTAAACAGGTAAGATAATCAAAAAGGAACGAAACAAAAAACGATTTAAACTGACTTCAAAACTCGATTTAACTGACTTCAAAAAAGGAACATTATATTAATGACAATATAATTTTATCTCTCACCCCCTATCTCTCACCCCCTCTCACCCCATTGAAAATTGTCCAAAAAATGTGTCCTAAAAAAAGCGACATAATTTTACAGATATGTAAATACTATTATTTCACAACAGCTTTAATCTATTGTTACAATATTTCGTAAGATTAGAATATGGATCACATGTATTTTTAATGACTATGACATTTTATCTCTCACCCCCTTTATTTGAAAATTGTCCGAAAAATGTGTCCCAAAAATGCGATATAATTTTCCATATATTTAAATACTATTAGTTCACTACAGCTTTAATCTATTGTTACACTATTTCGTAAGCTGTAGAATATGCATTACATGCATTTTTCAATAAATAGGTTACAATCATAAAAATTTCAACGTAGGGTTACCAGGCGAAATGCTCGAAAGTTGAGAGATGTAATGACATAGTCAATTAATATCGTTTTAATGGGGTAATAATGAAACTAAAAATTAGGGGGGTTCAGGGGGTGTCTCCCCTTGACGAGGCTCAAACAGCCGAGTTTTATATATATAATGTGAGTAGAGCGATAATTTTTTACCGATTTTCGAAATTCTTTTTTTATTAGAAGGGAATCGACAGCTCAGGAGTGCCCTCATATTAATTTGATCACATTCTAAAGCAATCACTTAAAACAACTTGGCTATGTTCAAAAACTGGATACATGGGTTCCTCACGAACTGAAAGAAACGCATTTAATGCAACGCATTAACAGCTGCGATTTGCTAAAGAAACGTAATGAAAATGATCCATTTTTAAAACGATTGATAACTGGCGATGAAAAATGGGTTGTTTACAACAATATCAAGCGGAAAAGATCGTGGAGCAGGCCAGGTGAACCAACTCAAACAACATCAAAAAAAGATGTTTTGTTATCAGTTTGGTGGGATTACAAAGGAATTGTCTACTTTGAACTCTTACCACCCAACCGAACGATCAATTCTGATGTCTACATTGAACAACTAACGAAATTAAACAATGCAGTTGAAGAAAAGCGGCCCGAATTGAAAAATCGAAAAGGTGTTGTATTCCATCATGACAATGCAAGGCCACACACATCTTTGGTCACTCGGCAAAAATTATTGGAGCTTGGTTGGGATATTTTGCCACATCCACCATATAGTCCTGACCTTGCACCGTCTGATTACTTTTTGTTTCGATCTTTACAAAACTCCTTGAATGGTAAAAATTTCAATAATGATGATGATGTCAAATCGTACCTGATTCAGTTTTTTGCTAATAAAAACCAGAAGTTTTATGAACGTGGGATCATGATGCTGCCTGAAAGATGGCAAAAGGTCAATTGAAAGTCACAAATGGGCAATACATTATAGAATAAAGTTATTTAGTTCCATGAAAAAATTGTCTTTGATTTTCTAAAAAAAATCCGCAATTACTTAGTTGCCAACCCAATATTATCATTGCAAAAATCGGGGGGAAAATGTGTTTTTAAACCACTGATTAAAGCGTGGCCAAATTCTAATATGTCAAATGTAGTCAAGGATGATCATTTTCGGCCTGTATGCCAAGTTTGACGTCGAAAATAGGTTCTCAAAATTGACTCATCTTGGACTCATCTTTTTTCTATATTTGTCGAGAAACTGACAAAGCCTACTGTTTTACAATGAGAATAATGGTACAGCTTGGATATTTGCCACACGAGAAAGATGAGATATTCCTTGGTGCTAAATACGCTAACGCTGGACGGAGCTAAATACGCTTGGGCTGGGCAGCAACGGCATTCAACGACCCACATCGGGAAGCAACAGTGGATTTAGAACGGAAAATCGCTGCCATTGCGTCCTTGCAACAGTGGGAGAGAACAGGTTAAAGTGTCTATGACAATAAAATATTTGTTTTATATCCCTCTACATAAGTCTATGAGAGTGTTTCCATTTGCATAATTTATCCTTGAGCCAGAACCAATATAAGTGGTCACTCTACAGAAATGTTAAGAATCACTGTACAGACGAAATGATCGGGGTCGTTTTTACTAAGAGAGAGCACAGTTGTTTTGCTTGCCATGGGCGTTAGTTTAACAAAATACGCCACTTGTTAGAGCAAAGCCAACAGCAATAATAATAATAATAACAATCACAGAAATATTGTATTCGGGTTTAATATGTGGAAGAATTTGTAGAAGAAAAAAGTCTGAAAATTTATTTTACAAATTAATCGAGAACATTTACTGAAGTAAAAGTAAAAATACTCCAGCAGTCTGATTTTTTATTTATATTTTTGCTTAATAATTACGATGAAATTTGTATTTAAGACATTAATATTTACAAGCGTATAGAAACATTGAGAGAGTTATTCCAAATTTTAAAAAATGCTGCATTTTAGATTTTTTTAAAACTGTTTCTCCGTTTCTAAGCAATGTTGAAAATTATTTACTTTTTTTTACTGTAGAATCTGATCTAAATTTTTACAGCTGCATTCACAGTTAAATCCTCTTCCTGGTTTAAATCTTGCTCCTGCATAAATTTTCTGCTCTTGATTTAATAGAAATAGTTATTCTGAATTTTTAAAACAAGGTAGCATAGAAAACCTGCCAGACTTCTGCCTTATCTTTTGTTATAGCCTTCCTGAAGCATTTTTGAGGTACTAGGCGTTAAATCTGGTCGACATACTCTCGTCAGACATTTATGAGACCAGGGGACATATTTGCGAAGATTCTTGAATATTACCAAGATGTAGAGCTACTGTAATTGTTTGTCCACAAAGAGCTACATCATGTTTTACGGACGCGGATTGGGAAGAAGAAGAAGGGGGGGGGGGTTATTCCCTGTTTTCTTCAACTCCTCCCTAAACTTGTTCCCACAAACGATCCATCTAAAAGATACAGGGAGAGGGAGGGATCCAAAAAGTTGTTCTCAAGAAATAAGACGTACCACTTTGTCACAAACAAAATTCAGCTAGATGCTCTAGCAAGGGAATCTACGGGGAGTCTTGTTTGGGAGGGAAAAAACGATATATCCTTAAAAACACGAATTGACTAAAGAAGTATTTTTTTTTCTCTTCATATAGGCCAAAAAAGTAAATCAAGATGATGTAGTGGTCCAAATGCACGATTCAGACAGGTGATTTTCAAAAACCAACTCATCAAAAATTTAGAACATAGAAAACAACTCTTTTTCTTTTCCTTTTTTTCAGATTTTATTTTATTTATTTATAGGTATTCTGAACATTGATTTACGGAATTTTTCTAGCTATGCAAAACGATCCAGAAAGCGCATACTAAAAATGTCTAGCAAGAAAAGTGCACCAATATGACACGGAATCACTTACCAATTAGTAATTACGTTTTTTATGTATTGATATGCTAGTCGAGCATTTTGTCACGTATTGTCAAAAATTTAATTAACTTCCAATAAAATACACTACAATAG
Organism: Cheiracanthium punctorium; assembly: GCA_038373885.1. Lineage (NCBI taxonomy): Eukaryota > Metazoa > Arthropoda > Arachnida > Araneae > Cheiracanthiidae > Cheiracanthium > Cheiracanthium punctorium. Next base: position 372,245 of record JAWZYV010012175.1, read on the forward strand.
GATTGACAGTTAAAGATAATATATAATTTTAATTGACTTGTAACAGACTTAGATGTTAATGCCGCCATCAATTTCAAACTGAGAGAGCACTGGATTCCAGTAAATCATATGGAAATAAAACTAAAGTCAGGCGTAAAAATGGATAGCGAAGTTAAGAAAAACTTTTAAAAACTGTGATAACTGCCCGGATACAGAACAAACAAAAGCAAACATTTTTGATGTCCCGCAGTGGTCTGGGCGCTAAACTCCGTTCCCATTAGAACAGGGCAAGTGAAGCAGAATCCGGCTTGGCCAGTGCTTGGGAGGGTCAACTTCCTCTAGGCTCGACTACTGTGGGACCGTGTACGCTAATGGGAGCTGGTGCACGTAAAATCTGTCGTATCTCCAATATCCCTCAAGTTGTGCAACGATACCCCTGGGATATCTGTATCTGATTTCAGGGGGGTTGGTCCCTCCTATGGAATTGGTTCAAAGTTAGGGACCACGGACTAAATCGTACTTCCTCCCACTGGGGCCATAAAAATGGAAAGCACACTCCCTCTGCCCATCGCCTCCCTACCTAGGGGTGGGATCTGGCATTGGCTTTGCGGTTGTCAGGGGGCATCAGTAACAACACAACACATTTTTAATTGCTCGGCCATCTTGGCTATTCTGTAAAAAACAGGGGTCTTACTTCAAAAATAAACCTCTACGACAAACAATATTGAGCACATTGCCAGGACCGTCCTGTCTGCCCCCATGGCAGTATTTGATAACGATTCATCGTGGACAGGACATCATTATCGTCACCAGACTTTCTAGTTTTAAAATTAATGTTGCAGCGGCTTACATTGCAGGCTCTGTTTCTTTTCTTTTCCTAGTATCACATGTTTCGCATCTTTTCTTAAGGAACAGCAAAGAAAAAATCATTTTCACCTTGGCGGTTCAATCGGATCGTTCCATGACCTTATTGCTTCCTGAAGATCCTCGGAGTAAAACCTAGGTTCTTTAATCGTTTCGTTTCCACAAATTTAAATGTATAGCTGGTCCGAGCTTTTCAAAATATATAATTTGAAACACAGAATTACTGCATTTTTAATATTTATTCGCCGTTCAGATAAAAAGAAATTTTTGTTGTTGTTGTTGATTTGTCATGCAAATCACTTTGTCATCCAAAAAATAATATTACACATTTCAAAAGTTTAATTAAAGAGTTGGCGTAAAGACATTTGTTCATTTAATTACCAAAAGTATCGTGCGTATTCGTTTCCAGTCCTCAAATGCTCATTTTAATAAGAAACTCCACTTTAATTTTCAACGCATTTAAGCAAAATTTACGATTTAGGCGTTCGAGATGTATTTCTACTTTGATTCGTTCATTAAATGTTAAAGAACTATAAATCATATTTAGAACTGTTTCGTTTCTCTAAAAATTCTTATCTGAAGAACACTTACTATGTGCACCCTGTCTTGGATTATTGCTGTTGTTGCTGCTACTGTTGTTGTAGTTTCATTCTTTCTTTTTTTTTTTTTTGTTAGGGAGGGGGTTGTCATTTGGCATTATTATGAAATTATTATGGATTTATTACTAGATATTATTTACCATTAAGTGACACATCCGTCATAAACAGCTTTATATACCTATTAGGTTAATTGTGTGTCAAGGAAAAAGCATAAAATTTTGTCTGAAGCAAATTTCATCCAAACAAAATGTTGATTTTAGTAATAATAAAGTTACTGCAGTGCTAAAACTTTGCCAATTAATTTAGTTTTCATGCAAAAATAATTGCAAATTATTAGAGAATACATTTTTACAGATATTTGATAATTAGCGAGCATTTTCGACTGGCTAGTGTTGGAGAAACTTGCAACTTTAAAAGTGCAATATGCTTATTTGAAATTAGCGAATTACATGAATTTTAATTCAATTTACGTGTAAAAATATTATCAAAGAATCTGTAGTACACTGATGATGGTTGATACTATCTCGAATTAAATTTGCGAATTTTTAATGTTATGTGTTAAATTTAATTATGCAACGAGGAAGTACAGAATGCATTTTGAGGCATATAAATTTCCAAAGTTTTCTATTATTTATGAAAAACACTGTTTTAGTTTCTTTTTATTTTCTTCTGGTTATATCTATAGTTTTCTGTATCTGTTTATGATTCTTTTTAATGTACTGGCAAGGCCTTAAAATCTTTAAGAGCTTAGTATAGAGACATGTAACATTATAATAAATTTTCAATATTAATGTAAACGCCTCATTATTCTGAATTCGAATCCCAGCTTGCAGAATTCCGTATGAAAAATGAAAATGTCCCCTCTGATATATATATTAAAGGAAGTAATTGCCTCAAATTTTCTTGTGCATAACTTAAATAACGTTTGAGTACATTTTTATTGTCGAAAGATTATAGCATGGATAACAATATCTTTTTCCGTATTCAAAAGAAAGTCTCATAATATGTTTCATCGTGGCTATTAATTATGGTAATAATATGGATATATATATATATATTGCATGACGTAAAAGAAAGTAGGAATTACCTATTCACTAAGTTTTATTTAAATTTATGAGAAATTAACCAGACTATTTATATGTTTTCAAATGGCATTAAAATGATGTTTGTTTGAAGTACCTAGAATAAATCATAGATGGCAACACTTCCCTTTTTTTTTCTTCAGTTATTTGATTAAAGAATTAGTGCGCTTAGTGTTCCTCAGCAGCTTGTATGAGACGTTTCAATAATATGGCTGCGCTTGTGTTCCCGAAACTTTACTGTTTATTTATTTATTTATTTATTTATTATTATTATTATAAAAATAATAAATATTTCCGTATCCTGTGAAAATTACAAACCATTTTCAATTTTGAAAGTTATGCATCACAAATGATTATTTAAGTCTCTAAACAATTTAACTGAATGTTTACACATTTATTTCACAAATGGATATTCAACTTTCCAACATCAACAACTTATGGCGCAATCTATTTTAATTACAAATTATCCATTTCTTGTTACAAAGCCACGTTTCTAGATTAATGTTTACAATTCAGCTATTAAAATTATATTCTGCTCTCTACCATTCTTATCGTTTCATTGTGGTTTCATTTATCCTAGCTAGCTCTCGTCCAACACCCGTAATAGTTCACCATTTTGTGATACATCAGTCTTAACACGTTGAAGCGCAAACATTTTCACATTAATATACAAGAGCAATTAGATAGATTATTCAACGTTGAAAAAGTGCAGCCTTTAAACTACTGACAATATGGTGAACGATAATAGCCCGTCTAGCTACAGAGCTAGAGAAGTTTTCTAACACAGCTGTCTGCGCAACATCTTCTTTAGAGGTGCTTTTTCTGGTGTTAGATGGGCCATTCCATTGACCGCCATGCTGTTGGCAGTTAAATGGATCGATGACAACGGCTGCACTTTTTCAACTTTGGGATCATTTAAAACTTTGAGGCGCAACCCTTTCCCAATGCTGAAAAGGGGGCAGCCGTTGTCATCGCTCGACTTAACTACCAGCAAGATGGCGGACGATCGAAACGTTCATCGCGTGCCACAGATCTAGAGACCCTTTTTCGACGACAGCTGGCTATGCCTCAGCATTGGGCAATCTATCCAGCTGTTCTCGCATTCTTCCATTTTTCAGCAGATGTCAGTGCTGTTAAAAATAATCGTGACCATTTTTTTTACGGGAAATGACGTGCTAAAATTTACAGCATTCTCGTGGAGCTAGGTCACCCGCAACTATTTTTATAGAAATCGAATCTATTCTTCGGGACTGGCAACAGTCAAAACGTCAGAGTTTGGTGTTCCCAAAGCGGGAACACTGCTCGCTAAAGGGTTAAACATATTTTTTTGCGACTAGCAATGAAAACGTTGAAATGAGGCGATTTCGCGGCCCAACCTGCGCCCGCCAAAGAGTTAACAATTCAGCATTATGTGATACATCAGTATTAAATCTTCCTACCCGTAAACAAAAGAAAGGCGCTTTTAGCACTTACGCCTAATTCTTTCAATTAATCTCTGGGACAAAAATGTCTATCGTGTGGATTGTGTGTAAGAGCAGAGATCATAAAGAGTTTGTCCGAAGACAATTTCTCCGCTCGAAGTAAAAAGGTAGCTTCAGCAATAATTAAATTGTCTCAACAGTAAAAGCTTTGCCTGGTAATTCAATTTGCTTGTAAAAGTAACTGTAAATTAATGGTATGTACATTTCTAAAGATCCCTTGTAATCAGTGCGCATTTTAAAGTAATTGGTGTTGGTGAAATCTTAAAGCGAAATGCCTAATTCAAGTTAATGGATTAAATTTAGCTCTGTAATTGAAAACGTACAGAATGCATTTTGAGGCGTGCATATTAAGTTTTGCTTTGTTGCTTAGAAAATATTTTCATTTATTTTGTTACTTCAGTGACTTTCTGCTTTTATTTACGATGTTTTTAAATGCACGAGTAATAACTTAAAATCTTCAGGAACAACTTCCAAGACAAGAGATTGGCCAATAGTAACTTAAACAGCTTTCCTCACTGTTCTGAAATGGAACACGAAACTCGCAAAATTTCTGTTTTAACAAAAGATAAATCCATAGTTATTAACAATTTCTTAAAATGCTAGAAACTCTCTTGATAATCCTTTAAAAGCGCCTTACCAATTATTATATCACGTTGATTAGCACATGAGGGTATGGTCAATGGGTTAGAATAAGTACCTATATTTTTGATTTGTTTACGGTGTCTTTCTATATCTACATTCTTCTTATTAATTGACCTTATATTCCTACACAGGTTTACCTAATAATCTCAAAATTTTAAAATGTTAACTTAAACTACTATTTCACACCACGCAGATATCTCATTCTAGTACTTTTTTTTTTTTTCTTAATGGCAGGGTCATCGGCCCACTGGCAGGCTTGACCGGCACGAAGGCCGGAGATGGTCATTTCATTATGAGGTCGCATAATAGTAGTCAGACTAACGTTGCAGCCATGAATGGTGTCCTAATTTTGAACATATTAGAGATAAGAGACCAAGCACCTGGATTGGTGCCCCCCCCCCAAGGGCTATCGTTTGAACATGGAGGACAATGGAGTCACGGCAGATTTTACGTGCACCAGCTCTCTTTAGCGTACACGGTCTGCAGCTGCCTCGCTGGAGATAGGTGTTCACCCACTTAGGCAGTAGCCAAGCCGGTGCTGCTTCACTCTGGGTGTTCTAATGGAAACCATTCTCATTTTAGAATTATCCAGGGATATTTCTAAGTTAAAAAGCAGTATGTCCAAATTTCCTCTTTTTTCTGTTCTGTACCGATTATTTGGGAATTTTCTTTTAGTTGATCCTACTAATTACTTACAACTTTATAAATCCCACAGCAGAAAATTTAAAATAACTGAAATAATTTCCTTATTGCGCATTATTACGCATTTAACTAATGGGCGTTCTACTTTCCAACATAATCAGCTTATGGAACAATCAATTTCAATTTTCATTATTTACTCAGTGTAACAGTGCAATATTTGTGAATAAACAACCTTTACTACCGTGTTTACTGGCGCAATAGTCGCACTTTATTTTGCCAATTTTTCATGGTGAAAGTCTAGGTGCGAGTAGGGTTGCCAGGTCGCCAAAACAAATAGCCGGACAGACCAGCCAGTTTGGCCGGACATTTGGGTAAAAAGGTTGGACAGCCTACAATATTGAGGATTTTGTTTCAGTATTAATAGGTACGACAAAAAAAAAAATTGTATGTAAAATCAAGCTTTTTTGATTATTACCACGAATTCTGTTAAATTCTAATGAAATATAAATAACATCGAAAGCCAAATCAGTTCAAGTACTTTATTACTAATCAACCAACGTCACCAGTAAAATGCCTAACAAAAGCCGGACACCGTTCAGTTTGGCCGGACACGCAATCAAAAAGCCTAACTATGTCCGGCTTTATCCGGACGCCTGGCAACGCTAGGTGTGACTATTGTAAAGGGAAATGTTGTAACTGCAAAAGCTTTTTTTTTTCCTGCTTCAAAACGGGGGTGCGACCATTATGCGAGAGCGACTATTACGCGAAACACGGTATTTGTCTATTTCAACTGGATTTATGCGATTTAAAGTATTCATGTATGTTCATTTTAGTTTATCCATTCTAGTTAATTCTTTCCCAACACCATTAATAATATCCTTTAGGTGAGTCACTAATATTAACCTTTTACAGACAGCATTGGGATCCAGGAATATTTTAAATTAGTTCTTTGCATGTTTTGTGTTCTCGTGTGTTAGTTAAAGGACATTAGTCTTTTAAATGAGGGGGGGAGGGGATTTTTATACAATTTTCACTGTGTTTCCAATTGGGAGCATGGGTAATTTCTGACTATAATTTACATTGGTTTCAAAAAATGAATAGATTCATGGGTAGTTTAAATTATAAATGAAATATTAAGAATTAATAAAAGATTTATTTTTTAATTTAAGCATAGATTAAGTTTGAAGGAGGAGGGTTTATCAAGATTAATCTATAAAAATTTATGAAAATGGCTATTTTCATGATTGTTTTTCCAGTTTCCTAATAATGATAGAAATGAAACTTCTGTTTCAAAAAATCAAGTCATCTTTTATCTTTATATGCTAATTAGCTGAAAGACCCGTTCTTCGCATGGGAATGAATGGGCTTTTTGATATTGCGATTTGTTGTGATTACTATTTATTGTAATAAAGAGATATAGCAAAATGGATATCGCGTTATATTGTGTTCTATAATCATGAATACCGAATTTCAACGCAATCGTTTGTACGGTGCAGAAGGACATGCGGCGTAGCGCAATTAGGGGCGAGTTTTAGCAAAACGGATACGGGGAAAATATTCTTCGCATTCAGAAATCGGTGTATACGATTTTTCATGACGATCGGCTGGACAGTCCTGAAGTTCATGTATTGACGCGACATCTAGTGGCAAGTTATAGGAAAATCGATAGCGCCAAACTCTTCCTCGTGTTCAAATATCCATGTATACCTATTTTCATAGCGATGAGTTGCACAGTCAAGAAGTGATACACTGCAGCGCCATCTAGTGGTTAATTAAAGTAATGATTTGCTACAGCGCCGTCAAGTGGAGAGTTATAGTAAAATGGATAACGCCAAAATATTCTCATTGTTCAAATCAGTTATTCAATTCAATCGTATCATTGTTCAAATAGGTATGCATATTGATTTTCATAGCGACCGTTTGAATGGTCAAGAATTTGGCCTGCTGCAGCGTCCTCTAGTGGCGAATTAAAATAATAATGCATTGCAGTGCCATTTAGTGGTGAGTAACATCAAAAGGAACACGAATATATTCTTCGTGCTCAAATGTGTAAGTATAAAAAATTTTATGCCGATCGGTCGAACGGTATAGAAGTTGATGCGTTGCAGCGCCATTTAGCGGCAAGTTACAGCAAAATGGATAGTGAAAAATATTCTCCGTGTTCTAATATCCGCGTGTACCAAATTTCATCGAAATCGGTTGGACGATATTCGCATAGCAAACGGCTAAACGGAATAGAATTCGACGTTGTGCTGCGCCACCTAGTGGCAATTTAGAGGAAAACGTATAGCATAAAAACCTTCTCCATGATAAAAGACTTAGATGAACCAAATTTCCTAGTGATCGGTCAAACGGTGCTGGAGTTTTTCAACCTCATACACACATACCAACATTTATTTTTAATCTACAACCAGTGTTATTATATATACCAGTCTCAAATAAAATCCAGTTTCAAATCTAAGCCTCGCCAAAGTCGTTTGGTTCATGCTAACGTAAAAAAAAGTTGCGTACTTTTTAATAACACAAAAGAGGGGGAAGATTCAACTACTGTAACAAACTAAATATTAAAATAGTGTTTGGATTTTTGCAGCAGCGGAAGAAGATCAAAATTCTTACCATCGAAACACGTGTACAGTTTTATAAGTACTTTTATGCGCGTTATTTTACAAAGTCTTAGTTAATTAATTACAAAGTCTTAATTAAACTGCGTATTCGATTTTTCAGAAAACAAAAATTACCCTTAACTAGCATATAAAAACTGAGTATACAGGTCAAAAATCATGTTTCCGATTTGGTGAACTGGTAAGTTAAACTTTTAAAAAAAGTTTTAATGAACTATTCTATTCATAACTTCCGTTACTTCACGAATAATATAAAGGGCTATAATCAAAAATTTAAGTTCAAACTTTTTTGAGTTTTCAATAAAAACATGATCGATTAAAACACTACATTGTTCATTGTAAAACCCTGTGATCTTCTAGGTATAATTTTAAAGTACTTAGAAACACCTGTTTTCAACTTCAATAATCGTTCAACATACTTTTTTCACCTAACATGCTGTGCATACTATTGTGAAATTTTTCGCTTAAGGGAACTAGGCACATTTTTTCTACTATATTTTAATTATTAATATTTACGGATTTTTACTTATCTCACGTGTATGCATCAAAGGTTACACGTTATTAAACAAATTAATATTCTCTAATTTACGAGAAAAAATTAAAATTGAAAATTGTTAATAAAATTAAGGTCTTTAAAATTCCATTACATTTTTCATTTATCTTTTTTTTTTTTTTTTTTTTTTCTGAAGCAAGCTTTTTCTGTTTTACAAATAATAGCATGCTTTACAACTTACGAATGAATTTTGCTATTGATAAGTTAGTGTGTGAAATTTTTTGTAAAGCTTGATTTCACGAAAAACATAAAAAAATCATGTTTTCTATTGCATTATTTCATTTTTAATATTAAATCTTCTAAGAATATCATAAAATCTGTCCCTTGTTCTATTAAACAAATAACGCTAAGCACACGCACAAAAAAAATTCAAGTTCATCAATGATTATATTTTGAAGTTTAAACTGTTTGAATACTATATTAAAAGTTTGAAATCGGAATTCGATTTTGTGAAAAGTTTGAAATCGGGGAAAAGGCAGTTTTAAGACGCGATATTTAAGGGATTGTTAATGCAGTTAAAATATTTAAAAGATTTTTTACGACATTTTTATTGGCCGTATCGTTTCAAAACTTTCCTCAGTTATACTACATCTATCAAACTACATTTGAAGAAAAAATTTAATGTTTACAAAGATTTTCACCGTTTTAAAGGTGCCAAGTCCTCTTTAAAAATGTCACTATACAAGTCTGTAATTTTATGAATCATAAACGATTATGTCAGCTTTCACAAAATAATTTAATTAAATAGTCTTCTTTCAAGCTTTTATTCTACAATGTGATTCCAACTTTCTCACATTAGCAGTTATTGAAGCAATTTATTTCAATAACTAGTTATTCTCTGCCTGTTACGGTACAATATTTACGGTAATTTTTACGGTACAATATTTGTGTTTCACACTCTTAATAATTCAGCCAATTAAACTAGGAGCCTGGGCTTGAACATTCCTATCGATTCATTCCGGTTTCATTAATCCTAGTTAGTTCCCAGCCAACACCCAGATAGCTCATTCATCAATCTTAAATCCTTTTATGTTTAATAAAACAAAAGGAAACGCAGTCTCAACATTTACACCTATTTCCTTCAATTAAGCCCACGGAAGAAAATGTCGGTCTTCTTTATTGTGTGCAGCGAAGTAGTATAAAGAAGTTTCCGAAAGAAATCTCTTTGGCGAAGTAAAAGGAGCGTTTCAGTAATAATTAAGTTATAGGAACAGGCAACCTGTAAATTAAATTTGCAAATTAATAGAATGTTTGTTTTTTTACTAGAAATCTCTCTTATTACTAATGCGTATATTGAATCATTTGTGGAATTATAATATTGAAATGCATAATTCAAATTAATTATAAATAATAAAAAATTAGGAATTTTATAATTATTTATTTAATTAGAAGTTAATTGTTTACTGGTCAATTCCACAGAAATGTCTCATTTAGGGGGGGGGGGGGAATTAATTTAATAAAAATATTTTTCCCTATGTATGTGATCTGAAAGCTTGAAACTGGTATTTTTATGTTCTATAAAAGAAATCATAATATCATTTGTACTGCCCTCTATGCAGTGGAGGCTCGTGACCTGTTTCAGAGGTGGGGACCAAAAAAAAAAGATGGCAATTAAAATCGGGAAAATATATATGCATTTAGAGCAACTTCACCTAGTTCACACAGCGTAAGTACTTAACATTTTTCAAATGGCCAATAATTATCAAAATTACCATAAAAACTTTTGCTATTTTTTACGTAATTATGCAAGTATATAAAACCTAATTATATAAATATCGAAACGTTTGCTCTAGTATTAATCAAAAAACCCCGTTTAATTTTTATTTGGTATTTATGTCCTCTATAGTTGCTTGGACCATCGTAATTTTTTAATTATTTATTTATTTTAAAATCAATACTGACTTATGAAATATATTTAGATATCGCATTTCGTAAATCAGGAAAATAAAACAGAAAAATATCTGACTGCACTGCAAAAATATGATCACGATCACGCAAATAAAAAATTAGTTCCTACTGAGCGTTATTGGTGAAATTTCTCCGTACAATTGTGTAGATCACCATGCGAAAATATAAAGATAAGGAAATGATTCTAAATAGTTCTTGCAACTTTATAAAGGAATTTCTTAATATATATTCATGTACAGATTGAAATGAATTTTGATTGTTACATTAGTTAGATATTAAGATAAGTCTAATTATTATATTAGTAAATTACTGTTCGCAAACTACGTTAAATGCCATTGTTGCCTGTGTAAAATGATAGTGCTACAACAGTTACACAGTAAAAGTTACGTCAGTTACGTATGTAAATACCATTTTTCTTTTTTGTTGTTCATATATTAATTCAAAAAGTTACTGTTACAATCTATTGTTGTTGTTTAGTGGTGTTAAAAATATCATTTTTTTTTAATAGGGTAAGGCAAACTTCTCCAGTTTAAGCCTTTAACGCGCGGTGTCGTCGCTGTGAGAATACAATACTGACATTTTGACAGTTTGATTCAGGAGGAATAAATTTGATTTCAATTAAGTAATTAAGGAGAACATCTAGATAGACTGCCCAATGTCGAAAAAGTGAAGTCGTTGCCATCGCATAATTTAACTACCAGCAAGATGGCGGTCGATAGAATCGCCCACTGCGTGCCACAGACCTAAACAACATTTTCGACCCAGCTCATTTTGTCACTCAAATGATTCACTTTTTTGACGCTCGGAAGTAAGATGAGCTGAAAATAGCCAAAAATTGCTTAAATATTAGGGAACGGGTGGATTTTCAGATTTTTAAATTAGCACAGATTGTTTTTTATATTTTTATATATAATCATAAAAAAATTCAAGCGGATTGTATAAACGGTGTAGGTGTTTTTACGCTTTTTGGGCTTTTTAATCTTTTTGAACATTTTTTCTTCTTGGAATAATGGCGGTGAAATATTTGTATTGAATTGGTTGCCCTGAACTGTTAGACAGTCAGTGAGTCAGGGATCAAAGTAACTATATAGTAGGAGTTTTACAGATTTTTATTTTTCCTATTTTTAGTTGATCATACTAATGACGTTGATTCTGAAAATGAAGGTTTTATTGTCTTGGGCGAATCAAAAGAAAAATAGAAAATAGTGAGAAAGATTGGTAGAGTACAAAAAATGCAAATCTCTACTACTTTTCAAAAATAGATGAAGAATCGTTAACTGCTGCTAATTCCATAAATTAAAAAGTTTTGAAGAGTTATAGTGAAAATTGAAGGCCAGGAAAGTGAGAGTGATTCCAAAAATAGAGACTTGTCAGAAGCAAAACCTCAACATACAGAAATGCTACGATCATTCGACATCATTAAAAGATTTTATTAAATAAACTGCTGTATTGACAACAACGAAATTTCTGTTTTTTTTTTTATTCAATTTATGTTTAGTTAATAATTAAAGAATCACTAACGCTTAGTTTAATTTTCCTAAACAATTCAAATATTCTCTTCGACAAAGCAATTTTAGTAATGTGCATTTAAATCTCCAACATATAAGCAGGCCGTGGATGTATTTATTTTAATTACATTTTATTAACTGCTTTCACGATGCAATATTTGTCAAAAATCTTCTTAATAATTCACATATCTCAACTAGATTTCTGCGTACTAATGCTCTCAGCTATTCCCTATTGGTAATTAATCTATCTTAAATTCTTTTATTTTCAGAGAAAGAAAGGAAAACCGCTCTTAGAATTTATGGCTAGTTCCTTCAATTAAGCCTACGAACGAAAATCTGTTTTTAGTGTTGCTTGTTTTTAGGGAAATAGCGTAAAGAGGTTTGCGTAGCTTTTTTTTATAAAGCAAATAGGTCGTTTTAGAAATATTAAGTTACTGCTACCCGAAAATCTTCATTCATTAATTGAATTTCCTTGCCTAAGCAATTCTAAATTAAAGGCTTTTATGGAGATCTTTCGCAATCAGGACGCTTTTTAAACTAATTGGTGTTGCCAAACTGCAGATTGTGAAGCATGTAAAGAAATTACTTAGATAGTGAAAATACTTAAGAACAAATATTTCAGAACATTTTATATTACAGTGAAACTACAATTGAACGTTAACCTTATTTAACACTTTACCACCTATAACGTCGTTTTCAATCGGTCCAAAATATTTCTCTGTACTTGCAATGCTAAAAAATCTCGTTAATAAAATTACATTTCGCACACTTAATTTTTTTTTCGGAATCCGATAGCTGGAATGATGATCAAAATACACGTGAGAAAATACATGGAATTTCTCGAGTGATTATAGAGATACAAGATGTAAAAATAATGAAAGCATCTTTTTTTAAGAATTGAAGGTCAAACGACAAAATTTACAAAAATTCATACGCATTGAAAATAAAATTTTTGATGCAAACAGTAAAATCAAAATGCAAAGTGAAATAACCAGTTAAAAAAAAAAAATTAGCTCTCTCTTCCTTACCTATATAGCACTGTGACGTCGCAACATGTATGAACACTGGTCACGCTGTGACTTTTTTGTAACAGTTTGTGTACGTCGTAGAGAGGTTGTTATGACAGACAATTGTCCGTTCGGGGCACTTTTTTCACGGTGTAGTTCGAAAGAAAATCATGTGATTTTGGTACATAAGTACAAATAAACTAATTATGTCAGGCACTTCAAAATTTTGAAACTGTCTCTACAACCTGTACTAAATACTGAAATAAACGATAAACCTGTATCAGTTTCAAAATGTTTAGAAAAAATTCTTAAAAATCGGAAATTTTAACAAAACGTGTCACTCTTCGAAAAGTGCTGCAGCTCAGATCTATGTTTAAGAATTTTTTCTGAAAATTTTACAAAAGGCACAGCTTTTTCGCTTATTGCAGTGTGTAAAGCAGCTTAGGAGAACCATCTGGAATTTTTTGGAGACCATGGTGCTATTAGTTTATTTCAATTTGTGTACCAAGACTAAAAGCAGAGTTTTTTTTCTTCGAAGAACAGCCTTAAACCACTTGGGGACCGTCTATTAGACGAAAAAATCGATTTTGACCATTCCTGAATTCACTTTGGCAATATTTTACGTGACGTCTCAAGGTACAAATGTATTTATTTAACTATTTATGCATGCAAAATCCAGTTTGATTGACTGTGAATCCATTTTGATTGTTTTATGGTGATTTGCGTGCGCATGTAGCAAGTACGGTTGAACGTATGTGTGTATGTCACTCGTATAGTTCAAAAATGATTACCTAGAGAATTTTAGTAATTTTGTACTTATCATTGTTGTAACATGTGGCAGTTTTACACCTTCCTACAGAAAGTACAACAAATTGCATGGATAGTACGCTTAGGCGTATAGAAGCAGTTATAGACGCCATAAGTTATATTACTATATACTGGCTGACATTCATTAACCCTGTGTTTTTCCATATTATGGTCTTTAATTTTATATTTTTCAGCTAAAAGTAACGGATAAATGAAAAAGAAATAAAATTAAAATCATTTATCCTATTCACCAGTGTTTTTTAATTCTTTTTCGCAACTAAAATACAGAAATACTACTTTTTATGATTTTCCCCTAACAATTTAGCTACCCTTTGTACAAAAATATTTACATGCTCTAAACCTTAATATTTATTCTGCTCTAAACCTTATATAATTGCTCTAAACCTTAATATATTCCCCAAAAATATTTACCTGCTTTAGTTCTAAAACCATTCAACATCTTATTTTTATTACTAAATCTTCGAAGTAAATTATTACACGAATTTTGATTTGAAAAATACGAGTCAGTTTCAATTCTAAAAGATCACGGATCACAAGTATTTATTACAACTTCTGAAATAATTTGATTAAAGTCACACCCTGACACGAAAATATTTCACTTGTGCACATTCGACTTTTCCTTCAAAAGCAGTTCGTGGAGCAATTCCACTTTAGTAGCAAAATAGTATTTCGTGTCATTGTTTTAGCTACGTGTTTTTAAAAATATGTATTTTTAACATTGAGTATTGATACAAAACTGTAATATTGATTTCCTGCATTAATGTCTATTGCTGGAAAGAGTGTTGCACAGGCACTGTTTCAAGTGAAATGAGTACGTGACTCTTTGACCTTGGCGACAAAATTGGGCGACCGTTTTGGCGGTTTGGTGAAAAAATTTGGCGACTTTGATGAAAAAACGAAAGTTTTCGACACTAGTAGAATTTTGGCTGTATCGCACTTAAGAAAGAAGTTATGAGAAAGATCAAGAAATATGATATCACGTCCTATACAACGTCTCGTCCGGCTTGGAAATCTAAAAATAAAGAGTTTCCTTTCTTTGCCAAGTGAGTTAAAATAGTCAGAGGACATGGAGAGCAGACATATACGATTGACATTAGAGCAAAATAGAAGTAAGTGATTTGATGTTGCATGTTCTAATTTGTTGGACAATTTTAACGTACACTAACTACCAGAATTTACTAACATTATCATACGGTAGCGTACCTAGATAAAGTAATACTCATGGTGGACAGCAAAACTGCGTTCTTTCTTCTAGTAAGAACTACACAGATCACTTGTTTTTATGATTTTTCGTAAATTTTTTCTGGGATGACCATTTATATTTGTCTTCTACCTTATATTATGCAAACGGTAAAGCTCTCGTAGATTTAGGTACGAAGGACAATGGTAAAGAATAAATATTTTAGTGTCTTATTGGCTTTAACCTTTTCACTCCCTTCATTGTAATAACGGAGCGACTGCAGTTCTCCCTTTTGTACCCATCGTTGCTTCCCGGCTTGGAACTTGGAATGCTTCTATTGCTGGCTATACAATGTCTAGCTGATACTTCGAAAAAATGTACATATTTCTTTTTAATAAAAAATAGCAAAACATTTTCAACATCTCTAACAATAAATATTCATAAATATCTGAACAGGAACTTAACCATATAGTATTTTTTGTGTTTATTAATTCGCCGACAATTACTGTGTCTATGGCACTAAATAGCTATATTCCTGCTTTGTCTAGCGATACTTTTTTTATAAGCTACTTTTTTTTAAAAACTTTGAATGAGTTCTATGAGAGGAAGAATCCAGAAAAATTAGGTTTGATTGATTTATAAATTTCAATACTGAATAATAACTTTCTTAAAAAAAAACAAGTAGTTAATTTCTAAAATACACGGTGTGTATGTTAAGTCATTTAGCAGCACCTTAATTACTTATATTCAGTTGTCTGCATCATTAAAAATTGCTTTTATAAAACTACCCCGAATCGAAGGTGTTCCAAAAATGTGGTAACACGGTTTAATTCTTTAACTATTAGAGATAAGTGGGCAATATAAATTGAAAAAAATACTCAAAATAAGATCAGAAAAAGACTATTAAGAAAAAATTCCTCCCGTTAATTTTCAAAAGGAGCACTTTTTCAATTTGTATATACACTGCTGGCCACCCAAATTGCAACACCAAGAAAAACAAGAGATATCACAACAAAATTTATTGTGTAGATAACATGTTGACCAAGTAACAAATGATTAAATTTACAGCATTCTATGAAGCGTGGTTCCTGCCAAAATCAGTACCCAGAGTAGCCGCCGTTGTTGGAGATCACAGCTGCCACACGCCTCGGCATTGATTCAAAGAGACTTTGAATGTGTTCTTGGGGTACAGCAGACCAAGCAGCTTCCACACGTTGCCAAAGTTGATCTGGTGTGACAGCTGGGGATGAACTCTGGGTCAGTCGTTGAGCAACCATGGACCACATGTTTTCTATCGGCGAAAGATCCGGAGAGCGCGCCGGCCAGGGAAGCAATTCAATCTGGTGATTGACGAAGAACCCTTGGACAATGCGTGCCACGTGTGGCCGTGCATTATCCTGCTGAAATATGGCTGTTGGCAAGCCCTGAAGGTAAGAAAGGACAACTGGCTCCAACACCTCGGAGATGTAGCGCTGGCTGGTTAAAGTACCGGCAATGCGTACTAGAGGAGTGCGAGAGAGATATCCGATACCGCCCCATACCATAATACCCGGTGCAGGACCAGTGTGACGGTGCATAATGCAGCTGTTCAGCATCCTCTCTCCACGGTGTCTCCAGACTCGAATCCGACCGTCGTGGTGTTGCATACAGAAGCGTGACTCGTCAGTAAAGAGAATTTCATTCCATTCTGTCGTCCACATCCTTCTTTCATCGCACCATTGGCGGCGGAGACGTCTGTGGTTCCGCGTCAGAGGTAGACAAAGCAACGGACGTCTTGCGGACAGACCATTCTGCTGTAAACGACGTCGAATGGTACGCGCAGACACTGGATGATGCGTTACAGACTGAATCTGCTGTGATATGGTTCGTGATGTGACTGAGCGGTCCGTCACTGCCATGCGTACAATCTGCCTGTCATCACGTGACGTGGTGCACTGAGGTCGATGCGGTCGATCACGTCTGTCCGTCGTACCCTCCTGCACCCAACGATCACATATCCGCATCACAGTTGTTTGGTTTCGTCCAATACGACGACCGATTTCCCTGAAAGATAACCCACAATCTCGGTATGCCACTATCCTTCCTCTGTCAAACTCGGATACTTGATCAAAAGATGATCGTTGTTTCCTACGAGGCATAATTTATCGTTTTTTTGAAAAAAAAGCAAGAAAAACACAATTGCTGTACTTGAAACCGTCGAAATCTCCAAGCCTTAAATAGCGCTTTGAGGTGGCGCCACAGGCGCTTGATGTGCGTCTGCGCTGAAATTCTAATCATTTGTATATCTCACCTCAGCTAATGCATGTTGTAAATTTCATATTATTTGCATGCTTCCTTCAGGGTGTTGCATTTACGATGGCCAGCAGTGTACAAACACTGTGTGAAACAAATTTCCAATTAATAAAATGTACCTCCATACACTGATGAGGTGACGTACAAACTTTGAGAATATATCCTGAAAAGTGTCAAAAATATGAAAACAATTATATGCTGATTTAAACGACTTTTCAATGGCTGTCGAAGAGAAAAAATAGAACGAAGAAAACATCGGATGATCGCATTTCAGAGGTCGTACAGAAATTACGAAAGGAAGTATGTTTTTTCGCTTTAGCAATAAACGTTACATTCAAATTCCTGTATAGCCCCTGATCATCCTTGTTTATAGATATCTCTCACGTTTTATGATGAATGGCTGAAATTTTGTACATCACCTCATTGGCGAATAGGGAAATTTTTACTATTAGGGTTTTTTTTTTTTTGTACCGGGGTCGTACATAAATTTAAAAAGTGTAACTTTCAGAAGATTAACGAGAGGATTTTTTTAACGTAGTCTTTTTTTCCTACCTTATTTTGAAGATTTTTTGAATTTATAGTGCCTATTTATTTTTAATAGATAAGGAACCAAAGCGTGCTACCACCGTGATACCCTGTATAGCGAAAATTATAATTTCAGAATTTGATAATTCTATCCACTTTCATTTGAGGTATTATCTCAATACATTATTTAAGCTTTCATAAATAACTTAATTAAATAATCTCCTCTCTATGCTTTTATTCTATTAATGCATGTTCAACTTTCCAACATAAGCGGTTCGTAAAGCAATCCATTTTAATTACAAGTTATTTACTGCCTGTTTACGATGCAATATTTGTGAATTATCGCTCTTAACATTTCAGCTAATTCAACTAGATTCTTGCACTTGGAACATTCATATCGATTCATTCCGGTTTCATTAATCCTAGTTAGTTCTCGGACAGCGCCCTTAACAGTTTCCCATTAGCTGATTCATCAATCTTAGATCCTTTTATTTATTATAATCGAAGAAAGGAAACGCGTTCTTAGAATTTACGCCTTACTCCTTTAATTAAGCCCACAAACGAAATTGTCTTTCCTGTTGATAGTTTGCAGAGAGAGATATAAAGAGATCGTCTCAAGCAACTTTTGATTTGGTCGAAATAAAAAGAGCGATTTAATAATAATTTAATTACTTGTTGAACTGTGGAATATAGTTGATGGCGCAAATATTTCTAATGTTTAAATGTAATTAGTGAGCATTTTAAACTGGTTGAAAATGCGGAATTACAACTTTTAAATTAATATTAATGAATGAAATCAATTAAGATAATTTATAAAAACATTAATTAAACCTAATTTTTTGAAAATTTAAAAATTGCATAATCATCTCCGCTTAAGAGCGTGCACGACCTTCACCCATTCACCACTACAAAGTCCAGAGGTATCGGCCATTTTATTATGAGGGCACAATACGTTAACCTCTATGTAAAGACGGGCAAGTTAACATCTGGAGCCAACCCCCGGGTGTTAACTTGTCCGGTCAAGCCAAGAATCGAACACAGCGACAAGGTATGATAGAATAGTTGCTTAGTCACTACGCTGTCACTGGCTGTGTGGAACAGCCAGCTGTGTCAAAAAAGGGTCTCTAGATCTGTGGCACGCGATGAACATTTCGATCGTCCGCCATCTTGCTGGTAGTTAAGTCGAGCGATGGCAACGGCTGCTCTTTTTTCAGCATTGGGCAATCTATCCAGCAGTTCTCGCATTCTTCCATTTTTCAGCAGATGTCAGTGCTGTTAAAAATAATCGTGACAATTTTTAAGGGAAATGACGTGCTAAAAAGTAAAGGATTCTCGTGGAGCTATGTCACCCGCAACTATTTTTATAGAAATCAAATCTATTCTTCGTGACTGGCAACAGTCAGAACGTCAGAATTTGGTGTTCCCAGAGCGAGAACACTGCGCATTAAAGGGTTAAACGGGCAAATATGGCAG
This sequence comes from Cheiracanthium punctorium, assembly GCA_038373885.1. Classification (NCBI taxonomy): domain Eukaryota; kingdom Metazoa; phylum Arthropoda; class Arachnida; order Araneae; family Cheiracanthiidae; genus Cheiracanthium; species Cheiracanthium punctorium. Next base: position 391,429 of record JAWZYV010012175.1, read on the forward strand.
CTACTAAAACGTGTTTTATAGAAGATTCAATCATCATGATTTATTTTCATCTTTATTTTTAATTATTAAAGCTTAAAAGTCAATGCGATGGGCGAAATTTATCTCAACGAAAATCTCCTAAGTGCTAATTGAATTCTATAACTAATTTGAATAAATTATGGCTTTACAACCCAAATTTCTCTTGACCATTCTATTTTATTTAAAAATAAATTATTAAAATCGAGGCAATATTTTTTCTTACGAACTGTTGAAAGAAACCCTTTTTTTGCATTTCTAAATATATAGACGTTGGCACTTGAAAAAATTCTTGAAATCGAAAACATTTATTATTGTTTCTATCTGATATACACTCTTGAAAAAAAAGAAAAAAATTACCATGGGAAAAAAAACAAGACAAGAGCATCGAGACTTCGCAGCAGTACTTTTCAGAATGAGTGATGTATGAAATTTGGAATCTCTTAAAGAAAAGAAAATGCAATTCCGGAGATATAAACAAGAAGAAAAAAATTCGAATGGTACTTTGTCTTTGAAGAGAAGCACTTGTCAAACTCAAAATCTCGAACGTGGAAATCGAAAATGGCGTACCCGACTGTCTCGCTATCAATAAAGAACAAAAAAATTGGAAAGATACAAAAGATACCCAAAAGAAAGAAAAAATGTGCCGCACAGTATTCAAGATTTATATATTACACGGCAATATTTCATATCTAACTGTAAGTTGTTTTTTTAACGTCTTATTTTAAGAGAAAAAAAATATGGCTGTGCTATAAATATTTTTCACCATCTTTCTGATGGGGTGTATAGAATATTGGTTACATTAAGAGATAGTAATTGCAAAATACGCTTGAGGAACCTTTTAACTTGATACAGGCTGCCCCAATAATATACAAACGAACTTTTAGAGGAGGTAGAAAACTTAAGAAGGATACACAATCAAACAGCAATGTGGGGTCAAAAACGTTGTTTTCATACAATGATTTAAAATCATTCCACAAAAAGTACTGAAGTGTGAATAAATAGCCTTCTATGCTTTACCAAGATGAAATTATTTTTTCGTAAACTATAATGAGTATTAAAGGCGCTGAATTTCCGTTTTTACGAAATAGATGCGAATTTATGCCAAATTTTCTTACAATTGCGAATAGATGCAAAATGAAAGCAATTTTTGAATAGACGCGAGTTACGTAAAGATTTCTTATTTTTCTCGGTAGGGGCAAAATATAGCTTTTATTTTTATTTATTTATTTATTTTCTAAGAAAGAAAATTACGTTAATGAATCTTTCAAATGCGAACTCAAGATTCAACTAAGTTTCATATCTCAGTTGTGCCTGAAATTAATGAAATTAATTACCGAATTAGAATATTCAAGTTAACAATGTGCTCACCATTTGTGTAACAATTAGAAGGACTGAAAGCAATTCTTTAACAGCTAAGTCAGGGCATTTGGATTTAAAAGCCGCACTTGAAAAAATTTTCAATAAACTTTCTTTGCACATGAAATTAATACAACAAATGAAGCCTATTTTCAGATTAGTCAACTATTTTACCCATCTGCGGCTATCAACTATGACCACCTTAAATCAAATTATATTCTTCGAAGGTTTTTCAAAAATTCCTTTCTTCAGAGCACTTCCTCAAAATGAGCTTAGGGAAGAATGAGATACATTGGTACATATTGCAGAAAATTTTCATACACAACTTATATTATATGCTGCAATGGTAAACAAATTAGAAAAAAAGTACAACAATTCATTATTCTTTAGAAGAGTTTGAAGGCGTATGTGACTGTGATGAAACTGTGACTCAGCTTCTAGAAGTTTTTCATAAACTAGTAGAAACTGGGATGAGCTGCTTCGCAGTAGTGAAGTTAAATGGTGGTCAGTCAGTCGGTTTCTTACGCAGATTTTACAAAGCTTCATAGTAGAAAACACCTCTTCGCAGGTGTAGGAAGATGTTAACATCTCAATTATTTTCTCAGCGTGAGATTTCGGGTTTGGGAAACTTGATTTTGGCAGGGCCTTGTACAACTCAATTTTAGAAACGTTGAGAAATACTTGCTTCAATTCAGTGTTACATTGACACTCAAACAGTTAATATTATATGTGATAATAACGTACTTAAAGGAAACCGTTATTCCAATCTAGGTACGCAGACAATACATTGTGTTGTGTAACTGTAGGGGTTATTCAAACCATGTCGTGGGCCTGAATGACTAGCCCGAAGGGCCGCACTTGGCCCGCAGTCTGTACTTTGTCCATGACTGAATTAGACTAATAGGTTTCACTCGGGGACAACGGGGTCTAGGGATGGACGCGAGACGAAAAATTGGTGTCTCGCGTCTCGCAAAACAGCCGAAAAGCTTGTCTCGTCTCGCAAAAATCCCTATACCATAATGTTAAAAATGTTTGTCTCGTCTCGCAAAAAAGCTGTAAATCTCTGTCTCGTTTCGCAAAAAGTCGTCTCACGTCCATGCCTAGGGATCCCTGTTTGTGTATGGTATAAATAGAGGTTTGTACATGTCACACAAACGTAGTTGCTGTAGTGGTTGGTATGTTCTCGCCAATGGGGTTCTCTCTCTTTTATCTCTAATAAACTTGCACACTCTGTTTGTACAGCTCCGAAAAATCGAAAGGTCTGTTTATGTCACGCAAACGTCCTTGCGGTTAGGAGATGAGGCACTTTTAATCTCACTTGCAATTTAATCAAGAATGGTAAATTATGTCAAACGCATTTATCATTAAACACTTCCCAACCAAGCAATATTTCTGCGCCAAATTTGGCAAAGTACTTTCCTAAAATCAGGCGAGATTTTGGAGACCATATTTTAAAAAGCTTCATATGACTATTAATTTAATTTTAGTAGAGTGTAGTATTTTAGTAGAGTTAGCATAGAGTGTAATGTATCGGAATTCTTTTGGGTGCTCCTCTAAAAGAACTAGAGCCTTTTTATTAGGATAGATAGTGCTCTACATAGGAGTAATACATATAAATTTCGTAGTAATCGGTGCATATTTGTGGCAGTTAGAGAACGGACAGAGAAACAAACCGAAATCATAATCATCTTAGAATTTCTGGAACGTGTATTTAAGTAAAAATATTCCTCTTATACAACGCAATCGCACCGTACGAAAAGGAAGAGCGAGGATATTGCTCTTTTAATGTTTCGCAGTCTAAATCTAATGTTCCATAAACTAAATAATCAAAGATTGCAGTTTTATTATAATGCAAATCGTTTAAACAGAGCGAGAATTCCGCATTATCATAATTCCTATTGAAATAATAATAGCTAAATGTTATCACATTAGAGATTTTTTTATTTCTCTCCGGATAATGAAGAAATGGCCAAGATAGGTTCATTTTTGCAAACATTTTCTGCTCCATATTTGGCCATTTATTATCAAAAATCTCCAAGTTCGGTGAACGTTTGTCACAATTTTTGCTGGAGAAACACAACCGTCATCGGACCATTAGATAACCATTCATTAATAGTCATCGGACCATTAAGGTAGTATTGTTGAAGAAACCTCTGCTTGTTCCCTGGGTCCGTCGTTCTAAAGTACAATTGGTGGAGAAAGTTCTAGTAAAAAGTCCACTTGTCAAGATGGAAAACGAACTTTATTGCTTCTAGCACTTCGTCGAACAATCAGCTGTACAAGATTCACAAGCACAAACTAATAGTAATGTGCTGTTAACTTAGAAGCTCTCAGAAATGCTGTATTTCTCATACAAAATAAAACACTTCCACAGGCAAAAAATCAGTGGAAATATTCAAGGGATATCGTATACAATCCCTTAAGACACAGCAATGAATAATTTATACACAGCACTTAAAAATCAGCTTCGAAAAGCGAGCCAAAACACGGCATCTATAGCACTATCAATACACAGAGCAAAGCAAGCGTACTCACTCAGAGAGCTCTATTCACACTACGGGTACTCAACTCACTCTCTGAACGTGAGATCAACTCAGACTGAACTGGGGCCTCTGACAGCTTGTATTTATAGTCGACGCAGAAGCTACCAGAATCTTCCAGAAAAGTATATTCCTCGAATAGTATAATATATAGAATAGGATTCCACATAAAGCGGGAATTTTGATTACGTCATAGAAGAGCAATATTAGGCCATTATGCATGTTATGCAGAAAAAGCATCTTTACAAGCCCCATTGGAGAAATCGCGCCAAATGACCAAAATGTCGCCAAGCTTGGTGACTTTTAGCAAAATATCGCCAAATTTGGCGCCAAAAATAAGTTCTAAAAGTGAAGTTACTGAAGGTCTAGGGCCAATATTTCTCGAGATTTCTGGAGCCGCCATAGAAAAACAATGGGAAACCGAAACCTCCGTATCTCCGGGTCTAGTTGACGATTTTGATGCAACAAAAAGCAAAATTTAACTATTTGACGCGTAGAATACGAATTTTGGGCTATTTTAAACCCCAGAACAGCGGGTTGCCCCGAAAATTCGTAACAGTATTGTGCTTAAAATGGATAAATGTGTATTAACTGTTATTCACCGTAATGTAATTTAATTATTCTGGGTGCTCCTCTGGAAGAGCTATAAATGGTTCAGACACTGTTTTCAGTCGAGAGCTGTATCTTGTAGTTCTTAACAGCATATAGCAATTTTTTTTTCGTTTCAAATACCTTAATGCATCTAAAGTACGCTCGCTTTAAATAATGATGGCCTATATAGCGCAATGTTTTGGAAAACTTTTAAATGCTCCTGTAAAATACCATGAATACTACATACACTCTTTTTAATAGGGTGCATGGTACTGTACACAGGAACAACATATATAAATTTCGTAGTAATCGATGCATATTTACTACCGTTAGAGCAAGGATGGACAAGCAGACAAACCAAAATTATAAACGATTTTCAACCTTGTTGAAAAGTATTAAAAAGGGCTTCAAAAAACTAAAAATTCTCCTCCTCAATCTATGAAGACATGATATTTTAAAAGTGTTCCAGTCTTTTATAAAATACGGAAAGAAGTTCTCTCGAATATCTCAGATAGTAGGGCATTTTAGGACACTAAAGTTCGGTATTTTGACGAATTGTAACTTTCGCGCCAATTTCACGTTTACGAGCCAGCAAGAAACGCACTCATTCCACGGCCAACACACTGCGTGCTAGTGCTATAAAAGTAACGAAAATATTAATACCCGTATGTATTCGTTACTCTAAATTCACTACCGGTTACTAAGTATTCGTTACTCGTTACTTTCGTTACTAGTTCGAACGCGAGAAACAAGTCTTATAGCGCGTATCTAGAGGAGGTGGGGGGGGGGGGCTGCCGCCCTTCTTGCCTAAATCTGAGCCTTTACTTAACTTGCAATGTGATATTTATTTACAGCTGAAACTTAGTAATTTGATACACACACACACCACTCCTGAAACAAAATACTGGCTACGCCACTGTACCAGTGGCGCATTAATGCAAGTTTCTCGGGGGGGGCGGTAAGTTAGAGGATTGACATATACGTCCATTTTATGGAAGTAAAATAGGATCTTTTACATTAATTTCTTTTACCTCTGGGGGGGCGATTGTCCCCTCCGTCCCCCTTTTAATCCCCTTGCACTGTACATAGCATTACGTACGATTACGAATGTTTAAAATACTACATACAATTATATTTTTTTGGTTTAAAAACAAATAAAAATATCATACATTATTTTTTTACTTTTTAAAGCGTAAGAGTTGTATTTAGAGTTTATTTTATCTGATTAATAGATGTTTTTATACAAATGTATTGTTTTATACAATGTTAAATTATCCAAATAACGCAGATAGTGCCCATCGAAATCTTCCCAAAACATGCTCCCCCCCATAGTCTCCCTTCCCCTTTTTTAATTCTGAACGCTGGTTTAACCTGTTCATTCTCATCTTAAAAGGTATAACGGAAAATCTTGTGCCTAGTGTTGCTTCTGAGCGCGGATTCTTGAAAGATGGGGGTCAAGTCACCCCCCTCCCCCTTAGACGTCAACATTTCAAAAAAATACTGAACTTTTTTAAATTATTTTAATACCAGTGGCGTACCAAGGGTGGGCATAGAAATCCCGGTTCCCTCTTGAAATTTTAGTTTAGAACGAAACGATAACTTTAAAAAAATGTGTTTTAAGTTTACATGCCTAATATTTTATTTTATTTTATTTATTTATTTATTTTGCAAATAATATTTTAAATAATAATAATCCTGATTACACCACTATTTAGTACTAAAACGTCAGAAAGCAGGAGCACCCCCTTACTGCACTAACGTGCTTCTTTTCTTATAGATATTGCTCTACAATTGGAAGAACACCCCCCTTTCTCCCCCCCCCCCAAAAAAAAATCTGATATTGGCACCCACGCATAACATACTATATACCGTACATCCCCGCATTGTATAAAACAGACTTACGTCATCAGTAACGGAAACTAAACATACGGATCTTTCAAACCTCATCAAAACGAGACCATTCGGCACATGCGAAATACAACCCCCTGTAGTCAGTAACGAAAGCGGAGCATATTGCTACTGCTACTCAAATACCTCAAATATCAAGACTGATTTTCCCCTTCAAACCGCGATCCGAAATCCAGTACAGTAACAAATAACAGAAAATATTAGTACTCGATTACCGGAACTCGTTTTTCCCCTTGTATTCGAAGTTCGAAGCTGCTCGATCCGAAAGCGCGCAGCAACGGTATCAGCCGTAAAGTAGCAATTCGTTTCTTCCAGTCTGAGTGATTATCCGCATGTCAGTAACGAATACATGCGGTTTCTTACAGCTCTACTGCGTGCTACTGTTTTCTTGTCCCCCCCCCCCGGCCGTCCCACATTTGCGTGCCAGTGTCCTGGAACGTTTTGAAAACTATAACTTTTGGCGCAGGATGACATTGCATGTCCATACGGTTTCAGATACATGTAGATTTGACCTTCTTCTCAAAATGAGAGTAACATGACTCACATGCATGTTTCCGAATGGCATGTTTTATGCGGCTCTTTAAATTTGCACGTGGTATTTGTTTATAGTAAGCAAGTGAGTTATATTTTCACTACAGCACTGGGTATTTCGGTTTGCAGTCCAGTTTTTAGTGGATAATTAGATCTTGTAGACGTGAATTTTTTCTCATTTTATCATTAGAATGTCGATGCATCGAAGATGTTTAACTGAGCTTGGAATAGCAGAAATGATGCGAAATATTTCAGATATTAATTCTTAAACAGATCTGGATAGCAGTGATAGTGACACTATAATATATTCTGATTGTTCTGCTCATATTTCGGCAAATTCCATAGATTTAGATTTTATAACAAAAAGCCCTCCAGCCCAGGGGCTCTATCACCGTAGTATCGGAAAGCTTTCGGTAGCAAATATATCGAACCTTCTCTTCTCATGGCGTCACAATCCGAGAAATATCCGATATAACCTAGCCCGATCCTATCGTAATTGTTTCACTGTCGTACTCACTATCGGAAATAATGCTGTTTTTTCCTGGCACATTGGATGAAGACGAAAACTTGCATTCCGGTATCGGAGAGTACAAGATGGATGGATTTTTATTTTGTGCATCATGGAGTGTCAAGTACTTCTGCAAAAGGACCCCTCTCTCTGGCATGGAGGGTCAGTTAAAAACCGGCTTCCACTCTTGATGGATGTCTTCGGAGTCTTCGAAAATTCTGAAGACAATGCCTTAGTTTAAGAAAAAGGGGAGGAAGCCGTGTGTTTTGATTGGTTGATCGGTCTGAGTTTCGGATAGGCCTTTTCATGCACAAAAATCCTCCCTTGTTTCATTCGACACTCATCGTGCTAGCAACAAAAGGAGAGTCACGACTATTTATCCGAAGTATTTGACTATTCGAGAGCGAGAAATATCCGTCACGGATATTCTACGATAGCATGGTATTAGAGCCCCTGTACAGACACTCGCGTAAGAGACTGCCGGCCTCAGCGATAACCGTGCGTTTGCAGTTCCCGTCGCGAAAGGGTTAAATACTTGTTCGAACTATGATTTATTCTTCGTGAATCAAAAGTTGGAAAGCTGTCTCAGTCAAAATCTCAGAATTCTACGTCCTCACCGCGCATTAAGCCCGCAAAAAGTTGGATTCTTCAGATAATAAAAATAAAAATATATACAAGTCCCATCCAGCTTCCGTCATTCTATACTGGTAACGCTTGGCATATTTTCTTAAAAATTCGCTTCTGTATGGAAAAGAATCGATTCTTAATAAAGACGAATTGAATTAGTTAGATTTTTCGGAAGCTGCCTTTCCTAAGCAACAAATGTTTTCAAGGGTGCTTAAGTACATCATTAGGAAATTCTTCTTCTGTTCTGAAGTGCTTGTTAAAATTTTAGAAATATTTTCATTATTTCTTTTCAGTTTATTCTTGACAGACGAATGCATAGCTAACAATCGCCCATGTAGATATATTGCTAAAATAAAATAAATAAAAACTTTGTGTAAAAAACACGCATAAAATGATACTTTTAAGAAGAAACAATCGTTTCGACCGAAAATTCCTTCAGTCTTCATCAGTCGTAACGCTTCTTCACACTAAGCAGTGAGAACTGAAAAAAATAAACACAAACAAGCATATTGGCACTTGGAAAAAAAGAAAAAGCGAGAATCCACAGCAATATATGTATATAATACGCTAACACAGTCTTCAAAAGCTGATTATTTTTAAGCTGCAATAGAAACAGGATTAGCAAAACTAAAGAAAATGTAAATTATTCCGACTATCGCCACTAAGTCGCGACTAATCGAGGGACAAGGAATGCATTGCAATTGAAGGGAGTTCTTTTATAGAGAACTGTGTCACATTTACAGCAAAAGAAAAGAAACTCAAAAATTTCCATTAGAAATTCTAGCCAAAAGTTGATTCGTTATGAATTACTATGATCACAATCCCGTTGGTACTTGTTATAAATACTACAACAAAATAGAACTTTTATACATTATGACCTGTGGACACAAATTCTTGAAGTACGCTAACGTCTAAAACGTGCATTTCATTGAAAGCAAATCGCGTACATTATAGGTTAAGGTCAAATGACCCGTTTAAATCTTGTTGTGTGTTATAGTTTTTTACAGGGCCACAAAAATAATTCCTTTACATTATAGCATATGTACTTAAGTCAATTAAAATTCGCTACTGTCTAAATGGTGCATTCGAATAAGCTCAAATTGTTTACGTATCTTCTAGGTCACCGTCATAGAAACTGTATAAATTTTATTGTTTGGAGTACTTTTGTGCAAAGGTACAAAATTTTTGTGCAGACACAAAAAATTTTTGTGCAGAGCACTTTTTGTGCAGAGGTACAAAATTTCTTATCCATTACAATCAAGTTTTTGTAAATTTGAATGGAGTCAGTCTATCCTTTGTTTCTTGTCCCACCTTTTTTAAAAGAAAAACTTTGGTGAATATTCTGTTTTACAGTAGCAGGAGCTATTCCGTCAATACATAACAAAAAATTTTTATTTGTGTGGCAGCACTGGTGTTGTGGAGAATAACTGCATAGCACTTAACGCGTGTTAAAACAGAGTTATATAGACAAAATTTTCCCGAACCGAGTGACCGAAGGAACACTAACCGACGTTATTCTCCCACAAAATGTATATGTTTGAGTATCACTTGCTTCTCCGATAATATAATACCATTATAGCACCATATTGGTTACGAATGGAGATTAATGTGGAACAGTCGAGGAATATGTAATAGGTGGTTTAACCCGTTGAAAAACTAATTATGCGTCATAAAACGCAATTTTTTAACTATAAAAATTCTTATGTTCAAGTCATCTTTGCTTTGAGTCTCTTTACAAAGGTACACATACGGGAAAACATAATATTCTTTCTCTGCTCCGGAACAGTAAAGGTAAGCTTAAAGAAGACAGCTGAAACACTGAATCCAAATTTCCTCTTTTTGATCTTCAGAGAAATTTTTGGTTCAGAAGATATAAATTGATCGTCATTGTTTTGCGGTTTCTTTAGTTGATGGTATAAAATCCATTACAGTATTACCTAGTGTTTCGAAATGCCGGACACGTTATCTAGGAAAATGAACCTTTAAACTGATTGACAAAACACTATCAGCTCAAGAACGACCACAGTACAACAAACTACAATTCCCTTAGTCTATATAATGAGCAACATAAATGTTCAGAACACTTGTATACTAGTAGGTTAACATTTTTTGAAAAAGTATATGCAAAAACTCTTGAAAATCACACAACACACTTTGTTCTGTAACGAGAGGTACGACAACAATAAGTGATCAACTCTTACAGCATTGTAATATTTGAACCTTCCTTTAGTTGTACATGTTATTTTCACGGGACAACAGCACCTAACAAAGCCGAAAACTCAGTATTTCATAATACCTTCCTCTCCTCTATAAATTAATTTTAAAAATAAGCCATAAAATTTCAAAGTACATTCACATGTTTGAACCTGCCTGCTTGTACCATCTTGTTTGAAATAGTTAAAGCTTACAGCTCAAACTATTTAAAACTAAGCAGAATGTGTAAATGAAACATTATCCAAATTTCTAAAATTCAAAGCACTTAAGAACTCCGTACTTTTAATTTAAAAGCTGACAAATCAAATTCATCAGGCTTTGATATTTAATCTTACGTCTTGGTACTTCCAAAGTTTCTTTCAACGTAACAATTCCAGAAGTGTAAAGCTTGTTTACAAGGAAGAAATGCATGTTCTAAAATTTCGTCGATTCGTTTCCATTAAAACTTGGTTTTAAACTCGGACAGCATTAGCTTTCATTCGCATCGCAATTTCATTAAATAACTATTACTTCCACTTTTCCGACTGCGAGCAAAAATAATTTGCCTCACTGGGAACCTCTACGTAAAAGAGAGATCTTCAAACCCAAATATCTTTTTACTTCGTGTAAGAAGATTTACTTCCTGTCTGAACAAGGAACTAAATAGAATCCCTCCTGTACGACAAAATGGCTATTGTGCACCGACAGGGCTTCAAAACAAAACTTCATTTTCCGAAAGAAAAGAATGTATTTGAATTTATTTATACGCCAGAGATCTATTTTGGAGTTGAAACGACGTTCGAGAGAATTCCATCCAGTCTCGGAGGGGAAATTGTGAGCGAATCCTTTGAAATAATTTGAATAAAGGGGCGCCTTTTAAAGTATAAAACCTTTATATTAAAATAGACGAGAACGGTTTTGTTCTTTTTCGCTTAGTGCCGCTTAGTTTTAAAAGTAGCTTATCTCAGAATTGTATTGCTGCTCCGGAAAGTAGTACTTAAAGTATTTTTTCTTCAAGTGAATGTTGTTTCAAGAATCTTATTTTGAATGGATCCATTCTGAAAAATTCGATGTAAAACACAGATCAAACATCAAATAAATAACTGGCTATGGTAATAAAACGTATTTGATTAAAAATCACTTTCATTTTATAAGCACAATTGAAAATTCAATTGAACTCTCAAAAATGAAATCTTTCTAAATGTACAGTTTAAGTACATTTTTTTTCCTCACAAAATAATATTTTAGAATGGGCTCAGCCAGACGAACAAAATAAAAACTATACAGCAAAATTATTACAGCTTTAGGAGTACGTGCAAGTAAGTAGTCATTATGACAACAAATGCAAGTTGGGGTACAATGAAATATGCTATCTAAAATCAATAGGATTTCTCACAGAAAGTTGAAACACATACACCTATTATACAAATATATGTTTCAGTTACCGATGTGATTTGGAAACAGTCCTATTTTTACAACAAGAGATATAAAAAATTATTGGATTTTCACCATTGAAAGTAAATTTCGTGACTAAAAGTAATTTTGGTATACCTCCTTGTTTTCAAATATTTTGAGCACTATGGTGTGGTCTTCATGCTTTAAAAGCCAGAATTAAACAAATAAATATCACGAATTAGTAAAAATTCATTTCCAGCCTCCATTTGGGATACAATGAAACACTTATAGATGGGGTACAATGAAATATGTTTCATTGTATGCATTCCGGGTGAATGCATTCACTTAAAGATGTTACTAATAAATATTTATATTGAGGTCTCCATAGATCACACAAAGTTAGCAAGGAGTTGTTTTTAAATCGTACTCTACCTTCTATAGACTCTGAAGATGGTGACAATCCAGATTGTCTCTCCACTGACAATCCAAACAGTACATATTATGAGCCATTCTCACATAACGAGTATGACGCAGGCAGTATCGCTCTAAATCTTCATGTTTTAATCAAGGAATGTCAACATAAATGTAAAGAAATGTAGTCTTTTGGTGATATAATAAACTTAAATCAAACGCGCGCGGAAGGCGAAGTTCTGTACGTCAAACGACTAAGTTCAATCTTCAAATTTGTGCGTTCTTCGGAAGCATACTTTTCTGAAAAAAATAAAATTGTATCAAAAGTACTACCTCCTTCTCCTTCAGGTGGTACAGAAAGGAAAGCAGAAACGCTAATTGTTGAATTTGATCTACACTACTGGCCAAAAGTATTGCAAGTTTGAGAAATCTTACCATCATTTCAAGAATAAGCCCAAAAGAAATGGAAAGAAAAATTGTCAAATTTAAATATTTTTGAGAATTTATGTAGGATAATTGGAAAGAACACATCTGAAAATCACCAAAAAACAAAATGAGAGAACCAATAATTTAAGTTGGCACCATGGAACACCGAATGAAGTGTTGTAAAACATTATGGATTCCATATCTAAAAGAGTGGCTGTTGTGATCAAAGTCAAGGCTGCTCAGCAACGCAATAAATGATCTTTAGTTCAATTACATTTATTTATTATCCTCTTTTTGCAGAAGAGCTTGAAATTAATGCTTTATTTAATTTTATTCCGGCGAGCCAAAATGGATTATGATTTCTGTAATAACCTACGTATTTTTTATGCTATTTTTTATGCTATTTTTTAAATAAATCAAATAATTATTTTTGTTCTTTAACTTAATGCTATCTTGTCTTTGAAATAATTAATATGACATGTAAAATATCAATTATATTGATTTTTCCTTATTACGGGGAGAGAGGCTTATAATTTTGAAAAGGGTTAGATTTCTAAAACTTGCAATACTTTTGGCCAGCAGTGTAAGTAAATTTGATGTAAAATGAAAAACTAAGACTAACCGCTTATAAAAGTACTATGCTGTCACCTTAAGCTATAACAGTTTAATTAAATTTATTTTTTCTTTCAATTTAACTTTCATATTTATGTCTATTAATGTTTTTTATAAATGGAACTCAGTTCCCCCAGTTCTGTGTGACGAAGGGCTTTGGCTGATGAAGACCGAAAGAATTTTTGGTCGAAACGATCGTATCTAGTTACTAGTAACATCTTATGTGTGTTTTTTCACAAAGTTTCTTATTTAATTAATGATTTACAATGTTTTAATTTTACGAAATATGCAGCCTGCAGAAGAAAATAGTTTATTTATTTTTATCTCCTAAAAATGTGGAACTGTGTAATCTCTAGGATCTTGTTAGAATCGCACAAACCGCAAATTATTTTCGTATGTGACTTAATTTGTGTGAGAGAGTTTATAAAACTCAGCAATTTTTAACTTTTGTCACGCTTCTGACTGCCGTAAAAGAAATACTAGGTAATTCAGTTTGCTCACTTGGTTAGCTACCCTGTTAGTCGTCTAACAGAGTAATATCGAAACTTAAACGGCGTTTTAGAAAAATCTGTCTTTTCTTTACATGAGATCTTATGGAGGAACGTAATCCTATGTCAAGAAAAAATAAAATCGTGAAGGAAAATCATCAGTGCTTAGAATACAGACACCACAGTACAATAAAGGTAGCATTTTAGATTTAGTCATAAAACTGCTATTATCTTGTTTTAGTTTAAATAGACAAGAAGCTATCCGATATTTTAATTTTTATTATTATTTTATGAACCTTTTTTCTCCTTAGATTAAAAATACAAAATGTATAGAGCAAAGAAGAATAAAAAAACCTAGAAATATTTTATAGATTTGTCAAAACAGATAATTAGGATTTTACTATAGTATTTCATAGAATTTCATTGCTGAGAACTGAAAGGCCAGTAAATAGCTACAGTTTCCAGTACACCGCCATATTGACCATTAATAATAATAATAAGAAGAAGAATGCAAAGATTTTAAAATTAGTTCTTTATAATACATGACCCCGTTCTAAATTAATATTAATCCGGTACTATTTATTTATTATTATTTATTATCTAAATTATATTTTAATTATTGTTGCCGTATATTTATTTCAGTACCTTGACTGTAGAAACATTTTAAGGTTAGTAAAACAAGCTAGCTAGTTATCACTCAGTTATGTCAGATGGTAAAATAGCATAGATCTTAAACGTGCACTATAACTTTTGCAGACTGTTTTTTGGATTGAAGAGAATATTTTACTATAAAAGGTGCATTTTACACTGTAATTAATATTGGGTAGGTTATTTATCATTTTTGTGTTTTTTATTAACTATAAGTTTTTTTGCTAAAAATATTGATTTTTTCAGTAAAATTTCATTTAAATGTTATATTTTGTTTCTAGCTTTTTGAGCCACTGTACTACCTAATATATATATTGTTGCGAATTTTCGGGGCAACCCGCTGCTCTGGGGCTTAGAATGGTTTAAAATTCGTATTCTACGCTTCAAATAGATAAATTTTGCTTTTTGTTGCATCAAAATCGGCCAATTAGAACCGGAGATACGGAGGTTTCGCTTTCCCATATGTTTTTCTATGGGCTTCTAGAAATCTCGAGAAATATTAGTCCTAGAGCTTAGATCTCTTCACTTTTGAGGACTTATTTTTGGCGCCAAATTTGGCGATATTTCGCCAAAAGTCGCCAAGCTTGGCGACTTTTTGGTCATTTGGCGCGATTTTCCCAATGGGGCCTGGAAGTTGTTTTTCCTGCATTAAAAACGCATAATAACCTAACATTTCTCTTCTATGACGTAATCAATATTCACGCGTTATGTAGAACCCTCGAGAAATTGACTTTTCTGGAAACCTCTTGTACCTCCTGCGTCGGCTATTTATAGAAGCGTGTCGCCCCGACGATTCATTGTTGATCAAGCTTTGAGAGAGTGAATACGCTTGCTTTGTGAAGGAAGCTGTGTTTCGCGCTGTTTGTGAAGCTTTGAATTTAAGTGCTGTGTGTAAATTCTTCATTGCTGAGTCTTGAGAGACCGTTAGTGTTATTTCTCGTATATTTTCGCTGAATTCTTGTCAGTGAAAGTGTTCTATTTTGTGTGAGAAATACAGCATTCGTGAGAGTTTCTGATCTAATCGAACTGTTAAAAGCACTTTACTGCTAGATTGTGCTTGTGAATTGTGTGCAGCTGATTGTTCTACGAAGTTCTAGAAGAAATAAAGTTTGTGTTCCATCCTGACAAGTGACTTTTTACTTGAACTTTTTACACCAACTTGACTTTAGAACGACGAACCCAAGGAGTAGCAGAGTAATTCCGCAACATTTGGTGTCAGAATCGGGATTCTAAATAAAGACTTTAATTTTCCAGTTTATGGTTTTGACTAGACAAAAAATGGAAGAACAACTTCAAAAGCTCATGAATATGATGCAAGAAATGAAAGCCGGACAAGACGAGATGAAAGCTGGACAAGAACAGATGAAGGCGGATTTAGAGAAGAAAATTGAAGCAGGACAGACCGATTTAGAAAAGAAAATTGAAGCCGGCCAGACCGATTTAGAAAAGAAAATTGTAGCCGGACAAGTCGAGACGAAAACCGGATTGGACGAATTAAAGGCTGCACACAATGAAATGAAAACCGGATTGGAGGAGTTAAGAGCCGCACACGACGAGATGAAATCAGGACTGGAGCGGAAAATAGAAACCGGGCTAGAAGAAATGAAATCCGGACTGGAGAGAGTAGAGACAAATCAAGAAAATATGGAGAAGAGAATGTCGCTCCTCGAAGAAAGTCAAGCGAAATACGAAGAAAGAATTGAGGAAAAGATCGATCACAAGTTAGAAGAAAAACTGGACAGTCTGGTAAAGCTGGGAAAGGTACCAGAAAACATCAGGTTGTCGTCACGCCACCCAGCAGTGAAACTAACGCCTTATGACGGAAAGACTCCCTGGGAGGCTTACAAGACCCAATTTTCAATCGTCGCCAGAGCCAATGGTTGGAGCGAGTCCGAGAAAGCTAATCAACTGGCCGCTTCCCTTAGCGGAGATGCAATTAATGTATTGCAAACTATCGGAGCGACGAAGATAGGAGATTTTGACGCCCTTGCCAGTGCCTTGGAGATGAAATTCGGAGAGAAGTGCCAGAAAGAATATAGTAGAATCCAACTTAAGTCAAGGATGCAGAGATCTGGCGAGACCCTTCAAGAGCTGGCTTCGGACATAGATAGGCTGTGTCATCTAGCCTACATGGACCACCTTGATAATGTCCGAGAAGAAATGGCGGTGCGTCATTTTATTGAAGCCATCCGTGATCCAGAAACCCAAAAGGCACTCATGTTGGAGGATTATCAGGATTTGAAGTCTGCTCTGGTGTTCGCAATGAAGCTAGAGGCAGCCCAGCGGGCCGTGAGAAAAGATCGGCATGCTGTTAGAGCGGTAACGGTCCAAGAGGAAGCTAACAAAGACACAGAGAGCGTCGAGAACAGATTGAAGAGAATTGAAGATCTCATAGAGCGAAAATTAAGATCCGATAGAACGAGAGATGGCCCAAAGAAAGTAAAATGCTGGAAGTGTGGCGTCGAAGGCCATGTACAAAAGTATTGTGGTCGAAAGTCTCATGACCAGCAAGAGAATTCTAAAAACAAGAAGGAGGGAAACTAGGAGGTGGCCATCTCGCGGGGCGGAGGTTGCCAGATAGTCAAAAGCCCCACCTAAAAGTCTTGCAGATTTCATCGGTGAATGGCGGCAGTAATGGACTCTTCGTACTGGGATACGTTAATGGTTCTCCATGCCACATGGTGATTGATACTGGCGCGAACGTAACCATCATAAGGACGGATCTGGCCAAGAAATTAAATTTGAAGATTATCTGGACTCCGCCCTCGCTGACCCTCCAGACTGTGACAGGTGACAAGATCGAAGTGGGCGGAAAAGCGCAAGTAGAAATCACGTTTGGAAATGCCAGATACGACCATGTGGTATATGTCGCCAATATTACAGACTCTTTTATTCTCGGACTGGACTTTTTAAAATCACACAAATTTAATTTGGACTTTAAGAATAATGAGCTTCGTTCAGACTCAGAAGAAATAGCTGCGTTCGATATTAGAAATGAAACTGTTTTGCCTGTTCAGCAAATAATAGCCCAGACTGATATCACTCTACCTCCCAGAACTGATTCAATAATTTCTGGAACAGTAAAAGAAAGCAATAAATTCCGTTTTGGATTAATCGAACACCCAAGCAATAGTGATTCCATCAGAGGAGTACTTGTGGGAGCAACACTTGTGGACTTGTCGAGAACAGAAATTCCAGTTAGAGTAGTAAATGTGACGGACAAGTCGAAGGTGATAAAGAAAAATGAAGTGTTGGCGACATGCACTCCTGTTACCTGCATTAATAAGAACATCAGCCAAACGACAGCTAAATCTTCCGAGTGCCTGACGAAGGAATTAATACAAGACGTGGAGTTAACGGCAGAACAGAGAAGCGCTGCGGAGAAAGTAATAGCTGAATTTGAAGACCTCTTCTCCCGTACTTCGGGTGACTTTGGCCGTACGAGCTTAACTCAACATAGGATAGATACAGGCAGCCATTCTCCCATCAAGCAACATCCTAGGCGGCTGCCGTTTGCTAAGCAAGAAGAGGTGAGCAGACTTTTAGAGGAGATGAAGCGTGATGACGTCATCGAGCCATCGACTAGTCCCTGGGCCTCGCCAATTGTTTTGGTCCGAAAGAAGGATGGTTCCACCCGGTTCTGTGTTGACTACAGACGTCTGAATGACATTACCAAGAAAGACAGCTACCCTCTTCCCAGGATAGACGACACTTTGGACACTTTATCGGGAAACGAATGGTTTTCCACTCTGGATCTGAAAAGTGGTTACTGGCAAGTGGAAATTCATCCCGACGACCGTGAAAAGACTGCGTTCACCACGGGACAAGGATTATGGCAGTTCAAAGTTATGCCTTTTGGACTCTGCAACGCACCTGCTACATTCGAGCGACTAATGGAGACAGTGTTGAGAGGACTTTCCTACGAAGCATGTCTCGTTTATTTGGACGATATCATCATCGTCGGAAGGACTTTCGAAGAGCATCTAGAGAACATCCGAAAGGTGCTGCAGAAATTAAAGGAGGCGAACTTGAAACTGAGTCCATCGAAGTGCAATTTGTTTCGTCGGGAAGTACGTTACCTCGGGCACATAATATCCGCCCACGGAGTCCGAACCGATCCCGAAAAGACGTCCGCAGTCCAGAACTGGAGTCGTCCCGAGAATATCCACGACTTAAGAAGTTTTCTCGGTCTGTGTACTTACTATCGAAAATTCGTGAAGGGCTTTTCTCAAATTGCAAGACCTCTTCACAAATTGACCGAGACTGGACAGAAATTTCTCTGGACTGACGAATGTGAGGACGCATTCAACGAACTGAAGACGGCTTTAACATCTTCGCCGATCTTGTCGTATCCTCA
The DNA here is from genome assembly GCA_038373885.1 of Cheiracanthium punctorium. Taxonomy (NCBI): domain Eukaryota; kingdom Metazoa; phylum Arthropoda; class Arachnida; order Araneae; family Cheiracanthiidae; genus Cheiracanthium; species Cheiracanthium punctorium. Next base: position 410,038 of record JAWZYV010012175.1, read on the forward strand.
CCCTGACAAGCCATTTATCCTGGACACAGACGCAAGTAAGGAGAGTGTCGGAGCAGTTTTGTCCCAGGAGATAGATGGCCAAGAACACGTCATTGCTTACTGGAGCAAATGCCTTTCAAAGGCAGAACGTAACTATTGTGTTACGAGAAAGGAACTCCTTGCTATCATTAAGGCCGTGGAGCACTTCCATCATTACCTGTACGGCCGAAAGTTCCTGCTCCGAACGGACCATGCCTCTTTAACCTGGCTTCTAAATTTCAAGAATCCGGAGGGCCAAATAGCCAGGTGGATACAGCGCTTACAAGAATATGACATCGAGATACGTCATCGGAAAGGGTCATCTCATGGAAATGCAGATGCTTTGTCGAGAAGGCCCTGCATAGACAGTTGTCGCTATTGCTCCAGGGCAGAGAAAAATTACCATCTGAATCATCCCGTTGTCCGCCAAGTTACATCATCGGCACCATCTCAAGATCCCTGGAGTGATGAAAATGTTCGGGCGGACCAATTAGCAGATAGCGACATCAAACCTATTGTGGAGTTTATGGAAAAGTCCGGCAATAAGCCCAGCTGGCAAGAAATATCATCTTGCAGTCCGGCAACAAAACAGTACTGGGCTTTATGGGATTCGCTTCGCCTGAGGAATGGAGTCCTGTATCGTAAATGGGAGTCGGACGACGGCAAGATGCTCCGATGGCAGTTAGTACTCCCTCGCTCGAGGATTCCGAAGGTTCTAGAAGAGCTGCATAATGGCTTAACTGGAGGCCATTTTGGCGTGATGAAGACCCTGCAGAAAGTTCGCGAGCGCTTTTACTGGGTTAGGGCTCGAGGCGACGTCGAAAAGTGGTGTCAAGCTTGTGACGCCTGTGCCGCCCGCAAAGGCCCGAAGAAACGAAGCCGTGGAAGACTACATCGTTATAATGTAGGAGCGCCTTTTGAGAGGATTGCACTCGACATCCTGGGACCTCTTCCGCGAACTTCGGATGGCAACAAATACATCCTAGTTGTCATTGACTACTTCTCTAAATGGCCCGAAGCGTTTCCTATTCCCGATCAAGAAGCTACGACCGTAGCAGAGGTACTGGTGCAAGAATGGATTTCCAGATATGGAACCCCTCTGCAACTTCATTCCGACCAAGGAACGAACTTTACCTCTGCAGTCTTTAAAGGACTATGCCAACTTCTCGGAATGGACAAAACCCAGACTACGCCTTTACACCCACAATCCGACGGCATGGTGGAGAGGTTCAATCGTACAATTTTGAACAACCTCTCGCTCCTGGTATCTAGGAATCAAGAGGACTGGGACAAGAAACTCCCCCTGTTCCTGCTGGCCTATAGGAGTGCCGTCCATGAGACTACCGGCTTCACACCTTCCCAGATGCTGTTCGGCAGAGATCTTCGTCTTCCCGCCGATCTAGTGTTCGGCCGCCCTCCAGATGCGCCTTCATCGCCAGAGGAGTACGTGGAAAACCTTCGGGCACGGTTTGAAGATGTGCATCATTTTGCTCGGGAGCGGATCAACCTGAACACGGAAAAGATGAAGACTCGCTACGACACGAAAGCTACGGGACACGAGTTCAACGCAGGTGACAAAGTTTGGCTATGGAATCCTACTCGACGGAAAGGCCTGTCTCCCAAGCTGCAATCGCCGTGGGACGGTCCTTACACAGTCCTAAACCGGCTGAATGACGTCATCGTACGGATTCGTAAGTCACCAAACTCGAAGCCAAGAGTTGTACATTACGATCGGCTAGCCATCTACCGCGGTTGTAATTAGTTATTTGACTATCAGACCATGTTCACTATGGCGTAATTCCTCCTTTCTTTCAACTGTCATTTCTTTCCTGTCTTTCTCTTCTCTTACTCTTTCGTCAACTCTCTTTCACTCATTACTTACGCCATGTTTAGTGTATATATTTGTAATATATTGGATTTTATTAATGTGTATTTGTTATTACATTGATTACTTATTACAGTGTAATTATTTATTATGTTGATTATTTATTTATTAATGTGTATTTGCTTATTGTGCTATTGATTACTTGCTTGAATTATGTTGTTAAGATCTTGTTAAGTGTTATACAGTGTAGGTACCTGTGTGACCTCCTAACTAGGGATTGTACTGCCCGGGACGTGCAGTCCTTGGGAAGGGGGCAATGTTGCGAATTTTCGGGGCAACCCGCTGCTCTGGGGCTTAGAATGGTTTAAAATTCGTATTCTACGCTTCAAATAGATAAATTTTGCTTTTTGTTGCATCAAAATCGGCCAATTAGAACCGGAGATACGGAGGTTTCGCTTTCCCATATGTTTTTCTATGGGCTTCTAGAAATCTCGAGAAATATTAGTCCTAGAGCTTAGATCTCTTCACTTTTGAGGACTTATTTTTGGCGCCAAATTTGGCGATATTTCGCCAAAAGTCGCCAAGCTTGGCGACTTTTTGGTCATTTGGCGCGATTTTCCCAATGGGGCCTGGAAGTTGTTTTTCCTGCATTAAAAACGCATAATAACCTAACATTTCTCTTCTATGACGTAATCAATATTCACGCGTTATGTAGAACCCTCGAGAAATTGACTTTTCTGGAAACCTCTTGTACCTCCTGCGTCGGCTATTTATAGAAGCGTGTCGCCCCGACGATTCATTGTTGATCAAGCTTTGAGAGAGTGAATACGCTTGCTTTGTGAAGGAAGCTGTGTTTCGCGCTGTTTGTGAAGCTTTGAATTTAAGTGCTGTGTGTAAATTCTTCATTGCTGAGTCTTGAGAGACCGTTAGTGTTATTTCTCGTATATTTTCGCTGAATTCTTGTCAGTGAAAGTGTTCTATTTTGTGTGAGAAATACAGCATTCGTGAGAGTTTCTGATCTAATCGAACTGTTAAAAGCACTTTACTGCTAGATTGTGCTTGTGAATTGTGTGCAGCTGATTGTTCTACGAAGTTCTAGAAGAAATAAAGTTTGTGTTCCATCCTGACAAGTGACTTTTTACTTGAACTTTTTACACCAACTTGACTTTAGAACGACGAACCCAAGGAGTAGCAGAGTAATTCCGCAACAATATATATGAGGGGTAGAAATTAGAGTACTTAGTAAGTGGTTCAAAGTACCAGTGACTCCATGACTTCTTTGGTCCGTAACATTTATCGATCTATATATATATGGCGGGCGCTTGCCGTTTTTATAGGCATTGACCACTACCAAGGCCGGAATAGAGATCTCGTTATTATAGAGGCACCTCTCTAATCACTACACAACCGGGATGGCCGTATCCATACACATACTTAAAAAAAAAAAGCTAAACAAAGGAAATTATAAGAGAAATATATTTTCATTTCCGTTAAGAGCCGAATTTAAAAATGCAAATACCCATTTTAAAAATATTGAATAGAACAAATTATTGACAAGTATAGGTAAAATTAAATGTCTTGTATTACATAACTAAATGAGTAAGGTCTGCAAGAGAAAAATGTAAATAAACCGTTACTCGTCCGACGGACCTACAAATTTTGTATTTTCCTTGCCCGTAATATAAAGGGTTTTTCAACAGGGATGAAATAATTTTAAATGGTTAGAATGGCAACACTGCGTATTCCTTTTTGACATTTCTTGTGTCATTTGTGTTTAGTATGCTATGCCATTCAATCATGGAAAGATACACTCTCGAACAATGTTTCGAAATTATTAAATGGTTTTATCAAAATCAGTGTTCATGTGTGAATGAATTCTGAGAAAAATTTGAGAAGAATTCATGGACGACATTATTCAGTTCTTGTGATTTAGCATCTTGTGATTTCTTTGTTTGGGGATATGTTAAGTCATGCTAATAATACAGTAACAATTGAGCAATTAAAAACCAACATTGAACGTGTTATTCGTGAAATAATACCAAATTTATGTGAAAGTGTGATGGAAAATTGGTTTGACAGAACGCGGTATGTACAGAGAAGTCATGGTGTTCACATGAACGATATTGTTTTTCATGCTTAATGGCATAATGTAAGCTTTGAAGAGAAAGAAAAAAAAATGTTTTTCATTAAATAATTTATGTGTTTTTTTTAAATTTTTAAATTGTATCACTCTTAATGGAAAAACCTATATTTTAGTGGTCTCGGAGCAGCGGACCCTGTAAATTTCGACCCCTGCATATATTCGATATATATGAAGGAATCAAATATATTTCTCTATGAAGTCCGTCGCTAATAAAGCCGTATGTACAAGTCTTTTTAACCCTTTGAGACGCAATCCTTTCCCAATGCTGAAAAAGGGGCAGCCGTTGCCATCGCTCGACTTAACTACCAGCAAGATGGCGGACGATCGAAACGTTCAGATGAATGAGCGATGGCAACGGCTGCTCTTTTTTCAGCATCGGGCAAATCTATCCAAGCTGTTCTCGCATTCTTCCATTTTTCAGCAGATGTCAGTTCTGTTAAAAAGAATCGTGACAATTTTTGTTACGGGAAATGACGTGCTAAAAAGTAAAGGATTCTCGTGGAGCTATGTCACCCGCAACTATTTTTATAGAAATCCAATCTATTCTTCGTGACCGGTGACAGTCAATACGTCAGTGTTTGGTGTTCCCAGAGCGGGAACACTGCGCGTTAAACGGTTTAAAAAAATGCATAATTTATTATTAGTCTCATGATTTGCCCGCGTACGTTTGGCCGCCTGTGCCGGACATTTTCGTTAACATCCGAATAATCCACACTGGATTTCTGAGCAAACCATTTCGCCGATAGAGTCCATCCGATTACAAATCCCATTTACGGGGAAAGTCGCGCCATTTCAGGAAGCGGCTGCTAATGACTTTCGTAAATTCTCTTCGCCGTCGGAGAAAATGAAAGGAGCAGGGTAAAAGAGCGCGGAATGAAAAGGCAGAGATGTCTTCCGGAAATAGCTATTCATCCAGAAACCTTGATAAGGTCTCTCATGAAAAGGCCACGCATAAAACCACGCTCGGGAGATGTGTAGTCACACATTTGAACAGGAGAAATGGGATGTTGTGTTCTATGACCGTAAAACAGAAGTTGCATGTTGATTGAATGGAGTGTTGGTGCTTGTGTGCTCTGCTATTACATGAATATTTGAGGCCCTTAACCCTTTAACGCGCAGTGTTCCCGCTCTGGGAACACCAAACTCTGACGTTTTGACTATTGCCAGTCACGATGAATAGACTTGATTTCTATAAAAATTGTTGCGCGTTATATAGCTCCACGAGAATCCTTTACTTTTTTAGCACGTCATTTCCGGTAAAAAAAAATTGTCACGATTATTTTTAACAGCACTGACATCTGTTGAAAAGTGGAAGAATGCGAGAACGGCTGGATAGATGGCCTAATGCTGAAAAAAGGGCTGCCGTTGCCATCGCTCGACTTAAATACCAGCAAGATGGCGAACGATCGAAACGTTCATCGCGTGCCACAGATCTAGCGACCCTTTTTGACGCAGCTGGCTGTGCCGGGCACAGCCAGCTGTCGTCAAAAAAAGGTCTCTAGATCTGTAGCACGTGATGAATGTTTCGATCGTCCTCCATCTTGCTGGTATTTAAGTCGAGCGATGGCAACAGCTGCCCTTTTTTCAGCATTGGGAAAGGGTTGCGCCTCAAAGGGTTAAAGCCCAAGTGGTGTAAGTCCGTGCATTTTTCTAGTTTGAGATATTCAAGGTTTTATTATGGTTATCATAGGAAATTCTGTGTCACACAGCAACTAGAACTGCTTTTTACACTGTTGTTAAGGGAATTAAAATTTACATCCTTTGTGCTTTTAATAGAATGACCTTTGTTGAGCACTTTTGTTACCCTAACTCAAAAACCAAAAAATGAACTTACACCACTTGTGGTTTAATGTCTGACTAGCACCTATGTTTTAAATGCTCCATTAAAAGCAAAGAGGAGAATTAAGAAAATTGGCTCATGGTGATGTAACTACGATCATGATCGCTTACATAACTATATTTTAAAAGTGATCCGAAATTTGTTAGCGTAAGAATTTCAGCATTTCAAAATTTGATGCCTAAGTTGATCAATTCTCAATCAGCGCCGGGACCTTATAGGCAGATTTTGTTTTTATTTCGTTGGTCAGCTCCTCTGCTTTAAAAGCATCGTAAAAAGTAAAAAAAAAAGAATAAAAAAACAGGATCATGGTGACGTAATTACGATCATGATCGCTTACATAACTATTGCTATATTTTGAAAAGTGATCCGAACACTATTAACATAAGTTACATCATTTCAACATTTGGTGCCTAAGTTGATCAATGGAACCTAATCATAGAGCAGGTAATTTATCACCATTTTATGGTGAAATGTTGAACTACAACTACTTCTATTAACAGTATCAAAATATGGTTATTAATGATATTAGCTCTCTAGAACTTAAAAAACACTATTAACGTCACAAACACCATTTTCAATGAAGTAGATGGTATAGTCCATAGGAATGACATGTTAAATTTCGTAACTATCGATACTATTTACGACAGTTAGAGCTTGGAAGAGACAATATAATCGAAATCATAAGACATCTCATTCCTGTTGGAAAGCATCAATAATAATAATTACACAAAGGAATGGCATCATGACAGTTTCCCGACTTTATGCAGGATATTCCCAATGAACAGAGCAGATCAGAGTTACTTTTTTAGCACGTCATTTCCGGTAAAAAAAAAAAAAAATTGTCACGATTATTTTTAACAGCACTGACATCTGTTAAAAAGTGGGAGAATGCGAGAACGGCTGGATAGATGGCCCAAAGCTGAAAAAAGGGCTCCCGTTGCCATCGCTTGACTTAACTACCAGCAAGATGGCGAACGATCGAAACGCGCGTCAAAAAAGGGTCTCTAGATCTATGGCACGCGACGAACGTTTCGATCGTCCTCTATCTTGCTGGTAGTTAAGTCGAGCGATGGCAACGGCTGCCCTTTTTTCAGCATTGGGAAAGGGTTGCGCATAAATTACTCACAGTTTCTGCTCAGACGTCTTAAAATTGCAGCCGTTGTTCGACGATTAAACACGTTTATCATTTTTCTTTCGTAGCGTAGTCTCGCTTTTAAATAGCTACATACGACAGAGTCGTGGGAGGGAATCATTTATTTTACTCCAATAGTAGCGCACAATCCGTTGGCCAACCTCCAATTTTCAGCGAATTTCTTTATCGACACAGCACGCGAAACAAAATGCCTTTTGATAGAGCCAATATCTTTCAGTATAAAAGTCTGAAGGAATTACTTCAATTGAAAGGTTTTTCATCCCATGTTTTACGCACATTTGCCCAGTTAGGTGGTCTATTTTATCATTCATAACGTACCAACTATGTAAAGATTTCATTTTTTCTCTTCTTTTCTTTTCTTTTTTTTTTTTTTTTTTGCTTTTTGTCATTTAACTAGACTGTTGCACTAGGCACTTAAAATTCAAAATAAAAACCATATCGGTTCGTAAACATTTCAAAATACTTAAAAATTTAAGACAACATTAAGAGTGTAGTGAATCAAAAAATACAGTGAAACTTCTATAAGCAACCACCTCTATTAAGCGACCGCCTCCTTCAAAGACCCATTTTTTAAGGTACAGATTTTTTACCCTATCTACTTAAGGGGACGGTGAACGTTATCAAAGTTTTTTTTTTTAATTTTTGACAAAAAATTATGAATTTTTGTATAGATATGCTTTGAAGAATGACAAAATTAAATACTTAAAAAACTAAAAAGAAATTTAAATTCGAAAAAATTTGAATTTCGAAAAAATGTGTCTTGCGCGCCAATTTTTAATTTTTTCCTTCAATTTTCTCTTGTTATTATTCAAAAATGTATTCCGAACAAATTGTCTTATAAATTTAGAGATTCGTGGAAAAGTAAAATTTTAGGAAGTATTTTTATACGTTAACACTGAATTTTCACAAAATTTTCATGTTTTTATAAACTTATATTGAATTTATATATTCTTAATGATCACCAAAATTAAAACGAATAAGAAAATTTATTCTTATATGTATCTTGAGTCTCTGTTATGAATTTTATAAGACTTCTTCAAAAATTGTGTCGCAAGGGACATTTTAAAGACACAGATCTGCGAAAAATATTCATTTTGCACAAAAGGCATTTTTTCGGACATTTAAAGGACCATTTATGAGATACTTACATTTTTTAAACGCTTATAACTTTTTTACTAATTAATCTAAAGACATACAGTTTTTTGTTTCAGATACAGTAAAAATCATAGAATATGAATACATTTTTTAAAAAATTGCGAATGTTTGGCGAATTTTTGGTAATGTCATAGCCCGCCATTCCCTTAATGTCAAAAGGTCATCTAGAAGAGACCACACAGCCCTCTTTAAGCACCAATCCCGGCTCCCTGTCCGGCTCCAAAATTTTCTTTCATTTTCTAGAAATATAGTAAACAAATACTACATTCCAAACCTGTCTCTTAATTCCAAACCGACAACTGGTGAACTCCATATACAAATCTTGTAGGTTAGAGAAACGCGTGATTTTACTGTTGAGACAGGGCATAGATGTGATCGAGTCACACGAAAAAAGAAATTCGGAGAGGAAGTTGTCGGTTACTTTTGGTTATGGGAAAACCCAAAAAGTAAACTTGAAAGCAAATAGATTTTATTATGGCAAATTCAGAATGCACGAAGAGTATCAGGACAAAGGCTCTTTAGTCAGACGTAAAAAATAGAATAGTAAGAGAAGTACTTTCGGAGAAAAAAAAGAATGAAACAATCGGGAATTTCTAAAAATTTTATTAAAATTTAAATTTTAAAAATATCTTTACTTGATAATACATAAGTAATTATACAATTTCATAAATAAGACAAACAATATTTTTTAGCGTTCTTTTTTTTCTTATCTACCACATAATTATACTTCTTTGAGCGACCACCTCTCTTAACGACCGATTTTTCTTAACGTATTGTGATCGCTCTCGAGAAGTTTCATTGCATATCTAAAAAAGTATTTCCCTTTTTTCAGGTTCAGGTTCATGGAGGACTGATAGTCCACCCTGTAACAACTACTGCCTGTCATTACAACTGTTAATACTGTAGAGGGTTTACAACTGTTAATGCCAGTCTCTAATATTTATTCTACTTCAAAATAAACGTTCAAAAAATTGTATTTTGTTTTTTTAAAAACCTTTTCTTTTCTTTCGTAGCGACCGTTTCATTTTGTTTCTTAGGATCGCCATAGGGTAATTCCGGGAGAGATGGACCACGTTTTTTTCTTCGTTCTCTAAAAGCCATTTATTTATATATTTTTTAATTTTTACGGTATATACATATAGTGTATGATATTCCTTACAAAAATCCTAATACAGAAGATAGTATGTGTAAAGGACTTTTTTTATGATTTTAAAAATTATTTACTATGTGGTTCCTCTCACCAAGGCCACTCCGGGTGAGAGGACCCATATGAATGGGAAATATGGACCACCATAAAATAATGAAAAAGTTGTACATTTATTAAATTTATAAATGTTTATTTTCATTACATGAAAATTAAAATTAATTACGATTAAATTAATTTTAAGTAATTTATTAAATTTACAGGAATTACTATGTGACATTTAAAATATATGAAATCTTTTTTATGTGCTATGGCTTAAGATTGACACAAAACCTGGTCCATCTCTCCCGCCTAGACGTCGTCCACCTCTTTCGCCTAGGCTTGGTCCATCTTTTCCAATCGTCCGAATGACAAGTACAACCCACCCTGACTCTGCATTGTAGATTTCACATCGCCATTTTTGGTTATTTGGAAGCCTTCATGTTCCACGAGATTACATAATCAAAACTAGATAGATCACATATAAAATAAAACTTTTAATTGTAGAATTATGACCATATGAAAAAATTATTTGACTCATGCACAGCAACAAAGATAATTAGCTGAAAAATTATTATTTTTTTTGAGTATCAAATAGTAGCACGCCTTACAAAATCTATTTAAATGTCTCACTGAGATAGTTGCGCCATATATGGAGATGCGCATTAAACTAATATTTGGCTGGTCCATCTCACCGGTGGTCCATCTATACCTGAATTACCCTATACTTTGAGACTTGTCTCTAAGACTGGAACAGATTTATTAAGTGGGGAATGGAGATAACGCCGTAAATCTCAGATTTTCGGCCAAAAAAAGGTTAAATTGCTGTTTTTCTGTTTAGTGCTATGATTTTTTATTTCATTGTTCGTCAACGAAAATACGGCCCTTTCCAACCGCAAAACAGTGATTTATTGCGTAACCTCCTTTTTCCCCGGGTAATAAAATCTCCCATCTACCAATCACTTGCAAGATCATTGCAAAGTGAATAGCCGACATTAGAACAGAAAGGTGTAAAGCTTTGTCTTTCTTTGAAATTGGGAAGACGTTCCGTTATTTTTCTTAACTTCAGTCAAACTGCCTCAGGATGAAAGTAACTAAGAAATGGACATGTCTGATTTTGTCCTTCTTAAAAGATATATGCATGGATGGAAAAGCAGTTTCTTATTTTGAACGAAATAGAAAGTTTGAGAAGGCTTCCCTGAATAGTTATAGCATCGGTACAACGTTTCAAAACTTTCACAAGTCACAACAGTTTTATCAGAAGTAAAGCTTTCTCTAACCTGTACAACCTGTATGCAAAAACGAAAAACCTATTTGTGAGTTTGCCAACCTTTTAGAGAAAATACTAATTTCGCATACCTTTTGAAACATGCGTACAGATTTTTTTTTTTACTTTTCTGTGAGTTTTATACCAAGTAATTTATTTTCATCGACTATGCCTCAAAAATTTTACGTTTTCAACAATAGTGCAACAATGTCTGCATATAAACTATGGTTTAGGCTTATATTTTTGTACCGATTGTTTCTGAACAATGATATTTTATGAGATTTATAGAATATTTCAAAACAATGCTTTTACATTCTTTGAAAATATTAGTTTTTGTGTAAAATTAACGTATGGTTAGACAGCTAAAATGTTCAAAAGTAACTTAATGTTTTGGGGCGTCGCTGCCGCTGCGACTTATGGCGCATACGTACTCTCGAAAAAACTTGGTTTATTTTCTACAAACTCATCTAGTAATAGATATTTTCATCTCAGCCGTTCTTATTCAACTTTCATAAATGATCTAAATGAATTCTACAATTATCATCCTTATGAATTTCCGGAAATAGAACAAATTGACCAAATAATTGAAGGAATTCGAATTGGAGAAGTAAATGCAGCTGGTTATAACGAAAAAGTATTCGTTGAAACAAATGCAACTGAAGAACCACTTGAGGAAGACTTTGGTGATGGTGGTAGGACCTCAGTGGCAGCTGGTATGGAACAAACATTTCTAAAATTACTGGCGTTAACGTATATGGATGAATTGCAGGCACCGCCTTTTCAAGACGAAAATGTTCCACTTATGAATAATGAAGTACATAGTATTCAAGACACAAGTGATGTCTGTGTAAAAAGTAAAAGTGGCAAAAGGCTTAAAAAGTTTTTCCGTAAATTCTGCTGCTGCGGATGTACCAGAAAAATACGTGATTAAGGAACACTGTCTGAAGAGAATGTAGCACCATAGCGTGAACTACAACAAATTAATGCTGCTGATCCCAATTAGAGTCCTTTCAAAACCTCCCGATTTTGTCGCCCTTGATGAAATGCACGAACTTTTTCTGAACTTATAAAGCATCACAGCTGAAACGTCACTGTTTCGAACTTTTAGTTGAGTTGTGCTACGTCAGAAATAAACAAGAATGATTTCTTTTGAGCCTGAACAACTAAGTTCGGACTATAGGCTCATAGTGACTGAGAGACAATACAATTGGAGACCAATCATAAGTCCTGACTTCTTCTTCTTTGACAAAATGGACAAACTTAAACTACCTGAAATGTGGAAGCTAAGACGGTTTCGTCCTCATATCTAAAATGTGATTAATCAGAAACGATCAGCCTAGCAAAATGGATGAGCTTTGATGAACTCTGACAACGTCAAATATGGAAGACCTGACTTTTCCGATCTGATAGCTGAGGCTTGGCGAATCAGTTACGAAATAAAATTGCTTCTTTTTAAATCGAGACTGAACTAACACTGAACTTTGTATTTGAGAACTTAATCAGCAGAGAAACATCTGGTGTGTTGAGTAAGAGTGAAACAAGAACTATTCTCAAAAATTAAGCCTGAAACACTACATCGTTTCGAACTTTATAGACTTAGGTGGCATTGGCGTCTACTCTGAACTCGCAAATTATGATTCATTCGGTGTTTGAAATCGGAATGAACGAGTCGTTTATGAACATTCAAAACTTGTAAGCTGGAACACATAGCTGTTTCGAACTTTATAGCTTAGATGTGATGATACACGAACTCACAAATATTCTTTCACTGTTGAGCTTGAACTTCTTAGTTCGGACTTTAGGCTCATACTGATTACGAGTCAAGCAAGAACTCTCTGTTGCTTCAAGTACTAAACCAGAAATCATGCAATGTTTCGGACTGAAGGTTTAGACTGAATATGAGTCTGCTTTGAACTCTTTGTCATTGTTTTTTATACTGTATACTTAATAAGAAAATTAGAAAACTTTCTTGAAATAGAACAAAAATTTTAACAGATGAAATGATTTGTATTTGCCTATTAACTTTTTAATGTATTTTTAAATGTCTGGTTTACTTGTGTCTGTATAAGCTTTTAAGCAGAAAAGGTAGAACACATGCATCTTATCATATCAAACGCATAAATTATGTAAGGATTACCAGTGTAAACTTTAAATATTATTAGAAGTTAAATAATTAGATAAATTTAAACATTTCTAAGAAATATTTCATTAATTTTGTATTAATTTTTAATGAAATTTTATTTTAGTCAGAGGAGAATGATTATCTCAGAGGAGAAGAGGGTATTATGGGGAATCATTTACATTTCTAATAATAACTTCATGCTATTAATTAGGGCTTTTAAATAAAATCTCCAAAATCATCATGATCTCCAAAATCATCATATAACTAATTGCAGTAAACTATCACTTGTAAAAAAAATACTATTTATTTTGTTGTACTAAAAAAATATACAAATGAAGGTTAACAAGAAATAATTGAGAATATGGAGCCGGGGTTTAAACCAATGAAGAACTAATCAGACCCAATAAAACAGAGTTATTTTTAAATATAAATACCATATTTTTAAAATTATGTGCGAGTCCATTTAAAAAATTTACAATTATAATTTGCTTTCTTGCTCCAGTACAGTGAAGGTGAGCCCTCAGAGGGCCGCTGAAATTTCCCCTCCTTCATCTTCGAGAACTTTCCCTTATATAAAGATACATGCAGCGCCTTTATTTCTTTAGCAGTTTGTTCTTTAGTTAACGGCCTGAAATCTATCACACTATTATCTGAGATTGCATGATACCCGACACTCCATCTTGGAGAAGGAAACTTTAAATTGATGACTAAAACAGGGTCGGCCAAAATGCGAGCACATTAAACCAAACTAAAATTCTTCTAGCGTACATTATGCTTAATATCTATGTTCAAATGTGACATGCGTACTAATAGTTTGGAAATCTACTTGCAAAACTTTTAAAATCACAAAACACACTTTGTTCTGTAGTGCTACGAGACAACAAACACTGCACTGCATCATGGGGGGGGGGGGGTCTTTAACCATTTAACGCGCAGTGTTCCCGCTCTGGGAACACCAAACTCTGACATTTTGACTGTTGCCAGTCACGAAGAATAGATTTGATTTCTATAAAAATAGTTGCGGGTGACATAGCTCCACGGGAATCCTTTACTTTTTAGCAGGTCATTTCCCGTAAAAAATTGTCACGATTCTTTTTAACAGCACCGACATGTGCTGAAAAATGGAAGAATGCGAGAACAGCTGCATAGATTGCCCAATGCTGAAAAAAGGACAGCTGTTGCCATCGCTCGACTTAACTACCAGCAAGATGGCGGACGATCGAAACGTTCATCGCGTGCCACAGATCTAGAGATCCTTTTTTGACGACGGCAGAGCCAGCTGCGTCAAAAAAGTGTCTCTAGATCTGTGGCACGCGATGAACGTTTCGATAGCCTGCCATCTTGCTGGTAGTTAAGTCGAGCGATCGCAACAGCTGCCCTTTTTTCAGCATTGGGAAAGGGTTGCGCCTCAAAGGGTTAAAGGCTCTGTATGGCAGCACCACATTCCCCCCCCCCCTATTCGGCTCACATTTTTTCTCCTACCGGTCACTACGTGGCCGCAAGGTAATCGTCATAAATGAACATATCGACCTCACAGTGACTATACGCGCAGACGTCACAGTGACTACTTGTGACTGTCTCTTAAGGGTCACCGTGCTATCAGGATCGTTTTAAAGCGGTGTTCTATCGAAACTTACAACAACGTTGAACGATTTTTTTTTCCATAGGACCGTTATGGAAGAACTTAATCCCATGTTGAAAAACAGGCGATTTTAATACTTTCACGATGTTGAGATTAAAGTGACATCGCCGTATACTGTAAAAGCACTTATTTTCGCCAGCCGTAATTTTAGCAAAAATGAAGATATCAGTGATTCCGCAAGCTGAAAATTTCGCGAATTTTATGTGAATAGAACCGAAAGTTGAAAATTCCCTAAATATAAAACCCCTTTTACATAGGGTATTTTAAGAAACTTCTTTTTGTCCGAAAAGTTCTTCCCTCCCCCATCTTCCCCAAAAGTAAGCCATACATCCCCATTTTGAATGGCTTCAAAGAAGCTGGTATAAATATAGTAAATGAATGAGATCAGTGGCGTAGCTTAGGGGGTCACTCCTCCATGAGGAGTTTCTTGCCATACAAAATGTATATTCTTCACTCCCTTATCACACACACGTATACATATATGTGAATTGCAGTACTCGTAACCTCCCCCCAATGAAAAATTTCTGGCTACGCCACTGAATGAGATGCATTCTATTAGTTGTGCTATTGTTTTATATTCAAGAAATAGTTGTACAGTATTCAAGAGATAGTTGTAAGTAAGAAAGTTGAGTTTGTAACTGTGCAATAAATCATTAAATTTTGGTAAGTGAAAAAATTCTCATTTTTTATTATTATTTGAAGGAGAGAAGGAAAAAAGGGATTTCGCGGTGATTTAATTTTTGCGATTACGGGCTTGCGAAAATCGCGAAATTAAAATCTCGCAAAAATAAGTGCTTTTACAGTATATGAAAAGCGGTCTTTTTTTCTTTCTCTAACATACCCGGCAGCCTTTCCATAGGTTTAGGAAGACTGTTTATTTCCCAATCTCAGGGTGTAAACTGAAACGGAAGTCAAACGGAAATTAATTCTCACTAGCGGAAATGAGTACTGATTGCTAGGATTTTATTTATTTATTTAATGAATCAATCGTTCATTTTTGTTTTTAATAATCTTCAGTTATCTTTTTTACAAGTGTAACAAAAAATCCGAAAATCGTTTTCTGCTGTTCTTTTAAATTTCGTATTTCTTTAAAAAAGTTAACAGAATTACCCACTGCAGCTTCATGCTCATGTGCCACTTACCTAACATTTCTTTGGTTCGGCATTCCATGTTAAATCAACAAATTAGTCGTGCCGCACCATTTTTGATTTTTATGAGATTTCCTAAGTAATATGTAAACATCTTGTGTATCACACAAAACAGTTTTTTTTTCTTAAAAAAAAATTCCTGAGACGCTAAAAAAACTGACGCTTAAAAGACGCTTAAAAAATTTCCTGATGATAGCTGGCTGTGCGCGCGCACAGCCAGCTGTCATCAAAAAAAGGGTCTCTAGATCTGTGGCACGCGATGAACGTTTCGATCGTTCGCCATCTTGCTGGTAGTTAAGTCGAGCGATGGCAACGGCAGTCTTTTTCCTGCATTGGGCAATCTATCCAGCTGTTCTCGCATTCTTCCATTTTTCAGCAGATGTCAGTGCTGTTAAAAATAATCGTGAAATTTTTTACGGGAAATGACGCGCTAAAAAGTAAAGGATTCTCGTGGAGCTCTGTCACCCGCAACTATTTTGATAGAAATTAATTCTATTCGTCGTGACTGGTAACAGTCAAAACGTCACAGTTTGGTGTTCCCAGAGCGGGAACACTGCGCGTTAAAGGGTTAAATGTAAAATATTCCCTTATTTTAATTCTAAGCATACGAATGTTCAAGCGAAAATATTATATGAAACATTTCTCTTCAGAAATCAATAACAAAGTCATCATCTTCACCCCCAAGTTGCCTCTAGATAGAGTTTTCGACGCCGTGGGATCTACTTTCAGATCGCAAAATTCGATCTGAATGGCTTTCGATATAAATTTTGTAGAAGTTATCAATGACACTTTGGATGTAGTTACTTCCGTTTATCTCTCACTCCTAAAAATATTCGATTATTATTAAAAAAAAAAAAGAAAAATCAGAAAAAGAAAAGGAAATCAAACTATTTCATAAACACATGTAAAAGCGAAAGTGGAATTTCAAACAACACATGAATAAAAAAATGCTTAAGGAAGATTTCTGCAATGATAATAATTCTTAAAAATAAAAGTAGAACAATTAAACGATTTAAAAGGCAAGAGTACAAACTGTTTTGCTATGTTCTCTGAGGCATCTCCCCTCCTAAGCTATTTGAATTTCCCCCAAAATTTAAACTTCCCTCCTAATGCTGAAAAAATTATTACGTATAATTAATTGAATAAACTGAAATTATAAATGATCGAAATATCTTAAAAGGGCAATCAAACTGCGCAGTTAATCACACATAAAAATAAATTTTCCTAAAAGCATAAAAGAAAAAACACCATACATTACTGGCCATGTTTGTATAAAATCCTTTTCAGAAAAAAAGACTTAATAAAATTTTACCTAGCGTTAGGTACTCATTTTAAATAAAATAAATGACATTCGTATAAAAATTGTCTAATACATATTTTTTAAACTGCAAGCTTTAACAATCTCGGTTGTTGATGTAAAGTTTAATTTATCCAGTTTTCAGGCTCCCAATAAGAACCACCGATTCCAATTTTCTGCCTTAAAAATACTTCAAAACTATTTATCCCAATTCCCCCTGAAGGGTAAAAACCCCTCCACCCCATGCGCCTGGGAGAACCCCCCCCCCTCCATGTAGCAAGAGCTACAAACAGAGGAAGTAGTGTATGCATATATGTGTCCTTAGGTGTGTAAAATAGTAACCTTGCATGAGATGAGGAATAATTCAAGTTTAGAGGAGACTTTTGTTGATTTCAGTAAAATTCTTATGATTCAACAAAAATTTTATTTACATTATTTTCATGAAATAGTTCGTTAGATTAAAAAATATAATTAAATAGTTGTTTTGAATTAACAAATATTTTGCCAGGTAGCAAAATTACAGAGTTAACCCTTTAACGCTGAGTGTTCCAGCTCTGGGAACATTAAGCTCTGACGTTTTGACTGTTGCCAGTCACAAAGAATAGATTTGATTTCTATAAAAATAGTTGCGGGTGACATAGCTCCACGAGAATCCTTTACATTTTAGCACGCCATTTCCCGTAAAAAAATTGCCACGATTATTTTTAAAAGCACTGACATCTGCTGAAAATGGAAGAATGCGAGAACAGCTAGATACATTGCCAAATCCTGAAAAAAGGACAGCTGTTGCCATCGCTCGACTTAACTACCAGCAAGTTGGCGGACGATCGAAACGTTCATCGCATGCCACAGATCTAGCGACCCTTTTTTGGACGACAGCTGGCTGTGCCCGCGCACAGCCAGCTGTCGTCAAAAAAAGGGTTTCTAGATCTGTGGCACGGATGGACGTTTCGATCCTTCGCCATCTTGGTGGTAGTTAAATCGAGCGATGGCAACGGCTGCTCTTTTTTCAGCATTGGGGAAAGGGTTGCGCCTCAAAGGGTTAAAACGGCACAAGCTAATTTTTTTAAATCAACAAAGCATTTTTCCAGGATGATACAAACCATTTATTAAAATTAAATTCATTATTGAAAATAAATTCATTTTAATTCTTTTAAGTGCTATTTTAACGGCTTACAATATCAGACGTCACATGAATGTTATTGTGAGATAGTAATATTTTAGTATGCATATGTGCAGCTCCACAGATAATTTGAAAGACATCTTATCTCTTATGCGAAGTAATTGAATGACAAAATAACGACGACGGTATAAAATATTAAGGGTTATCATAAGTTTTTTAAAGCACCAATGATCTATTAGTTGCATATCCATATATTTACTTCCTTGAAGGTAGTATAAGGAAGTAATGTGATCACGAAAAATTTTGGGGGCGAAATTTCGACAAAAAAACCGATTTTGACTACCTCTAAATTTAATTTAAAGAATTTTTTCGATGCATCTCATCGTAGGCTAGCATGCACGATCATATTAACGCGTCTGCAACTCATTTTGACCAGCGGCGAGTCTATTGTGGTCCGTTTTTCCATGCCGTCTGTACGTGCGTACGTATGTATGTAACTCGCATATCTCAAAAACTATTGGTCGTAGAATGTTGAGATTTGATATTTAGGATTGTCCTATGATCTAGTTGTGCACCTCCCCTTTTGGTCGCAATCGAATGTATAGTTTATGTACAGGACCGCCCAAAAGATTTGAAATACATTACGCTCTATGGGCCGAAATTCATTGAACTCGCCTAACTCAAAAACTATTAGGCGTAGAATGTCGAAACTTCATAATTTTTTATATTAGTAGCATCTAGTTGTGCACCTCCGATTTCGGTTCCATTCGACCGGATAGTTTATCTATAGAACCGCCTAAAAGATTCGAAATACATTACGCTCTATGGGCCGAAATTCATCAAAGCGTTTTTTAGAGGTATTGGGCTATTTCAAACGACTCAGAAGTGATATATGCTGTAAAGAGTTAGAAAATGAATTTCTCCATTAAAAAAAGTGTCTTTATCATTTACAGTTCTGCTACAGGAACACTCAAAAGATTTCCAATACATTACGGTCAATGGCAATTTTAGGGGCATTCATCCATTTCAAGCACAATACCGTCCTACCACATAAGTTAGGTAATGGTCCGACCACGGTCACGTGCCTCCCTCAAGAACTATGCCAAAAGTCGCCAAGCTTGGCGACTTTTGGTGTACGTGTGTGCATATTTAACTCTCAAATCTCAAAAACTATTATGAAATTTCATATATAAGATTGTTGTAACATCTAGTTGTGCATCTCGATTTTTGGTTCCAATCTAATGGAGAGTTTATTTACAGGACCACCGAAAAGAATTTCAGTACTTTAATGTCTATGGACATCTTCAATATAATACAATTGTAGACAGTCATTGTTTGGTACATGCCCAAAATCTCGCCGTCTGTCCTCGACTTTGGCGAGTTTTGCCGAAATGTCGCCAAATTTGGCGATAGTCAGTCGTTTGGCTCATGCCCAAAGTATCGCCATTTGCCATCGTTCTTGGCGAGTTTTGGCGAAATATGGCCAAATTTGGCGATAATCTGTCATTGTTGGTCCATGCTTAAAATCTCGCCAAATGTCGTCGACATTGACGAGTTTCGCCGAAATATCGCCAGATTTGGCGCCAAAAATTATTTCGTATTTTGTATAACTCTAAAACTTTAACCCGTAGAATTTTGAACTTTTGTATTTAGAACTATTGTAATATCTAACTGTTTTCAATATCTTTTTTGACAGCAATCGACTGAGAATTTATTTACAGGGTGAGCCAAATGACTTTGAATACATTGAGGTGTATTGCTGCATTCAATTCATTGAAAGTCTGTGGTCAATGACTACTTTGGCTATCCCCAAAATCTCGCAAACTATCTCAAGTTTGTCGGCTTTTGGTGAAATATCGCCAAATAAAGTGTCAGAAGGAAATCTTTCAAATTGAACTCAGCTTGGCGATATCGAAATATTTGGCTAGAAATCGAACCTTACTATTATTGATATTTTATCTCTTTCAAACAAATAAGTTTAGAGGAAGTACGTAGAAAACATTTTTGATTTAATAGACGTGCAAGGAAGTCATGTGTTGGACACATCAAATTTTTTTATTTTCGGATTGGCATAAAGGG
The DNA here is from genome assembly GCA_038373885.1 of Cheiracanthium punctorium. Classification (NCBI taxonomy): domain Eukaryota; kingdom Metazoa; phylum Arthropoda; class Arachnida; order Araneae; family Cheiracanthiidae; genus Cheiracanthium; species Cheiracanthium punctorium. The sequence continues at coordinate 430,033 of JAWZYV010012175.1, forward strand.
ATGTCACAATTCCCTCCCGGGTTTGGAAAACTTATAAATATATATATATATATATTACCAATACAGAAATAAAGTTGACTTTATTGGAGAAAAAATTTTTACAAGTTTTATTTCCCAGAAGACCTTTCGTGATAGCGACGGATTAATGTAATTTTGTCGGGGATGGGGGTAGAGAAGGGCAGTTAGTTTTTTCTACAAGAAAGACAAAACTTGCAATGTTTCTTTCTCCCGTAAAGCCTTCTCCAAGAAAGAAACATTCCAAGTTTTGTTTCACAATCGCGGGCTTCCTCGTCGCTCGATTGGACGAGTTTCTGCCGACGACAATCGCCTTCTTCCATGGCTACCTCGCTCTCCAGACCTAATTCAAGGCGATTTCTTTTATGAGGTTAAATAAAGGATCGTGCCGAAGACGAACTTTACGCCAAATGATCACAACGGCATTTGTTACCATGTTTAAACAAGTGTTAGGGGAAAATTTTACTTTAGACATGATATCTGGGGCTTCACGAAACAAGGACGGATTATAGGGAGGGAGGGGGGGCTACTACCCCAGTTGAGAAAAATAAATTGATGTAAAAGATCCTATTTTACATCCATAAAATGGATGTATATGTCAATCTTCTAACTAACCGCCCCCACCCTAGACAAAATTGCATGAATCGGTCGCTGTGAGGAAATGTTCACATATTGGACTTTTGTGAAATAAAACTTGTAACATTTCTTTCTCCAATAAAGTCAACTTTGTTGCTGTATTGGTAATATATATTTTTTTATAATCCTTCCAAACCCGGGAGAGAATTGTGACATACCCTGTATTTCCCATATAACACCCAATGTTTACTCAAATCATACTAGAAATTACTTCGGTATCGCTTTAATGTAAAAGTAATAAACAACCTGCGCGTAAAATACTCAGAACGAATACCACAGAAATTGCGAACATCTGTTACATGATGAAACTTTATCTCTGTTTAGAGAAAACCCGTTAACATTATTTATGGTTTATGAGCCATTTGATTATTTAAAAAGCTAATAATATTATAGTTTGTGAATCTGTTTCTATTTATTATTTAATCCTCTGAACGAATTTGAACTGGGCAAAAATGAAAAGTTGCTTTTAAGGAAAGTAAGGATAGGCAGCTTTCACAATACTAAAGGATGGTGATATTTTATTGGGATTTACACCCGCTCGCCGCCGCCAGGTGGTGCAGTGGCTTTAGAACAATTCTAGTACGCCTCCGGTTCTAGGTTCGAATCCCGGATTGGGCATGGATATTGACTTACCCGTCCTCTCATAGGGGGTAACGCTGGTTACCCAGTGGTTGCTGCTATGATAAAATGAATAGTAATTCGAGCCTTAGTAGTGGCAAAATGCTTGATGAGCAAATCCACGCCCATTGGGAACAAAAAGAAACACCATCTCACCTTGAACACAGGATATAAACATTAATTTTTGCGGAATAATTACCTTGTATAAGTTTGATCTACTTTACACATGCAGCATGAGAATTAAATTAATAAATACAATCTAATTTATTTTCTAGTAAATTATTCAGAAGTCAAAATCAATTTAAAGCTAAATATAAATAATCAATCTTTTTTAGCTTTTAATCCTTTGAGGCGCAACCCTTTCCCAATGCTGAAAAAAAGGCGGCCGTTGCCATCGCTCGACTTAACTACCAGCAAGATGGCGGACGATCAAAACGTTCATCGCGTGCTACAGGTCTAGACACCCTTTTTTGATGACAGCTGGCTGTGCCCGCCATCTTGCTGGTAGTTAAGTCGAGCGATGGCAATGGCTGCTCTTTTTTCAGCATTGGGAAATCCATCCAGCTGTTCTCGCATTCTTCCATTTTTCAGCAGATGCCAGTGCTGTTAAAAATAATCGTGACCATTTTTTTTACGGGAAATGACGTGCTAAAAAGTAAAGCATTCTCGTAGAGCTATGTCACCTGAAACTATTTTTATAGAAATCAAATCTATTCTTCGTGACTGGCTACAGTCAAAACGTCAGAGTTTGTAGTTCCCAGAGCGGGAACACTGCGCGTTAAAGGGTTAAATGCTGAATGAAACGTATAAGCAAACAAGAAAAGAAGAAAGAGAAGAAGCTATAAAGTTTGTCGAATACGCATGCTATTATAACGTTTGCTGAATCAATCTTCACTAGAAAACTGAGTGGGTGATGTAATCTCCAAAATGCTTCAATAAATAACTGTTATCTTTTATAGCGTAGCTCGTTTTAGATGGAACAATACTCGTCCTAAATTATCGTTTGAAATTTTTGCCGGATTCTGAGATACAAATAAAATCGCAATAAATTAAAGTTTTAAAAGAACTAACGGAACACACTTTTATAGCAGTATAAACTAAAATTGTCAAAAATAATCTTTAAATATAAAAATTTTGTTCAACATGCATTGTGATGTCCCACAACTCGGCATAGCTTAACTTTTCGAATTAATCTTAAAATAAAAGTAAAGAGATTGACCAAAAAAAAAAAAAAAATTGAGTACTTCCACTTTTATAAAAACTTCAAAGCAAAGGGGAAATGCTGGCCGCTCATTGAGTGCTCCCATAATAAAATAGCCAGTATTTCGGGCCTTAGTAATCGCAAAATGCTTGATGAGCAAGTGCCCACCCATTACAAAAAAATTTCAAGTACATGATACATCCGGAAGCCACTATCAGAAATCCCCCTCCCAAAGAAAATGGGTGAGTTTTTCCTATACCTGCCACATATATTTCTATGATACGCTAAAACACGTTGTATTAAAACCAAAAACGAAAAACAATTGACAATTATTTTCAGATATAATTAACTGTTGCTATCATTAGTTATGTAATCCCCATGCAAAAACCCTTAACTGAAAATTGGGTAAATATTTGTGACGCAGCATTTTACTTTATAGCTGTATGAATTTTAAATATGAGTCTTAAAAATAATGATATCAAATTTTGAGTGACGCCCTGCTGGGATTTTTAAAGATCGATTTAAATTCCATTACAGTTACTTTCGTTTTATTTTCTAAAGAAGATTTACGCATTTAAGCAATGCTTTAATTATGAAATACACTGTCAAATATATCACACTTTCACTGAATCTATATAATGTATTCAAATGAATTTATTTCAATAATTTAATTTATCTTTTGCGTCACGCTATCCAAAAGGACAAGCAAAATTTTCATATACATTTCACTTAGTTTGGTTACTATGACACTAACTAAATATTTACGTAAATTTTAAGTAAATATTTAGTTAGTTCTCAGACAAATGTTGTTTTAACAGTAGCTAATTAAGAATATACCGATGCAGTGCACTAATTTTCATGAGAATATTCTGGAAATTTATGTTAGAAAAGGGCTTTTCAATTTACGAAAAAAAACGTACATTTAACATGGGAAAAAAGCCTGAAATGGGCTTACTCAATTGAAACAGGGTTACTGTAACTTGACTGGGCTGAAAAATGATGGGGAATGCCACTTCTACCTAATATTTCCCGCGTGTGCGATGCGCGACCTCTTGGTGCGAGTCCAGACCACGAGACGAAACCGCGAGATGAGATTTCGATGAGAAAGTGCGAGACAAGAACGAGCCCTGAGCCATTTTCTAGTCCCGCATGGTCTAGCGTCCATCCCTAGTTAATAGAGTTAAAAACGGTTATTTACATTGTTACGAATTTTTGGAGAAACCCGCTCTTTCAGAGGTTGAAAATAGTCTAAAATTCGTATTCTACGTGTCCAATAATTAAATTTTGCATATTGTTGCATCAAAATCGTTTAACTATAACCCAAGATTGGGAGTTTTGTGTGTCCCCATTAGTTAACATAGGATTTTCTGAAAATTTGGAGAGATATTGGTGCTAGAGCGTCTCTTGAAGACTTATTTTTGATGCCAAATTTGGCGATATTTCGCCAAAAATTCACCAGACTTAGCGACATTTTGAACATTTGGCGAGATTTAGCTACTGGGGCCTGTAATGTTTGTTTTCCTGCATTAGTATTACGCAATAGCCTCATATTACTGAATTACTTTTCTAATACGCAATCAAAATTTGAGTTTTATCTAGATCATTCCGGAGATGGTTTCATCTGGAATCTTCAGTCTACTGTTTGCCCTGAGAAGCAGATGCCGTTCTGCTAGAGCTAGAGCATAAAGCTCTGTTTTGACGATTATAAAAGCAATATTTTGCTTGTTTTAGAAGCTTGTTTTGGAAAGCCGTGTGTGAATTTTCTATAGAAATATTATTTTGTGTGTGAAATACAGAATCGGTGAAAGCTTCTGTACTAAGTGGACTGTTATAAGCAAGTCACTGGTCGTTAGTGCTTGTGAATGTTGTACAGCTGATTGTTCGACGAAGTTCTAGAAGCAATGCATTTTGTGTTTCGTCCTGACAAGCGGACTTTTTACAAGAACTTTCTACATGCACTGGACTTCAGAACGACGAACCCAAGAATTAAGCAGTGTTTTGAGCAGCAACATTATAAGACAATGACCACGCTTCGTGTATCATTCCATGTCTCTTTTTAAAGTGGTCCACTCATCTGTGTAAAAAGCCTTACCATGGCACAGTGGTTATGCCACTGAAAATGGTAGATGGCCGAAGTGTGGAGGTCCCGGGTTCGGTTCCCATCGCGCGGCTGTCGATCTAACGGTCTGGAGTTTTGGTAGGTTTTCTCCAGATGTAACGTGAACACACGTTAGAACTCTTAGAAAGAACTCACTTAGAAAGTCTTCCTACTAAAGGCGCACCCCCCCCCCCTTGGCAGATCGCCCTAGTGCAGCGTTGCCATAATTACACACAATCACAATCACATATGTAAAGCACTCCAATTTAATGAGCCCAGCAGATATTGACACAATACGAGTTTCGTCATTCATTAAAGCATTAAAACAAGGCTAGTTTTCCATTCATTCTGCCACAAGTTTTCTTCTCGCAAAGACAAAACAAACTCTCTTTCGGAATAAAAATGTTTTTCTTCTTCAAGGCGAACAAATTATTTAGTTTCAAAAGAGAATCATCATCTTTTTAATAGTCTCTCCAGCTCCAAAGTGACAGAAAAACGTGTTCTTTATAAATTTCGGCTCGTAGAGAAAGAGAGAAAACTGGAGAACTTTATAATTGCCTCTCATTAGTGCGGAGAGTAGAAGCAGCTGAGGGACCAAATATTCTGGATTTTTCCGAAGAAAAATGTCGTGTGCTGGGTAGAGTTAATGAAAGGGAAATCTCATTATCAGTTTTTAGAGAACATGTTCATTCAAATAAAATGCTTTCTGTATTTTTGACACTTGAGAAAAACTCCAGTTTTAAAGAATCTGAAAATTTTCTGAACAAATCTTGTCAAAATAGTATGCACGTGTTTTTGTGACGCTGCAACGTGTACAAATAGTGGTCAGAGGGTATCTTTCTAACTTGCTCCAGGCCCTACCATGGCCGATTGTATAAAGACGCTGAACATGGTAGATGGCTAAAGTATGAATGTCCCGAGTTTGGGCCCATCGCATAGCCATCATCTGGAGTTTTGAACGGTTTTCACAAGACGTGACATGAATACGCGTTAGAACGCCTTAAAAAGTCCTCCGACCAAGGCAAGCTTCCGTAGGCAGACAGCCGTCGAGTAGCTTTGCCTTAATGCACAATACAATACAATAAATCTACAGAGAAACTGGATGTTTTACCAAAGGCACAGCATAGTTAAAGCTGAATTTCAGATCATAGTTCAATCTCGATAATGCGACATATATGAGAACAGCAAATCGTCGGATTATTAAAAAATACTGGATTATTAAGATATCTTGTTTCGAACACAACGTCATGTGCTTTCGTTTGGTCGACATTGTAGTACGCTAGAGGAATAAACTACAAAAGACATTAGGTAATCCAGAAAACAATGACGCAAAGAAGCACAAGAGCGGACATGCTTGCTCATTTGCGCGGTGATCGGTGGATCGGAAAACAATCAACCGTATTCACCAAACACTTGACACGCGGATTAAACCAAACTCGAGTGTTAAAGTCATTGGTAAAATATCTCACCGATGACTATAATACGCGTTTCAGGATTAATCCGCGTGTCAAGTGTTTGGTGAATGCAGCATGCGTTTCCCCAGAGAGCCGGATTATTGAACGTGCCGGGCTAAACAACCGCCGGATTATCGATAGTGTACTGTAGTTGTTACTCGAATTACCTGTTAACCATTCAGACCATTACGGTTTAATTTTGATTCGTGTTAGAATATAACTGTTGACCGTAATTCAGAAGTTCACGTCACATGCTGTTTGGACTGAATTTTATTTCTAACAAAAAAAGGAACTTGTTGTGCTGTAATTTACAGCATCCAGTAATTGTATTCAATGTAATAAAATTAATGGCAACGTTAACAGTTATAAAACCTGTTAGAATTTTTAATTTAATATAAAAATTCATTTGGGAGAAAAGAAGTACAGAAGCTGTGAATTCGCATGTAAATTAAGCCCTGCATTTGCCAAGATTGGAAGAAATTGGTTCTCATGTTTGTAGACTATATTTTCTAATGGCCGACCAGAATGCCGCCAGGTTGTATGGTAGGTAACGCACCGTACTACAGTTTCGGGTTCAACTCTCAGCGGTCGGGGATGCCTCACCATGACACAGTGGTTATGCCACTGAAAATGGTAGAAGGCCGAAGTGTCATCTCGCGGCTGTCAATCTAACGGTCTGGTATTTTGGTAGGTTTTCTCCAGATGTAACGTGAATACGCCTTAGAACCCCTTAGAAAGTCCTCCTACCAATGCATCGCCCCCTTGGCAGATCGCCCTAGTGTAGCGTTGCCATAATCACACACATTCCCTGCGTTCGGGGAAAACTCCCATTGGTTAGGGCGGCGGAAGCGACGTGGGTTTGAACCAAGCAATTTCCGTCTCCCAGTTCAGAGTGCTATATGCTCGGCCACTGGTAGACTATGTAGCGGGAAGCCTGCAGCAGTGTCAAGACTAAATTTTACATATCAAGTACATTTTTTTATTTTATTTATTCTTTTTTCCTTCTAAATTGAACTTGATCATAGGAGCAGTGTAATTTTATTTACGATTACTTTAGGTAAAATATGAAAAAATAATCACTCATCAGTATACCACTGTAATCCTTTTTTAGGGGTATAATAAAATCTCTTTTCTAAGAGTCTTAACTCTTTACTCCTCTACTCTTTCTTTTTTAGCCTTCTCACTGAATAATTATAACAGTAGTTATAGCAACACAATTTCATGATTTCCCTTACTGTTCCAAACAAATGGTATTTCTAAAATATGTATTGCATTTTAAAATACTATTAAATTGGGTGTTAATTTTTAACTTTTAAGGCGAAAGCCACCGGAGACGGGTGCAGAATGTTCAAGCAAGAAGCTTCCTCTGATTGAGAATTTTATATAATCACTGTGCTTTATATGTTTCACTTTTTGCCTTATTCTTCACTTTCCCACTCTGAACATCTGATAAAAGAGCAAATAAAATTTACACGAAAGTCATGCTGGAGGATGTGAAGCATAATCTTTGGTGAAGCTGTATGACAAGACACATCCCTACATTGCAATCAACACGTCTAGTGTCGCCCTCTATTATCAGAGATCGTAATTCAATTTAAATTCACATTTCAAAAGGTATTTTTAACTAAAAGTCAAAGCCCGTTGTGGTCGGGGCCAAGGGCCCTTGCTAAAGTGGGAGGAGTCTCCCCCTAACACTGGCAAAATTCTATTACACTTGACAAAACTAGATACCTAGTTGGCAAAATTGGTGAAAAAAATATAATGGAAACGGTAATTTACTCTCTGTTTCTTGTATACTTGGCAAAATTATGCAAATTCAGTTGGGAAAAGTAAAAAGTTGGTAGTATAGTTGATAAAAAAATAAGTAAGTTGGTCGAAACCGATATTTGATTTGGCAGTTTATCGGGATCTCCCCCCCCCTAAAAAAGTCTCAGGAATGGCTCTTGCTGTGGAGACAATCTACAACAATCAATTTTGTTTCATTTCAAATATCAGAATATCTCTAAAACTAAAAGTCAAAGCCCGCTGTGGAGGAAATTACAACCAAGGGCGGATTAAAGGGTGGGGCGGAGGGGGAGACCGCCTCCCCCCCCCCGAGGCAAAAGAAATTAATGTAAAAGATCCCATTTTACTTCCTTAAAATGGATGTATCTTCTAACTAACCGCCCCCCCCCCCGACAAACTTGCAATAATCCGCCACTGATTACAACGCGCGCTAGAAAAAACATTTGACGAAAGCATGTGTACACACAATATATTTAATCTTCATCTAAAATAACTTGATACTCAATTTTTGTTATATACTGGAAGTCAAATGCCGTTGTGAAGTGAAGGCAATTACTTCGGGCGCTAGAAAAAACATTTGACGGAAAAATGTCTACACTCAATGTATTTAATATTCGTCCACCTAAAATAAATGACTTCATATTCAATTTTTATTATATACCCAAACTGAATTTCATGCTCTTCTGGAAACGCGCGGAAACTTTTTGCATTCGAAAGATTGCGTTTTATGTACACATGTTTTCTTATATCCATGCAGACGGTTTATTTGTGAAAAAAAATTAAACTATGTAATCTGGAAAAACTATTTTAAACGAATTGGAATCACACTTTCCTGTCAAAGCCTGATGACCGTGATGAATAAGACGTCATATTGATTGCAACAGCTGATTTTGTCACGCAAATGATTCAGTTTTTTTTATTCTCGGAAATAAAATGGAGCTGAAAATAACAAAAAAATCGCTTTAAAATGAGGGTACGGGAGAATTTTCCGATTTTTAAAGTAGCACAGATTGTTTTTTATATTTTAAACATGCTTATGAAATTTTTCAATCGGATCGTACAAACGGTGTAGTTGTTATTATGCTTTTTGTGCTTTTTCATCTTTTTGAATTTTTTATTGTTCTTGGAGTAATTTTGGTAAAATATCTATATTGAAGTGGTGGCCCGGCATTGTTAGAGAATCATAGTCAGAGATCAGCGTAACTATTTAGTAGGATGTATTAACAGAGAGCAAAAGCAAGCCATAACCATTTGTCGTTGACCATGGAGAGTAATACTTAATTTATTTCAGATATTTTTTAAGTTGCTGACGGTATATAAAAATGGAACTTTCGGATAACTTCGATACAGGCGCGTATCCAGAGGGGTGAAGGGCTGAATGGGCCTGCTGCCCCCCTCAACCTCCGAAACTTCGAAATCTGTTCCCGCTCCCCATTTCCCACAAGAAATCGAATCCAATTCTTTACTTAGCTGAGAATTTCATATTTAGCTTACAACTGAAACTAGCTTACAATTTGATATCCCCTCCCTAAAAACACAATCCTGGCTACGTCCCGGTTCCGATAAGTTCATAATTATTCGTTAAACTTCTAATGAGGTGCATTTTGGTTTCAAACAATATGTTCTTCTTTTCAAAAAATTCAAACTATTTCCTTCTAACGAATGAAAATTATTTTTCGGACGAGAGAGCAAATTATTCACAGTTTGAGAATCATCATCTCTCTAACAGTTTAGTCTCCCTATACTTGGAAGAGTGACATAAAAACTTGCTCTTCACAAATTTCAACTCGCAGAGAAAACTGGGATGTGTTTATAATTGCTGCTCATTAGTAGGAGAGAAATAATACAAAGGAAACAAAATATTTTGTTTTCTCGTTTTAAAAAGTTTAGCGTCGGAAAGAGTTAATTAAAGAGAAATCTCATTACTAGTTTTAAACAGGAATGGAAATGAAAGTTTTTCTCAGATTTTTCCCAATTTTGTGTCCTTCACGAAATGTGTATTGCAAGTGCCATCATGTATCAGAATCATGTTTCAAAAATAAAATTTTTGTTTCCAGTTTCATTTTGTACTTTGTGCACTGCAGAGGACTTTTTTTTGTTGTTGTTCTTTTTTTTTTTTTTTTTTCTTTTTTTTTTTTTTTTTTTTTTTTGAAGCACGGTCTAAAGGACATACCTACCTTAGTAGTATGTCCTTTAGTAGTATTTAGTATGTCCTTAGTAATATGTCCTATACTTAGTAGTGGTGAGTAAAACGTCTCCAAAATTGGCCAAGTTTGGCGATAAAAGATAAGTTTCTAAAACTCAGCCCAGCTTGGCAGTATCATCTGTACTTGACGAGAAATTACTAAATCTTAATATTTTATAATGCGAATCATTTTTAAAATGTCCAAATTAAGGCAAGAAACTAAGATTACGTTAAGAAAAAAAAAATATATCTCGTTAATTTCCAAAAGGTTGTACTCGTACTGTTTAATTTGTACTGTTAAGAAAATTCCTCTAGTTAATTTTCAAAAAGTGACACTTTTTTAGATTTGTATACGACCATCACACAAAAAACTTTTCTGTTAGTAAAATGTGCCCCATACTCTAATGAGGTGATGTACAAGATTTGAAAATTATATCCTAGAAAGTGTTAGAGGTATAAAGATAAAAATAGGCTGACTAAAAATACTTTTCAATGGCTTTCGAAGGGATAAATATTGCATTGGATGATTACATTTAGGGGTCATCTAGAAATTACGAAAGACAATATTTTTACTTTCCGAACATGTACCATGTAAGGAAAGTATTGTAATCATGAAAAAATTCGACTTCGAGATTTTGGTGTTTTTACACGTTTTGAGGGCTTCTGAATCCATTTATGCTATTTTTACGAGATGTATGTATGTTTGTGTGTATGTGAGTGAACACGATAGCTCCTGAACGGAGCATTTGATTGAGCTGAAATTGGATATATATCTCATAAACCACCGTCGCAAGACCGGTATTGATTTTGGTGTGTATAGGACTTATAGTTTTTCTACAGGGCTACGACTAAGAATTTTTTTACATTATGGCCTATGGGGGAATTTCTTGAAAGTGCGCTAGCGTTTAAACGATACATTCAATTGAGCTCAAATTGGGTATATATGTTATAAACCACCGTCGCTAGACTGGTACTGATTTTGGTGTGTATAGCACTTATAGTTTTTCTACAGGGCTACGACAAAAATTTCTCTTACATTATGGCCTATGGGAGGAAATTCTTGAAAGTGCGCTAGCGTTTAAACGGTGCATTCGATTAAGCTCAAATTGGGTATACATGTTATAAACCGCTATCTTAAGACCAATATTTATTTGGATGTGTATAGGACTTATAGTTTTTCACCACGGCTACGACAAAGATTTCTTTTACATTATGGCGTATCGCGGGAAATTCTTGAAAGTGCGCTAGCGTTTAAACGATACATTCGATTGAGCTGAAATTGGGTATATATGTTATAAATCACCATCTTAAGACCGGCATTGATTTTGGTGTGTATAAGACTTATAGTTTTTCTACAGGGCTGCGACAAAAATTTCTTTTATATTATGGCATAATGGCACATGGGGAGAAATTCTTGAAAGTGCGCAAGCGTTTAAACGGTGTATTCGATTGAGTTTCAATTTGGTATATATGTTTGAATTATTCATCGATTAAAATTTATTTAAATGCTTGGTAATGATCTTAATCGTAAGTGTTCGGAAAGTCGAGTGGAGTCACTCCAGATTTTTTTTTTCTACTCTAGTAATAAACTAGTGTTTACTTTGGCTAAGCTTTTGGCAGATTTTCTTCCTTTTTTTAACACTTTGAAAAGCAAGCATTTTCACATCAATATAGAAGAACCGCTGTATAGATTGTCCAACGCTGGAAAAGTGCAGCCGTTGCCATCGATTCATTTAACTACGAACAACAAGGTGGTCTTTTGAATAGCCTAACTGGCGGCACAGAGCTAAAGAAGTTTTATGAATGACACAATTTTCGTGTGCGGCCGTGCCCTTGACTGCACTTGTTCAGCTTTGGGACCATTTAAACAGTTTTTTTTTAAAGCGCTGAAATAGGGTAGTTTCACGGCACAACCACGGCTCGTCGAAAGTTTAACACTTCCCAACAAAGTTCGATTCGCCTGTCCGCCCGTGCTCTAGCTGCCCTAAATATGTGCGATGATTACTGCCAAATTTCAATATATAATTGCTATTTACCCTATTGAAAATAATGTAAGAAGCATTTATAGGTATTTTACAGGAGCACTCAAAATAATTCCAATGCGTTCAAAGTTTTACTAGAGAACTGGATGTAAAATCAGAGACATACAGAACTGAATGCTGAATGAAAATACAAAAGTACTTTTAAGTTGCAGATTTTTTGACGTTTATGACGTCGGTTTGTTTCTGTTCTATGTCTACTCTGTACTTACTTATCGGCATTTCTGTTACGTGTACACCTGCGTGTTTGTTATCATTAACCTTTAGACGGCGGGAAGATTTTGGCCTTGTTGCTTTAAAAAAGACTGGAATATCTCGAAAATGCTTTCCCCCCTTTCAGTGATTCTTCAGATGAAACTACTCTTTGTACAGCAATAGTTGACGGATTATTCTTTCCCGCTCAGGAAGAAAAACGAACTTCTTGAACAAGGGGACTCCGTTTACTTGCATATTTCCCATTTTTGAAATTGGTGTGCAAATGGAATGATGGATGGATGTTGACATCTCTCCCCTGTCGTTCGCTACGGGTGAACAGTAACAGCAGGGGAAAGTACGTATTATTTGGTCGAAAGATGAACCATGTCCGTCCTTTTAGATGTTCTGTGACGTGGTTGAAAAATCTACTTCCCGTCTCCAAAGGGTTAATGTCCTATTAAGTATGCTTAGATTCTGACCCGATTCAATTGTGTTATCGCAGCTTACAACAGAAAACTTGCCACGGAGACGGCTGTAATTCGAATTCATGCTGTTCCAAATTTTCGGCTTGTTCGGCCTCCCAGGGTTAAAATTAATTTAAAATTCGCATTCTACGAGTCAAATAATTAAATTTTGCATTTTGTTGCATCAGAATCGATTAACGAGAACGCGAGATACGGAGTTTTTGTTTTCCCCATTGGTTAACATAGGATTTTCCAGAAATCTGGAGAAATATTGATGCTAGAGCTGAGCTTCACTTTTGAAAACTTATTTTTTTCCTCAAATTTGTTCGTTTCCCTGCATTAGAGTTACGCCATAGCCTTGTATTTCATGAAGTAATTAAATCTCCCAATTTATGGGGATTCTTCGAGAAGTTTCTTCAAACTTTGACGCCATTGAGCCCCAGTTGAGTCAAGTCTACTTTTTGCCGTGAGAAGTAGATGCCGTTCTGCTTGAGCATAAGGCTCGATACTGGCACTTACAGAAGCAGTATCTCGCTTGTTTGGAGAAGCTCGTTTTTGAATACTGTGTGTGAATTTAGTCTTGAGGGACTGTTGACTGTTAACTGTTAACTGTTTCCACTGAATTTTTGTCTGTGGAAGTGTTTTATTTTGTGGGTGAAGTACAGAATATATGAAAGTTTCTGTACTGTTATAAGCAAGCTACTGGCCGTTAGTGCCTATGAATTTTGTACAGTTGATTGTTCGACGAAGTTCTAGAAGCAATGAAATGTGTGTCCCATAACTGCTAGTGTACTGCTTGCTAGAACTTTCTACACATACCGGACTTTAGAACCCAGAAATTAAGCAGAGTTTTCTGAAACAATATGCTCTTTTACCAGAAGGCAGTCACCGAAAAACAGCTCTCATAAATCCTTCTGAATCAAGGCGATATTTAAATTATTGGATTCCTATGTACTGCACTGTTGTACTGTACTACACCTATTCAAAAAGTGTGCGTAGGGTTAATGACTATTTTCAGGAGCACCCAAAAGAAATGCAATACTCTACGATCTATGGCATTTAAGAGACTTTCATACAATTTAAGAACAATACAATAAGAATGTAGACGTTCATAACAACTTACTTTTGTATTAAAGGATGGAAGCAGCATTTAAACTTATTTTACATTGCCGCTCAAAATTAATAGCAATATAGCTTTTTCCAGATTATGCCCGAAATCCCGACAAATTTATCAACAGTACATTACCACATACCGATACATTGCCATATTTAACAGGCAGGCACACACACACAAAGTTCTGTTGGAAAGTGTCTTATGATGAATACGTTTGGTGTGATTTTTCTTTAATATGCTAATATTATTCTAAAATTTAATATGTGTCTAATGGAAAATGTTGTCGAATCTACCACCTATCTTATCCCTTTAACGCGCAGTGTTCCCGCTCTGGGAACATCAAACTCTGACTGCTGCCAGGCACGAAGAATAGGTTTGATTTCTATAAAAATAGTTGCGGGTGGCATAGCTCGACGAGAATCCTTTACTTTTTAGCACATCACGTCCCGTAAAAAAATTGTTACGATTTTTTTTAACAGCACTGCCATCTGCTGAAAAATGAAAGAATACGATAATAGCTGGATAGATTGCCCAATGCTGAAAAAAGGATAGCCGTTGCCATCGCTCGACTTAACTGCCAGCAAGATGGTGGACGATCGAAACGTTCATCGCGTGCCACAGATCTAGAGACCCACAGCTAACTGTCGTCAAAAAAGGGTATCTAGATCTGTGGCACGCGATGAACGTTTCGATCGTCCACCATCTTGCTGGTAGTTAAGTCGATGGCAACGGCTGCCCTTTTTTCAGCATTGGGAAAGGGTTGCGCCTCAAAGGGTTAAAAAAACTAACGGCGGCAAATTTCGTACCATTAGCTTCAAAAGTTTTTGCTAACGAAAAATGAGGGCATTACTTTCCGGATCCTCTAGTACTAAAGATCAAAAACAAAACACTAAATATTCTAAAATTAGGACAATTTGTACTAAGACAATAGTGTAACATTTTCTTCAAATCAATATTAAGTGCTATCATTGTTTCGAGAAATACATGAGGATATCAAATAATCGAAAGTCGTATCAAGGCACCGAGATAGTGGCGAAAGGCCTGTAATTTTTTTCGACAAATAAGTATAATTAAAACAGTTGACATCTAGGACAGCCCGCTTGTCAGGACGAAGAAAATGGATGATTATAGAATGAGCTCCAGCTCTTAAACTTCGATAGTATCTACGCGGGTTTTTCTTTTTTTTCCATGGTTATTTATCAAACTTTAGAAGGATTTTAACTTTCAGACAATTAAGAAGTCAACGTCGAAAGACAAGGAGATGGCAGAATGGGGTGCCACTTGAAATAGATGAGAGAATGAAGTGTTCAAGCACTTAAAATTTCGTTTGTTTCATGTAATGGATCGTTACTTATGCCTCAAAACGGCAAATACAGGGTGTGAAGAAGTAATTACTTCAACTACTTTAACATTTTGGTTTAATTAGCATTGTAACAATAACTCAGGTTCAAAAACACTTGCTTGGAAAAAAAAACCCATAGAAATCAGATATATTAAACCTGTATTTACTGAAGAGACAGTTTAAAATAGGTAATTAAATGTAGCTGTCTGGAGGTGGCCAGCGAGAAAAATACACATTTATTTAGCAATCGAATAGAGGTGGCCGAAAATTCACCACCCCAGAGAACTTCTCTTTAGCGAAAGCAAAGAAAGTAGGGATGGATGTGAGTCGAGACAGAGATTTACAGCTTTTTTGCGAGACGAGTCAAACATTTTGAGCATTACGATATAGGGATTTTGCGAGACGAGACAAAGCTTTTAAGCTGTTTTGCGAGACGCGTGACACCTATTTTTCGTCTCGCGTCCATCCCTAAAAGAAAGCAAGAATTGCCCAGCACATTAAAAAACCATAAAAATGCCGGAATGATGCATATATGACCAAAATGAAGGCGAAAATCAATAAAAAAAACTTGATCATGTCCAAACCAGCATGAAACCTGCTGACATTAACCTTGCAGTGGCTGCAGCAAGTAAAGATCTGAAGTGAGTCTAAGTAGCAGTTCTATTCCTTCGTGAGCATAATGACAAACATCGGTTATCAACGCTGGTCGTAACAGTAGAGCTGTTTCACCTACGTCATTATCACTATGTCACACCTTAGCAACCAACTTTTTTTGGTCAAACATTCGTTCATTTGAGAATAGCCATTGGCCGAAAACGTGGCTTTGTATCCCTAAATATCCGAGTTGGCCTAAAAAAATGTTAGTGACCTCACGTGAAAATACTCTGTTGGCCGTCCATGGCCGAACCTCTTGTATTCCGAGTCTGTAAAAAGAAATTCTTACCAAAAGACTATGAACCCCAGACGGACTGACATTTAATCATCTAGCCCAGAGGTTCCCAAACTTTTTTTTCCCGTGGCACCCTTGTCAGGCTAAAAACATTTCGGGGCACCCTTCTCAGGCTGAAAACGTTCAGGGCACGTTACCTTTAAAGCAACATGAAGATGAAGGTTAGAATTAAGCAGTTTGGATACACTTCTGATTGTTTCTTTTAAGTTTATAGGGGTAACTATCAATCTCTCTTGGAAAAGGGAAATAGAATTTCGCGACTGGAAGCGGAACTCTCTCGAATTTGACTGAAATATTTTTATTTCGCCCACTCGATTATCGGCTTCGCAAACTTTTCTGTGGGATATCATTTCAGGGGAACTTTTTTTTATTACAGTCCCCAAAACTTAGACTTTTCTTGATTATCTCCACGGCACCCCTGGCATACGCTCACGGCACCCCAGGGTGCCCACAGTTTGGGAATCTCTGATCTAGCCAGTTGTGCCTGACTTTTTCAGACTCTAGTTTTCCAATAACTCCCTATCGCAATTCTTCAGGCTAACGATCCCTGGAGATCACTGTTACGAATTGGCTATCTCCAATTTTTCATCTTACAGACACACAGAAAAAAAAAACTAGCGGTTTGATTTAAAATATTCAATTTTATGCTCCAAGAAAATTATTTATTCTGGCTGAATCGCCACTAATTTGCATATTTCACATTCATTCAGCAATATTTATGTGATAGCATATTCCAATTTTATACGGATTACTTTAGTCTTGAGAGAATTGTCGCTATTTTTGTGATTTTTTCTTAATTTTTCAGAAACCAGTGTAATATACGCGAAATATTATTTAATACGGTATATTGTACTTTAATCCATATTACAGTTACAAATCTTCTAATAAACCGTCTTTATTTTTAGAATTCACAGCCTAATGTTGCCATTACATGACTAAAAAATTAAAATATGCTCTCGTCTAAAAATAAAAACTGTAATGCTGAATGTTAAATGTTCGATTTAAATATTTAAATCCTCCTTAGTTCAACAGAAGAAAATAGTTTGTTTATTTTATTCCCATTAAAAATATCAATCTTTGTAATCTTAGAAGCTATTACCGCTTCCCAATTGCAGCTGCTCTCGAACAGCTAAAATTGCACAAACTTTAAATTTATATTTTCATCTATGAAGTGAATTTTGTGACAACAGTATGCACCAATTTCCCGTAATTTTTAATTTATAACTTCATTTTTTTTCACTGTTGTACAAGAAATTCCAGTTAGTTCAGTTAGTGCACCTGGTTGATTCATCTAGTTAGTTTTCTAACAGCGTAACATTATACCTCCGAACAACAAAATCTTTACACGGAACCACACACTTCTCCCGGTATGGAGAAGCGCAATTCTATGTTAAATAAAAAAGCATGATAAAAAGATAGGAGTAACTCCCATAATCTACAAACAGAGCTATGAAACCGCTAACCTGAAAGAGAAAATTAGGACCCCTAATAGCGAAACTTTCAAGAGCTGCGTCGGGGGAACGGTAATTAGGACCTTTTAATGTGCAAGTAATTAAAGGCGCTGCCCTTATTCCGTCTCCCCCCGTCGGTCTCCCATCCATTCCTTGCTCGAGAATAGATGGTGATTGGATTTCTGGAGGCAGAAGTCAAAAGCCTTTAAATTAGACACACAAGGGGGACCTTAAATAAAATAGCTGAAAGAACGTTTATCTTTTATGCATATGTTAGGTAATAATGCTTAAGCAACTTTAGAAATAGCCTTTTACGCCCTCATATGTTCTTCAGGGTTTCTCGAATGTTTTATTTTATTCATTAGTTAAATACTTTATCCCAGACATGAAAGGTTACGGAGGAATATCGATTACTCATCTGTATCGTGATAACTGCAGAGGCAGTCCTAATTCAGAGCCCTGTGCCCCAGCACAGAACGCCGAAGTTCGGGGTCTCCAAATTTATTTTTTTTTGAACTGTAATTTATCGCCAACTAGATGACCCTTCTAAAGTTACTCGAAGCAGTATCTGCATGATAAACTATATACAAGATTAATTTTTCCTACGCAATATATAGTTACGTTGATCACTAACTCACTGACTGTCACAGTTCCAGCACTCCAAAATGAAGCTTGAAAATTTTCACAATTATGTAAAAAAAATATAGAAAACAATCTGGTTTGCCTGAAAATTCTTAAAATTTACCCATTCCCAGATTTTTTTTCAATATTTCACCACACTAAATTTCAGAAAATAGCTCGATCGGTATAAGAAAGTTAAAAACCGTTGCCATTATGACATAGTCGAAATGATTTACAACTTTTGAGATTCATGAAAAGTTTTACTCAAAAATTCAATAAAATTTGCATCATTGGATCGATTGGCTTGCATATTTATGCAAATACCTTAAAAAGTATAGGGGATAGGGAGAATGCGCACCTTTAAATTTTGAAAATTCACCAGGCCTCCAATTCTTAACTTTGGAAAATTGCTTTGATACAATGAATCAGTTCGTTTGCAAAAGCTTCGCGAAATTATCTAGATTATCGTCTGCATGAAACCATGAATTTAGAATTTTATTCTATTTCAACAAGATGATCTTGTCGATGTACAATATTTTTGTTGATTCAACAAAAGATTATTTCTCGGAGTGCGAGGAATTTTTATGTCGCCGAGAAATATTGATAGGCATGAATGAATGAAACTATTCGAATTAATTGATTATTAAATCCATTCTAGACAATCGAACTTAAATAATCCATTCGAACGCTCGGCACATGGCATTCGAACAAACGAATAGTGAAACGAGTAATCACATTCAATTCGAATTGTGAAATCGTGATCAAACGTTTCACAATTCAAATGTTTGAATACTGAAATCGCGATTAATCGCGAGTACTATTCGAATGCTTGAATAGTGAAATCGCGATAAACTGTGAATAACCATTCGAACGTTCGAACAGTGAAATCGCGATTAACTGCGAATACTATTCGAATAATGAAAATCGCGAAGATTCACTATTCTATGAATCAATTACTGATACTACTTGAAATCCATTAATCGATTTTAAAAATTTTTCAAATGGCACATCACTATCGAGAAGTCGTATCAGCGACAGAAAGAAAAAAAAAACTGCAAAAGTTATTCGCCTTGGTTACTTTATGTGAATAGCCTTCAGGATTAGTTTCCAATTCCATGGAGAGCTCTGAGAATACAATTAACAATATCTGTAACAGATGCAGTTTTTATAAGCTATAACTTATCAAAACATACCTCACACAGAGAAGAAAAAAATACCGCTCTCTTCTAGAACGAATTGATAGATGTTTTTTTGTGTATCAAAACTACAAGAATAGATAGTAGAACCATGCGTGTAGATGGTACACACAATTGGTATAGACCAAATGGTCGAGTATTCTGAATGCCTAGTTCGATGATCGTTCATTACACTCATGCACTAGAATGACCGTTTGTGAGTCTATCCGCTAGCGTATGCTTCGATTTACAGATATTTTCATCTGAGTACAAGCACCAGCTTATAGAGGAGAGACCTAAAAATTAGGTAAGGGGACTCAGAAGTGTTTTGATCTATGATCTAGTATTTATAGGGAGTATATAGACTCATAAATTCTAATTCCATCAATTATTTTCTAGATGTCAGTGGCTCTTTTTTTTTTGGGGGGGGGGGTTCAGGGGGAGAAAGAAAGTAAATTCTTTGGCTCTTTTGTCCATTAAAAGCGTTTATGCTCAAATGTTAGATTATTGTGAGGTAATTTCAACGTTTGCTAGTTTAAAAGCACGAAAAATGCTTTTGTAATATTTAGTTGTTTGTAATTTTCTGTTAAGTGCTAGTTTGTAGAATGAAATTTGCATAAAATTATCTGTACAGTGCATACTTTAGCCAATTGGCTGCACTTTCATTTTTCTGAAATAAAAAAAAAATTGCAGTTTCTGTCTAAAATATGAATTTAAAATAAATATAAGACCATTATGGAAATAATGTTTAGTTTTTAAAAATGCATGGCAATGTTATTTTTTCAGCAAACAAGCATGAATTCATTGCGTGTGCATCCAGCTCTCTGAATAAATTTTGATTGCTTTTACTTATTTATTGCTAAATGAAAATAAACACAAAAACATTAAGAAATACTGGTACGTATATACATATATATATATATATTTTTTTTAATTTTGTCGTATGTAAGTTGTCCTTTTATAGGCATCATTGTAAATGGCTTTTAATATGTTGTGTGCATTTCTTTTATAAAATATATATATATATATTACTCTGTTTTATGAGAGCTATAGGGTGGACTTTCTTTTTCGAATTTGAACTTCTTTCACGATTTTTCTGGGAAACTACGTGCTGAAATTTTTAATTTTTTTTTCTAGCATAAATGAGCCTAAATGAAGTTATAATTTTATTTTAAGCCCATTAAAAATAATTTTAGGGTTAAAATGATCTAGTTATTTCTGTTTCAATGTGCTAAAAGAAATATCATACTTCCAATATTTCCAAAATTTATTTAATATTCCAAAATTTCGGTAAATATTTCACAATTATACGTTATTTTACAGATGAAGCATTAACGCAATCCCAGTCACCTAATCCTTAATCAGGGAGAATAGTGCTGTTATAAACTAAGCAGTTCATCAAATCATGGCTTAACATGCACATAATGGTGATCCTTCAAGATGAATTCATGTTAACGGTTCAGGAATCAAGCAATGCAGGAGAATTACGATCTTCGGTGCTTTGTCGAGGGCCCTTCTGAATCTGATTGCGACCATGTAAGATGCATATTAAGCACAATTAACTGAGTAAATGGTTAATACCCTCGACAGCATTTACCAGCTGTGCAGCACTGAAATGCTGCCATTCATGTAATAACAGTACTGGGTATTCTATTAATCAATATTATCCAGACTTGTATGCTGACTTTGAAAGCATAAAGAGTCAATTAATTATATTCCGAAGCAATTGATTTAGTTACTTTTTTAATTATTAATTAAAAACCGTTTTTACGTTGCCATGCTTGGCGAGTTTCGCCCGTATCAATCAAATGATTCATGTTTTGAGCTAACAAGAATGCTATTGCTCCTATAAAGAAGCGCGTGCGTGCATCTGAAAAACATTAAATTCCACGGAAATTATGCCAGTTTTATGCCAAATCTATCTATCAATAATAATAAAAATGAAAGTTCTCCAGACAAATCTACAGAAAGCAGAGCTTTGAAAATTTGAGCATAGAAGCCAATGACTGTGCACCTGAGGCTCAGAATGTTGAAATTTTAAATACTTTTCTAATGATTAATTAAAAACCGTTTCATCGCCCGCACAAAATGATTTATGCTTTTGAAATAAAGCTGAAATTCTATTTTCAGATAAACATGCATTTGAAAAACATGAACTGGTATGAAAATTATGTTGATTTTACGCCAAATTAAAAAGCATTAGAAAGTAAAGTCCAAATGTGTTTCTTAAACTTCATAAATTTCCAAATCCTACCAATAATATAAAAACTCGGCTGTTCGAGCCTCGTCAGGGGGAGATCCCCCTGAACGCCCCTAATTTTTTAGTTTTATTATTGCCATATTAAAACTATATTAATTAACTTGGCATTTTATCGCTCATCTTTCGCGTATTTCGCCTGGTAACCCTATGTTGAAATTTTTATGAGTGTAACCTATTTATAGAAAAATACATGTGGTGCATATTCTACAGCTTACGAAATATTGTAACAATAGATTAAAGCTGTTGTGAACTAATAATATTTGTATATATGTAAAAAATACATGTGGAGCATATTCTACAGCTTACGAAATAGTGTAACAATATCGAGACTAAAGATTACTTTAATCTCGATATTAAAGCTGTTGTTAACTAATAGTATTTAAATACATGTAAAATTATGTCGCTTTTTTATGTCGCTTTATTATGTCGCATTTTTGGGAAACATTTTTCAATAAGGGTATTGAGAGATAAAATGACATAGTCATTAAAAAATGTGTACGTTTGTGTGTTTAGATGTTTTTGACTGAATCACGCACAAATTGCTGAACGGATTTGGAAAAATTCGTAATGAAGATAGCTTATGCCCTGGATTAACATACAGGCAAATTTTCAAGCATATAGCATAAATAATTCTTTTACAAAAACATTCAAAATAATTCTAATGTATTGCGCTCTATGGAATTATAGCTACTAAACCGAATTTAAAACTTAGTTACACTATTCCTGAGTATTATTGTTTGTTTGTTTGTGGATTAAGACCGATTGACTGCACTAGGGTCCTAGGCCTATATGGGTTATTCCTCTGTGGGGAACTTTCTAAGGGATCCTAGCCCGTATTTACGCGAGGTTTTGGAGAAAACCGCGAAAATCTGCGAGCGGCTAGGTCGACAGGCTCGACCAGGGGTTGAACCTGGCACTTCCAGCCTTCCAGTTTTGAGAGTAGAACTTCTTAGACACTGGTGGGACCCTGAGTGTTATAGGCTACCTTTTATGCATATATCACAAATAGTTCTTTTACAGGGATACTCATAAGAATTACATTACACTCTATGTGTATCTCTGTAAGTACTGAACCGATTCCAAAACTTTTTTCACTGTTAGTAAGCTACACTATTCTTGAGTATTATAGGCTAAAATTCATACATGTAGTGCAAATAGTTCCTTTACAGGAACACTCAAAATAATTCTAATACATTACGCTCTCTGGGTATCTCTGTAACTATAGAACCGATTCTAAAACTTTTTCGCTAAGAAAAAGCTGCACAATTCCTGATTAGCGTAGGCTAAAATTCATGCTATAGCATAAATATTTCTTTCACAAGAACAACAAAAACAGTTAGCAAATACTGTCGTAAATGTATTCGCCAAATGCCTGAAAAAAATCTAAATTTAGTAACTCTGCTTACTCTCTTATTTTAAATGAAGTATACTACCACGCATTATACTTCATATAAAATAAGTAAAAAGCAAATAATATTTAAATGCAGTTTCTTTTGTCGCAAACATATGTGTTATTCACACATGCTTCATTTCTTTTGGGACCTAACTCTAAAGCCGACGCGGACGAAGTCGCGGGTAGCAGCTAGTTGTGAAATAATAGTATTATGATTGTAACCTATTTATAGAAAAATACATGTGATGCATATTCTACAGCTTACGAAATATCGTAACTGTAGATTAAAGCTGTTGTCAGCTAATAGTATTTAAATATATGTAAAATTTTGTCGCATACTTTTATGTCGCATTTTTGGGACAATTTTCAATAAAGGGGGTGAGAGATAAAATGGCATAGTCATTAATATTATCCAGCCCTGTATGTTAACTCTGCAAGTCTATGAACCTAACATTCCCCTCATATACCGAAGCAACTGATTTACTTACATACAGGGGATATAATAATTAAAATTTTGTAAAATGGCGCACACAAAAGGTACTTATCAAGTTCGATAAGTAGGGATGGATGCGAGAAGACTTTTTTGCGAGACGAGACCATCATTTTTAACATTACGATTACGATATAGGGATTTTGCGAGACGAGACAAAGGTTTCCGGCTGTTTTGCGAGACGCGAGACGACTATTTTTCGTCTCGCATACATCCCTATCGATAAAAATCTTTAATGTGTGTTACTTTAAAGTTTGAATTATTTTATCTATTAAACACCATTGTCTTTTGCGCATCTCTTGTTAACCCTTTGAAGCTCAACCATTTGCCAATGCTGAAAGGGAGGCACGTGACCGTGGTCGGACCATTACCTAACTTATGTGGTAGGACGGTATTGTGCTTGATCTGGATGAATGCCCCTAAAATTGCCATTGACCGTAATGTATTGGAAGTCTTTTGAGTGTTCCTGTAGCAGAACTATAAATGATAAAGACACTTTTTTTAATGGAGAAATTCATTTTCTAACTCTTTACAGCATATATCACTTCTGAGTTCTTTTGAAATAGCCCAATACCTCTAAAAAACGCTTTGATGAATTTCGGCCCTTAGAGCGTAATGTATTTCGAATCTTTTGGGCGGTCCTTTAGATAAACTATTCAGTCGAATGGAACCGAAAGGGGAGGTGCACAACTAGATGTTACAACAAACCTAAATATAAAGTTTCAACATTGTACGCCTAACAGTTATTGAGATATGCGAGTTTAATGAATTTCGGCCCATTGAGCGTAATGTATTTCGAATGTTTTGGGCAGTCCTGTAGATAAACTATCCAGTCGAATGGAACCAAAAGGGGAGGTGCACTACTAGATCTTACAACTACCCAAAATATGAAGTTTCGACATTCTACACCTAATAGCTTTTGAGTTAGGCGAGTTTAATGAATTTCGGCCCATAGAGCGTAATGTATTTCGAATCTTTTGGGCGGTCCTGTACATAAACTATCCATTCGATTGCCACCAAAAGGGGAGGTGCACAACTAGATCATAGAACAATCCTAAATATCAAATCTCAACTTTCTACGACCAATAGTTTTTGAGATATGCGAGTTACATACATACGTACGTACGTACAGACGGCATGGAAAAACTGGCCACAGTAGACTCGCCGCTGGTCAAAATGAGTTGCAGACGAGTTAATATGATCGTGCATGCTAGCCTACGATGAGATGCATCGAAAAAAGTTTTAAAATTAAATTTAGAGGTAGTCAAAATCGGTTTTTTTGTCGAAATTTGGCCCCCAAAATTTTTCGGGATCACATTACTTCCTTATACTACGTACAAGGAAGTAAAAAGAGCAGCCGTTGCCATCGCTCGGTTTAACTACCAGCAAGATGGCGGTCGATCGAATCATTCATCGCGAGCCTCATATCTAGAGACCATTTTGACACAAACTGGCTGTGCGGCACAGCCAGCTGTGATGGCAACGGCTGTCTTTTTTCCAGCATTGGGCAATCTATCCAGTTGTTCTTCTGTATCCATGTATTTTGATCGTATTCTTCCAGTTTTCAGCAGAAGCCACTGCTGTTAAAAATAATCCTGACCATTTTTACGGGAAATGACGTGCTAAAAAAGTAACGATTCTCGTGTAGCTATCACCCTCAAGTACTTTTATAGAAATCAAATTTATTCTACGTGACTGACAACAGTCAGAACGTCACAGTTTTGTGTCCTCAAGGCGAGGACACCGCGCGTTAAAGGGTTAAGTACAGTGGAGTAATGACTTAAACAAGGGATGCGTTCCGAGATCCCTGGCGTAAGTCATAATTTCGTGTTGTGAAAAAGGCTATTTTAAAAAGAAATTTTTAAATGCATGCACAATTATTTTAAACATTTATAAACATCCCTCAAACTGTTTTGAACCGTTTCCTAACTATTTACCTTCAAACCTCGTTAGTACATCGCTCTCCGGGACCTCTTAGAAACAACTTACTAAGCGGAGTTTATATTAAATGCAAAACAAAGCTCTAAATGTTTTTAAATTGAGTGTGCCTATCGTTAAATTGCATTTTAATTTATTTAAATTGGCAGTATAAGTATTTAAATTAATAAAAGTGGATGACAAATTAACGAAATTATAAGCAAAGATGGTATGTAGTACTTATCAACTGACAATCTGTCCTGTTTAATCTGCCAAGTCGAAGTAAAGAATAGCTTTGGACGAATTCCTAAAATTTGTGGTTAAAGTAGTCATTGCAAGGAAAAATCCCCAGAGCCGTGCTCAACAAATATTAAGTGCTTTTGGTAGCTGACTTTGACGAAGAAACGTGACCATTTTCGTATATTGCATTCGTATATTGTTCGTATATTGCATTTTAAGTGATGTCTTATTCGGAGAGGTTGAAAAAATAGCGACGCAATAAGCGAAGTGTAGTATGTGAAAAGGCGTATGAAAAAGGTCAGGACTTCTGAAAGATCATGTAATGCACGGAATGACCCCTTACAGGCGACTTACTAACGAGATTTGACTGTATTACCATTTCCGACATAACATAATTAATAAATACATTTTTTTTTAAACTAGGGGCTAACGCCCCTAGACCCGCTTACGCTCCCTTTTTGTATGAGGAATTCGGCTTCCTAATGAGGCTTATTAGTGAAAAAGGCATAATTTTAACAGACAAAACCGAAAGATTGGATCAGACAGAAATTTACCAAGCTACACATTGCTTGTTTCTTGCATGTTCCTTGGCATACAAAATTTTAGACTTCCCACTATTTTTACTTTCCGAACATGTACCATGTAAGGAAAGTATTGTAATCATGAAAAAATTCGAATTCGAGATTTTGGTGTATTGACACGTTTTGAGGTCTTCTGAATTTATTTATGCTAATTTTACGAGATGTATGTATGTATGTGTGTGTGTGTGTGTGTATGTATGCGTGTTTGTGTGTATGTGAGTGAACACGATAGCTCCTAAACGGGGCATTCGATTGAGCTCCAATTGGGTATATATGTTTTAAACCACCGTCGCAAGACCGGTATTGATTTTGGTGTGTATAGGACTTATAGTTTTTCTACAGGGCTACGACAAAGATTTCTTTTACATTATGGCCTATGGGAGGAAATTCTTGAAAGTGCGCTAACGTTTAAACGATACATTCGATTGATCTCAAATTGGGTATTTCTATTTATTAAAAAAATACTTTTTTATAGTGTATTAAGATATATGTAATGTACTTGCCTTGATTTAAAATTTATTTTCTCGGGCTTATAATCATAGATTACAGCTCTGATAATAAAAAATGAAGAACACGAATAATTCAGTATATTAATCAAAAACAGCAAATTTTCATAAAACACCCTTTTTATTGCTTAAAATAATAACAGATATATTAATCATAAAAGGACTGATTTTGTAAAAACGCTCATTCTATAGCTTAAATAATAATCATAATTGAGTACAGTTATATTAATCAAAAACGGGCAGATTTTGTAAAAGCACTCCTCTTTTTTGATTATTATTTAGGCTAAATGGAGCTGTTGTATAATGTTGAAAAATTTAAAATTTTTCGCTCCATTGATTTTTGTCGATTAATGGAGCAAATTTTACTCAATCGGGAGAATGGCTGTTTGAAGTCAAAAACTGAGTAAAAATATACTTCGTTTGATTACTATTTTACCCAGTAAATTTAAGCGTGTACTTACGTATTATCCCGGCGGTCATTCCCGCCAAACTACTTTTTCGTCAAATGAATTGTCAAACTGTTGCCAATCGTATTCAAAACCATTATTAATTTCATGTTCCCGGCATTTCTCTTGGCAAAAAATCGCTCGTCTTTTCGGACCGCCGGGATAATGCATAAGTACCGGCGACTTTTCATTATTTGGCGATTTACACATGCTCATAAACGATAATTACTGTCCGTGTAAGGTTACCGGGAAAACAGCTATCCATATATTCATATACATAATCCTTTGCAGATTGGCGTATTTTGCATCACGAAATATATCATCTCGCCGCGCTACTACTATACTATACTACAGTTGTACTATAACTTGTATAATTTTCTGAGATACGTCCTCGTGAAAAACTTGCATAATACCCATTTGCGTCAGGTAGGTCATGTTGTAGCGCGAGTCTGTTGTACTGCAATATAGATTCTCGTTAATTTGAACCAAAGGTCAGCCAAAAGTAAATGAGGTATGCAGGGTGTCCCAACCGCGACGGTAGCATGCTTTAATTCTTTATCTATTAGAGATACGTGGGCAATGTGAGGAGAAAAAACTCCTCTTGTACATTTTCAAAAGGTTACACTTTTTAAATTTGAATACGATGGCTGTACAAAAAAATTCCCAATTAATAAAATGTGCCCCATCCCATACACTAATAAGGTGATCTACAAAATTTCAGTGTTTCATCATGGAAAGACCCAGAGATATGTTAAAACAAAGATGATCAATGGCTATACACGAATTCGAATGTGAACGTTTATTTCTAGAGAGTAAAAAAAATCTTTCATAATGTCTGGACGTCCCCTGAAATACGATCATTCGACGTGATTTTTTTTCCTTCGAGAGCACAGACGTAGCCAAGGAGGTGGGGTGGGGTTAGGGGTGTCATAACCTCCTAAATGAGGAATTTTTTGCCGTACAAAATGTATATTCTTCACTCCCTTATCACATACATGTATGCTTATATGTGAGTTGCAGCAGTCGTAACCCCCCCCCCCATAAAAATTTTCTGGCTGCGCCACTGTTCGAGAGCCATTGAAAATTTAATATCTACCCTTTTACAGTGAAAAGTCTAAAGATACTATGCTAATATTCCTACTGAAAAACAGCAGGGTTTGGCAGCTTCTCGCAGAATATAGAAGATGATATGAGTTTTTCCGGCTTAATTTTTTGCGTTAAATTTACCGGCAAATCGCCAAATGTCGCCAACATTGGTGATTTTTGACATACTACTACCATCACTTCTTACATACTACCATCACTTCTTACATACTACCATCACTTTTGACATACTACGGGACCCTTAAGACAGTGGTTTAACAACATGTTTTTTTCCAAATTTTCTGATGATAATATCGTCAGAATTTGATGCGGATCAATATACCAGTCCTAAAATATTAATTTGCTAATGAATGAAAAGCAAAAAATCATAGAAAACGGTCCTATTGGCAAAAACTATACTAATTTAACTAGTAATTAAATTATGTACTTGCTACTAAGTTTCTTTAGTAGATTTTAACGTCATATCGATTTTTCAAACCTGATTTTTTAAATAAAAACCAAAGCTTTATTTTAAAAAGTATCTTACTATGCAGCCACGCTGATCCCAGACTCCCTGACTCACTGACTCAATTCCGATTCAACCACTCCAAAAAAAAAAAAAAAAAAAAAAAAAAATTACCGTCATTGATCGAAGCAGATTAAAAAGTTACTGTCAAAAAAAATAATATTCACACCGTTGATGTAATCGGATTAAATTTTCCATAATTATGTAAAAAAATATATATATAAAACAATCTATACTACTTTAAAACTATACTAAATTAACTAGTCTAAAAAATCTCGAAATCCATCCGTTCCCTAATTTTGAAGCGATTTTTCGCTATTTTTATCTCTATTATATTTCAGTGATTAAAAAAAATCATTTGCGTGACTAAATTAGGTATCGCAATTGGCATTGCCATCATATTGACGTCACGGCCTTTGAAATGGAAATTGCAATTCCTATTCGTTTAAAATATAGTTTTTCCACATTACCCAGTTTATTTTTTTTCCACAAATAGAATGATTTCCTCTGCATGAAGCATTGATAGAAGAGGGGCTGTTCCCAGCGAAACGAAATCGTTTGAATGCGAAAAGTTTCTGCACGTTTCCAGAAGAGCGTGAAATACGATTTCGATTGTGACGTTGTCCGGATAATTACGAATAATTAGAACTTATAGAGATATATCTGTGAGGCTCCTTTTTCCTTACCCCTCAATACTTGAATCTCTCCGATAACGTTTGACCTGGGCGGTATCGCTAAGTCTTCGACAAGAAGCTATAGATCTTTGATTATGTGCAGTTCTGACGTTATAGAATACATAAATCCCTGAGTGTTTCAAGGGCTCTTGGCTCTTCAGAATTTGACGCTATAGCGACATGAGAATCTCATAACTTACGAGCACTCACTTCAACCATCCCACGTGATCGAAATCCACTAGAGATTCATATCCCAGAGCCGAGATCAGCAGCTCAAGAGAGAGAAGAGATGAGTTTCAGACAGTGACCAGTGCAGAGGTGACTTTCCTCTGGTTTTAGGCTTGTGAAGGCTGTTTTGCGAACCCAGCCATCTAACATATTCTATTTCCAACTCATAATTTATGTGTTTGTATGTGCCGTCTAATAAAGTGTTTCGTGTGAGCAAAAGGGCTCCATCTCTTTATTTATGACGACGATATAGAATAAAAATTGTTTTCAATTTTTATTTATTCATTTTAAGTGGAATTTATTCATTTTAAGTGGACCAAGATTAAATATATTGAGTGTAGACATGTTTTTGTCAAATGTTTTTTTCCGGCGATCGTTGCAACTGCCTTTAAAGCGGGCTTTACCTTCTAGTACAGAATATCAAGAACTAATTTCTTCGAAAATTGTAATATACGGATTACGGCAGCGAGAGAGCATGACTATTCCGTTCGGAATCGAGTTTTGAGTAATGCGTCGATTAATAGAGAAAGTCGACGCGATAAAAACCTCATTTCCGGAAGAAGAAAAAAAAAGAACGAGAGAGATGTAATGTAAATGGAAGATTTCCAGGACAAGCCCTAATGACTTTTTGGCCCCTTTTGCTCCCGTTTTGTACGAATAAAAGGGAATGGGAGAAGAGAAAGGGTGTTCAAGTAAGTCACTGGTTCAGGAAACAGCTGGATTATGAGCAAATTGCTCTGCGCTAGAGGAGGAAATGAACTTTTATATGTTTTGGCTGTGAAAACATAGTTATGGGGAGAATTATTATTTGTCTATTTTCAGTGAAGGTGAGCTACATGTGTAAAGTAAAACCTTCTTGAATGGACTCTCCACGTTAGCGGAGACTCCTCATTTTCGGCCATCTTTTAAACACCCTGGTCCCTTGAGATAGGCTTAACCCTTTAACGCGCAGTGTTCCCGCTCTGGGAACACCAAACTCTGACGTTTTGACTGTTGCCAGTCACGAAGAATAGATTTGATTTCTATAGCAATAGTTGCGGGTGACATAGCTGCACGAGAATCCTTTACTTTTTAGCACGTCATTTCCCGTAAAAAAATGGTCACGATTATTTTTAACAGCACTGGCAGCTGCTGAAAAATGGAAGAATGCGAGAACAGCTGGATAGATTTCCCAATGCTGAAAAAAGGGCAGCCGTTGCCATCGCTCGACTTAACTACCAGCAAGATGGCGGAGGATCGAAACGTTCATCGCGTGACACAGATCTAGAGACCCTTTTTTGACGCAGCTAGCTGTGCCGGGCACAGCCAGCTGTCGTCAAAAAAGGGTCTCTGGATCTGGCAATCTGTCCAGGTGTTCTCGCATTCTTCCATTTTTCATCAGATGTCTGTGCTGTTAAAAAGAATCGTGACCATTTTTTGACGGGAAATGACGTGCTAAAATGTAAGGGATTCTCGTCGTGCTATGTCACCCGCAACTATTTTTATAGAAATCAAATCTATTCTTCGTGACTGGCAACAGTCCAAACGTCAGAGTTTGGTGTTCCTAGAGCGTTAAAAGATCCTCTAGAAGAGACCACAGAACCCTCTATAAGCGATCGGATCCGGTTCCCTGTCCGAAAACTTTCTAGCATTTTTCCGGTAGTAAAGTAAACAACAACAACAACAACAAAATAAATCCAAACCAATCGCTCTATTGTAATAGACAGCAGGTGCAAGTACACGTACACATCCTGTACAAATCTTGAGGTTACAGGAGAGATATGTCTAAGAAATGAGTGATTTTACCGCTGGAGCAGCGTATTGATGTGATCGAGTCACACGAAAAGGAAATTCGGAGAGGAAGTTGGTGTTACTTTTGGTTGTGGAGAAACCCCAAAAAGAAATTATAAAGCAATTTGATTTTATTACGGAAGATTCGGAATGCATGATGAATATCAGGATAAACGCTCTTTTTTCAGATTTAAAAAAAAATAAAGTAGATAGAGAGAAGTACACTCGGAGACAGAAAAAAGAATAGAAAAATCTGAAATTTATAAATATTTTATTAAATTTTAAAAATATATTTGTATAATCACGTATGCATTAGTACTCAATTTCATAAATAACAAATAATTCTTTTAGCATTTTGTTTTCCTTGGCTATCAAATGTTTATACTTCTTTGAGCTCTTCTTCTTTTATATGTATGTTCAGCGTTCATTATGTTAGCTGTTCATTGGGTACAGGGCAAAAGTAATGGTGCACCAATCGGGTACACATCGGTGTGGTTTTTTTCTTGTTTTTTGTAGATTATCTCTTTCGGTATTTTTAAAATTACACTGAACTGAGTGCTTTTTATTTCATTCATAGCATTAACATAATTTTTGATAAAATTATACAGTAAGATTTGTAGTACCCCCCATCTCCCCACCCCCCACTCACACTGCAGTGGAAAATGGTGGTACCAATTCTTGCCTAACTAAAACTGACACCGTAATAAAAGTACTTTGATAACATTACTAATAATGCTATATTTTCAACAAGTGTAACTCGGATATATGCAGTATACATCAGTAGTCTAAGTAGCTTAAACTTAAAAAAATTTATTTTTTGATCTTTAAAAAAATATATACACGATTTTCCCACCATTTTCAATCACCTGACACTATGAATTCATTGTTTATTCACAACTGCTTTGACACTAAAACCTTGTTTAAAAAATATTTGTCTGAATTCAACGTAATAAAACGACTTTTTTCGGTATACTTAATAGAGTCTTTTTATTGTGGGGTGGGTAGGGGGGTGTGTTTTGAAATTCTGAAAGAATTATTCGTCCTTACTGAAACTCCACTTATAACGATAAATCCTAATTACAAGCGCATATAGAGCGAGAATACTTTTAGAAACTAACGCTTTTGGAGAACGACATTCCCGCCATTATATAATTTTATAAACTTCCAAATGACTATTTGATACTAACTCCACGAAATTTTTAAATCTCTCCCCGTCTTCTCGGGATTTTGTTTTAGCTCAACATCATTTTCCTGTATGAGCCGCCCGTGTGTCGGCGCTGGAATCAATTGCCTGGAAAAGGCGTATAGGATACGTCAGCCTAATGGCCTATGAGAGAATATTGCCTTCTCTGCCAGCTGTGCTTCACTCGGAGGTGAAATACAACACTTTCCTGTTTCGTGGATGTTCCGTACAGGCGCATAAAATAGAATACTTGCATGCAAGCGCATTAACTGTATTATATGTATTAATGCGGAAGGTAACGCGTTTTTAAAAATGGTATCAACCCTTTAACACGAAAACCATTTTCACATCTATATAGAAGAATAACTGTGTATGGGTCATTCTCACCTAATGTTAAATTTTATGTCCTTGGCTAAAAAATGTCAATTAAGCATGTCAGTCATAGACGTTTAATTTTTTTTTCAATAATTCTTTACAAGCACTACACTGGGCACGAGTTTTTATATTTAAAAGCGAAATTTCAATATTTATAAAAAATTTAAAGTTTAAATGTCATTACCAAGGCTTATCCCAAATTTCTAAATTTATTATCTGAACCTTAGTTTTAAAGAGTTGAAAAACTTTAAAACTAGGACCAACAGTTATGCAGGTAATTTGATTTATCTATTTTCAATATGTGTTTTACCTTTGATATAAGGGGGGGGGGGATGGAGTAAAGGTATAACTGACATTACTAAGGTGTGTAATAAATTTTTCTATAGTTGTCCACTTAAAGGCACTGCCATATTTATTGAAATGTTAAAAGAACAGGATCGCATGTCCTTATAAGCAGACCATGTCTGTTTTAGTTTAAGTAAACAAACATTATTCAGTTCCTACTATTAGTTCAGACTCTCCC
Organism: Cheiracanthium punctorium; assembly: GCA_038373885.1. NCBI lineage: Eukaryota > Metazoa > Arthropoda > Arachnida > Araneae > Cheiracanthiidae > Cheiracanthium > Cheiracanthium punctorium. The sequence goes on from JAWZYV010012175.1 coordinate 463,570, forward strand.
TATATATATATATATATATATCTTGTTCAATGTTTTGTGCTGTGGGATTAATATATATATATATATATATATCTTGTTCAATGTGTTGTGTTGTGGGATTAAGGCCAATTATCTGCAGGAGGATCTAAGCCTATGGGAGGGGTGCCCTTCGTGGGAGACTTTCTATGGGCTCCTAACCCGTATTTATGCTAAGTTTCGGAAGAAACCACGGAAAACTTCTAACAGTTAGGTCGACGAACGCGCGATAGGACCCGAACCTGGGACCTTCACACTTCGCCCGTCTACCATTTCTAATGACATAATCGCTGTGCCATGGTGAGGCCTATATCTTGTTCAAATTTTCAAGCGTTAATAAAATACTTTTTATTCATCCACACAAGTTCAAATACATTTATTTAAAACTTGTAGTAGATGACACTTGATGTTAATACATTTTTTTTTTCAAATATTAATTCATTAATTAAATTTAATTAATTACTTTTAGATCGTGTTACGTGGGATTAAAAATGAAAGAAAACAATAACCTAAACACACTGGATTAACGGTATATACCACTCCTTCACAAACGGCCCTGCATGAATTAATTAATTAATTTAATTTATTAAACAGTAACTAAACTATTTTTTTTCTTGACCTATGTAGAAATTGACTTTATTTTTTTTTATTACTTGTTTTATTTTGTTGTTTGAGTTTCAAAATTTATTGTGTGTGTATCTATTATGTGTCATTAACAATTTCATTATTACTGAAAAAGTAATTAATAAATTTGAATTGGTTATAGGATTTACAAAGAGCTTTGAGACTACATTCTAAGTAAATATTACATTGGCTTTTAATTGTTATAATTTAGCCTCAATAGACTTAACTTTAAAAAATGTCATTGCAAAGGCGTTCTGAAACCATAAAAATGACTCTTAAGGCCAGAGTTTTAACCCTTTGAGGCGCAACCCTTTCCCAATGCTGAAAAAAGGGCAGCCGTTGCTGAAAAAAGGGCAGCCGCTGGCTGTGCTCGCGCACAGCCAGCTGCGTCAAAAAAGGGTCTCTAGATCTGTGGCACGCGATGAACGTTTCGATCGTCCGCCATCTTGCTGGTACTTAAGTCGAGCGATGGCAACGGCTTCCCTTTTTTCAGCATTGGGCAATCTATCCAGCTGTTCTCGCGTTCTTCCATTTTTCGGCAGATGTCAGTGGTGTTAAAAATAATCGGGACCATTTTTTTACGGGAAATGACGTGCTAAAAAGAAAAGGATTCTCGTGGAGCTATGTCACCCGCAACTATTTTTATAGAACTCCAATCTATTCTTCGTGACCTTCAACACTCAAAACGTCAACAGTTTGGTGGTCTCAGAGCTAAACCACTGCGCTTTAAAGGGTTGAAGTAAGGCATAATTTTAAACTTAAAAAAATGCATATTACTATTCCTTAGTTGATATTGTGAGCATTTTATTATATGGACTAATGTAGACTTGCATAATTAAGTTATTATTGTGTTCACAAATGTCATTACCATGTCTATCACCGGCCAGAGGGAGCTGAAGAGTGCTTTACAGAAGAAAGTGTTTTTCTATATAGAGGTATGTTTAAAACAATTTATCTTATTTTACTTATTTATTCTGAGAGAGAGATTATCGTGCAGTTTAGATGCTACAGATTACTTCTGACAGTCATCTAATTACACAACTGCTAGCGCTGTATATGTCACTCTGTTATTCTCCTCTTCTATCAGAAATCAAGGGTGAAAACAAAGTCAGTTTCAAGTCTGATTTATAACATCGCACATTTTGAGATCTGTTATCTCTAAATTGCTGCAGAAAATTGTTATTCATAATTGGTACGTGCTTAGTATCAGATCGCTCTCTCTCTCTCTCTCTCTCTCTTTTTATCTATCATTAAAGACTGTTTGAAAATTTAACCCTTTAACACGCAGACACGCAGTGGTCGCGCCGTGAAACCACCCAACGCTTTCAAATGATAGTGGCAAAAACATGATTAAATGGTCCCGAGGCCGAAAAAGTACATCCGTTGCCATCTCTCGACTTAACTACCAGCAACATTCTACCGAGTTGTGCAACTTCATATTGCTGCTGAACAAAATCTTCATATTTATTTAAAGATTGCTTTTTAATCTTTAGTTCATACTGCTATAAATGCGTTTTTTCTCAATTTTTAAAAGTATAATGCATTTTTAATTTTTTAGTCATGAAACGAAGTCGAACGAAGAAGTATTTTTTTCTATGTATTGTTATTCAGTTTTGTGAGATTTGGGGTATAACCCAAAAAATACCCATATCACTGTGCTTAATGTATATTTACAAGAACCTGTAAAAAATGTTAACTTGTTCGCATCCTTTAAATAAAGAGTAAACTGTAGTAGACGTTTATATCTTTATTGTACTGTCCTTCAAATGAATGTAGGTGTTTAAACTGTCATAGAATAGTTTTGAACTGTCATAGAATATTTTTGAGCAATAACTCTCCATGGAGCGTATGTATTGGAATTTTAAGGGATACTCCTGTAAAAGAATTATAAATGCAATGCACACTATTTTCAAGTCCGTTGCATTCTCATCGATTCTTTATATGTATGTAAAATTGCAATTAAATTGGTTCCCTGGAAGTGGGTGAAAATGGAATTAAAAGATTCCATTACATTGATACATACATACAGGTGAAAGTAACAAAAGTATGTTAAGAAATACCTTCCATTGTTTGCAAGTGGCCAAACAGGAAAAATCCACGCCTCATTGGTCCTTGTGAGGATTATTTTAAATCCCTGCTTCCCTATTGTCTCTTGCGATTAGCTTATTATGAGAACCTGCGAAAATTTAAGCCACTTCTTCCAGGTATACAGAAAACTTGTTACAAAAACCTGTCAGTGGATTTCCTATATTTATTCCGTTTTCTCTTACGTTGTCAATCTGTTGTCTAATATTTGCGACCAAGCTACAATTTTTCATTTAAAGTTAACTAGGACATGCTTTATGTCGGCATGCTTACGTTGCATTTTTCAACAGGGTTGCCAGTAGAGGTCTGCGCCGAACGGAAATTCGCGGCGGCGGCGTAACGACCTCAGAAACTCGGAGGCGCCATGCCGCGGCGTGGGAAATTTTTTAAAAAAGAGTATAATGAAAATGGGTGTATGCGTACACACACACACACACACACATATGCATAAATTGCCGCTAGATTTTTTCTAAGACTAGAATTCTTATAAAAACTAGTCCGGGGTTCGTGCGGATCCAGGGATTGCTAAAAATCTGAACTTTCGAAATATTGGTGTTTAATGTTCTGATATTTTCGAGATTGTCCGATATTTTATAAGATACGAAAAGACATTGTCTAGAGCAGTGGTTCCCAACCTTTTTTCAATCGCGACCCCTTTTAGATTTTTCAAAACTTTCGCGACCCCCCCCCCCTTGCCATGTTTGACCAATAAAAAAATTAATAAGGAAAAAATACATCTTGAGATTTAAAATTGACATCTTTTAGTACGTACTGATTTTTAATAGGATGATTGAGGCTCAATTTGACAAGTTTGGCTATTCTTGGCTGAATATTGGTCAAAGTCAACCGCATGTCATCTTAGACATCGAATTTATTACTGGCTTTTGTCTTCTTCTGCAAAAGAGTTGAAAATCCAACTTCACGTAGATAAGTGTGGATGCAAATGGCGTTAACATTTGACACGAAGAATTATCGGATATGAGCAACACACAGCACACCAAAATTGCGTTAACGGTTTTTCTTGGTATAAATCACTTGCGGAGGAGTCATTTCGCAAATTCAAAAATTCACCCTGCACTTCATCAGAAGGATCGACGACAATTAAAGATGTGTGAAATGGATTTCGCACGATTCAGATTGAAGGGCTTCAAGGTGGCTACTAATTACCCCCTTTAAATTAATTGCAATTCCTATTTCTGATTCTTCTGTCTTAATGCATGGGTTCTCAAGCTTTAGTTAACACTCCTAGATTCACCGACGTCAGTTTTTGTAGCTTTGATACAAAAGTCCTGACGAGAATAAGGATTTTTTCTTTCCAAAGGAAAAGGGAGAAATGGTGTCTCATGGCAAAGAAACGTGAAAATAGTTTACTATTAATTTCCTACAAAAGCGGTCTGCGGCGACCCCCGAAAAAAGGCATGGCGACCCACTTGGGGGTCGCGAACCCCCGGTTGGGAACCACTGCTAGAGTATTTCAAATAGTAGGGTATTTTGCGACAATTTTTCAAAAATGCGGAATTTTAGCAATTTAAGGACCCCTACGAACCCTGTAGTCTTGAATATGACGTTGTACGATTACGGCCAATCAGCAACGCGTGGGTTCTAGGCCGGGGGTGGGGTGCAGAGATCACGATTGTGTTCGGGCACGGGCGGGCTCGATTATATTTGTCTTTAATTTGTACAAACGGCAAAATTTATGATATTCTATCAAGAAGTAATTGACTTTTATTTCCCAGACAGCACATAAGCTTAAATCAAGCTTGACATTTCTTTGAATTTGACGTATTAATACAAGCTTGACAATTCAATTCATTTTAAGCTTGCAGCAAGCTTGGAGATAACAAAAAAATGAGTCAGCAAATATTTTCCCGCCGAATTTAAGTCATTTGAACGGTCAAGCTTGAATACAACTTGATGACTGCTTGATTTGAAAAGCCACATCCACATAACAAATAATTTATCATCAGTCATAAATGTACTTGACCATTGAATTTAAAAAAAAAGATTCTATATTTCCAAATATTGAAATTCTTCAAAATAAAGTACAAATATACTACAAAATTGATTTCAAAATCAGTCGTTTGTCTCGATTTTGGCCAATATTGCCCAACATATGCGTTTCGATATTGAAAGTTTTAAAACGCGTGCTGCTTTTAAGTTTATATTATACTTATTTCCCTATTAGTAGAGTCTATAAATCACACATAACATTATTTTAGTTTGGATTCATCCCATGGAAAAATAAAAGATGCAGATCGGCATCGGGCATATAATCAATCTCGCCAAAGAAAAAAAAAAAAAAAAAAAAAAAAAAAACGGCGTGACAACCGTAACAGTCACTTCAAACTTGAGTGATATGACCTCGAGTCAGATTGGCATAGTGGTTAGGACGCTGGCTTCTCACACCTTAGATCCCGAGATCGATCCCAGTCCCGGACGCTAGACGGAAACAGATTAAAATAACTTGAGGTTTCAGCGTAGAGGGGGAAAATGCGTGGAAAAATCAAATATATGGGGAGAGCTCGCTGACCGGCGTCCCATGTATTTAGGAAAATTTTTTAGAGTGTTGAATTAATCTTGCTATGTCAAGCTTAATGCAAGTTGGGCAAGTGTAAACTGGAACACTTTATTCAAGCTTGCATTAAGCTTACACGCTTGAAATTTTCAAGCTTAATTCAAGTTTATTGACTTGTTAAATCAAGCTTACTGCAAGTTTGATGCAAATTTGCTGTGCTGTCTGGGTCTATTAGCTAAAATTTCGGGCTCAGGCTCCGATTTAAATAATTCCGCTCGGGCGGGATCGAATTAGAAGTCCTCGGACTCGGGTTTAAAAAATGAGAACGACCTCATCTCTAGTGGGGTGCCCTCCGTGGGGGTCTTTTAAGTGGTCCTAACCCGTATCTAAGATAAGTTTCGGAGGTAACCAAGGAAAACTATGAACGGTTAGGTCGGCGGACGCGACCTGGTTTTGAACCAGTCACCTTCCGTCTCTCAGTTCAGAGCGTTGTGCGCTCGGCCACTGGTGGGGCTCCTGAATATGGGCTTGCCGCGTTATGGTACACTTTTAAAATATTTCTTCTGCAAAACTGAAATAATAGATTTTATCAAAATTGGATATGTTTATGTTGTTTATATGGCACATTCACGATACATTTAGTTATCAATATACGATTGACAGTTTATTTGCTTTTAAGCGGGGTTTTTTTCTCCACAACCAACTCATGAACCATTCCATACCTATCATGTTCTTTTGAGGATAATGAAATGTTTAAACAGTTTTTAAAGGAATCAAATTACGCCATTGCATTGACACAAAAAATTTGAATTTTATCTTTACAAGTTACTAGTGTTAAGAAGCAGCCAGAAAAAAGTAAGCCGTTGAAAGTTTAGGTACAATTTTTTTTTAAAGTTTTGAAGCTGATTGTACCCCGCGGTGTAAAATCAGCGTTCTTCGACGGCGCGCCGGCCGAGACCTCGGCGGCTGCGGCGTGGCGCGGTGGCGCGGTGGCGCAGACTTCTAATTGCCAGATGGGGGAGGAGAGGAGAATAAAATGGTAAAAGTCGCCAAGCTTTGAAACTCTTGAGAATTATTTTGAAAAATCTGGTGCCAAAAGTAAGTCCCCAAAACTGAAACAGTTCGGCGATAGCTTCCACATTTGGCGAGAAACTGGCAAACCCTACAGGTTATTACAAAGAAGTATCGTTAGATTGTGCTTGCTGAAGTTTTAAGACAGTTTTAGTAGGCGATTTTAATATAGATTTCGATTCCAAAGAAGTGTTTTATGGCACAAGGAAGAAAATACGGCACACTCATGAATAATGATACACTTTCCAATTTAATGGAATAAGGAAGGAAAATAGGGACGACGCATAGATTATGATACGCTCTTACTATATGGAATTTGAGTGTGTATTTAAAATATGAAAGTATTTCTGATTTTTCTTCTCTTTATAACGTAACGGGGGCATTCGCCGACAAGGCATTAGCATTACTAAGGCCGGAAGTGTTGTCCATTTTATATGGGGGCACCTAGTAGGCGGCCAACGTTACTCCCTACGGACTGACGAACAACCAACCCCAAAGTTGAACCCGGGCCCACCGTAGAGTGTGTGTTGTGCTGACCACTATACAACCTGGGCGGCGATACTACAGTGTGTATCTATATAAATAAAATTAGACTTTTGTCTGTACATTTCTTGGAATTCAAAAATGTTGCGATTTCTATCCGTTTTAAGCACCCGGGAATCCCCCCAAAAAAGTTTGTCTGTCTGTGGTTCTGTAATTCTGTCATTCTGTCCGTGACGCTTTTTTTGTTTAAGCATCACGTAAAAATGACAGAAGCGATTGAAATGAATTTGGGGTTCATGATAGGTGGTCACTCAACTTAAAACATAGGTGTCAAATTTTAAAAAAATCTTGATTAGATTTTCAGATTTTGCGAAAATCGTTTCAAACTGCGTAAATTCGTGTTCGAGCATCACGTAAAAATGACTGAAGTGAATGAAATGAAATTTGGTATCATGATAGGTGGTCACTCAACTTAAAACATTGTCGTCGAATTTTTTAAAAATCTTGATTAGATTTTGAGATTTTACGAAAATTGTCTCAAACTGCGTAAATTTGTGTTCGCACATCACGTAATAACTGCAAAGGTGAAAAAATCGGTATTTGGTGAAATGATAGGTGGTCACCTTAAACTATAAGCATCTAAAAAAAAATCGATCAGACTTTGGGATTTTGCGAAAATCGTTTCAAACTGAGTGAATTTTTGTACACGCATTACGTAATAACGACTAAAGTGAATGATATGAAATTTGGTCACATGGAAGGAATTGCTCAACATAAAGTATGGGTGTCCAATTTTTTAAACATTTTTATTAGATTTTGATATTTTGTGAAAATTCTCCCAAAATGCGGATATATTTCTTCAAGCATCGCGTAATAATGACTAATATGAAATTGGGTGATATGATAGGTAGTTGCTAATCTTAATTTATAGGTGTTGAATTTTTAAAATATTTTGATTACATTTTGAGATTTTGTGAAAATCGTTTTAAAATGCTGAAATTTTTGTTCCGGCATTACGAAATAAAGACTGCAGGGAATGAAACGAAATTTGGCGGCATGATAGGTTGTCACTCAACTTAAATTCTAGGCTTCCAATTTTTCAAAAATGTTGATTCGATTTTGAGATTTTGCGAAAATTATTACAATATGCGTCAATATTCGTTCGCGCATCCCATAATTACAAATAAAGCGAATGACATGATATTACTTAGTTACTCTCTAACCTGTAATATTTTAACGATACATAAAAATCATAACTCCGCTTTCTTTACTTTGGCAACATACTACAACCATTCTGTGTACTCCTACAATGCTGACGAAAGTTCTTGCTTTTTAGAAATTTGCATTCAGTACTAACCCGCCAACGACGGGTACTTCAGCTAGTATTTAAATAACATTGCGTTGAAAAGTGTTGTATAATCGATGTGTCCCTCATTTATTATTTATCTCGTTTCACGTACTTTTCGTTCTGCGCGATAAAGCCTTTGTTTACAGCATTCCACACAGCGCTAGGCAGAATTATCACCGGGACCATAAAATTGAAGCAAGGCCCTTTGAGGCTGGAAGTATAAGTTGTCTGATCGCCGTTTTTCTCAAAACTGTCAGTTTTTCACATACTTGCTCGGACGAATAGAAAGGATGTTCGGGCCGCAGATTCTGCTTTATCACTGGCGTATGCTGGCAGGAATGGTTCTGCCTTTCCTGTTGGCCATCGTTCCTATTCAAAATAATACTACGGTAAGACAATTCTTTTTTTTTCCTTTGTCACAATGCTGATTCTGATTGTGTGTGATTAAGGCAAACCTGCGCGAGGGGTGTCTGCCTAAGATGAGGGATGCCTTGGTGGGAAGACTTTCTAAGGGGTTCTAACGCGTATTCACGTTACATCTGGTGAAAACCTACCAAAACTACAGACCGTTAGATCGACCACCGCGCGATGGGACCAGAACCCGGGACCTTCACACCTCATCACTGAGCATCATTTTCGGTAGAGAGTTCTTTCACACGCTTTTCTATATTTTGAAATTTTAATTTAATTCCATATGTTTTTCCGATTATTTTTAGCAAACGATTAATTCAATCAACATACAAATTTCTTTTTAGTATATTGATTCTTTTATGCATTGTAATTTATATATTTAAGTACTTTTATTTGCATACTTATTAACATTTTTAGCTTTATTGAGGGGAACGACGATGGTTTACAAGTAGTCCTTTAATGTCGCCAAGAAAAAATTGTTGGTGGGATTTAAGCCCGGCTAATCGAAAAGAACCATAGATTGCAACCACATATGTTAGTGTTGAATGATAATTGCATAGTTTTACTGATCAGAACCGAAAAGTATCATAGTTGCCACCACATATGTTAGTGTTGTAAGTTAATTGCATAAATTTACTAATTAGAATCTAAAACAATCTAAAGGGACAAGGGTCAATTGCACCCGCACCAACAGCTGTCAATCAACTCGAGGGGCGAGCTGCACCGTAATCCATATCTTGTCCCCCTTCGAAAATATGCTACAGCTGGTCTTTGCGACACCCAAAAAAAACATCACCGGGTCCGGCTATTGCTGTAGGGGGCCACTCGAAAATATGCTACTGCTGGCCCTTTGCGAGACTCAAAAAAAAACATCATTGGGTCCGACAGTCGCTGTAGGGGCTCTTCGAAAACATGCTACGTCTGGCCCTTTGCGAGACCGCAGAGTTCCTCTATGATTGTCCCTCTCCCTTCCATTTCGCGGCCGTGGATTAAATTCATCAGCGGTGCAACTCGCCCTTTTCTCCTTTCGCCCGGTGCAACTAACCTGTTCCCCTACAAAGGAAGCATTAATCAATGGAACAAGAATGTGCATCAAGTTTATACACCGTAATCGCTATTGATTGAGAAGTTTTAACTGAAATCAGATGCAGTAGGAAAATTTGGATTCCAAATAAACAGACAATTCGGAATAAGTCTCACGTACAACATATTACGGGGCTATTTAATCTTTCCCTTATCTCTCAAAAGAAACCAATTTCCAGTTATACCAGAATGTGTGAAGACAATAATAAGTCTCAAGGACAAACATTCTAAAAAATTTGAATATTATTGAGGCAGCCAGTTTTTATACATGGCCAATTGCACGTCGTAGGAAAATAGTGTTCCATCATTCCATGGTTTGAGATTGTATGTTAATTTTTATTTAAATTTTATGTACTTTGAAAAAGACAGATGTAGCCTATGTAAACGTAATCTGTGTAGCCTTGAAGAAACTTGGCCAGTATAGCAATAAAAAAAAAATAAACTAGGAAATGTCAAAAAAAAAGCTTTGCTGCTTTTTAAATATATCTTAGCCAAGTTATACCTCATTTCTCCTATCTTTCACAGTTTTCAAATAACTGGAAAATTAATGCACAATGACGTATTTGTACACGCTCGCAGCTGACGTAATAGAACAACAACAAAAAAAAAAACGTTATCAGCAGTGATTATAGAGGTATATCCAATTATTATGTAGAGGTTTAATATATTGCGATCGAATTTTGACCAACTGGTATTGATAAATCGTGAAGGTCCTGGATTCAGACCATCACCCGGCTGTCGATCTAACGTTCTTGAGTTTTGGTCGGTTTTCTCCAGATGTAATGGAATACGCGTTAGAACCGCTTAGAAAATCCTGCGATCTAGACATCCCCGTACTAGGCAAATGACCCCTGCGTAGCTTTGATATAACAACACAAGCAGCAAACAAACCAAGCTCCATTGATAATCTACGGATGCACTTCAGCATATTCCTTACAATCACACTATCTCACTTTTTAATAATGTCGGAAAATGAGATAGGTACGAATGTACAAAGAAGGCAATTATATTGGAAACAATATTTTTAACCCTTTAACCCTTTAACCCTGTTCCCGCTCTGGGAACACCAAACTCTGACGTTTTGACTGTTGCCAGTCACGAAGAATAGATTTCATTTCTATAAAAATAGTTGCGGGTGACATAGCTCCACGAGAATCCTTAACTTTTTAGCACTTCATTTTCCGTAAAAAAATTGTCACGAATTTTTTAACAGCACTGACATCTGCTGAAAAATGGAAGAATGCGAGAACAGCTGAACAGATTGCCCAATGCTGAAAAAAGAGGCAGCCGTTGCCATCGCTCGACTTAACTACCAGAAAGATGGCGGACGATCGAAACGTTCAGATGCCACAGATCTAGAGACCCTTTTTTTGAGGACGGCTGCCCTTTTTTCAGCATTGGGAAAGGGTTGCGCCTCAAAGGATTAATCGTGCGTTCTGGCCAAGTCCGTACCCAGGTGAGTGGACCAGGGGGCCCGGTCTCCCCACCGAACTTAAAAATTTTGTTAACAGAATAATAATGATGAAGTCTTTTTGTAAAATATTCAGCTTTCTTCAGCTTTGGTTCCCATCGGAAATTTTTTTGTGGGTACGGTTCTGGTTCTGGCATGATTTATTTTCGTGTAACTTATGTAATTCGCGATAGGCTTGTTTTCGTGAAGGTCATTGTATGGCATTATTATTTAACAACAGTAATTGGATGAAAAATGGCACATAGTTGCATTATGCCATTGAGCAAAGTCAGATATCTATATTTAGATCTACTCAATTTGTTATGCTAATAAATTAGAGTTAAGAATTTGCACTGGAAGATTCGGTTAGTTTTCTTTTTCTCTAATTACGCATGATATATACAATACATATATCAGGCTCGTGAAGATTTTCAAATTATGCATTGTACTGGTAGTGTAGTCTAAATATATCAAGCCAATTTATGTAGCTGCATAAAGTGTTCTAAAAAAATGTCTGGGTAGAGGGAAAAAAGACGATTCAGATATACGAGGCGTGACTATTAAATAACCAGACTGGTGCTACAAAAATTTTTATTGATCACAAATGACACTAGAAAGTGTATCATCTTCAATGTCCTTGTCGATCCCTATAACTCTTCATACGATTTGACAGTGTGGAAGAGGTGAAAGCAAAAGCGTGCGGGTTTCTCGACCAGCTAATAGAAATGAACTATCGGAACTGTTTTGAATGGTGGAAAATTGGAATGAAGCAATACAAGAATCGAAGGAAAGTACATTGGAAGGTGATAAACTTTCTAATGTCACTGGTGATCAATAAAAATTTTTAGCACCAGTCCGGTTATTTAACTGCCATACCTCGTACACAGCAATTCAGGGTCGATAACACTGTCTGCACGAATTTCTAATGATCCCTTCTTTGCAAAAGGTGCTGAAGTGTTAGTGAAATTTCCAAGCTAAAACCATTTTTGCTCAAAAAATGTTCACTAAAATCGATAGTTGTAAATTGTTTTTAATTTTGAATAATGTAATTTTCGACTAATAAAATAATTTTTCGTAGAGCTTAATGAAGACACTAACTGATATTTGAACTCCTTGAAGTAGTTATTAAAACAGATGTGAAAACGAATTTTTTGGCTCTACATTGCTAAGTCTGAATTGACTTGGTTCCCACTACGATCCTCTTACAGTCGTGCCCAGGGCCTGATTTCCGGCAGAGCATTAGGGGCAAGCGCCCGGGCCCCTATCGAAAAAGGGGCCCCCCAAATTGTGTTCAAGTTTAAAAATTTGTAAATTTTGATTTTAATTTAAAATAAGAACTACAACGGGGCAACTAAATTTATGAAAAAAATAGTATTAACATTTACTATTTTATATTCCTGGCAGGAGCGTAGGCAAGTGGGGGGTAGGGGGTCATACCCCCCATGAGGAATTTTTTGCCATACAAAATATATATTCTTCACTACATTATCACACACACGTATACATATATATGAGTTGTAGTAGACGTAAATAACGTAGTAGACGAAATTCTATTCCACATTAAATAACTGCTCTGATATAAGCATTAGGAAAATAAATGCAAAAATAGTGTGGAACAATTTACTCGAAAAATTCAGAATGAAACGAACGATCGATTATTAAGTAATATAATTGAAATATTACTATCTCTTACAATATGGTTATTATCGATCGAACTATTTCATCTCACTTCGCATCGTGATTAAATAATCATTTTTATGTTGTTATAACGCCCTTCTTTGTATGGTGTGATATGAAAATTGCTTTATACGGTATAAAAAAAATTTCCAAGGAGAGCCCCTAATGAAACTTTTGTCAAGGCCCCCCAATTCAGCGAATCGGCCCCTGGTCGTGCCAGTTACTTTTGAAACGCCTTTTATACAGCGTATCCGTGTACGAGTTGACCAATCATTATTTTCTCAACCGTTAATCCTAGATGCATACTACCAGTTACAAAAATGGTCAAAATTAGATTTTGATTGATTGAAGAAATGTACAATCTGCCTTTTCATACAGTCCCCAGGTCCTTACACTCATATTTAGGGAAATCTTGTAAAATTATGCAAAAACATTGTAAATGTGCAAAGACGAAAATTCCATATTGGTAAGACTAAAATTAAACAGTGTTAATTTTTTTAATCAGTTTCTGATCAAAACTCAAAGGCCCAGGTGCTCACTCCGTCACTGGATGGGACGATAAGTGTGACAAAGCATTTTTCAGTAAATTTGTATCTCCCCCTCCCCCATTCATTTTTAACCCTTTAACGCGCAGTGTTCCCGCTCTGGGAACACCAAACTCTGACGTTTTGACTGTTGCCAGTCACGAAGAATAGATTTGATTTCTATAAAAATATTTGAGGGTGACATAGCTCCAAGAAAATCCTTTACTTGTTAGCACGTCATTTCCCGTAAAAAAAATGGTCACGATTATTTTTAACACCACTGACATCTGCTGAAAAATGGAAGAGTGCGAAAACAGCTGGATAGATTGCCCAATGCCGAAAAAAGGGCAGCCGTTGCTATCGCTCGACTTAACTACCAGCAAAATGGCGGACGATCCAAACGTTCATCGCGTGCCACAGATCTACAGACCCCTTTTTTTGACGCACCTGGCTGTGCGCGGGCACAGCCAGCTGTCGTCAAAAAAGATTCCGAAGAAGTCAAAAAAGATTCCAAAAAAGATTTCGAAGATTTCAGATTACTTAACACAAAATTTGTGTTAAGTAAGTAAACCCATTCTATATTTCCAAATATGGAAATTCTTCAAAATAAAATACAATTATACTACGAAATTGATTTCAAAATCAGTCGTTTGTCTCGATTTTGCGCAGCAGTATTGCTCATGAGTGTTGCGGTACTGAAAGTTTTAATACGTGTGCTGCTCTTACGTTTATATTATGTTTATTTCCCTATTAGTAGAGTCTCTAAATCACACATAACATTATTTTAATTTTGATGCATCCCATGGAAAAATGAAAGAAACAAAAAACGCATCGCCCACTTATCAATCTGGCGAGAAAACGGCGTGATAAGTCACTTCAAACTTTCGTCATATCTGCGTGAAGCTTAGTAGTTGAACAGATAGCGAGCTCGACTCCCAACCGAAAGGTCCCGGGTTCTATTCCAGCCACGAACACTAGATGGAAACAGATTAAATTAAATTGAAATTTCAGCGTAGAGGGGGAAAATGCGTGGCAAAGTAAAATATGTGGGGCGAGTTCGCCGACCGGCGCCCCGTCTATTTAGGAAATTTTTCAAGCTTAATGCAAGCTGGGCAAGTGTAAACTAGAACACTTGATTCAAGCTTGCATTAAGCTTACATGCTTGAAATTTTCAAGCTTAATTCAAGCTTATTGACTTGATAAATCAAGCTTGCTGTAAGTTTGATGCAAGTTTGCTGTGCTGTCTGGGTTATTTGTACATTTCTTTTTCTTCTTCTATTTACTTTTCTATATCTTACTGTAAACTACCCTTCTTTCTTCCCCTTTTTTATTCTCCCTGGTTTCTTGCTTTTCCTTTTTCCGGACTGGCAACTTGCTGTTCGCTTTTGCTTTTTGTTTATCTTTCAGTCCCAACTATTCTACGACACAGTGTGTTGACTGTTGAAGAAAGGTGAAAATTTTTCGGTCGGAACGATCGTTCAGTTTATAAGTACCTCTTTATGTGTGTTATTACACAAAATGTTATTTATCTCATCTTTTAAGGCTGTAGTTCGAAGGGGAAAAAACCTTAAACTAATAGCATTAGGGTCTCAAAAAGATTCAAGATGGTTCTTCGTAAGCTGCATTACACACTGTAATAAGCGAAAAAACTGTGCCTTTTGTGAAATTTTCAGGAAAAAATTCTTAAACATGGAACTGCACTGCAAAATTTTTCCAAGATTAAATCTGCAAAATTTTTCTAAGAGTGACTCTGCAAAAGTTTTCGAATAGAGACTTTCTAAGAGTGATACTCTCTCTCTGAGAAACCACAGATACTCATTTGGATATGTATAACAAAAAATGTTTTAAGCAGTTACGGGTCATCATTAGAAGGCAGAGGGGCCTGGCCCCACCATTAATCAAAATCTCTTCTTGTTATGTAGCACAGTTCTTTTAATACCTTTATTGAAAAATTGCAATCATTTAATTCTATTTTATACCATCCATTAGAAAAAGCACTTAAAAAGTTAATTTTCTTTACGCTTGGCCACGGGCTTGTTTGCCCTGAGCTTGGCATATTTCTCCATTTACTGAATTGCCACACTTCGCAATTAGAACAAAAGTCATATTGACACCGCGATAACTTGGCTTCAAAAAGGTTTATTTGGCACTATTTAGGGCACAGATCTTCGGGTTCTGGCATGGTGTTCTTCAGGACTGAAAGGGAAAATTTCGCCAATCGGTTGCTATTGGTGAAATTTTCCGATCAGCAGGAAATAATTTTTCATTTGGGCGATCATAATTCCTTAGAATGGAAGATTTCTTTTCATGTTTTCTTGTTACAAAATACAATGTGTAAATGTATTTTATATGTTAATAATGATTTTAAAATAAAGATATAATTTTGAATACTAAAGAAAAAATAACTTTATTTAGGTAGCAAACAGCAAAAGTTATACAGTAATTTTTTTTATAATCTTTTGCCTTTTGAAAAAACTCAAATACTTACACTGTGTGTACGGGGGAAAGTTGCTCTTTACGTATCTATTTTTTCTCGATTCGGACTGACACTATACTTTCGGGCCCAACCGCTGAAACAGAAGAAAAAAAAATCCCTCAAGGTCCAAGTACACTAATTCATATAAACTGGGGACTCTAAAAAAATTCAGGATAATTCTTTATAAACTCCGTAATAAATAAAACAGCGGTGCCTTTTATAAAACTTTCAAAAAAAAATTCTGTAACATAGAATTACGCAGCAAAAAATTTTCGGAAAGTGACACATCCTACTAAATTGTAGATTTTTAAGAATTGTTTCTGAAAGTCTTGCAACTGATATGGGTTTATCGCTTACGGCAATGTATAGTACAGCTTGTAAAGATGCATTCTAAAAATTTTGAAGTGCATTACATAATTTGTTTATTTGTATTTATGTAGCAAAATCACATGGTTTTTTCGAACTACACAGTTCAGTTGCTGAATCAAATACAGTGAGTCTTTTTTCCCTATCTCTCCTATCCGAAATTATTACCACAAGCGGTTATGTGTTGAATAATTTAGGAACGTCCTATACACCATGTTTCCTAATACCAGTATGCAGATTTATTCACATCCGTGAGCCATTTGTCTTCCTATAATAGTATGTTTTATATGACATGTGTACTTTTCTTTATCATTGCACATCACAGTAAATTTATAAATGATGAATACATTAACAAAACGCACCCTTTAGACCAAAAAAGAAAAAAAAAAACGAAAAACGGCATCCTATAAATGTCACATGATTTTCATATCTTTGAAGAAGGCAGAAATATAAAACAGATTTGTCAGTGAAGAAGGACGCGGCGTAACTTTTCCCTATTTTCACGGAAAACTTTAACCCCTCTTTCCATCGACAAGCGCGCCACTACTCGGGCATAAGTATAACTTCTACAGAGAAAAAAAAATGCCAGTTCTTCATTCAGAGTCCGCACATCCGTGTGTCTTTCAATTTGCACTTGGCGTGCACCTTTAAGAACAATGTCGAATTCTGACAACATTACGCCAGCAGCCCCTAGCAGAGTCAGAATATGGAAGTTCATTTTCGGGATTACGGTGCCTTTCCTTTTTATACCGATGCCCCTGGTGTCGAAAACGCCGGTAAGTTCCAATTTACATTTTTATAAGGGATGTGGCAAGACCGTATCCTGGGGGAGGGATCATGGGGTGGGTTTGTATATAAATTTATACATTTAAAAAAATAAAAAATTTTACACTCTTATTTGTGTTTTTAGTTATTTTTGTTCTTTTGTTACATCTGCTTTCTATGATTTTTTTTTTCTTTTTGTGTGTGTGTGTGGGTTTTCTATGTTGCTTTTTTTTATTTATTTGTGTACTTTTGTTTTTATTTTATTCTTTCCAACTTCCTTTTTTAACCCCCCCTCTTTTCCCCTTCCTTTAATCTCCGTGATTTCTCACTTTTTCTTTTTTCCAAGTGGCAAGATGCTTGTTTGTGTTTATCTTTTTCAGTTCCTACGAAGAAAGTTTCGGTCGAAACGATCGAATCTCCACATAAGTGTCATTTTATCTGTGTTTTTCACAAAGTTTTCATTTATTTTAACTTTTAACACCAGTATTTTGGGTGTTTTTTTTTTCTATTGACTTAATATTTTGCCAGGATATTTTCTCATTATTAGCTGTAATAATAATTCTGTGTTTATTTATTCAATTTATGACCATTTTTTTCTTCCAAAACGGCTTCTTTTAGAAAAATACTGAGTTTTCTCTCTATTCTAAAAAAAAGTAAAGGCCGCTGGCACTGTCAAAGCTTGTTGGCCTATCTCCTCCAAAACCGTGGGGATTTGAGTTTCGACTAAGGTGCCCACAGATTTGAAAAATTCCGAGGAACCTGCTAAGCTGACTTAAATTTCGAAAATCGAATTATTTTAGAAGATATTAATAAAAAACTGAAAAAATAAACAGAATGGTTGCCAGATTTGGCATAAAATCATTCATTACTTTGCAACAAAGCGTTTCCAAGTACTATATAGTATCACGTGAAATTGTCAAACATGAAGTAGAAATATACCCATTTTGAAAATAAACACTCAAAAAAGTGTTATAAGATAAAATAAATAAAAACTTTGTGAAAAAAAACACACATAAAAGGTTACTTCAAAGCGTAACGATCGTTTCGACCGAAAATTCGTTCGGTCTTCTTCAGACAAACCCTTCCGTCAAACAGAGCAAGGGTTTGTCTGAAGAAGACCGAAAGAACTTTCGGTCGGAACGATCGTTACGCCTTGAAGTAACCTTTTATGTGTGTTTTTTTTTTCACAAAGTTTTTATTTATTTTTTACCCATATTACGACAAAATAAAAACTATATGAAATAAGTAACTCAAAATGTGTTACACAAAGTTGACAATTTTCAAATAGTAAGTTCGCTTAGACAATAGGAGTTTAGAATTAGCGATTATTCGTTTTTCCAAAACAGAATAACTAATATCTTGAAAATGAAAAGTAATTAAAATGCAGATTATTTTAAAGCCGGTTCGGTCTAGCTGGAATATTTGCTACCATAGAAATATTTGGCGGCGTTAAGTATGCCATTATAGCAGTTATGGTACACTTTGGATATTTGCTAGCGCGACGAGATGGTGTAATTCGTGATGCTAAGTACGCCAATCTGCAAACGATTATGTAAATGAAAGTATGGATAACGGTTTTCCGGTAACCTTAAATGAACAGTAATTACAGGTTCTGAGCATGTGTAAATCGACAAATAATGAAAAGTCGCCATTGGTGGCAATCTATCCTATCTGTTCCGTGGCTTATTTTAACTTTACATGTACGCAAGTCGCCAAATAATGAAAAATCGCCAAGCGTGGCAAATTCGCAAGGTGTCCAATAGGTTTTACATTATTAAAAATACAGCTGAAACAGATGTTCTGATTTTATTACGCTTTAGCTCCTAATTAATATAACTTTTGAATGGCAACATTAAATATCATTGTGTTTCTGAGGAGTGCAAATAATTTTAACAACGAATATAAGCGGAGTCCGTACTCCAGGTATAGTATAGCTCAGGACCCGTACAACACGGATTCCCATAACAAAATATCTTCCGTGTTATGAGGGGAGGGGGTCTACTGTAGTGTGAAGTTTAAATTTTTATGTACCAATGAACATGCAAGAAACAAGCAATGTGTAGCTCAGTAACATTCTATCTGATCTAATCTTCGGGTTTTGTCTGTTGAATTTATGTCTTTTTTACGAATAAGCCTTATTAGGGGCCGAATGCCTCATACTAGCGAGCATAGCGTGTCTGGGGGCCTTGGCCCCTTATCATATAAAAAATCGAAAATTTTCCATAACTTTTAGAACTTTCCCAAATCTTTCGGTTTTTATCTCATATGCTTAGATTTGTGTAAGTGCACCTTTTCCTAGCAATCTCTCCTAGCAGTGAAGGTATCCATGTTTTGGTAGAAACTTGAAAAAGAAAAGAAAACTGAAAAGCAGAAAGGGAAAATAAATGGTGCTTTACTCATTTTTATTGAATTCTTTTTTTTTAACAAATGCACGAAAACGACACCCTGTTTTCCTTGGTACCCGGAGCGGACCGCCCCCTTCGCACGCCACTGAGTGTTACTGATTATGCGTAAGTTTGACGAAGTGTGTGAAAAGTTTTATCTTGAAAGTTTTAACATTGGGAAGTGTGCAGGCCGGACTGGTCGGCGATTGCAGAGGGCCCCCGGCTCAAAGGGGCCCCGGAGAGGCCCCCCAAAAGAATATACTACTTTATAATTTGAGTAATTTGATATATATATATATCAGAGTAATTGGATTTCACAGTAATCTTTCGTCTTTACACAGTGGCGCAGCGAGACCCCAGGAGCCCCCCCGAAGAGTCAGGGGCCCCAAATGCTCTAAAATAGTTAAATATGGTTTTTAGGCACGTAAGACTAAATTCCAAATATTACATATTGTAATATTCTTTTCCCTCTAAATTGATCACTAAGGGGTCCATTTTTAATCTGTAGCCGAGGGCCCCCAAAGTAGCCAGTCCGGGTCTGAGTGTGTTAATAAGTGTTCTTAATTTTGACCTGTGCCTTCAAGAATGATTTATTTAGAAAATGGCCATACAATCATACTACCTGTAAATTCGATCAGTAGTTTAATAAATTTATCTCTTTCCAACAAAAGAGTTCAAAAAATGTTAATGTTTTCGGTTTGTCTGACAGCTGTAAACATGCATCGATAACTGCGAATTTATAAATGTCATTCTTATGTACAGCTGCGGGGGAAAAAAAGGCCCACTTGTACTT
The DNA here is from genome assembly GCA_038373885.1 of Cheiracanthium punctorium. Lineage (NCBI taxonomy): Eukaryota > Metazoa > Arthropoda > Arachnida > Araneae > Cheiracanthiidae > Cheiracanthium > Cheiracanthium punctorium. The sequence continues at coordinate 483,640 of JAWZYV010012175.1, forward strand.
TATTCAGCCGTTGTTCGTCGTACAGCAAAGTTGCAGATACCAATCGTTTACGATTGACGTACACTTTAATTTGCTATACATAAAAATTGCATAAGGGGCCGTCCCCATATTAAAATTCGCATGAACTTTTTTTTCCAATAGCAACCCCTAGATTTAACTTCATATTTCAAAAATTTAGCTCATTTTAACCCCGGATACCAATTTTCAATAAATTTGAACTGAAAATAAGAGAGTTATGAGTGCCCAAAATCCCCCTCCCCCTATGTTAAAATAGTTTTCATACTTTAATTCATATCTCATATAATAAGATGCTGACTTTTATTTGTACTATTAGAACTAAACGACCCAAACATAATTTACTATTATTATAACTTTTAATAAAATATTGATATGAATTAGGAATTATTAAACTAATATTTAAAAAAATATGAATAGCACCTAGCCAAAATTTGATGGAAATAGATGCAAAAAGTGATTTTACATAACTCTGCAAAATTTCAAATTTTTACGTTCAGTAGTTTAATTTATTAAATAAAATGTGTTATTCTCCTGAGTTAAGGGACCATATACAGTGCGTCCCAAAAGTTTATAGACAAGCGTTTTTTTTTTTTTTTTTTTTTTTTTTTTTTTCATTTTTTAATTGAAAAAGGTGAATAAATATTTCAAAAACATTTTTAATTATAATTAACATTAAGACAATAATAATACTATACAAAAATAATATCGCACAATCGCAGACTTTGTGATAGAAACTAAAAATGAAAATTTAAGTGTCCCAAAAGTTTATAGACTACTCATTTCTTTTTCTTTAACATTCAAATTTTTGAGACATTTTTTCTAATCACTGCAAAGACTCGAAATAAGAGTTTGAAGAGATTCCCCAGCAAACACACTACTGCCCGCAAAATGCCGGCCGAGTACGCGTCGTGCTGGCAAAGTGCCGTCTACCCGGAGCAAGGTAGATTGCCTTCGTCTGGAAGTCACTGGAGTGCCAGTGTCTGAAAAGTGCATATTCGCCAGTACATAACTAGTAACGGCGAACTGCCATGTGTCTATGACATGCACAGAAAAGTTAACGGCGTGGTACTGCTTAAAATGTACCGGACCAGCACTATTTGGCAGTAATGGGCCTGTATATATTTCGTAGTGTTGGCATAAAATTTCTTTATTTTAATTAAATAATATTGTTTCACATTCATACTGTGTAGAAGTGTTAGGGGATATAAGTTCCGGGCACCCAAAGGCAAGGGTCACTGCTAAGATTTTTTTTTCTTTTTTTTTTTTTTTTTTTTTGAGGGAGGGGTGTAAGGGGAGAAGTTCATATTGTGCCTTCAAATATTTTAGTACTAAAAACTAAAATAATACAAACGAGTTCAGTATGCTATAAAAATGTTTACTGCAGCGACAGTGAAACCCCCACTATGTACAGAATTGGGGTACAATTCTGTACATAGTGGGGTGAAGTACGAGGTGAATTTTATTCTTAAAATCTTTATAATTTATATTAATTTTTTACAATTTTGCTAAACTTTTCCTGAAAAACATATTTGCAGACTTTTTCTACGTTAAGCTCCTGTAGTTATTTTGTTAATGAGCCAGTATTTTCATGTAATAGTCAAAAATAAAATGTACGCAATGGGGCTCATTTAGGAATTATATTTACTTTATTCTATATTTCGACTCCCCTTGCGGGCCTCATAAGCAAGAATCCATCCGCCTCTCTCTCTGCCGAGGAATCCTGAACTATCTCGAAAGAAGGTAGCAAAAATCGAACTGTTATCTTTTTATTTGGCAGTAAATGTTTATGAAACGCGAAGTTAAATATTAGTGGTTTGGTGGGGAGGGTCTGTCGCCAAGCTATTTTCTGCTGCAGTGATATTTTGAAAATTGGCGAATTACATTCCAACGGAAATGGCAACCCCTCTCGAATGTCATTTCGTGAACTGTGAATGTGAAGAAGTACTCTTTTTTGGGATCTCAAGGTTATAAAGTTTTAGCGGTTTCATGGATTTACATCTTTCCAAAGTGTTTAATTGATATTTAAATACTGTTCCAGACTAACAAGATCTCATCGTTAGGAATAGTTACTTTAATAACAATATTTCAACGGTGAGATTTTTGTTAGTTCACATTTGCATGCCTTGGATTTGGAGTTAACTGGGATAATGCCCTGGATTAATTAGAAAATAACAGGTAAATTTTTACTTACACTGTTTTTAATATACAAAATCTCATTGCATATTATAGTGTATAAAAGTATTTTTCTTCAAAATATTTTAGTCATGTAGGTACAACAGGTATATAGAAATGTCTTTTCAGAATAGCTAACATCAAAAAAATTATTTTATCAAAACAAAATGTACAATAAAGCAAAATGTTACTCTAAAGTTATGTGTAACCATATATATATATATATATATATATATATATATATATATATATATATATATATATATATATATATATATAGTGCAACTTTATTTATTATATCCTATATGATTTTGACTAATATATACATATATGTATATATATATATACATATATATATATATATATATATATATATATATATATATATATATATATATATATATATATTATATATACATACATATATCAACCTTAAAGTATTATAACTCATTTATAAAATCTCTTTAATTATGAGATATTGAAATTAAACTGTTTATAAATGATTTTATGTAGGTTTTGACATGTTCTATATCCTCTCTCATAAAAAAAATATTTTTTGAAAATGAAAATTTGTAAGAAAATTGCAGTTTGTGAAAACTGCACACAGTTCACTAATGTTGGACGAACATAATTTGCAAATGATGTACTAATGGATTTTGCTGTTTTTTTTTAATTTTTCATGTATGTAGTTTTTTATCTTAAAATGTTACCCTTAAACAATGTCTTTTGAATGGGTTGATGAATAAGCCCCCTTACCCCGGATCCGCCACTGGCTCATATTTTAATTATGGCAGCGTTACTGTAAATAGGCACTAATCTGGTACCGTGCCATTATATTGTGGTCACTGTTAAGGTACCAGGCCAGTGCCTTTATTTTTAATAATAGCCGGCACCCGGCCGTTTCATTTTGGGCATTATAAACTTCATGGGCCAGTGCCTTTATTGTGCGTAACGGCCGGCACATGCAGTATGCCAGAAGAGTGCCGTTTCCTTCCCGGGCTTCTCTCAAGCTACTTCTCGGGCGACCACTTTTGGTACGATTCAGTTACTTTTTGCAGTGCCGGGCCAGTGCTGGACGTAAAGGCAGAAAGGCCCTGGCAAGGTACTCCGCCAGCAGGTATGTGTTTGCTGGGTCTGGCTTTAGAGAAAATCAACTTCTTTCAATTTACAACTTTAGACCTTAAACTATTGCAAATTGACGCCCATTAGCATATACGTCTCTAGCTAATAGTCCTCAAGGTTCTCCACTGGGTTCAGGTCGGGACTTAGGTCTGGCCAGTCCAAAACAGCTACTTTGTTTCGCCTAAACCACTGCATTGTGGAGTTTGAAACGTGAAAGGGAGAAATTGTATTGCTGATAAATCCATTTGTCCCCCCCCCCTATCAACTTTCCGAATGGGCGTGACTGTAGTTCAAGCATTTTCTGGTAATCTTCGGAACACTGACGACCTTTTAAAAAACAATATCAGTAGTTTCATTCTAGTAAAATGCTCCCCATACCATGAGTGAAAGCCCTCCTTGCTGTCTGCTGAAAAAAGTTTGCGGTTCTTTGCGAATATCGTGCCAGTAATATGCCCATCCATCGGGGCAATCTAAATTGAACTTCTTTTCATCACTGAACATAGCGTTGCCAGGTGTCCGGATAAAACCGGACATAGTTAGGCTTTTTGATTGCGTGTCCGGCCAAACTTAACGGTGTCTGGCTTTTCACTGGTGACTTTGACAGATTAGTAATAAAGTACTTGAACTGATTTGGCATTCGATGTTATTTATATTTCATTAGAATTTAACAAGATTCATGGTAATAATCAAAAAAGCTTGATTTTACGTACAATTTTTTTTGTCGTACCTATTAATACTGAAACAAAATCCTCAATATTGTAGACTGTCCGGCCAGACTGGCCGGTCTGTCCGGCTATTTGGTTTGGTGACCTGGCAACCCTAACTGAACAGAACACTCAACCATTCACCTGCCCAGTTTATATGCTTTCGAGCCCACTGAACATGAGCGTCCTTATGCTTTTTGTCAATTTCGGTGAACGAAGCATTTTGCGATAAGCAAGCAATTTACTTACCTGCAGCCGTCGATGCACATTGGATTTTGATACTGGAATGGTCACTTCTCTAGAAATTGATCGTACGGACAAGTTCTGGGTTGAAGCTAACCTGAAGATCTCTCTGTCTTGCTGTTTAGTTTCTTTCTTTGGTCGCCCAATGCAAGATTTTGCTTTCAAATTGTCACCTTTTGACAGTATTCGATAAATACCAGCCCAACTGCGTCCAAGATTTCTTGCAATATCTACAACTTTCATTCCACGAGCATCCGAACGATAGATTTGGGCAATTTCCGTTTCGGAAAACTGCACGTCGCGAGGCATCTTTGCAATCAGTCGAAATAAGAAAGACAGCTTCGTTTTATCTCAAAAAGCTATTGAATGACCAGTACATGACCTTGAAACATGCAAATTTGGAGGTGATCAGTACTCCAATCAACTTTTAACACCGGTTGTCTAAACATTTTTGGGACAGCATTATTTCGGTTTATTATTATTATTATCCTTATAAATAAAAATGAAATTCTGTTTGCTTGTTTGTGGATTTGATTCGTATACAAATCCACAAAAATGGAAAAATCAGCCTGAAATTTTGCACAGATATGTAAAATAATATAGAATAAATCACAGTCCACTTTAAAAATTTGTAAGTCCACCTGTTCCCAGAATTTAAGAGATTTTTGTATGTTCTCCACGCAAAAAGCTTTCCGTAATTGTAACCCCTGTAGTGAAAAAAGTGTGAAATAAGGATCGTGGTTGCCATGTGTGGCGATCTTGCCGAATAAAATGTTTTAAATTCTCAAAGTAAAAATAAAAGAATAAGAATGATTTTTTTTGTTAGTTTATATTTGTAAGATTATTATTTTTTTATTATAATATCGTGTGCATGGGAAATCGGAGCAGGAATGAAATGTTTTATACACAAAACAATAAGAATTGAAGATTTCCGAGGCTAATTGGTCAATTATTTTAGTTTGGCGAAAAAATAAAATGGCTCAAATGCCGATTTTGAGAAAGTGAGTTCTAGCGGTTTGCACAGATTTCGGCTTGGCGCAATTTATTGAGAGCTTAATGAAATAGATTTTTGAAAACAAGTGCAAAGGTTTTATTAGAATACAGCGTTAAATTTTAATGATCCGTGAAGAAATAATGCAGTTATTAAGGGATTTCAATTGATCTATCTCCAGAATTCTCGCCAAATGAGTACATTGATTTAAGTTGGGGGAATTCCGCCAAATTCATCGGAGTAATGATGAATAAAACACGTTATAGTTGATAATTTTAAAAAATTTGGCTGTATTAAGGGATTCAACTTTTCAAATAAAGGCTTGCTTTACTTTTTCGCGGTCGAACCATTTCCCATATATTATTGCTGCTAAGTCAATGCTTCGAATGATTTCCTGAAAAAACGCTTGCAAAATGGCGTATGTTGGCACTTTGGCGAGGCTTAGATTTGAAACAGGATTTTATTTGACACTGGGATATAATGACACTGGTTATAGATAAAAATGAATGTTGGTATGAGTGTATGAAGTTGAAAAACTCCAGCACCGTTGCACCATGAAATTTGGTTCACCTAAGTCTTTTATCATGGAGAAGCTTTTTATGCTATCCGTTTTCCTCTAACTTGCCACCAGGTGGCGCAGCAGAACGTCGAATTCTATTCCGTTTAGCCGTTTACAATGCGAATATCGCCCAACCGATTTCAATGAAATTTGGTACACGCGGATATTAGAACACGGAGAATATTTTTCACTATCCAGTTTGCTGTAACTTGCCGCTAAATGGCGCTGCAGCGCATCAACTTCTATACCGTCTGACCGATCGGCATAAAATTTCTTATACTGACACATTTCAGCACGAAGAATATATTCTAACTGTGTTCCTTTTGATGTTACTCACCACTAGATGGCACTGCAATGCATTATTATTTTAACTCGCCACTAGATGACGCTGCAGCAGGCCAAATTCTTGACCATTCAAACGGTCGCTATGAAAATCAGTATACATAGCTATTTGAACAATAAGAATATTTTGGCGTTATCCATTTTGCTATAACTCGCCACTTGACGGCACTGTAGCAAATCATTAGTTTAATTAACCACTAGATCGCGCTGCAGTGTATCACTTCTTGACTGTGCAACTGATCGCTATGAAAATAGGTATACATAGATATTTGAACACGGGGAAGAGTTTCGCGTTAGATGTCGCGTCAACACATGAACTTCAGGGCTGTCCAGCCGATCGTCCTGAATTTTCGTATTCATCGATATCTGAATGCGGAGAATATTTTCGCCGTATCCGTTTTGCTAAAACTCGCCACTAGATTGCGCTACGCCACATGGCCTTCTGCACCGTACAAACGATTGCCTTGAAATTCGGTATGCATGGTTATTGAACACAATATAATGAGATATCCATTTTGCTATATCTCTTTATTACAATAAATAGTAATCACCACAAATCGTAATATCAAAAAGTCCATTCATTCCCGTGCGAAGAACGGGTACTTCAGCTAGTTATATATATATATATTCAATCTATGACTGTTTGAAGTACATTAAGCATTTTACTATTTCTGTTGCGTTAATACATATTTGCATAATTTCTTTCGTCTTTCTTACTTGTTTGATTATCTCTTAACCTTTTACACGCCAATGTTCCCAAACGGGAACATCAACTTTGAAATTTCTTTAAAAAAAAAGTTTTACCTTTATGCACTTACAAAAAATAATATTTATAGTTAAAAAATGACTTAATTTTTTGATGAAAATTTTCACAGGAGTTTATAAAAAATTTTACATACAATTTGAAAAAGGCGCAAAAACTATAAAATTCGAGATTTATGATAAATAAGGACTATATTAATGAGAAAATACGATAAATAATAGTTTACAGTAAAGTTGCATTTACTATGATACATCAAATGTTGTTGTACCCGTTTGGGAACATTGGCGTGATTCGCTATACTTCTCGGGTAATTTACATTGCTCCATACTTCTATAATCCATAATGGTGAAAACCTAACAACTTTAGTTTTTCTGATAGTGTGTTCAGAAACAGGTCAAAGACCCTTTGTATCCCTCTTATAGCGTGTCTATACTCCCTCTCTCCCGATCCATCGATTTGGATATCGATGAAAAAGATATTGGGCAATTTTTCGGTTTATTATTATTGAGTGGTTACCACTCTGTTCCTGGTGAGGATTTGTATTGGAACATGTATGAAGATTTATCAGTCCCAATTGTTCCTTCAGTGATGTCAAGAGCTCGCTTTAGGAAAATAAAAATTATTTTCACATCATCGATTCAAGTGATTTGAAACCAGACGATAAATTGGACAAAATTGCTGCCTTTTATGAAGAGCTCGCAAAATATCTTCGCCAGTTTGGATTCTTTCATACTAAGCTAAGCATTGAGGAATCCATGGTCCCATATTATGGCCATCATTCGGCGAAGATGTTCATAAAGGGTAAACCTATTACCTATACGCTTTGGTTTCAAAATTTGGATGCTTTGTTCTGCTAATGGTTACCCATACGCCATGGAAATTTACAGTGGTAAAAGCTCTGACACAAGCAATATTCCCTTCGGTTCGAGAGTTGTTTGGGAACTTTTGTCGCATATTGAAAAAAAAAAAAAAAAAAAAAAAACCACGAACTTTTTTTCGATAACTTTTTTACATCGTAAAACTTATAGCGGATTTATCTAACAAAGATTTTAAAGCAACTGGTTCAATCCCGGATACCAGAACAGGGCAATGCCCTCTGAAACCATTAAAACAAATGTCAAAATGTGAGAAGGGCGAATTCGATTACCAGTGCGATGGAGAAGTTTTATGTGCCGATGGAACGATAGTTCTGTAGTCACTGTCGCATCGAACGACGATATTCATGAACCGATGAACCTATGGGTAAGGCAAAAAGATTAAGTCGCCAAGACAGAAAGAAAGTGGTTGTCTCCCAGCCACATCTGTAAAATCTTATAATGAAGGCATGGGTAGAGTAGATTTATTAGATCGACTTCTCGGAAGTTACCGAGCAATGTTCCGCAGCAAAAAGTGGTACTGGAACTTATTCAACAATGAACTCACTATGGCTGTTGTTGCATACTGAATTGCATTGTAACACAACATCAAAACTGTCATACCTGAATTCTCGAAGAGATGTAACATTGAGTTTGCTTCGAATGAAACCCAAGATTCATCCCATTCCAGGTCCGTGAGCTCATCTAATACAATCTACAAGACAGTCAGATACCCATTATTTAGTACCATCAGCCGATCAGCAGCAGTTTCCCAAAAAAATACAAGAAAAATGTGTTTTGAATGTGAAAAACGATTGCATGAACACTGTTTTCCTTCATACCATGGACAGTGATATAAACATAAAAATTATTGTTATTGAAGAAACAGTTAAGGACAATTTTGGTAGAATAAATTTTATTTCATATAAATATTAATCAAGGTTTTATACAGCTACTCTTTCTAGTTAACCATAGCTATTTCATAATTAGTACTCATGTAGTGTATTACTCGTACTTTTTTTTTCGTTGGTTTCAAAAACTGAAATAAATCTGTCAATAGTACTCTTTTTTTATTTAACATAAGAAATTCTTAGTATTTTTTACTTATATTATAAAATATATAAAATGTTTTTAATCATAAGTATAAAATTCTATCACAAGAATTGTAAATTTTAATTATTTGATAAACATAGTAAAAAAGTTAACTTATCACGACAATGTTCCCAAATGGGAACATATCAAAAATCATAGCCAAATTTTTTTTTCATTAATTTCTTGTACCAATGCTTAAATAGGTGCACTTTAATTTTATTTTTATGAGCTAACATTATTTTTTAGACTTCGAACTAATAGCGGCGTGTAAAAGGTTAAATCCAAAAAAAAAACGCTAGTCTACAAACTTTTGGGACGCACAGTATAAATTTATTAAGTGACAATTTTTTGAAAATTGCGTAAAATAAACGTAAATTAGATTTATTTTGTGCAAAAACAGTAAAATATAACCATATTAAAAAATATCAAATTTTGAAGTAAATAAATTACCGTTCTACCCTTCTAAAAATACCCTTCTACAGGAGCAGTAATATTAGAGGTTTTTACATTTTGATGGTGATTCTATAAAGCGTCTATTGTTGCGTCCGCTACCATATCCCACCAAATGAAATGTTTTCCATGTATAGAATTAGAAGCAGTAGATGTATGTCTTCCAATACAATGTCCCATTTCTGAAAAACAAAAATCCTCAACATTCAAGGTATGAATTTCACCTTTTTTAAAATTTGAAACATCAAGTCTTTGAACTTCCCTATACTCAAACATTCAACGAACATTCAAAATCACGTTTTTCTGTCTAAATTTTCATCTGACTATAAATTAAAATACCGCCAAAGGTCTTATAAGAATATTGAACATTGCAGACGATAATATTAAATAAAGAATGTGAAATAACAAACACAGTGATAATATTGGCAAAAAAGTAATTGCGTTTTTTACATTAAATTCAAACAAATAAATTTTCAGCTGAGTAACTGAAATAAATAGCTGAGTAATATTCATAATTGTAGTCAGAAGAGCAGACAGCCTCTCACTCCTGGCAACATTTCACCTGTCTAAGAGAACCTTCAAGAGAAATGTTCAATAACATTTTCAAAATTAGAAAGATTTTCAAAATCGTGAGCAGTCGTTTTGCATTTTCCCTTTAAATCATGTGCATGAACCAAGGAAGTTATGGACTCACGGGTCATTTGAACCACTGACTAAGTGTTCTAAATTCTACACCTGATATTCTTAGAACAAAAAATTTTAAGACTAGAAACAGTATTTTCCGTGAAAATAATATTTATTTCTTTTAACTCTCGCGAGCGAAATTAATGAAAGGCGAAAAGTTCGGAACCTACAAATAGCGTGTCACAATATCTCCGGAAATAATCGTAGGAAATTGTTGAAAATTTATATTTAGGGTAATTTGAAGGTTTTCTTTCGTTTAATAAAGTCAAAGTAGTAGGTTGCCATTGAAAAAAACGAAGTTGATGCGGAATTGAATATGAAGACGGCCCCTTATGCAAATTAAATTACAAAAAAATTAAAGTATACGTTATTTGCAAACGAATGGTATACATAACTTTGCAGTCCGACGAATAATGGCCAAATAAAGAGCAAGTCAGGGGCGTAGCCAAGGGGGAGGATATCGGAATATACCCCCTCCCCGAAATTTTTGGATTAGTGATGAAACTCCGTCTATTTATACACATCTAAGTTCATATCCCCCCCCCCGAAAAATTTTCCTGGCTACGCGCCTGGAGCAAGTGGGCCTTTTTTCTCCGCAGCTGTACCATACCACTTACCTTAATGAAAATGATGTATGCAGCATTTATAGTTCTTTTATCCGAGCACCCGAAAGAATTCCAGTTCATTACGCTATACGACATACGAGTAGTGATGAAGACTATCTTAGAGATATTCCCAACAAAATGGAATTGATGAATGTTTTGAAGGTTACAAAATATAATTATCCTCTGTTAACGCTCTCCATAAAAAAATACCCTTCTACAGGAGCACTCAAAGGAAACCAATTCTGTGCGCTCTATGAACTGACGTATATAAAGGGGAGGGGGAGGGGGAGGTCAGGGATCTGGACGCCCCCCCTCAGTCTACGGAAAGACGCTCATTTTGGCCTCATATCCACGCTTTGCATCCGTGAATCAAAATAGTATATGGTAAAAATATTTTTTTATTTCATCTACATTTTGAAATTTTCATGTTAATTATTAAAAAAATATATCAATTTTTTTAAATACACTTATTTAATAAGTGATAAAGAAAATTAAGTATTAACGACGACTAAAAATTTGGTTACTTACGTATTGTCCCGGCGGTCCGCCAAGACGAGCGATTTTACGCCAAGATAAATGCCGGGGCACACGAAATTATTGATGGTTCAGAATACGATTGGCAACAACTTGCCTGCCTGCATATTTGACGCAAAACCAGTTTGGCGGGACTGACCGTCGGGATAGTACGTAAGTACGAAAATCATTAATGTAATTGAATTTTTCTACTAAATATTTATTGTAAAATTTACTGTCAATCAAATTTTATAGTAAGAATGGACATCCCCCCCCATAGCTGGACTTTTCCCAAGATTCGCTGGTGGCTCTCTGGCAGTTTTGAGACTCGTCTATTTCAAGCCCAATGCATACAAACGTTTATAAAGCTTTCTATCTGTTATTAACTATTATTTAAATTTAGAGAATGGAAATAATAGTTAAAGATTATTAATAGGTCTCACAAAACTACTTTCATAATTATGCACAGATTTTTATTTTTTCAAGGTTATCCCCAAAATCTCTCAAAATTTGACTAACTATGCATCGCCACATTAGTTGAAAAAAAAAAAAAAAAAAAAAAAAGATTGTTTTGTTCAAAAGTGTTTTATAATCAATGTGCATGGTATGATTTATCTTTTTTTTTTTTAATTAACCGGTCATTTTATATAATTATTATCCGGTTTTGGCGATTTGGATATGCATCTGGACAAAATTTTAAATTACAAATATGAATAAAAGCCAATATTTATTTATTTATTTTTTTTTTCTTTCTCAGCGGCACACTTCTAGGCTTGACCGCTACGAGGGCGAGATGTGTTGGCCTTTTCGTTACGGGGTCGCCCAGCAGGCAGACCAACGCTGCCCCCTATGAGTGGTCTCCTAATTTTAACCAATTTCAGACGGGAGACCTAGCACCTGAAATCGGCACCCTCAGAGGTATCGTTTGAACATGGAGTACATTGGAGCCATGAACAGAATTTTATGCTTCCCAGCTCTCATTAAATGGGAGCCATGAATTTTATGTGCACCAGCTCCCATTAGCAAACACAGTTCCGCCGCAGCTCAGCAGAGAGGTGTCCACCCTCCCAAACACTGACCAAGCCGTTGCTGCTTCACTTGCCGTGTTCTTATGGGAACGGAGCTGCGCGACTAGGTCACTGAGGGCCAGGTTCTATTTAAACTGAATCGCTTATTAATGAAACCTTTTAACCCTTTAACGCGCAGTGATCCCGCTCTGGGAACACCATATTCTGACGTTTTGACTGTTGCCAGCCACGAAGACTAGATTTGATTTCTATAAAAATAGTTGTGGGTGACACAGATCCACCAGAATCCTTTACTTTTTAGCACTTACATTTCCCGTAAAAAAATAGTCACGATTCTTTTTAACAGCACTGACATCTGCTGAAATGGAAGAACGCGAGAACAGCTGGATAGATTGCCCAATGCTGAAAAAAGGGCAGCCGTTGCCATCGCTCGACTTAACTACCAGCAAGATGGCGGACGATCGAAATGTTCATCGCGTGCCACAGATCTAGAGGCCCTTTTTTGACGCAGCTTGGCTGTGCCAAAATATTTAAGTATAAAAATCTGATGTGGACAACACATGACTTCCTTGCACGTCTATTAAATGAAAAATATTCTCGGCGCACTTCATCTAAACTTATTTTGTTTGAAAGAGATAAAATATCAGTAATAGTAAGGTTTAGTGATTTCCAACCAAATATTTGGATATCGCCAAAATGAGTTCAAGTTGAAAGATTTCCTTCTGACACTTTATTTGGCGATATTTCACCAAAAGCCGACTAGCTTGAAATAGTTTGCGAGATTCTGGGGATAGCCAATGTAGTCATTGACCACAGACTTTCAATGAATTGAATGTATCCATACATCTTAATGTATTTAAAGTCGTTTGGCTGAACGCTGTAAATTAAATTACCCAGTCGATTGCAATCAAAAAAGAAATTGAAAACAGTTAGAAATTACAATAGTTCTAAATACAAAAGATCAAAATTCTACGGGTTAAAGTTTTAGAGTTATACAAACTACGAAATAATTTTGGGCGCCAAATTTGGCGATTTTTCGGCGAAACTCACCAAGGCGAGACAAATGGCGAGATTTTGGGCATGGACCAAAAAATAACAGACTATCGCCAAATTTGGCGATATTTTTCCAAAACTCGCCAAGAACGATGACAAACGGCGATATTTTGGACATGGACCAAATGACTGTATCGCCAAATTTTGCGACATTTTGGCAAAACTCGCCAAACAGCCGACAGACAGTGAGATTTTGGACATGGAACAAACAATGACTGTCTACAGTTGTATTTGTATATTGAAGATGTCCATAGACATTAAAGTACTGAAATTCTTTTCGGTGGTCCTGTAAATAACCTCTCCAGTAGATTGGAACCAAAAATCGAGATGCAAAACGCGATGTTACAACAATGTTATATATGAAATTTCAACATTCTACGACTAATAGTTTTTGAGAGTTAAATATTCGGCGCATATAGCGTAATGCATTTCGAATCTTTTGGGCGGCCCTGTAGATAAACTATCCAATCCAATGAGGCCAAATGAGAAGGTGCACAACTAGATATTACAACAATCCTAAATATAAACTTTCAACATTCTACGACCAATAGTTTTTGAGATATGAGAGTTACATACATACATACGTACACGGTAAAAAAAAATTCGGAAACGTTACCCCGAAAAATGGGACAGCTCTTGTAGTTCAAAATTGCGGAAACGTTTCCGAACCATGCGGGTAAAGTATTTAGAAACGTTTCTGCATATGTCGGAAACATATTTACCTATTTTCCTGCATTTTAGGTAAGGTTTCTGGAAAAGATGGGTAACGTTTCTGTATATTTTGGTAAAATATTGAGTAACCTCTCCGTGTATTTCGGAAAGGTTTCCGAATTAACGAGTAACCTTTCCGAGTTTTTCAGAAAAAAGTAACATGCACTAGATGAAGCGTTTCGAGTATCTTAATCTAGATGGCAGCACCAAACTCTGTCGAAAGGAGCGGCGAGGACTAGCGACCAGAGCCAGAATCGAACGCTGGACCTACGCATTCGGAAGAAAGCACGGTACCACGACGCTGCGGTTTTCTTGTCGTAGTTTGCTTTAAAAGTAAACTGACAGCTGCAAAAGTTATTTGTGGTACGGCTTGTTTTGGAAGCTTAAAATTTTTTTGAAGTATTTTGTAAATGGAGAGAAAGTACCATAATTAATAAATATAAATTAAAAATCTTAAATCGTTTTTCTTCCACATAAATTATTTTCAGGAGATAATTTGCTGTTTTTTTTAAATATTCAACCGTTTTATTTAAGTATTCATCCGGCGACGTCACCTGGTGACTGGTCACAAATAAACTTCACAGTGACCACACAGTGAAGTTACATCACTCACAAGTTACCAGATCCTTATTATCGAATGGGCAAATCGGGACTTTGCCCAGGGCCCTCAGTTTCAAATGTTGTTCTGAAATATTCTTTTATATATCTCAAAATATTATAAAAAAGAAAACAAATTTTATAGATGGGAACCCCCAAATTCATCAATGCCCGGGGCCCCTGTTGGTCATAATCGGGCTGTGCAAGAAGTTACAATGTGACAGTCCTGTGACAATTGTGACCGTCTGTGACGTCACAGCGACTCTTTTGTGACCATCTGTGCTATTAGGGAAAACGCGTTCACTCTTATCCGTCTCTTGGCACTTGGCGCATGCGCGCGAAGTCCCAAATAAAGATTTCCTCTTCCTCGTAAATACTTTACCCCAAAATATGGGTTATGTTTCCGAAATCGTGAGTTCGAGTAGAGCATCGGTAGGTTACGCTATACTTTCGAAAACCTTTCCTCTATAAGTATGTAACGTTTCTGAATTTTTTACTGTGTATACGTACGTACAGTCTGCATGGAAAAACTGGCAAAAATAGACTCGCCGCTGTTCAAAATGAGTTGTATACGCGTTTACAGGATGCTAGCTTACAGGATGCTAGCTTACGATGAGATGCATCGAAAAAATTCTTAAAAGTAAATTTAGAGATAGTCAAAATCGGTATTTTGGTCGAAATTTGGCCCCCGAAATTTTTCGGGGTCACATTACTTCCTTATACTCCGTACAGGGAAGTAAGAAATACCTTACCCAAAGATTACTGAGTTAGTGAGAAAGGCAAATATTGATTAAATTAATAGAAATAAAACTTAAATAAATAGTTTTTTAAAAGATTCAACGACTTTTGACGAAGAAGAATTCAAGAACAGTTTACATCTAAGAGAACAGTGGTGGATCCAGAAAAGGGGTTAAGAGTTTTAGCTGAACAGCGAAATTTTTCCGAAAGTGATACATTCTGCAAAACTTTCGAGTTTTAAGAATTTTTTCTAAAAATTTCGTAACTGATACAGGTTTATCGTTTATTTCAGTGCACAGTACAGCTTCAAAAGAAACACTAAAATTTGAAGTGCTTAGCATGAGTTTTTTTTTACTTGAGTACCAATTTTTTAAAAATATATACCGTTAAATGTAACGTTTTGCTGTATAGTACATTTTATTTTGGTCAAATATGCTTTTTTTTAACTGGCTACCCCTCCCTTGAAGCTTCCTTGTATCCTTCTCCGTTTTGCGCATTAAACGTAATTAAAGTTTAAACTTTTGCCATTAAATTCTCTATAAACGTCTTTATTAATGTATTCTCCATTACCGTAGAAATTTCAGTTGCGTTGGAATAACTTGCATTATGGCCTTAGGTTACATATCTGAGGGAAAAAATAAAAAAGGCAGGGTGTGGTTCAAAGGCAGAAGAGAACATGCAGTGAGACAACGTAAATTTGTAACATCGTGAAGGCCGGAGCTAAAAGTTTCTCAAAAATCTTAAGTCAAGGTATGCTGTAATCCTGTTGAACTTCTAGAACATTTTAAATTACATAACAATTTTATTGCATCTTTTTTTTTTTGCCGTGTACACCGAGGATAAAAACCAAATCGCGATCTTATATATGTGGATAAAGCAAAGCTTTAAATTGAGCATTATCATTCCATTAATATTAGGAAACCTAAGAACTATTTTTAATATCCTTTATATGATGTTACTTTGAGGGGTAACAAAAAATTACATTAAATTTTTTCAGAATGATATGTTTTTTTATAACCTTTATCGTAAAAACTGATGATTCCAGATAGCAACCTTCTCAAAAAGTGTAATAAAAATAAAAATAATTAAAACAATAAAAATACATAAGTAAAATAATACTAATAAAAATTATAAATGAAATTCTAATTTTTTTTCTTGAATCTAGTTAAGATTCATAATTCATATTTATTTTTCAGTGTGAGGACTTAAAAATTTTAAATATTTTGTTCAAGAAACTGTAGAGAAAAGCAAATCAAATAATAAGTAGCAATTTCAAGAAAAATTTTGGTTCGTTATTCATGGAACACTTCAAATGTCTCGAGTATTTGAATGTATATAAGGCCTAAATTTTAAGCTTCATAGAGTTTCCCTAAAGGAATTGTAATTAAGTTTTTCTTGAAAAATTCACATCATTCTTGAAAAATTCACATCATCTGGCAGTCACATTTTGCAACTGTCAGATGATGTGATTGTTCCGAGGCGACCATGACGTGGCTGAGTTATCAGGCTGATTTTATGAATATTTAGTTATTTTGCTTTAGTTTTAGCTCACTTATTAACTGAAATTCTTATTGACACAGTTTTTGTGTGTTTTGTATTCGCGCATTAAATCATATCAGTTTAGCATCCGTAATGCCAACTTTACCAAACGAGACAAATAATTTTGCATTTGTAGAAACTCCACATCACGGAAATTAATTTGAGTTAAATGCTTTATAAAAATATTCCTTTGCTATCGTGCTAAGAATGGTTCTGCAAGTGGTTTTAATAAAAAGCTTCGTATTTTATAAGAACGTAAGCTTCATGTTCGTATAAAATACAAACATGAAGCTTACGTATGGAACACACTGGATTGTGTGGAACATACTACCAGTGACTGCAATAGCACTGTATAGCTTTCAGTTTCTTATTAGGAAACTCGATGAGATTTTAAATAACGTGAAATTCTTATATGTAAAAAATAGTGGTAACTAATTAATAAGAATGTCTTCCGTGTGTCTCATTTTTGGAGTTTGGGTAGCCTCTTTGCCATTTCGAACCGTAAAACAGATCTTCACGGTCTCTCGAAATGTTGCCCAGGGAGTACCACGTGGAGGTGGGCTACCTAGTAGAGTATTTCGAACAACCTAGGCAGTATCCTAAATACGAAGCCTGAAAAGCAAAACAATTTTTCCATTTCTATCTTAGATATTTTAAACAGCAGCGAACGATATTATTATTATTATTATTATCATTTGTTAAGTGTTTATTTATTGTATTTCCTAGGTCGAAGCGTTGATATTTTTATTTTGGTTATTATTCTGCCTTGGTTGAAACATAATTTTAGTTAATGCCTTTACTTTGTATCGAAAACTATATCCATAAAGCACGACGAGAGATCGTTTAAGAAGTTACAAAACATGCGCAAAACAGAGTTTAGATATTTGCTTTTAAATTTTCGACACTTCGAAATACTCTACCAAAACTCCCCTTTCGGCATCCCGCACTTCAACTCTCGATGTTGTTGAGAGGACTGGCGGTAGCCAGGTACCAACTAGGTCGTTAGTCCAGGAACCAACTAAGACTTAGCGGAAACCTTTTCTGGTGCTATGGCGGCAGAGTGAGCTGGCAACGATTGGAAGAACTGGTCAAAGTCACAGGTGGCCCCTACTGGATGGCTTTCGCAGAGGCCCTCGGGTAATTATAGTCACTTTTGGACCACCTCCACATGCGAGAGAAGTTCTTTAATTTCCAGGTGGTCTTGTTGAAAATGAATGTGGGGTGGTCTCTTCGGTTAAAACGTCACTATGGCCGATTGTCTTAATTACTGATGTTACGAGCAATCTTGGCCTCGGGAAAAACTGTCTTAAATGACTACTTCGAATGTCCTTTAGATGTTAATAAAGTAGCCTATGAGAAATTAGCTTCTCTGTTCTTTTATGGCATGATGTTTCATATTCGTTTTCATGATTTGACTAATGATACTTGATAGAGAAGATGGAGCTGAAAGGTTCCGGATCTAAACTGTTCTATTGACTGAAGCTTGCTCATCTTGATTTGGAACTGTTGGACTTGGCTGACTATTTGGAAGACTCGCAAAGAAGGAACTGACCGGAGCTCACAGGTTGAAACTGTAAATTGTTCTATTGTTTAAAGCAGGTCGATCTATGATGGTTGGCTATTAGAGAGAGTGCTGATACTCTGAATAGAAGAAGGAAGGAGATGAATCGGAAGACTATTGATACTTGGTAGAGAAGACGCTCAGAGCTGAACTGTTGAGGCTCTACATTGTTTATTGTGTAAACCAGTTTGATTTGGATTTGGAACTGATGGACTAGATTGACTGTTGAAAAGACTGATGATACTTGGTAGTGAAGGCGGACAAAGCTGGAAGGTTGCGGCTCTAAATTGTTCTATTGTCTGAAACATAGTTATCTTGATTTGGAGCTGTTGGACCTGGCTGACTACTTGGAAGACTAGGTACAGAAGGCGGACGGAGCTGACAAGTTGAGACAGTAAATTGTTCTGTTGTCTAAAGCAAGTTGATTTCTATTTGAAACTGATGAACTTGATTGGCTATTAGAAAATGATATTTGATAGAGAAGAGGAACGGAGCTGATTAGTTGAGGTTTTTAACTGTAATATTGTCTTGAGCAGGTGGAACTTGATGTGAACTGATGGATTTCAATATAAATTAGAATGACTGATCGAGTTTAGATGTTGCGATTCTGAAACTTTCTATTATCTATTGTCCTTGAGTTCTTTTTGATTTAAATTGCTCTATTGAGTTTCATAAGTCAGGAACAGTGGAAGCAAAAAGGTATACATTGGAAATTTTGCAAATCTGTAAGAGAAAACGAACATTCACAAATATTTTTAGTAATCATATCAATGATTTGCTTTTTAATATTACTTTAGACTCACGTGAATTTGGAAGACCACAATTTTAAATTTAGATTACTCAAACAGAGAGTAAGTGTAGCATTTCGATGTTTAATGAAAGCTACGGACAATGAATGAAGTAATGCGCGACAATCGAAAAATTTGTAGTTCTTTTACAAAATACAAAGCAAACTTACATATGATATGAATCTATACAATTTAAAAAATTTACGTAAAAGAAATCTCAAACTAAAAATTGAAAATTCATTAAAATAGAACACATTTAGAACTGTGATATACACTCATGTCCATAAATTAAGGATAATTCAGAATCACACAGAAATTGATCTCTAAAATAAAAATTTCACCTGTGGAATGATCACACACATCTTGAATCAGAATATGCAAATTACAGCAAACCACCAGATGGCGTGGATGGTACGTCACAATGACGAGAGTGTAAGAGAGGGGTATATAAGGAATGGTGGCAAAGAAGTAAAATTGTTCACAAACGCTGTGAAAGCCTTTCAGTGCAAAAACCGCATAGTTATGGCACAAAGGAGGCATTTGGATGATGTTTTACGTGGCAGAATTATCGGACGACTGGAATGTGGACGTACCCAGCTGGAAGTATCCGAGAAACTTGGAATCGCCCAGAGTGTCATCTCCAGGCTTTGGCAACGATTCCAAGATGATGGTAATGTGAGTAGACGTTACAGCACAGGTTGCCCCCGAGATACAATGCCGAATGAGGACCGTTATTTGATAGTTACTGCCAAAAGAAACAGACGGAGTACAGCATCAGACCTGTCTCGTCAGCTCTCTTCAGCTACCGGTACGACAGTTTAAAGGCAGACCGTGTACAGACGCTTAGGGCACATTGGTCTATATGCTCGTAGGCCTGTCAGATGTGTTCCACTTACCGCAACTCACTGTCGCCTGCGATTAACCTGGAGTAGAGAGCATGCATTGTGGACACCGCAACAGTGGTCTTGTGTGATGTTTTCCGACGAGTCCAGGTTTAGTTTGGAGTCTGATTCTCGCGAACATTCATCTGGAGAGCGCCAGGTACCCGTTACCACCAAGAGAACACCATTGAAAGACATCGTTACGGTGGTGCAGGATGGCTCGTTTGGGGAGGAATTATTCTTGGTTCCAGAACTGACCTGCATGTTCAGAGTGTAACGATGACAGGCCACATCTATCGGGATGTCATTCTGGAACAACATGTACGTTTGTTTCGGGGCGCCATGGGTGCTGAATTTGTGTTTATGGATGACAACGCCCGTCCTCACCGTGCAAACATTGTAGACGAATGCCTTCAATCGGAGGATATCACCCGTATGCATTGCCCAGCATACTCACCGGACTTGAATCCAATAGAGCACGTGTGGGATATGCTTGGCCGACGAATTGCAGCCCGTCAAGCCCCTCCCACCTGTCTACCGGAACTTCGGAGTGCATTGCTTGATGAGTGGTGTAATATTCCCCAAGATCAGATTGATCATTTGATACTCAGCATGCCTAGGCGTTGTCAGGCCTGTATTGCATCGTCCGGGAGACATACTCCGTATTAACCATCCTACTAACCATGTTATACTGTTTTTTGTAAATATGTTCTTTTTTGAAATTTGGTCAAGGGAGTAAAACTTGCAATTTTTATTAATTATGTCAAACATATAGCATCTTTTTTGCTCTTTACTTTTTGTTTAATAAATAGACTTTACAAATAAGTCAAATTTGTTTTGCTTCTTTCTCTTTCTTTGCCTGAATTTCATTATCCTTAATTTATGGACATGAGTGTATCTATCAATAGTTTCTGAAAATTGCAACAATTTTATGTAATAATGTTTATAGATTACGACAATGTTTGGCTCATCTTATGAAGAAGCATTATGTAATATTTTGAGACTTGTCAAATTTTTATCTTTTTCTTAAAACTATACATGTTATGAATGCTATTATTTTAAATAACCGAACATTAAGGATGAGCGAACCCTTTATCGAAGTACTTATATGATGAAATGTCGCCCAATATTACTTTACATATGTCAAAAAATGTGCGAACGTTTTCAATGCATTTTCAGTGGTGATAGGAAAATCCAGGAATACTACTGTAGTAAGTTTTCATGAGGGAGATCTTTTGAAAGATCAATTAAGGCCTTCTTAATTTCAAAATTCTCTGTTGTGCAGCATCTCGGAGGTTCATTGGTACGCATCTAGGTGTTAGGGAGCTTTTATTTCTATTTAGAATAAACTAATTTTTTAAAACCAGCTGATTTTAATAATAGGATCAGATGTACGATGTAAGACTTGAGGTATATGGGCTACGGAAATGTCCCACTTTTGTACCGTATACCACAAAATGAATTTTTAACATCATCACCATGTAATACGCCTTTAAGTCTCAATGCACATGTGGCACAATACAGTGTACACAGAAATAAAATACCTGCTGGTCAGTCTAAGTTTCTCCCTCCATCCCCCGCCAAAAAGAAAAAAATAATCAACCAAACGTTTAAGCAGAACAGCTGATCAGAATTATATTCTGTAATGCGTCGATATCAGGTTTGTGCATCTGGTAATAGGCATTGCGTTTTGCTAGTCAATGTAACATAAATAGGTGTAATACTGTAAAAATTCCTTTGAATAGTAAAGGTGAATAACGAACGTTAAAAGACAGCAAATCATTGCAACAGAAAAATATTGAATTGTTTTGATATTAAAAAATACTATAAGCAACTTTTTAAAATACACTTTCTAAATGTATGGGGTCAAAATGCCAAAAACTTAAACGCATGTATAGCTTTCTTACAATTATTAATACTTACAAGTCTTTTTGAAGTCGGTAAACAGCTTTCATTATAATATTAGCAACGTTAGTCCATTTTACAAGAGCGTCTTTTGATTTTTTATCCAAGAAGAACAATTCAAAAATTTCAGAAATATCCAACAAAAAGTCATCCGGAGAGTCAAATTCATTAAGAAAAATTTTGTCCAAATTGTTTATAAATTCCTTTTTGGCTTGAAGAAATTCGTAGTAAGTTTTCATGTAAGTTGAAGGATCACTTCTAATACCTTCCTTCAAGGTTTCTATAAGTTTACTTTCTAACTTCAAGAAACAGGGACGAAACCTAGGTAAAAATAGCAAGTATTACATTTACACTGTAAATAATTAATAAAGCTTTTTATTTGTAGTTTTCCTAAAGTATAAGACTGCTCCAACACTTTATGTTGTGTGAAAATTTTCGAATACTTTATTTTCTTATTTTATGTAACACGATTAGAACTCTATAACTGCTTTATTTTTGTTTCTGCGATAGCTAGAAGCCAAGTTATAGAAGCAATAGTGAACTGGAAATGAAGTATTTTGTACAGTATTAAAATCTTAACTCATTTTACTCATTCTATTACTCATTTTCTGAAAGTGTGTTTTCCGTGAATTTTCTCTGCGATAAATGTCATATCCCATGACGTTTTTAAGATATGGACTTAAAATATGGTGAAATCATTATTAGTTGTGTTCTGAAAAGCAGAATATTTTTATCTTTATTTATTTATAATATGACCATTTATTTTCTTCGAAAAACAGTATGCTGTTTTCAGGAAAAATAATGCACTTTCATGCAAACAGTGATATCTTCATAAAAAAACTTTCTCAAATATTTTGCTTTAACACAGATAAATATAGATATTATATAGTTATGTACTGTAAAATATAGTAAAAAAAATATGATTAGTTACAAGAAGAGCGCCGCGTAAATGCAATTTTTAAGTGAAATGTCACTTAAATTTGACAATACTTCAGAACTTGGTATAATTTTAATTAAAACTGCATTAAATGTTTTATTTTTATACCACCATTTTACTGAAAAACTTGGTTTTTACTTTTAAAAAAGTATTTCGAAAGTAGGTTCACACCTTAAACTCGTAAGTTATTTATTTATTTATTTATTTATTTGAGTGTGTGGTTGGTCTGTTTTTTTTTTTTTTTTTTTTTTTGTTTGTTTTTTTTTTCCAGTGAAAGGTGAGAAGGCAGATTAAATCGATTTCTGTGTCCTATCCCCATGTCTAAAATATTATACTTGTACAGAGGGAGAACGTCTAGTATTTCAGTTTCTTGCTTTGCTTGTCTTTAAACACTGCGAAGTATGTCCGTGTTAACAAAATTAGACTATACTGCAGTTGTTTAGTATATCACCTGAATAAAATAGTATGGGTAGGTTTTGAAGCAGCTCTTATGTAATTTCCAGCTGATTTTAGAGACAAAAAAAATCTCACACTTTTTGTTGCGGTAGACGTAAAATGGAAGTGAAAATTTAATGCTGTTCCTAACTAAAGTACAACTTACAGAGAGCTGAACTGAAGCTACATCAATATGTATGTGTTTTAAAACCTGCAGCTCTATGCTTATCACAGTGTTTAAGGGACATCTAAAAATATTTAGTGCACCAAAGTCCACTATCTGTCACCATTCTAGAGTTATATGAAACATGAAACCATCTTAATTCTTGACTCTAAACATTTACTTTCTACACGTAAAATTTACATGTGAACTAGCTGAAATATTTCTAATGAAAAACGTTGAACCATGATTTGGTGCTTAAACTGATTAAAGAACCAAATCATGTTTCGATGTTTTTCCATTGAAAGGTTGCAGCTAATTTAGCTCTATTCTATGGTAAAACATTGAACAATGTCTGTTAACAGTGTATTGTCTTTTTGGTGTGAACGGAATAAAAGTATTTTTTAAATTTTCGTTGTCTACATTCAGTTGAATGAGTGTGTGCATGTGTGTATGCGTTATGCTGTGTCAAGAATAAGATGGCAGCTTCTTCCAATACTCACTCATTTACAGTTTCCATCCTAAGCAGTATATTTTCATCAGGAAAAGCATCAAAGTCAAATTTTTCGTCTTTGTCAGTTTTTCGGGGAAAGCAGCGACTGTAAAGAAACAGATCACACGGAATTGTAAACTACTCTTGGAATGCAACTCTGTAACGCAGCAATTTGATATTATGAACTTGAAAAGTAGAAAAACCTTAAGTTAGGGCACAAACTCTTAAAACTGGCCTGTCTATGCCCATCTGTATGCAAGCTGTGCGCCATGCTTCCAAGGGATGAAAGGGGCAGGCTATTATAAAGATTTTCTTTCTGAGTTATTTAAAGGTAGACTAAAAAATTGTTAAGATTTAATTGTCATTTTGTCATTTTAGTATTTTGTAAGTGCTCTTTTACCTTGAATAAAGGGAAAATACTTCTTGGCAAGCGCGATGAATACACGAAGTACACGCGGCAATGTACTTCTTGGCAAGCTATGGAATTTCTGAATCATATAGCCAGACTTTAAGGAGTCTCTCAATGAGCTGTTGTTGTTGTTCATGATAAGCAAAATTTGAAAAAAAACTTTTTTAATCTGCCAATGAAGAAAAGTCAAGAAAATTAGTCCACATTAGAAAGAATTAATTGGACCTACTTATGTACTCCACCAAAAAAAAACGTTATTTGAAAATCACCAAAATTTGTCAGTTGTTTAATATTTCCAGCGTATGATGGCGTACAGAGTCTGCTAATTTGAATTTGTTAGTTGGAAGTTATTTTCTTAATAATTTGGCAAAATTGCCATTAGGTAAAGCGTTTTTGTTAACATTTAATGTCGCACTACTTAAAAATGGAGAAGCAAACGTGATCAAATCGGGAACAAATTTCATCTCTCCAATGACTAACCACAGAAATGTTCCTTTTTTTTTTTTTTTTTTTTGTATAGCGTTTCATCAGTGCGTTTTTTAAGGAACCATGATCCGAGGGATTAGACAGCAAGTTTCACAATTTTTTTTTTTTTTTACAATACTAATTAAAGTTAACAGAATTGAACCTAGAAATAACTTACACAGCTGCGCGAAACTTTTTCCACAGGCCCATTACAGAGCAAGGGCTTCGGCGAAAATCAAGAATTAAGAAATCAGCAAGATTTCAATCAATTCAAAGCAATTGGTCAGGAAGGTTCAGTTTTAAAGCAACTTTTCAGCAAACTCAAAATGAACTGATGAAAAACAACGAGAATTTTGCATTGTTTGCTACAATGCTTGTATAACAATAGATTTGTAACGTATTTGTTTTGTATTGTTTCAGTTGGTTGGTTTTAAATTATTGTTGCCCAAAATGCCATTGTTATGATGGATTTGAAACAAATGTCCCTGATCATATTACGTTAATTAGGTAAACCAATGTAGTAATCCGAATTCAATCCGTAACATCCAAAATAATGGACAATTTCTTTATCTATTATTATATCTTTAAGATGTCTGCCACGCTTTTTGGTAATCAAACAATACACGTAATAGTAAATCATTCAGCATTCAAGTTACTGATTAAAAGTGTTTTTGACGATTTCTTCACTAGAAAATCCCAGAATGGTTTAATGAACGCCACTAAGTGTTTAACTAGTGTAAATTTTTGAAAATTTACGAGAGGGAGTTCTGCTTAACATAGTCCTTTATTCCCTACCTTATTTTGAACATTTCTTCTATTTACATAGCTCCCTTATCTGTAATAGATAGATCTGTAAGAAAAAAACTGTATTACCCCCTTTTTAGGACACCCTGTAGATTGATATACGTTCAGTGGTTTCACTGATTTTACAGACTCTGTCATTTAATAAATCCGCACTTTTCCATTTTCAAGTGATTTACTATAAAACAACTTTTTCCTAAATTTAATTTTTTTCGACAAAAACAATAATTTCATTCGAATATTTATGAAAATAAATATCATGTACCATAATAAATTATTTAAGGGAAAAAAATATAAACATTTTCATAAAAATTATGGGTGTTCTCACTGAAATTCAATATATTTCATCTCTGTAGTTGTTGCACTGAATTTTTAATCACCATAGTACCATACCATTAAGACACTATTTCACTGAATAGAATCAAGAATAGTGGATTGAAGAGCAATCTTGTGTTCAAAAAATTATTGAACCGAGGAAGAACGAAGTAAAGTTTTCTCTTTACATTACAAACACTTTTCAATAAAGATTCAACAACAACTCGTTGCCATTCGAGGTAGCGGGAACTTTTTTATGTGTTTATTGATTTAATTGGGCTGCAAAATCCCCTTTTGTGTAATTCCACAGATTAATTCTGTCAGGTGTCCCTAAAATTGCCATTGACCGTAATGTAATGGAAATATTTTGAGTGTTCCTGTAGCAGAACTATAAATGATAAAGACACTTTTTTCGATGGAGAAATTCATTCTGTAACCCTTAACAGCATATATAACTTCTGAGTCGTTTGAGGCAGCCTAATACCTCTAAAATACGCTTTAATGAATTGCTGCCCATAGGGCGTAATGTATTTAAAATCTTTTGTGCGGCCCTGTCGATAAACTATCCGGTCGAACGGGACCGAAAGGGGAGGTTCTTGACTAGATGTTACAACAATCCTACATATAAAGTTTCAACTTTCTACGTCTAATAGTTTTCAGATATGCGAGTTTAATGAATTTCGGTCCATAAGCGTAATGTATTTCGAATCTTTTGGACAGCCCTGTAGATAAACTATCCAGGTAAACGCCAAATGTCGCCAAGCTTGGCGACTTTTGGCGTAGCTCTTGAGGGAGGCACGTGACTGTGGTCGGACCATTACCTAACTTATATGGTAGGACGGTATTGTGCTTGAAATGAATGAATGCCCCTAAAATTGCCATTGACCGTAATGAATTGGAAATCTTTTGAGTTTTCTGTAGCTGAACTTCTTTTAATGGACACTTCTTTTAATGAAGAAATTCATTTTGTAACTCTTAACAGCATATATCACTTCTGAGTGGTTTGAAATAGCCCAATACTTCTAAAATACTTTTTAATGAATTTCGGACCAAAGAGCGTAATGTATTTCGAATTTTTTGGACGGTCCTGTGGGTAAACTATCCAGTCGAATGGAACCGTAAGGGGAGGTTCTCAACTAGATGTTACAACAATCCTAAATATAAAGTTTCAACATTCTACGCCTAATAGTTTTTGAGATATGCGAGTTTAATGAATTTCGGCCCATTGAGCGTAATGTATTTCGAATGTTTTGGGCGGTCCTGTAGATAAACTATCCAATCGAATGGAACCAAAAGGGGAGGTGCACAACTATATGTTACAACTATCCAAAATATGAAGTTTCGACATTCTACGACCAATAGTTTTTGAGACATGCGAGTTTAATTACTTTCGGACCATAGAGCGTAATGTATTTCGAATCTTTTTGGCGGTCCTGTATAGAAACTATCCAGTCGATTGAGACCAAAAAGGGAGGTACACAACTAGATCATAGAAAAATTTCAACATTCTACGCCTAATAGTTTTTGAGATATGCGAGTTACATACATACGTACGTACGTACAGACGGCATCTAAAAACTGGCCAAAATAGACTCGCCGCTGGTCAAAATGAGTTGTAGACGCGTTTATAGGATCGTGCATGCTACCTTACGATTAGATGCATCGAAAAAATTCATAAAAGTAAATTTAGAGGTAGTCAAAATCGGTGTTTTCGTCGAAATTTGGCTCCAAAATTTTTCGGGATCACATTACTTCCTTATACTCCGTACAAGGAAATAAAAAAAGGATGGTGCTGTTGAGAAATTTTCCAAAGTAAAATGCATGGTCAGGATTTTTTTTTTTTTTTTAAGTTCCCGAAAAGTCTGGAAAAGTCAGGAAAATGACTCTCAGAGATTTAGTAGACGCCTGTTATGAGGCTATTCAGATAAGCAATTGAATTATGATAACCTTTATGAAATCATTACTTGGCCTGGCGACCGCTTTGTAAAGCCCCTTTGAAAACACGGTAAAGTACTTTGTAGGTCATGATAGAGGCCAAACTGAACGAATTTTTCGTGTAAAGTTATGAACTTTACCTCATTCTCTGTTTACTGTGAATAAAGTAAACTTGCGGGTTAATTTTCATAAATATTCTATAATATATAAAACTTTCCAGGTTAATTGATATCCATGCTGAGCTATCGTATTAATTCCATTTACCACAATGAAATGTTCATAAACGCTTTACATTTTGGAAAAATGGGAAAAATTAATAGGATTGATGAGAAGTTCACATTTAGATGAAGTAATTATTTTTTGCAAGCATAATCATTTATCGATATGAAGTTACAATTGACCTTCAAAATGTAGAATTCTAATATATAGTCTCATAATTGATATATATCATAATTGATATAGTCTCATATTTGATATATAGTCTCATAATTTTAACCCTTTAACGCGCAGTGTTCCAGCTCTGGGAACACCAAACTCTGACGTTTTGACTGTTGCCAGTCACGAAGAATAGATTTGATTTCTATAAAAATAGTTGCGGGTGACATAGCTGCACGAGAATCCTTTACTTTTTAGCAAGTCATTTCCCGTAACAAAATTGTCACGATTATTTTTAAACAGCGCTGACATCTGCTGAAAAATGGAAGAATGCGAGAACAGCTGGATAGATTGCCCAATGCTGAAAAAAGGGCAGCCGTTGCCATCGCTCGACTTAACTACCAGCAAGATGGCGTGTGATCGAAACGTTCATCGCGTGCCACAGATCTAGAGACCCTTTTTTGACGTGCCACAGCCAGCTGTCGTCAAAAAAGGGTCTCTAGATCTGTGGCACGAAGAATGTGGCACAAGAATTTTAAAAAAGTAAATGTTTCAGAATAAACATTTTTGGCAACATCTTATTATTTGAAATGAGAAATATCG
Source organism: Cheiracanthium punctorium (assembly GCA_038373885.1). Classification (NCBI taxonomy): domain Eukaryota; kingdom Metazoa; phylum Arthropoda; class Arachnida; order Araneae; family Cheiracanthiidae; genus Cheiracanthium; species Cheiracanthium punctorium. Next base: position 512,481 of record JAWZYV010012175.1, read on the forward strand.
TCTGCTACTTCTAAATTTATTCTTCTTTCAAAATGTCATATGTAAACAAGCTGTGGATTGAAGGATATGTTTTTGCGCTTTCCGAAGATTAATATTCTTATTCCACAATTCAAAAACGTTGTGAAAGGCATGGTATTAAAATTTCTAAGTGCAAAATAAGCAACAATATGAATCGGCAAGGTAAAAACCGTCAATCATTATTTCTACATGGAAAGAAGACTCAAACGAATATCCGAAAAAGGTACGTACTGTTTCAAATGTTTCTAAAGTGAAATCGCTGGTAACAAGAAAAAATCCGCCAACACAGAGATCGATTGCAAAGTCTTAAGATACATCTGTAGCAACAATAAATAAAATATTAAACCAAGATTTAGAACTTAAAAAAGCTAAACATAATATTAACCAGCTTTTGCTGAGACATGTGGCTCAACGCAAACTTCGAAAACTACCACTGCATTCCTTGAAAAAATGAAGACTGATACAGGTACCTTTTCAACATATTCCTGCGAAGTCCCCTGAAGTTTCACCTATGGACTATTGTGTCTTTGGTTTGTTAAAAAGAGCTCTTTCTAAACTCAAACTCACCACGATAGATGGACTCTGGAAAGTAGTGGAAGAGGAATGGAAAACAATACGCCTGTAAATTTTACGAAAAGCTCTTCTATCATGGAAATCACGATGCAGACTTATAGTCCAGAAAAAAAGCTATCAGATCGAACATTTAAAAAAATAGTCTTTACATTTTAAACATTAATTAAACGGTCCCGAAATCGTTCTAAAAATGTGTAAACACCCTCTGTAGTAATGCAGGATTAATTTGTTAGTTATAAGTAGGGATGGACGCGAGACGAAAAATAAGCGTCTCGCGTCTCGCAAAATAGCCTAAAAGCTTGTCTCGTCTCGCAAAAATCCCTATATCGTAATGTTAAAAATGTGTGTCTCGTCTCGCAAAAATGCTGTAAATCTCTGTCTCGTCTCACAAAAAGTCGTCTCGCGTCCATCCCTAGTTATAAGAGTGATATATATGATATTTGCATTACTAGAAATTCATCAAATTTCAATCTGTGAATCTGCAATATTTTTGTACAATATTTGTATTGTCTGAATATTACTAAGAATTAAAAATGATTTTGAAATCTTATTTTTTTCAATTTATCATCATCTTTTTCATTTGTAAAATAAAAAAACACTTGTCTATAAAATTTTGGGGCGCACTGTATATGCGCAGAAAATAATCAAAACAGATGCAATAACTTCAAAATCAAAACATTTTAAAAAGTTAATGTGTTATCTGTTTTATATTCATGTATTTTTATTTGCTGAATCTTAAGTTCTTTAAAAATTACTTTATGGTAATTTGAAATTAAATCAATTGATCTTTGGCACTGTATTTACAATATTTATTATAAGTGCTTAGTTAGTTAAGGGATGAGAAACTACGACGAAAAAAAATTTCATCACGGTGAAGATACAGGTTGATTAGTGTGACCAATTTTAAAAGCATTTAACTATTTATGGTAAATTTTAATCACTTCACCATCAGTTTTGTTTTAAAAATGAAACGTTTAAATTACCAATCGAACTATTTTTATAAGTGGGAGTAAATTATGACTCTGAAATTAGATCCTGAACCCCGAAACGAAATTTTAAAACTTTTGAAGGATGGTTGCTCAAATTCTATTATAAATATAAGCATTTAAAAATCAGAAAAGACTTTTTCTAATGAATTACTAACTAAACTTCGAAAAGTAATAAAATTTGGCTGGCGATTAAAAGATCCAGGGGGAAAATGTGGACGAAAGGAAGTCCTTCGTGAAAAAGAAAAAAAGTAGCTGAAAAGACTTCGCTGTAGAAAATCCTCTTCAAAAACTTTATAGAAACTACAGGTATCGCAATCAACAATTTTTCATCAGATGAAGAAAATTGGCTATAAAAAAGTGAAGAAACCAGTCTGTCATCAAATGTCTGCAAAGACCGTAGAAAAACGAAGAAGACGTTCTTGGCCTCTGTATTTAATGTTACGTAAAGTTAGATACAAAATATGGATAACTTCGGATGAAGCATTGTTTCATTTGTCATCCACACCTGGCAAAACGAAGGTACAATATATTTCACGCGAACAGCGTCACAAATATGCAGTTGTTCCGCAAAAGGCAAGTTGGCCCAGCTGGAGTGTCAGACAGAGACACCTCTTCTAGGAGCTCCGTGACCGAAACCGCTTGACGGGGATGGTTGTGGAAGGCTGCCGGGGGAAGCCGGCTAGCCGCAGCTGGCTGTGCCGGCACAGCCAGCTGTCGTCAAAAAAGGGATCTCTAGATCTGTGGCACGCGATGGACGTTTCGATCGTCCGTCGTCTTGCTGGTAGTTAAGTCGAGCGATGGCAACGGCTGCCCTTTTTTCAGCATTGGGAAAGGGTTGCGCATCAAAGGGTTAATGCACTCTTTTAATGTATTTTCCATCGAGTATAATCTCTTGATTTTTTTTTTTTACTTTCTTGTAGGAATCCAGATGCGGTTACGTGATACTGTTGATGGCATGCTACTGGGTCATAGAACCCATCCCTGTCCCCGCTACTTCGCTTCTGCCAGTCATTTTGTTTCCGCTGCTTGGCATACTGAGCACGAGCGAAGTAAGCTTGCAGTACATGAATGTAAGTAAGTATAACAGGAAAGACAAATTATGCCTAAGCGATTCATTACTAATAACTTTCGAGCTCACTCTTATTATGAGCATCAGATGCCCTACTACAATGCTATCGGAAAGTGTTCTATAGCGGATAAATCAATCTTTCTCTACTCATGACGTCGCATTCCGAAAGAACTTCTCGATGTGCTACTACGAAGCTGTCGAAACCAGTATTGGAAATATCGCTGCTTTTTCCCGACAAGGTAAATGCAGGCGAAAACCTTTTCTCGATATCCAGAAATACAAAGATTTATGGGTTTTATATTGTACTAGCTGCGTGCCCGTCCTTCGCACGGTAGGAAACGAAAAATTTCCTCACATGTGTAATTCGAATAATTCCAGTGATGTGGAATCTAAAAAAAGCAAAATTATTTCACTCTTGACTTAGAATTTGCGTCATATATGTAATAACCTGAGGTCATTGCAATATAATGACACACACACACAAAAAAAACTATGTCAGCGTCATTCGGTATCAAAAAAGTGAAAATGGATCGTTTGCAGTGAACTTCTCACTTTCAAAATGTCTTATTTCCGCAGACATGCTGTCTTTTAGGTTCACGTTTTAGCGTTAAATACCTCAGACACTACATGAAATGGACATTTTTTTTTAATTTTAAAAATACGTCACCCTATCTTGGAACCCTTTACAAAAAGAAAAGGGATAAGAGATAAGACTGCGCTATTTATAAAAGCTTTAAAATTGTTTTTCTCAGTTTAATTTTTCTTCTCGCAAATAAATCCCGTATTTATAAAAGGAAATCGAGCCAAGCAAAGAAATCGTCTGCTCGCGGGACCCGTTTTTATTTATTTTTTTCAACTGGCAATTTTAATCATTGTTACTGTATCCATGACAACCAAACCGCAAGATATCAAACCGAAATTAATAAGCAGGTGCTACGGAAATGAAAATCCTTCTTTACTTAAAAATTCGTAAAAATTCTCCTAATTTATATTTTTCCTCCGTTCTTCTTTTAAAAGTGGGTTAATTGTGTGCTCCGTCTTTTGCCGAAATATAAAAAAGTTATGACAGATAGAATTCAAGATGCAGCAGTTTTAAAAATATTTTACGAAAGTCAGCGTCAAATTTAATTTTATTTGAAAAATTCCCAAAAATCTGCAAATTATGTTACACAGTCCGAACAAACAGTTTTTAAAAGAAAATTTTCTGCTCTATACGATGATGTAACTACCGTTTTCTTGCGAGTGCAATTACCGGCGTTATTATGTATTACGCAAGAAAAATCGCTAAAAATCGGACAAAACATAAAATAAAACATTTTCTAATTCGAATTTCGAAAAAATCGCTTCGAGGTGGGTCGAGACCCGTCTTGGAGAATTTCCGTACAAAATTTGGTAGGTCTACGATCACCCGTTTCGGAGCTACGCGAGACACAGACAGACAGACAAACGGACAGTTTACACTCTGTTTTATTTATATAGATGTATTATGGAGTGTTAAGCCCTCGACAAAAGCTCTCCTTTCTCTGGAATGGCTGGCTGTCCCCCTCACCGCCGAAATACACCCCTTCCTTGATCGATGTCCCCCAGTCCCTCGGAGAATCATCAGAGACAATGCCCTCGAAGGAGAAATATCACAAAGAGGGGATGAAGCACTCTGTTTTGTTTGGTTGATCGATCCCAATTCCGATACTGTCGTAACAGGCGTAAACATTTTCACTTCTTTTTTATACGCCATGATCGTGGTAGAACGAAATTGAGGGTCACGGCTGTTTATCCGAAGAATTTGACTATCCATGAGTGAGATCTATCCGTCACTGATACACTCCAATAGCATGATGATAGGGCCCCTGAATACCCTACAATATAGTTACGCTGATTTTGTCACAATTTCGGGTAACAACTCCAAGATAAAACTTTTACTACCATTACTCCAAGAAGATTAAAAACGTAAGCACAAAAAGTGTAATAACATCTACACCGTTTGTACGATCTATTTGAAACCGTTTGTACGATCCGCTTGAAATGTTTCATAATTATGAATAAAAATATAGAAAAGGATCTGCACTTCTTTAAAAAATCTGAAAGCCAACCGTTCCCTCACTTTTAAGCGATATATTTCACTATTTTCAGCTCCATTTTATTTCCGAGAGTAAAAAAAAAGTGATTCAGTTGGGTGACAAAATTAGCTGTCGCAATTGGTATGACGTCATATTGAAGTCACAGTCATCAGGCTTTGAAATGAAAATTTCGACTCCAACTCGTTTAAATAGTTTTTTCAGATAGCACAGTTTAATTTTTTTTTTGTCATTAAAATGATATCGTCTGTATAAAGGCATCGATATAAGAGGGTCTGTTTACACAAAACGAAATCATTGGAATGCGAAAAGTTTCCGCACTTTTCCAGAAGAGACTGAAATTTGATTTGAGTATATAATAAAAATTGAATATGAAGTTATTTATGCTGGGTGGTCGAAGATTAAATGTATTGCAGATATATTTTCATCAATTTTTATTAATTTATTTATTTTGCGCCCGTTGTAATTGCCTCCACAACGGGCTTTGACTTCTAGTACAGCTGTACTCATCACTGACTCGCTGATTGTAAAATGGCGCTAACTAGCATTGCATGCACAGCAAGGAAGATTGAATTCGTAAGGAAGCTAATGACAGCCGAGAGGTCTGGTGCGACATGGCTAAGCTCTGGTTGCCCAAAGAAAGCGTTCGTCCTGAACTCACTTCTTGATAGTAGTTCACTATGTATACAGGGTTTCCCCAAAACACTGACCTAAGTTTTTATTCCTTAAATATTCATCACTGGCATATAGGATAAATTATGAAGTAACGTAAAAAAATCTGGAGTGACTCCACTCGACTTTCTGAACACTTAGGATTAAGATCATTACCAAGTATTTAAATAAATTTTAATCGATCAATAATTCATACATATATACCAAATGGAAGCTCAATCGAATGCGCCGTTTAAACGCTAGCACACTTTCAAGAATTTCTCCCCATATGCCATAAAGTAAAAGAAGTCTTTGTCGTAGCCCTGTAGAAAAACTATTAAGTACTATACACATCAAAATCAAAACCGGTCTTAGGATAGTGGTTCCTAACATATATACCCAATTTGAGCTCAATCGGATGCACCGTTTAGGAGCTATCGTGTTCACTCACATACACACACACATACATACATACATCTCGTAAAAATAGCATAAATGAATTCAGAAGACCTCAAAACGTGTCAATACACCAAAATCTCGAACTCGAATTTTTTCATGATTACAATACTTTCCTTACATGGTACATGTTCATGAAAGTAAAAAGGTAGGAGAGAGTCGGGAGAGGTGGGATAATGAGAGGAATGGGACACATCAATATACTCTTCGACAAGTCGTAGTACTAGTTAACAGATTTCCATGCAACAAAATGCAACTTTTAATTATTTGACTCGAAGATTGCGAATTTTATCTTAATTAAATCGCCAGAAGAGCAGGTCGCCCCAAAAATGCATTACAGTATTTATGAAAGTGAAGTACAGTTAGATTATGCCAGACGAAAATTGTAAAACAATTTTAGAAGCCGCTTTCACCTCCAGAGAATTGTTAAATGGAACAAGAAAGACAAATACGGTACACTCATGGATTATGTTGCACATTCTGATGTAATGGAACGAGGAAGGCAAATAAGGTTCATGCAGAGATTACGATACACTTTCCAACGTAATGAAACAAGGAAGACAAATAGGGCCGGCGTATGAACAATAAGGAAATTTCCAACGTAAAGAAACAAGAAAGACAAATAGGGCTGAAGCATTGATAATGATACGTTGTTAATATATAGTAACACTTTAGTGGTGTTTAAAACATAGAAATGTTTCAGATTTTCTTTCTTTCTTTTTTTTTTTGAATTGGTACTTTTGTTCTGTTGGGAATATTCCTTTACATCATTTGGATTCTTCGGAATCCGATGTGCGTGCAAATCTATAATAAAAGGTGTGCTGAAATTGCTTTATGAATAGATCAGTAATTGAAACAATGGTGTGATGTGGAATCAAAATCTTTTAAAACCGGACAATGCATTCTGAAACAATAAATTGCCTCTCTCTCTATCTCTCTCACGAACATTGTTCGAAAGATATTCTAGCTACGCTCCATGGATTCTTTGAAACTACTATTCGTGACAGTTCTTCAGTAATTTTATCCCTTGTGTGAGAGGAAATATTTATTAGAAATGTCACTTTCGACTTCGTCTTTCACACAACTGTAATCGGCACTTTTTGGCATATTATTCTGTAATCTCACTTTTTTTTATTTATATAAATTTCTGCCACACGTAAGCTGTTGCGACACACAATCACGTTCCTTACAGTATTTTATAGAAATCTTTTGTTTCGAGAAAAATTTTCCTCTCTCTGTCTCCTAAAAGAATTCTTTTAAAAAAGTTATTAAACCATACTGAAAAAAAAAGGTTTTAATAAAACATTTTCAGTAAAATAATGAATGTTTGGCCAATATAATCATTTGGGAGGTGCCAAAGGGTCACTCATTTTCATTTGCTAAAACATTAACCCTTCGTTAGGCGCGTGGACTGGTATACTCACTCGTAGACCAGATAGACCATGATCGTAGACCAGGTATACTCACTCAAAAAATATTCGAGTAATAGTCAAATTTCCTATTTTAGTTTTGTAAAGAAATTATATTTTTGAAGAAACACAAAATTAGAAAGAAACAAAAAGAATTATTATATGATATCATTCCCTTTTACGGAGAATAATATTTTAAATATCAATCGGACATAAGTATTCGAGCATAAGTCAAATTTCCTTTCTTTTGAGAGACAGTATCTGGTCTACGATCTTAAGCCACACACCTAACGCCTAACGGGGTTCCCCATGCTTGCTTAATCGGGCTCTGTCTTCCACCGCCAGCCATGGGCGTCCCTTTAAATATTTCTAGAAGCGGAAGTTTTTGCACATGAAAAGAATGCACATCTTAGACTTTCAAGCATTTTAGTATTAAACAGTGGCTTAAGAACGATTATTTTTCGGAGTGGACCAAAATAGAGCTGAAGAGTCGAGTATTTTTGTATAATAATGGAACCAAAATGTGCGTAGTAAATAACAACTTGTTTAAATATTCCTTTTTTTTTAATTGCATAAAATCAGTGAATACATTCTATAATTTTCATTTTCCGAAGCTGAAAATATAAATTACTGACGTTTAAATTTAATTTGCATTTTTTTTTACTGTTGTTTTCTTTCGAAAAAAAAAAAAACAAGAATAAATTGCAATCGTGAGGAACCTAAGTTTCCAATGTCCACCCCCAGCGTACGCCACTGATACTAAAATAATACACAAAAGTTGCTGTTTGTTATGTCCTTTGGCTAACCCCGTAGCGACGCCCGATTCTTCAGATAGGACGGCAATAGAAGTCGAAATAAATGCATTTTTAAAATAATTGTGTGCCTTCTTGATAAAAGCTGTCTTTGCTGACTTCTCACGATATGAATATCGTATGTCTTCGGCTCCGCAAATTATCAGTGGCTCAGTACATTCGATACGGAAAAACAACTAGGTAGACGGGTCTAGTGGCCCCAAGGCTGAAAAACTGCATATTTATCTGCCTATCCAATTGTTATTCTATATCAATGGCCACAACACCTTTAGCATTGAAGTCACCAACCGTGATCTCCTCAAACAAGGCCTGCTGGCTTAAGGAATGAGTCATCCTATGTAGGCACATGTAGGCGTAAATTGAAAATTTGTGCAACAAAATTAAGATTCTGGTCATCATTTTATCAAATTTATCATTACCTTAGTAAATCTTTGGAACAATAGTTAAAATCATAGATATATATAATTAAACTGGAGCTGCAATCACCATTTCTAAACAAATTTTTTGTGTAATATTCAATCAATAACCATTAATAAATCGAGATAAATTTAAAAAAACAATAAATTTTATAAAATGGTGATGAGCAACCAGAATCATAATATATAATTAAACTGGAGCTGCAATCACCATTTCTAAACAAATTTTTTGTGTAATATTCAATCAATAACCATTAATAAATCGAGATAAATTTTAAAAAACAATAAATTTTATAAAATGGTGATGAGCAACCAGAATCATAATATATACAAATCTTCATTTTACGCCTGCATTCAGCCGATGTAGGGCAACTCATTCTTGACCTTTTAACGTGCGGTGTCCTCGCTGTGAGGTCATAACTCTGACATTCTGGCTGTTGTGATTCACGAAGAATAAATTTGATTTCAATTGAATACCCAAGAAGGACATCTAGATGGACAGCCCAGTTCCGAAAAAGTGCAGGCGTTGCTGTGTCAAAAATGTTCTTCAGCTCTGTAACTCGCACTGGCCGATTCTATTGGCCGCCATCTTGCTTGTAGTTAAATCGTGCGATGGCAACGGCTGCACTTTTTTCGACATTAGGAAATGCTTGCGCATCAAAGGGTTAAAGCCAGCAAGCCTTTTTTGCGAAGGTCACGTTCAGGCACGGCACTCACTACAAAATCAGAAAGGATTTTCCTTTAATTTTCATTACATGCCATTTTAATGAATGTTCTCTTTATAACTTTGGTATTTATTGCAGAGTGCAATGATGATGTTTCTAGGGGGCCTGTTTACGGCGATAGCCGTCGAAGAGTGCAATCTCCACCACAGAATTGCTCTAAATGTGCTCAGAAGACTCAGAATGACCGTACCCTGGTAAGTCCTATTAACTGGATGCCCCAAAAAACTAATACTAAAAACTTTTTTAAACAGAAATGCTTTTACGGGAATTAACATGGAAGGACGTACTAATAAGCAAAGATATTCACTTTCCGACTTCCAAGGGAAATGTGAACAGAGGGCAGGCCCGGACTAGCAAGGTCGGATGGTCGGCGATTGTCGACCCCCCCCCCCCCGAAAAAAAAAGCGATATACAGTGGTCGCCGCTTATTCCGATGAAAATCAGCATGAACAGAACGAAATGGCCAAATTGCATTGGTTTTCCGCCAGTTACCTCGGTAGTCGCTTTATCTGGCCAGGTAATCTTTAGGCATTAGGTAAATTTTCGACGTAATTAGCCTTTTAGGGCGAAGTAACAGCCAGTCACAGATGACTCATATTTGTGTGGAGGTGTGATGGTAATTCAATCAAAACAATTGTTAATACACCTAACAGAATTTTTAATAAAAATAATGATCAATCCTACACCCGGAACCAATGAGACACCTGATGGTGACGACGACGACGATGTGCACCCGAACTGCGTACGTGTCGCAAAAATAGATTTGCTAAGAGCTATAAACACTTTACTTGGAGCATTTGTGAAGTAATAATTTGTGACGTAAATAATCACCTCTTTTCAACATGAAGTTCAATTCAATTTGCTATGCCCCTAAAACATCATTTGATTTCGGATTTCCCACAAGAAGTTGTTCTTCATTTATTTCTTTCTTATTTTTATAAATGTACATATGTATTTTCCATTTGTTCATTTGTTTATTCTTAAATAAATATATTCATACGGTAAACTATTGACTAATATAGTTCACATATTTTGATTTAATTTACTGATTTATTTTCTTACTTTGGTTCTGCCGTTTATTTCGGGTATTCCGGCCAGTTTCAATCCTCCCGATGGGACCGTAATAAGCAGAGACCACTGTACTACTTTATAATTAGAGTAATTTTATTATTTACGAGCTGAAGTACCCGTCCTTCGAACTGGAATAAATCGAAGTGAAGAAAATCGAAATTTCATTATTTTATATTATTCCAGAAGCTTTAAATAATTAATTCATCTAACAAATAACATTGCGTCGCAACAAACTTTTACTTTTAAAACAATTTTTTTAAAAAAATTGACTCATTATATAGCTTGAGATGAAAAACTCAAAACAATTTAAGGTTGCCTAAAACTACATTAATTGGCAAACCAAAATAAATAAAAATGTAACGGAATGCTGTACTTACATGTTTTTCCAAATCGCCATTTTAATTCAAAATTACAGTTGCCACATAAATACAAAAAAATAGTCATAGTAAATGCATATGATTAATTAGCACCACCTAGGCGAGAGTCGGGGCGTTAAAGTAAGAATCAACCCAAGAAAAACAAACATGGCACACTCATGGAAATTGCTGCATATTGGAAGCAATATTTAAATTGATGAAGTATTGTTGTAATACACTTGTCGAAGATTGTTAAACAGTATTGGTAGGCAATTTTAATAGATATTTCAACTCTGCAAAGTGATTTATGGAACAAGAAAGACAAACACAGCGCACTAATGGATTATGATGCACATTCCAAACAGTACTTAAAAAGGTGAAGTATATTTAGAATATGCTTGAAGACTGTAAAATAGTTTTAGCAGATAATTTTAAGATAGATTTCGATTCCAAAGATGGGTTTAATGAAACAAGGAAGAAAAATACGGCGCACTCATGAATAATGATGCACTTTCCAACTTAATGGAATAAGGAAGAAAAATAGGGACGACGCATAAATTATGACGCGCTTTTAATATATAGAACTTTAGTGCGTATTTAAAATATGAAAGTGTTTCAGATTTCCTTCCTCTTTTTTCATTCATACTTAAAATTAACAATAGCAAAATATCTCAGTAACAATTTTTTATGTAAAAACTTATTCTGATTCTGACTCGTCAGAAATGCCTATGTCAAAATTGAATTCTAATTCTTCATTATTTTCTTTTTGTTTTGATTCTCTTAGTACATCCTCAAATTGTAAGGGGGTTGTGTACCCCCTTACAATTTGAGGGTGGCATTTGAGGGTGGCTTCAAATAGCCATCCATAAACCAACCACAATCTTCGCGATTTAGTTTGACGCGCATTCATCAACTGCGTGCAGCCACATTGAATTTACATAGATTGGGCGCAAAATTTGATATAGCTGTTGGTATTTAACCGCACTTGAATACAGTATTTGTACTTTTTTAAGAAGAAGTCGCTGCATTTGTCTGTCGCAAGGAGTTGCGCGCGACGCTTCTCTGTTACTCTAATCGCCGCTGTGCAAATATTGCATCTAAAATCTAGGCAACCATGGATTCAGCCAACGTTTTGATAAGGCAACCTAATACGGTTGGATTGGGAATAAAATAACCTTTCATTTTATATATAATTCGATTAAATAACAGATGAGGGTATATTAACAACTTTTATTCACCTGTTTATCCCTCCGAGCGGCCTGGAGTTTGCCTAGTGATAACTTCAAAAAAGTTCCAGTGTATGGGATCTTTATCTCTCGAAAATGCACAAAAAAACCTGCTTCCCCCCATTTCCGCATGGAAGGCGTGGGGAACAAGGTAATTAACAAACTGCCGACGTGACAGCCTACCTACCGCCTGATAAATTACTTTGTATTGTAGGAGCACATGTCCGGTGAATCTGACCAACTGGTCTCCCTCACCTCTTCCCCCCCTAAATACTCGGGAATCTACGCAACGTTGTAGGAAACCAAAGTTCTTTTCTCGGTGGCTTACATGTACACTCACCCAGAGCCAGATTTTTGTCTGATGAAGATTGGAAAAAGAGATATTTTGTTTTTTGCCCCCTCTCATAATGAGCAGGTAGTGAGAGTGACGCTTGTGCTCTAAAAATAGTAAAATTAGAGATTATCATTTTACTATACTTCTTTATCTGAAAAATTTCTTTATAAAGTTTTAATAGAAATGAACGAAAAATAATATATCTAATGGGCCCCTTTCAAGATGAGGCCCTGGACACAGCCCTGATTTGCTCATGCGATAAGACCCCGTGTACATATTTTCAATAAAGTGCCCAATGTCAGATATATCCCATTCACCTGAACCTTATATAAGACGCTGTCCTTCATAAAATGTGCAAAGTGTTCCATATAATTATTATTATTTCTTATAATTTTTTCGAACTGTGCATTTTTTCATAAAAGTTTATACAGTTAGTTAGGAAAGAGAAATAGGAAATTTGGCTGTCACTCGATCATTTTTGAAGTTATGCAAAAAAAATATGACAGTTAAAAAGAGAGAGAGAGAGAGAGAGAGTATAATGTACTCGAGTGTAGGGTAATAAAGCTTTCATTTAACACTAGAAGCGCCAGAGCAGTCATTTTGACTGTTTTCGCCATTTTATCTTGAATTCCTAAAAGACCCTTTACTTTAGGAAGTCATAATTTTTTGAATTCTCCTAAAAAATCTTGAAAATTATTGGCACTGAATATGCATTGAATGAAAATAAAATTAATGGAAATATTTTTATGTATACCTAGAAGCGCCACAAGCAGTCAAATTGACTGCTTGTGAAATTGAGTTTATTCATCGTACTCTATCACGCAGAAAAAATCTTATCATGAAGAAACATTTCCCTTACATATTCCTTTATTCACTATTTCTCTAATCCATGAAATACTTGTCATTTTCCGCCCCCTTCCCCAGCCCCCCTCCATTAAAAAAAAACATTGTCCCGTAATCGTTTTCGAGATACCATGGAAAATCTAAGATTAATTTTTAAGTCAAACAGGAGTCAACATTTAGAAACTGATAAGTTTGCTATGTTTTCAGATATCTGGAACAAATTTATAGAAATCTGTGCTCTTTCTTATAAGCCAGGAGAAAATCTGGTTTTGGATGAACAACTATTTCCATCAAAAGTTTGGTGCAAGTTTATTCAATGTATGCCGAATAAACCAAATAAATTTGGTATAAAATTTTGGATGCTAATTGATGTTGATTTGTTGAAAGTTTATTGCAATGCTTTTCCATACCTTGGAAAGGATAACGCAAGAAATGAAAACGAAAGCCTTCCTGAAAATATAGTAATGCGCCATCTGAGCCCTTATGTGAATAAAGGTAGAAATATGACAGTGGGCAACTATTTTTCCTCGCTTTCATTAGCTAAAAAGCTTAAAATGAAGAATACAAGTTTTGTGGGGACAGTAAGAAGACATCGAAAAGAAATTCCGCATGAGATCAGGAAATCAAAAGCTCAGTTTCACGAAACACTTTTACTGAAAAATGGAGACACTACACTGACATTGTATCAGGGTAAAAAGAATAAAAATGTCCTGCTTCTAAGTACCTTGCATACAGATGTAAATGTAAAGTTACAAACTGTGAAAAAACTTCCAGAAACAGAATTCTACAACAAAACCAAATGTGGAGTCGACATTATTGACCAAATGACACGTAAATATTCTGTGCAGGCTGCTTCCCGTAGATGGCCCGTGCATATTTTCTATAATATGCTGGATTTGGCAGGAACTAATGCCTGCATTATCTACCGAGAAATGAGTAGTAAATCTATAAGACATAACTCTCTTTTTCAATTGGCAGCAGAATTGAGAGCGAGTCACTTGAAGAAAAAGACAAGTGCACAACTGCCCTCAGAAATTTCGAACACTACTAACAAAAACTCTCAAAAAAGAGACGGCAGTGCCAAATTGGATTTTGTTAGAGCAACGAAACAAGTGATATGTGCCAGAAATGTTCAAATTTCATATGTGGTAAATTCACTTCCAGCATTGAAAAAATTCTAATATGTAAAAATTGCGAATAGCATTAAAATGAGTTTTATTAAAAAGCAAGTAAAAATATTTTTTGTAGCATGTATTTTAACAAGAATCAACATTTTATTCTTTAAAAAAGCTTTTAAAAATACCATAAAATTTTTGTATTTAAATAAATGTACAAAATTGTTTGAGCAGTCAATTTGACTGCTGCTGGCGCTTCTAGGTAGAAAGAAAGTGCGGTGCTTCTAGTGTTAAATTATCTCAAGCGTACGAGAAAAATAAAAATTAAAAATTCTTCGATGTTTCATTTAAAGGACTTGTTTAGTAAATTTGTTAAATGAAATATCTATATTAATCTTTGTTAGATAATAAACGTTTTCAAAGACCTTTATTTATGTTCTGCATATGCGAAAAAATTCCAAGAAAAATTAAGAGCACGAATCTGAGAAAGTAACACACTAGGATTCATGCCATCTGAGATTTTTACCAAAAAATTCCCAGTTGTTATTAATCTTATTAATGTAGCAAATCCAGAATATTTTGTCTCAAAGTGAAGTTGTTCATCTTTTATGGCCCACTAAAAAAGCAGACCCGTAGCCAGATTTTCTATTCAGAGGGGCACCCTCTTTTTTTCAGGGAGGGGCACCCTAACGTAAGTGGGGTGGCATCCTATATTTTTTTGAATGATAACATTTTTATCTATATTTCTCTTCATTAAATAATAGCATAAGTTTATAATTAAATAAATTCTGAAAAGTCCAAACGGCTTCCAAGAAGTAAAAGTTCCTTGGCTTAAACAGAATGGATTTAAAGTTGTCATCTTTGGATAATATTTGGAAGATGAGAACACAAAACAAAAATGACAGAGTATTACAAAGAAAAACTTTGTATATATAAAACTTTGATATAAAACTTTTATAACTTTAGCTTATATACAACAATTTTTCAAAGCATCTGCATTAAACTTTTTTTTATGTGAAATTTTCTAGGGGGAGTGGGGCTCAGCCCCACCTGGCACCCCTTTGGCTACGGGCCTGTAAAAAAGTCCGTGCAGCACACAAAAGTGGGCGTTTTTCTCAGACATAGAAATGCTGTGGTCAAAAACTCTTTGGGGACAACTTGCCATGATATTTATTTCACATCTATAATGTTAGACGATAGAACTTCATGAAATATATGAGAAATCTGTGGCAGGTTATCGACGCAAAGTCACTGAAGGTCACAAAAACACACTTTTTTTTTTTTTTGGTCATTTTTAAGGCTTAACCATAGCTTGCACCTTCAAGTTTCTAAGGCAAAAGAGGTGTCCTTTGAAAGACATGTATTACAACTTATAAAAAAATGCATGTATAGTTGACGCAAGTTGAATGCGCTTTTAGATTTATAAGACCAAAATCTGAAAATTTTCGATTTTGACTGAAATTTGAAGTTTCATAAATTCTTGCGGCAGAAGTTTATTGAAAGTAATTCTTTTGGATCGTTATTATGTGAATATATTGTATAATTTGAATGCTCAGCGCTTATACCAAGTTTTGCGCGCAAGATTAGGACCCACTGGCGCATTGACTTAAATTGAATTAAATGAATTTAATTCAATTTAAATTATCTATATTTAATAATTTTAGCGACTTAAATTGCTAAATTTAAGCAGGGCCTGATTATGACCAACAGGGGCCCCGGACATTGATGAATTTTGGGGGCCCCATCCATGAATTTTTTTTTATTTTTCAAAAAATTTTGATATAAAAGAAAACTATTTCAGAACATTTGAAATTGGGGGCCCTTTACAAAGTCCCGATTTTCCCATGCGATAATAAGGCTCTGAATTTTAGTATTTTTGGGGAAACGGGTGGATTTTCAAAATTTTAAGGTCGCCTACGTCTTCTCTCTATCATTTTGCGCATCTTTATGCAGTTAGAGGGAGTAATCAAAAGCGAAACGCTGTTAATTTGTCAACGGTAATGGTTAAAAAAACATGAGTACAAATTTTTGTCAATTTTAAATGTATGACGTACAACTGGAGCCATTCCCACATGCAATCCAAAAAAAAAAGTCCTTCGGAATTGGACCACTGAAATGCTTAATATATATTAATCCTTATATCAATGCTTTATTTAGGCGAAAAGAATTTATTAGTTTTAATATTCTTAAAAGAAGTAGAAGTTTAATAATTTCGAGAAGCTATTTCAAACGATTTAAAATCGCAAAAATTTGCAAACTATTTAGATTATGACATATAATTTGTTAGAGTTAACCTTTTAACTCATTTGGAACGCTTTCCTTCTTAGAAAAAGTCTGCATTTTAAATTAAGCCTTTCTGCTTAATAATTTGATTTTTTTTTTTTTTTTAAGCCGAATACTGACAGCTTAGCAGTACGGGACTGATTTATAGCTGTTATGCCAGACTTGGGGATCGTCGAGAATCTTTTTTTCCCTACAATTTACACTCTTAAAAAAAAAAAAAATCAGTTGATTACCAAGAAATCTCTAGAAACAATGATTCCATTACTTGGAAAGTATTGTAATCATGAAAAAATTCGACTTCGAGACTTTGATGTATTTACACGTTTTGAGGTCTTCTGAATTCATTTATGCTGTTTTTACGAGATGTGTGTTTGTGTGTTTGTGTGTGTGTGTGTGTGTGTGTGTGTGTGTGTGTGTGTGTGTGTGTGTGTGTGTGTGTGTGGGTGTGTGTGTGTGTGTGTGTGTGTGTGTGTGTGTGTGTGTGCGGTGTGCGCGGTGTGTGTGTGTGTGAAACGGATCGTTCGATTGAGCTCAAATTGGACATACATGTTATAAACCACCGTCGCAAGACCGGTATTGATTTTTGTGTATATAGGACTTATAGTTTTTCTACAGGGCTACGACAAAGATTTCTTTGACATTATAGTATATGGGGAGAAAGTCTTGAAAGTATGCTAGCGTTTAAATGGTGCATTCGATTGAGTTTCAATTTGGTATATATGTTTAAATTATTCATCGATTAAAATTTATTTAAATGCTTGGTAATGATCTAATCGTAAGTCTTCGGTAAGTCGAGTGGAGGCACTCCATATTTTTTTACTATGATGCCATAACTTTTCTTAGTATTACTACTAAATAAAGCCGTGTTTGCCAATTGATTTACATTACTTTATTTAGCAGCAATACTAAGAAAAGTTATAGCATCTTTGTTTCAAATAGATTTCTTAGTAATCCACAAAATTTTTTTTAGTGTAGGGCATCACCCAAAAGGATGTTATTTTCGGATCCGCAACTTTCGTCCGTATACAAGCCTATATACAGCTAGAGGAGCTGCGGACCCACAGATTTATCGTTCGCGTTTGCGCCATGTACATATAGCGGTTTTTGGTCAGCCGAGATGTGAAAACGAATCCTTTCACTTTCTGCACACCAGGTTATTACAACTCCTTAAAAATTTATTTTAGGATGAATAGGAAAAATTAAATTACTTAATTAACTAAAACATTTTTCTAATTTATGTGTATTGAAAGAAGAAAGGGTTGTCACCCGATCGTTAACACTGCCAATATAGCTTTTGGGTCATCGTGAGACAATTGAGCTAGCTATGACAGCATATTTTAATATCCATAACGCTAGGTTCGAGTAAAAGTTTTCTGCATTTTTTCAGTTTCCGTATAGCTGGAATAATTTAAAATGCATGTGTAAAAAAAAAAAATCATTACTTTCTTCGTCGTGAAGAACTGATACGCAGCTAGTTATAACATGTTATGTATATGTAAAAATAAATTGCTTGAAATTAAAATTAAACATTTAATAATTTTGCGATTTCTCAAAATAATCAAACGAAAATCCCCACCTCTCTCTCCATGTATTTATATATCATGGCTTTGATTTGCAACAGCGCTTCGATATGAACTTCATATTTTAAACAATTACACTAAAATTAATCTTTATTTTTAAATTTAGCTAATTGGAAATTTTATTTATTTACTTTTTCGTCTATTTGGCAGCTTAGTTTAACCAATTGTTAAAGTAATCTCTATTCCCGTGTGATGAGCGGGTACATCAGCTAATATAGAATAAAAATAGAAATTAAAATTCGTATTGTTCAATTAAAAGCAGCAATAATAAAATAATAAATCGATGACAAACTGACGCTTCCTATGTGATCCGGTATAAATTTAAATGCCTCGAAATCTAAGATGAAAATTTTGGCTTTATACAAATTGTTCTATTTCTGTGTATTTCTTTACGTAACAATTTCTTTAATTCTTTACAGGTTGAAAAGTTTTTCTAGCATATATACATATTTACATAAATGAACTGACACACACACACCACATAACACCAAAACAACAACAAAAGATCTTGCAGTTCAATGGTAAAACTAAGACAGTGGAGGATCCTGAAAAGTTTCAACGGCAGGAGGCAATATACGAGAAATTTTGTAAGAAAAATGGATCTTCTTAAATTTAAAATTTTGATTAAATAATTCTTATCGTCTGAAACCAGGTTTAGGATGGTTGCTCTCATCATTCATTATTGAAAAGACGTTTTTGAGAAGATTCCTCTTCTATTACATGTGTAATTTCTTAGCGTGGATCTTTGAACACTCCGCTAAACCGGCAGATTATTCAAAGACTCATGCTAGGTGAGCAGGGAAACCACACAGATCATAGAGTGTAATGTAGTGCATTTATTGTAAGCCTGCACTCAGGGTATTTGCCAAGTCGGAATGCCTTGGTCGGAGGATTTTTTCAGGTGTTCTTCCGCGACTTCACGAGACATCTAACGAAACCGCCCGAAACCCTAGACCGTTAGATCGACTGCCCCGCGGTAGTCCAGAACCCTCGACTTTTACTCTTCAACCGTCTACTATTTTCAGTCCCTTGTGCAATGGGCCATGGTAGGACCGAGACCCACAGATCATCACCACTGAATCCAACTGGGATTTAATTTTATTTTATCTTAGACCACTGTTCTTTTCAACTAGTTATTTTAATTTTGTTTTAATCTTTAGGACGGAATACAGCTTTACTGATAAATTTGATCGCGCATTTAATCGTGTTACTTTTCTAGTAAAATCAAACTGAAACATCAATAACTGAGGACTAGTTTACAGCAATACAGTCTGGACACATACTCAACTTTCCTCACTATTTTTAGGAGGGCCCAGTGTCACTTTGCTTAAATATTCACCTTACATTTCATTGTTTACATGAAAAATACTATAAGGACGTTTTGGCTTCTAACTATGTTTCAAGAATATTATTTTTATCATTCCAATTTTAATGAACTAACGCATTATGTAGAAGTTGTCTTTACTTTATTTTATAACACCAGGCAGCTTCTACATAATGCATTAGTTCATTAAAATTGGAATGGGAAAAATAATAGTCCGGAAACACAGTTGGTTGCCAAAACGTCCTTATAGTAAGTATTATTGATGTAAACAATGAAATATAAGATAAACATTTAACCTAAGTGACATTGGACTCTGCTAAAAATAGTGAGGGAAGTTGAGTACGTGTTCCGACTGTCTTGTAATTTAGTCCTCTGTTATTGACGTTTGATTTTCATTTTACTGGAAACTTAACGCGATTAAATGCGCAATTAAATGAAGCTGAAAATAGCAAAAAATCGCTTAAAAATGAGAGAACAGGTGGATTTTCAGATTTTTAAAATAGCGCAGATCGTTTTTATATATTTTTTACATAATCATGAAAATTTTCAAGCCGATCGCACGAACTGTGTGAATTTCATTAAATTTTTACACAGTAACTTTTTAATCTGTTTGTATTAATGACGGTAAAAGTTTTGTTTGGAAGTGGCCGGACCGGATTTGTTAGCGAGTGAGTCCCGTATCAGCGTTACTATATAATAGGATAATTACAGAGTTAATATTTATACAGGAGTGTTTTATGACATGTAAATTTGTATTAATTTAAATAATAATATGCACTACATTTCTTTAAAGCCCCTCTTCATCCGTAAGCATGTGTGCCCAAGACCCCATATATGTTAAATCGGTCTCTTCTAATAAAATATTTTTTTTTTTTTTTATGCCAACCGTTTTGTTGTATTCGAGGCAACACCTTTTCCTTTTCAGGTAACATTTGAAAGAAGTAAAATATTTACTCAAAATTTGTTATTTTAATTAAACATTTAAAATTATTATAAGTGAAAAAGTATCCTGGAGGTCTTTGAAAAATACGAAATATTCAAACTTATTTCCCGTGCCCAACCATGCTAGGAGAAGGGATCATAGAAGGACTCCGGCTCAAAAGATTACTTATCTGAAAAAATACCGAAAGAATTCGGTCTCTCTCTTCTTTAGTTAGAAAAGATATGGTCACCACATCTGTAACTAATTTTGTGGGGTGTTGAAAGCTACAATTAAAGTATCGTAGGCGTGTCTTGGCCATTGTGCGCTCTCCCCTCCTTTGCAATCCATTAATCTAAGTGTCATAGGTGTTTTGGCGAGTGGGGGTAAGCAGTAACGGGATTTTATGTCACAGCCGCTTTCGAAGCAGAAAAAAAGGAGCAGAAAATTATGTCTCAGCCGCTTTGAACAACTCTTACAGACTACGGGATTTTACGTCTCAGCCGCTTGGAGGGTTATGACACGCAACTCCATAGGGCAGAGGGGAAAGTAGGCAACCCATATTTTTTTCAATTCGTTGGGGCATATTGTCTCAACTAATGCTCGATTTTCATAATTAAAAGATGAGGGAATTTGATCGAAAAAAATTCATTAAAAATTTAATTATTAACATCATCGGTACGTGATTCAGGTAGGCAACCTATTTGCGATGTATCAATGTATATATTATCTAACATATGTTCTTTATCATCATTAAATAACAGATGTGGGTATATATTTCGTATATCGGGTCTTAGACAATTAAATTTATAGGAGGGGACACTTCTCTTAGAAAGTTGGATAACACCATTGTTGCAAACAGATGGCACAACGTACACTGGGTGACTGAGCATCTGAGGTTGTTTATATTTCCATCAAGACAGCGTTGTAAATGAAGATGTCGAATAAACAGAACTTTTAAAAATTAAATATATAGACTTATGAACGTTGGATAGAATAATTTCTGGCTTAGATGTATTTTAATTACATAATTGTCTTCGACTACTATTTCGTAATTAATACGGGCAATAGTTTCGAAGTAATATTATGTATGTAATGTCGTTTTATTATTTTGCCCAAAAGCTCTATTTTAAAAAAATATTAGTAAATTTAGAAAAACGTAATATGTGTGAATGCAGTATTTAAAAAGTGTTTATTTACAATAACAATCTCACTCAAACAAGCAGTATTTACATTTATTTTGTGCTATGACAAATTTTAACACAGCATTAAATTGTCGCTACAAAACTCACATTAAAATATTAAATCCATGTTACATAAAGAACTCAGTAATGAATTCAAAGACATTTTCTAATGTAAATACATACCTGGCGGACGAAAACTTCTTTTCTGTGAACCACTATATACGCACTCGTTATCAAATATAAGCTCAATATTTTAATAATTTTAAGATAGAATATTTTTTCCTTTTTTTATTCATTTGTTTCTAAAGCAACCACGTAAGGAAAAGAAAAAAAAAATTTAAATTTAGTGCACGTTCGTTACTAATCTCGTTCACATGCTAGGTTGGAAAATTAAAAACAAGTAAAATTAGTTATCAATCAGCATGGAAAATGCTTTATTCTTTTAGCGTTAGGATCGCTGCACGTCACTAGATTTTCAATGTTTACATAATTGAAACTTATTTGGGATACCAAAAATCCAGCATAAGTGTCCACTCCTATAATATATCGCAGTGGTAAACAAAAAGGGTTCTTTCTAGTCAATCTGAATCTGACGTCAAAGTCTGTTAAGGACTAAGTTTTGGGAGCAATTTCAAAAGTATAAAAGAGCAGGTCACGCCAGAGTTTCAATTCAGTTGCCAGTCTTGCTCGCTGTGAATACATTAGCTGTGAGCCTAAGAGCTCTACTTTTTCGTATTGCGTTATTATAAACAACGCTTTCTCACTCGTTTTGAGAAGCCTGTTTTTGAAGGTTGTTTTCGAATTTTTCGTTGTTGAATGCTGAGGAGCAGATAGAAGTTTCGGTCTAGAATTTCGATTGAGTTTTTAGAAACTTGAAAGATTTTATTGTATGCGAAACACAGTACCTCAAGAAGACTCAGTTTTGAGCTGACTGTTGAAAAGCAAGTTATTACTTGTTAGTGTAGTGAACTGGAGATTATTCGTCGAATTTCGAGCACCATAAAATTTGTGTTTCGTCCTGTCTAGTGTACTAGTGATTGCTTGAACTTTCGATGTACATTAGACTTTAAACTACGAACACGAAAACTAAGCAAAGTACTCCTTCAGTGTGTTGTTCAAAGGCGTGAGAAACATTTGAACTATATTTTGTTCAGAACGTAACTGCAATGTCTAGCTACAAAATAAAGCACAATTTATTTTGATTCATTGTTTTTTCTTTTCTCTTAGTTCAAATTTTTAAAATATCCCTCTTAACGAAAGACCCTATAGTTTGTATCATGAATGCGATAAAAGTTACACTTTATTTCGCTCCCCCTTCCTTCAGGGTGTTATTTGGTTTCATGGCAACGTCCATGTTCCTCTCCATGTGGATAAGCAACACTGCAACCACCGCCCTCATGGTGCCCATTATAGAAGCTGTGGTGCAAGAGCTAAGCGACCGAGAGACATTGAACGCCAAGCAAAGTAAGAAACCACTTGTTGTAACTACACTTTGTAAATATGGTGAAACCTGGGGACCGGCGGCTTGTAGGTTAACCCTTTAACGCGCAGTGTTTCCGCTCTGGGAACACCAAAATCTAACGTTTTGACTGTTGCCAGTCACGAATAATAGATTTGATTTCTATAAAAATAGTTGCGGGTGACATAGCTCCACGAGAATCCTTTACTTTTTAGCACGTTGTTTCCCGTGAAAAAATTGTCACGATTATTTTTAACAGCACTGACATCTGCTGAAAAATGGAAGAATGCGAGAACAGCTCGATAGATTGCCCAATGCTGAAAAAAGGGCAGCCGTTGCCATCGCTCGACTTAACTACCAACAAGATGGCGGACGATCGAAACATTCATCGCGTGCCACAGATCTAGAGACCCGTTTTTGGCGGCAGCTGGCTGTGCCACACAACATTGGGAAAGGGTTGCGCCTCAAAGGGTTAAGAGCCTGTGCTACTTCACACCAATCGCCTAAGCGTACGGTCATAAGGTTGATTCCCACTCATATTCTGATTATTTAAATTTCCTTTCTCTGTGTTAGTCAAAGCTTTATTGTGTTGTCCATTTTAGTCTACAAGGATTTATAAACGGATTCTTGAAACGAAGCACTCGAGTCCGAAAATCAATGTTCAAATACAATAACAACTACATGTGTAGAAATCGCATTTTCCTGATCACCCTTAAAGAACGCCCACATCTACTTATACGCACTTCAACTCCCGACAGCACTCATGTTTTCGACAGGCTCTGAACAAACTGTTGATATAGAAGAACAACTGGATAGGGCTGCCTAACTCTGAAAATGTGCGTCCATTGTTATCATTTAATTTAACTGCCAGCAACATTGCGATTTATTCACGCAGCCTGCAGTGTCAAAGAAGTCCTTTGGCGGTGATCAAAAAAAGAAGTTCTTTGGCGTTTCGATCAACCACCGTGCTGTTTGTACTTAAATGAAGCAAAGTAAATGGTTGCACTTTTTAAGCGTTGGGACTTTTGGGCAATCTCTTCAGCTGTTCTTCTATATTGATGAAGCAACGGCAGACAATAAACGTCAATACTACCAAGTAGACGCTTTTTAACTCGAGAAATTTTTGCAAGCCAAAACTTCTTAGTCTAAATTCCCAATGTATTAAATTTCAAATGCTATTAAAATCTTTTTTAAGTTTTTGCATATCTTGCCTTCATAAGTCCAAACCTCAAACATTTTAATGATAATTTCTAATCACTATGAAAGAAATGGTAATTCCAAACACGCACATAACAGTACAGTCCTTAACAAGAATTCTCAACATAACCTGGCGTTAGAATGTAAAATTAAAAAAAAATTAAGTAACATAATCACTTGTAATAACACAAACTTTGTGTTGTAAAACACTCACCTTGTTAATAAATACCCTTTTATGTGTGCTACTAGCTGCGTGCGCGTTCTTCGCACGGCATGAAACAAAAATTTTCCTCACATGTGCAATTAGAACTAATTCCAGTGATGTGGAATCTAAAAAAAAAATTAGTTGACTCTTGACTTAACGTTTGCGTCATGAGTACTAACCTGGCATCATTGCAATATAATGATTCAAAAAATACGTCAGTGTCATTCGCGATCAAAAAATTGAAAAGCTTAACGGTTTACAGTGAGCCCCTGACTTTCAAAATGTCTTATTTTAACATCATACTGTTTTTTTAGGATAGAGCTGTACCATTAAATACCTCAGACACTACATGAAATTTACAACCGTTATTTTTAAATTGCTATACACCTGTTCTTCATTCGGGAAGAAGCGAATATTTTACTAAAATCTTATCTGCATGTGAAAAAACAGATCAAAAAGGTTCAACTAATCTCCTCTGTTGAAATTACTGCAGGATATACTAACGCAAATTAGAATTACTTATCGTTTAGTTGATTGTAAGACGACCCGTGGAAAAGGATAAACAAAACACTTTTAATTTCATAAAATATTTATTAATGTGGTATACTGTGATTTATTCATATTATTCCTTACAAATCTACTAATACTACCTATATACGTATATCAATACTATCTACCTTCGCTTCTCCCTCGTCAAGGCTCGATTAAAAGAAACAGCTTAAATTATTTGGCACCAATGGGATCTTTTTATTCTGTGGCGATTCTTTGAAATTTGCGCATTAGCATAAACAATAATCATTTCACATAATGGTTGCCATTAAGGAAGATCTCTATATATATTTAATTTATGCATATTTTTGTAAGATTTGCGCATTTAGCACCGCAAAACATTTCATCTCAACGTGGTGGAAAATATCCAAGCGGTGCCATTTTAAATATCAATATATTCAATATAGCGATATCGTATAAATCCTCCATCGTTCTGTCTCCTGAAAAACATCAAACTGTGTAATCTCGAGGAGTTTTTAGAATCGGTTTGATTGTGACAGAACGCAGTTGCAGAGTTTGCAAATTTCACGCATTTTTTTAATTTACGACGTCAATGTTTAGCTACCGTAAAAGATACCCGGGTTGGTTTATAGCACAGTTTATTAGATATTTAGATATTTCGCATAGTATTTTTCAAAAGTTATCTTATTAAAACTTACAAAAACGTAGAAAAGTTTTTTTTTTTATAAAGGACCCCTATGGAGGAATGTAATCCAACGTTAAAATAAAATTATACTCGCAACATACATATGTTAGAAAACCTATAAACATTTTAAAATAAGCAACGGATTAAAATGGCACTAATAATAACAATAATCGTGAATTTCTTATATAGTTTATTTCTATAGAAAGTTTTAATCAAAATATCGTCTCCTTCTGTTAAAAAAAGAGCAGGGATAAACGTGTTAAAATTGTGGCGTAATTTTTACGAATCTTAAAGCATTTGACGTGATAGATCCTCTCTTGTGAATTGAAAACTGGTCCCATTAAAACCTTATTGATAGGTTGAAAAAAAGACCTTTCCTAATCATTTCTCTGGCAATGAAACAAAATTATCTCGTGCCATGATTTATTAATGCAATGGCGTAAGCTATCCACGTTGATGCTATTAAATTCTAAACATTAGGTTACATTAAAATTCGTACAAAATCATCTAATTTACATAATTTTTTTGTTTCCATTTTAAAAGAGGGAGAAAAGAATGTTTCAGGATATGTCAAAATATCAAAAAGTTATGGCGGATAGAATTCAAGATGCAACAGTTTTAAAATTATTTTACAAAAAAAATCGCCAAAACACATGCTTAGTATAAAAATTCCCAAAAGTCGGTAAATCATGTTACGTATTCAGAACAAAGTGTTTTTAAAAGAAAATTTTCTCCTCTATCCGATGATATAAATGCCGTTTTGCTGCGAGCGTAATTTCCGCCGTTATTAAGAATTAGGTGAGAGAAAATGTCGAAACTCGCATAAAAAATAAAATAAAATAAATTCTAGATGGAATTTTGAAAAAATCGCTTCGAGGTGCACAACTTCATGTTTAGAACTTACAGAGTACCAAATTTGGTGTTTCTAGGTGTAGCCGTTTGTCTGTAACGCCGCCGACACACCCACATACATCTTGGGTGTGTGGGTGTGTATGTAGTGGGGAATAATAAGTAGAGATTATACACTATAAAGTTTTTTAATAATTCTAAAGGCCTTATTCACCAAACACTTTACCTGCGTATAAATCTAAACATGTGTATTAAAATCTTGAGTAAGATAAGAAATGGTAATCTTACTGATGAATTTAACTTGTGTGTTTGGTTCTAACCGCGCGTAAAGTGTTGGGTGAATAGGGCCGTAAATGAAAAAGAAAATCGCAGTTAGTGGTGTTTAAAACCCTTTAACGCGCGGTGTCCTCGCCGTGAGGACACCAAACTCTGACGTTTTGACTATTGCCAGTCAAGAAGAATAGATTTGATTTCTATAAAAATAGTTGCGAATGACATAGCTCAACGAGAATCCTTTACTTTTTAGCACGTTCATTTCCTGTCAAAAAAATTGTCACGATTCTTTTTAACAGCACTGACATCTGTAGAAAAATGGAAGAACGCGAGAACAGCTGGAAAGATTGTCTAATGCTGAAAAAAGGTCAGTCGTTGCCACCGCTCGACTTAACTACCAGCAAGATGGCGGACGATCGAAACGTTCATCGCATGTCACAGATCGAGAGACCCTTTTTTGACGGGTCCCTTTTTTGATGGGTCCCTTTTTAAACCCTTTTTTTACGACAGCTGGCTGTGCTAGCCACGTCAAAAAAGGGTCTCTCGATCTGTGGCACGCGATGAACGTTTCGATCGTCCGCCATCTTGCTGGTAGTTAAGTCGAGCGATGGCAACGGCTGCCCTTTTTTCAGCATTGGGAAAGGGTTGCGCCTCAAAGGGTTAAATGCATCTCATCTAGATATTTGTGGCGGAACATAATTCATGTTTTGACGCAATTTTCGTTTCTTTTCAGCGCCTGTGATATCAGGTGATTTCAGAGCTTCCACAGACAATTCAGTGCGAATTGACATGCCAGTCAGCAACGAGCTTCCTCAGCAGTAAGTGCATTTACTATTGCGTAGTGAAATAAGTTTTTAACTAGTTCCTGTTCAGCGGCTTTCGTTCACTGACATCCCTTTTTCAACACAATACAGTGTATTTGCTTTGGTCATTATTAATACGGTCACGATAAATTAATTTTTAACTGCAAAGTATGGAAGTAGTATTTAGAAACGGATTCAGACAAAGACGCTCTGAGAATTAACTCTGGACGAGTGAGACGCAAAATTTAATTCACTAAAGTGCCATTTTCGCTGCAGCACAACTGCATTTTATGCTGGCAAAAACTGCTTATAATTACGAGGGTGGTTGAAAATGTAATGTAATAAATCCTTTAACCAAGAAGTCTCACGAAATCTAAAAGAAACACAAGCATAGGAAGGTATTTGGTACAGATTATTTTTCAACGTAGCTTCCGAGGGCCTCAAGGTATTTGTTCCAGGCACGGACTCTCCAGGTCGGCTGGTCGGCGATAGCCGAGGGCCCCTAAAAATGGATATACTGCTTTATAAATAAAATAATTGATATATATATCAGAGTAATTGGATTATTTATATCCCAGTTACCCCCTTACGTAGCGCAGCGGAGGACCCTAGGAACCCCGCTGCTCGAAGAGGGTCCCGAAAGTTCTAAACTAGTTAAATGTTGTTTTAAAGCACGTAAGACTTAATTCCAAATAATACATATTCTAATACTCTATCTCCTCTATATTGATTAGTAAGTGGCCACTTTTCAGTCTCTAGCCGAGGGCCCCCAAAGGAGCCAGTCCGGGCCCGATTTGATCCATCTTTTTACCAATCTAATATCTAAACCAGCGATGACGAAATCAAGACCCGGCCCGCTAAGCCACTTCAGGACCGCGTTCTGAAATGTGGTATTGGTTTGCAAATGTCCTAACAAGTGTTTAACCCTTCAGCCCTGAATTTTGAAGAGAACGGTTAAAAAATCAATAAGTGGTTAGATGTGCTTCACTGTATGTAAGTATCTTAAATATGAAATATTATAACATTCAGCTAATTACCAAACTAATTAAAAAATGTTCTAATAATAGGGCACGAGGCATAATTGAGCTAAATGAAAAAAAAAAATTATAGTTGTTTTGTATGAAACCTTTTGAAACAATTTCTTTATCCGTGAAAATATGAAAATACTTCACACTTCTCACGCATTCTGATTGCATGCATGCATTCATTCATGCGTTCATAAAGATGCTTTTGGATTCAAATGGCTTGACACGTCCATTATCTTCTCTGGAGATTTTGTGCCATCTACCGAGCAAAAATGATAACGCTCTGCTATTCTTGAAAGTATTATTGACAGGACACTAGGTTTTGGTATTAAAATTCTTGAAAATGAAGAATATAGTGGAATGTGTTCTATTATTAGGACGTCAGGTCCGAAGAAGTTAATTAACGTCCCGAAGAGATGGATATGAATGTGTGCGAGATCCGGGCTGTGGGAGTGTGTTTTACAACATTCCATCGGAAGCGCTGTAGCCAGCCACGTCGCTTCTAGTGGCCATTAAGTGGCATTTCATAGTTGTGATCGTTTGCTGTACTTAGAGATGGCATTTTATTCGCTTGGGAAATGTGTCAACCTGTGACAGCTTTTGTTACCTTACTTTCTAACCATTTACGTATGAGCTGAAGGTCTGAATAAATCTTGATCCCTGGTTCTAACTATTATCTGCTGCTGATTGAAAATTTATTGTTAAAGCTATTCGAAATCAGTAACCTTCCTTACAAGTATTTATGATATCAGTTAGTATGTCTGTCAGTCCACCCGTTTGCTATTAGAAATTTGTTGCTTCTACAGTTGTGAGAGAAATTAAGAGAATTTGCAGACTTGGTCGATCATCTCTAGAACTAGGGGACCGATTTGAATGAAATTTGATATGTACATGCATTGATACAATACAAGACAAATAACCATTCAATGATTGTAATACACACGCATGATCGTGCGTAACACACTTTGGAATCGGAAGGTATGAAACAGCGGTTGTAGAATAAACAAAAAATGTGTTAATAGAGAGTATGGTCCCCTCTTACAGATATACAGATCTCGCAGGGTGACTTCATACTGAATTAAGGCAGTTCATCATTTCCTGTGGCAATTGGTCGCATTCGTTCAGCAAAGCTGTTTTCATTCCCTGGCTGGTTCTCCGAGGGGGGTTGCAAGTTATAACTGCCCTCCCCAGAGCTTCCCAGACATCCTCTATAGGGTTAAGGTCTGGAGATCTGGCTGGCCTATCCATCCGGCGAATATCCTCACTCTCTAGAAATTCGTCTACGAGAGGAGATCTATGTGGCTTTCCGTTATCATCCATTAAAATGAACTCGGGGCTAACTGCACCCTAAAAAGGCGAACATAAGGCTCCAAGACCTCATCCCTATACCTTACACCAGTCACAGTGCAAATTTCTAAGACATGGAGAGGTGTGCGGCCATCCAACAAGATGCCTGCCCAGACCATTAAACCTCCTCTGCGATAATTGTTGATTTCGCAATCATTGGAGGGTAGGTAGCGGGTCCCTGGTTCTCTCCATATGAACGTACGTCGAGAATCGGTGTTCAGGCTGAACCGGGATCCATCAGTGAAGAGAACGGTCGCCAATTCATCCATACTCCAATTTCTATGCTCTCTGCACCATGCTAAATGGATTCTCCTGTTCGTAGAAGTGAGCGGAACGCAAACGGCAGGTCTTCTTGCAAACAATCCTCTCTCATGAAGTCTTTTGGAAAGAGTCATCCTTGATACACGGGTATCTGTGGCTGCATACAAGTCACGAGAGAGCTGAGAAGCTGTAGCACTCCTGTTACACTTAGCTATAATATAGACAAATGGCGATCTTCTGTGGCTGTCGTGGTTCTTGTATGACCTTGCCCAGGATTTCTCTCGGTGGATCCGGTATCCTGAAACTGTTTCCATACGTTATACACGGCGCCGGGCGTTAAATTGAACTCTCTACAAATCTGGACTTGAGATTGGCCTGCCTCTAGCCTCCCCACAATTTGCCACCGCATTCCATCATCTGAACGTTGGTGGTCACTCATTTTTACTGTTGCAATTTGAAATTAACCGATTGCTGCAAAATAACACCAATAAATTCGCCCAGGTCTGTTAGCGAACGAAATGATTCTTAACTTACGCGCGCTTATGAAGCCTGCCGCCTACACACGCGTGTACGTTTACGTATTTGACGTACAAAATTTTCATTTTTGTCTAGAAGCAGTGGTTTTACATTCAGTTCAGTTCTTTTCATGAAATTCGATAAAACATGCAAATTCTCTTAATTTATTTCACCAGTGTATATACACCATTGAAAAAGGGTATGTAGTACGTATTGGTGTCCTAATAAAGATTGAAGGTTTTCAAAAAAATAATTTGCCCAACCAGTAGCGGAGCGCATAGCGCTTTCAACTGGGATATGAAAAGTGCCTACTTCAAACCCAGGTCTCGCGCCCGTCGATGGGCCATGAGTTTTATGTGGTTTTATCAGAAACTTCGAGTAAATACGGGTTAGGACATCTTATAGAAAGGCTGCCACGAAGGGCACCGGCACTCGGCCTAGGCACCTCGTGTAAATAGTTGACCGTATTCCCAAAATTAAAATCAATCCAAAAAAGAAAAAGAGACAGAAATGTTGCACTGTTTACTACATTATTCATCGGGCATTGGAATTTAAATTTTTTTTAAAGTGGTTCTGAAGATCGGAAATAGAGGGCGC
The DNA here is from genome assembly GCA_038373885.1 of Cheiracanthium punctorium. Classification (NCBI taxonomy): domain Eukaryota; kingdom Metazoa; phylum Arthropoda; class Arachnida; order Araneae; family Cheiracanthiidae; genus Cheiracanthium; species Cheiracanthium punctorium. The sequence continues at coordinate 543,636 of JAWZYV010012175.1, forward strand.
TGCACAGCAAAAAAAAAAAGTAATGGAAAGAGATTTTTCAAAACCAATAAACGTTTTCCAAACTAAACACCACTTATACCAATAACATAACCTCAACCTTAATACGACAATTCCTAAAGTTTTGCAAGCATTTGAACTGGAATTTCCACTTCAACAGAGATATGATCTTTCAGGGCCTTAAATCATCTGTGGTTTCATAGATAAAACTGGCCTTTCATTTAGCCCCATATGTTTTCTAAACGTCTCACCCCGCAGCGCAGCATGACGACACAGTATGGCAAACACCCATTCGGTAAGCAATAATGAGCACAAGACATCGGCGTCGACAGAACAGGGAAGGGGGGGGGGGAACTTGCCCCTCCCTGGATTTTTGCATGCTTTTTTGTTCTTTCAAATAGACCTATGTTGAAGTAATCTTTCCTCACCTTGGAAAATGTTCTACTGACGCCCATGGGCACAGAAAGGTATTATCTGCCGTCGCATCAGTGCAATAATGATTAAGTACAATAACAAATGCTTGTGCAGTAGTGTATGCACAAATAAGAATATGTTGAAACATGTTTCATAATACATGTGTTCAGAAAGATTTGTTTCTTTCTATTCTATTCCGTTCATACACTATTCTTTAATCAGGTCAGTTCGTCGGAAGGAGATGTCCCAGGTTCTGAAACGAATTCTTCTCCTGAGCGTGGCGTATTCCTCGAATATAGGTGGAACAGGCACTCTGACAGGAACTTCAACGAATCTCATTGCAAAAGGCATCGTCGAAAGGTAGGGAAATTCAAAATCTTTCTTTTCTCAATGGAGTATCGTAAGGATGGCCACACACAAGCAATCGATCTGGACAAATAGCTCTGAGCCAGTCCAAAATATCCGTGTTCAGGGAATTATAAATGGATTGGTACGGCTCGGCTGTATTGACTAGATTTACGGCAGATAGATAATCCGCAAGGCCATTCTAAAGTTCGGCTTTCTGGTATGTGTAAAATTCTCGTGCCGAAACTTCCAACGACGTTCCATCGTGTGAGTAATTCCTGATTCAGACCTTTTCGTTGTTGCATCAAGCGTTGGTAAGTGACGTGTAGGGACGTGCCAACGTTTTGGAAAGTGGGTGGGGAGAGGCGACAAAGTACTTACGACAAAAAATCTATAAAAATAAATGAAGCACAACTGAAGAACTTTTTTTAATCTGCTATTTAGTCAAAAATTTCCTGCAACAAATTTAATTACCGAGAATTCAAGTTTTTTTTTCTGCAGTTCTAGCCACAAATTCTTTTGTAATTGAGTCCAGATAGATGTTTGCAGCCTACGGCTCATTAACATTAAGGAGTATGGTGTGTGTTAAGTGTGGTATAAACTGCCGTGCAAATGAGCGTATCAGCCACGTGCAAATGAGCGTATCACTTTCCTCGATCTAAGATCTAACTTGCTGGCAATCAAAGTGGATTCAATTAAAATGGAGCCTCAAGAGATACTAGTAGGAGGGTATACAATTACAAGTCGAGCCTGAGTACCTAACTGTTGTTTGTTGTGACGTCATAAGAAGCGATGGACATTTCACTAATAAGATCATTGGAGTTATAGAGGAAAAGTTAGGAAGCTATGGTGTTCCTTGCTTTTTTTTTATATATAAACTATTTTGGATAACAAAATGGTGCTGTTTTGTTTTAAAATTCGTACATATTCTTTTTTTTTTTCGAAAAAATGTCTATACAAATTGCGTTATATTTTAATATAATGTTCTTATTTTATTATGCTATTTTATTATGATACTTTCACTTTTTCTTTATGCGTTAATGTGATATTTTGTATTTAAAATTCGGAGTTTTTAAGTACCAGCCAAAGAAAATTGGGAAGAGTGGAAGAGCAATATTTTCGGGAAACACGCTTATAGCGCATAAATTTAAAACTCTTTTACATTGGTACAATCTAATCACTTTCAACAAGAATCCATATTATTGTGCAATTTGAATCCATATTATTGTATTAATGACTGCTGGCTGTGCGCAGGTCTCCAGATCTATGGCACGCAATGAACGTTTCGATCGTCCGCCATCTTGCTGGTAGTTAAGTCGAGCGATGGCAACGGCTGCCCTTTTTTCAGCATTGGGAAAGGGTTGCGCCTCAAAGGGTTAAGCATCCCCTCTGAATGACTGAAAAACTGCAATAAAAATTCAAAACTTTGTTTATAAGTGATCTTTTTATTGTAAAGATTTTTGTTGAAGAGGAGTGGAAAGCTATTTTTAAGGTTTTTCAGAAATCTGCTACTTCATGTCGTAACATTTCTAAATTGTTTCAGTTTGATGTCATTGCCTGGGACATCTGCTCTAGTTGGGAGACTTTTTTTTCTATTATGCAGAATATTTCGTTGACAGAAAGGGGTAATCTTTCAGTATATAATATTTAACATCTTCTAAATAGCAAAATTAATTCTGAACTTTCATGTCATGATTTTTATACTGTCACCAAAACAAACAAAGAATTTCTAAAAAGAAAAAAAACATATCTAATGAAAAATGCGTCTAAATAAATAAAGCTTAATATTCCAGTAGGGTAATATTTTCAGTTTATTTTTTTAAGTAATTTCAAAAATACTGTAAAATCTCTTTACAATGAACTAAACTATTATGAAGATTAATGAATAAAATATTTTTATCAAAGGAAAATTTCAGATTAATGAATAAAAATATTTAAATCAATGGAAGTCATTAGAACTAATTAAATCAATGAAATTTTATTTTAATGAATAAAATACTTTTATGAAAGAAAATCTTTAAAACTTTACTTTTTCCAAATGAAAAGGGGAGGGGGAACGAAACAAGACTTAGCTTTCTTCTACTTCAGAGTTTAATCGGGCCCTGGATAGGGACATTAGTAAAATAAATGCAAAAATATTGTGGAACATGTTACTTGAAAAATACGGGAGGAAATTAACGATTGAAAATTGAATATAATTGAAATATTATTATACCGCGCATAATATTATTATTATCGAACTATTGCATTTCATGTAGCATCTTGATAAAATATCATTTTTATTCTGTTATAACAGCCTTCTACGTATGGTGTGATCTGAAAGCTACTTTGTAGGCATAAGAAAGTTTTCGTAACAGGGGCCTCGATAAATCTTTTGTCTTGGGCCCCCATCTCCGGAAATCGATCCCTGTACGTATAGTTGAGAATTGCTTGATTTTGTAAGTAATTAATCATCTGAGTTTCTTGGATGAATGTCCTCAATCCCGCAGTAACCGAGGACCAAGATATTGCTCGGATGGGAAAAACTGGGAGGAGTGTTACATATACAGGGTGAATCTAAACTCTTGGCAAAATTTTATTGGGTGAGAGGCCACATAATAAGAAATCAGAATCACATAGCAAAGTGGGGCCAAAAACGCAGTTTTCACTTAACTGGTAATAATCACTTTGTGAAAAGTATTGAAGTGCTCGTCTAATTTCTTAACCAAGTTTCAAAACAATAGGCTCGTCTCCAAAAATTCCATCCATGAAATAAAATAGAATTTTGAAACTATGAATTTTAGTCTTCTGTTTTCGGAGAAAAATACATCAGTTTCTGACAAACAATGGTAGGAAAGTGCACTGTTGTTTCAGCATTTTTTCCAAAGTGATTATTAAAAGCTACATGTTGCCGACAAAGACGATGTTGCCGACCACACATTGCTATATGATTTTGATTCCTTATTATGTGCCCTATCACCTCTTAAAATTTTCTCCAAGATTTTCGATTCACCCTGTATATACATATATGTATATATGTTTTTAATATTAGGTCCTCAGTTACTCAATTACTCTTAGAAAAAGGGTCCTCTCGAAATTTTCGCATCTATGGCCGAAATTGTAATCATTTTCTAGCTCCTTACCCAATTTCAGTTCATCAGTGCAAATCCAAAAGCTTACTTTACAAACCTAGCAATTATCAATTCTTTGCTAATCTTTTACGAAGTCCATTAATACTTCTGAATTTATTTTCTTATCTTCCCAGTATATTTCCCGAATCAAATGACTTGACTTTCGATAAGTGGATGATGTATAACGTTCCAGTAATGCTGTTCTGTGTTTTCATAGCGTGGGGCTACCTCTTTCTCATTCACGCCCGCAAAACGTAAGTACCCTCTTGCAGCGTTAATTACTGTCATCTTAATTATACGAGCAGTGCGTTTGGAACAATTGACACCAGAATTTTTGCCTATAGTGTTTTGAATGGAGGCCAGTTGTAGATAGTTTCGATTGAATAACATATTGGTGCCAAAATTAAGGCCACAATCACGTTTTTCACAATAATTCAAAACTGCCTCCAATAAGATTGATAAAATTTGTAGTTTATATTCTTGTATTTTGAGTATCGAACAGCACAATGATAGCCTCCAATTTGGAATAAATGTTGTTAAACGTGAATTTTGCAACACAACGCTGAATTTGACTGTTTAAGCGTCTCGGATTTTTGCCTTCACTGTTGTAAATCTTGTGTTAATCCACAAGTTTGATGCTTGTATTGAGAATGAGCTCTCGTAATCGTTTAGATGATTCAGGAAGATCAAAAGCTGTTGGTTGGCTTGAAGTTGTGCAGGAACAAGGAGAAATGGCATGATGATTTCAAGAATCTCCGAATGTGGTATCCGAGTGACAGAAACATTTCAGAACAAGTGGTACCATCACCAGGAATTCCTGTCAAAGTCGCCCAAGAGCGACGACTTCAGGGGCTCGCTCATTGGCATAAAGTGAACGAAGACTCAGGTAGACAACAGTTCCGTAGAGCGAGCTCCGTAGTGATCCCGCCGCTACTGCTCGCCCAAAGATAAAAGGTCAGTTTTGGCGCGCTGCCAAAAAAATGGATGCTGCGATTTGTTTCATAGGAAAGACGGGTTCGGATGTGCAATGACTCTTAAAATTCTATACGGTGATAGTGTTTTTTGAGACATTTGGACTTTCATTTCCGATTTACAAAATACTTCCGTAATGCCAGTTGGCCAAAATCTAACCAAAAAGTGGCTAAACTGGCAACAGTGTCAGCACATACTAGACAGAGAATTTCTTGCACATTTGAACCCATCTTCGCAGAATACATTTTTTTGGCAGCGCGTCAAAGCCGACCTTTTATCTTTGGGCGAGCAGTACGTCTGGAAAAGAAATTTTCACGAAAAGCTTATACAGACGTCTTGCAGAGAGGGTTCTAAGTCTCTCCCTTTTATTGAAGTGTGCACGAGAATCTGTTTGTGGAAAAGTCGAACACACCATTATTGAACCCTCCAAGAATAAGGACGTGCTTTTTTTACTGGTGAGTCAAGATTCAGAAGGAAAATCATTCAGTTTGACCTCAGAGGAATCCTAGTCTGGGACAGCATCCTGTCAGGCAGTCGTGACCACTGTGCGACTTTTATTTGGGTTGTGTCACCACACAAAGTTATCGAATGTGGCTTTTAAAGGCTATTTCAGATTTCTCTGGGGTGTTGCAAGCCCGGACTTCCTTTTATGGACGATAAGGTGAAGCCACATAGAGCTCACATTTTTGACAATTTGAAGACGAGAATATACTCTGCATTCAAGAGAAGTCTCCGGATCTCAGTAGTATAGAGCACTGCCCGCCTGCTGGTGGCCCCATTGTAAAATGTATAACATTTTGACTCTTTGTTATGTCGAATAGTTATATAAGCTTCATGCATGATTTATCATTCATATTTATCTTAATTGCAGGTCATCACTTTATACGAATGAAATGAAAACAAGTTTTCAAGAAATTATAAAAAGAAGGCACGAAGAACTGGGACCAATGTCGTAAGCATAATAACTTTATTAATTTATTTAAAGTACTTCTGTAGTCCTTACTTAGATAGTTGCAAAAATACCTTAAACTTTTTTATCGAATACTAAATTATATAAAAAGATTTTAATGGGCAACCTATACGAAATTAATGTAATTCTGTTTGTGTGTCAATCTGAGGACGTTTGTTGAGAAAGTTAAAAATTAACTAACTTAAATAAAAAAAGAAGTAGGGGAGGTTTCAAACAAAAAAAAATTTCAATTCTTCACCCACTTTGTGTGTGCCAATGTCTGTTTGTGGCCGGCAAAGCTACACGAAGATTACCTGCCTAAGGGGAATGCCCTCGGTGGAGGACATTTTTAGGGTTCTAACGCGTATTCACGTTACATCTGGAGAAAACCGCCCAATATTCCAGACCGTTAGATCGATACCCGCGCGGTATGCCAGAAGCCCGGATCTTCACACTTCAGTCGTCAACCAATTTTCAATGTCTTATCAACTTCACTGGTAGACTTCACCTACTTTGTACAGTTGCTTAATCAAACGCTTAATAGAAGTTACGGTTTGCTTGAAGTGCGTCTCTACAAAGCGATATCTTGTGCATTTCAGAAACAATGTTGAAACAAATACAATAACAATCAAATGGCAAGAACTGATTAGTAAAAAAAAAGAATCTCTTATTTATTTGAATTTAATATACTGGGTGAATCTAAAAAGATAGACTAAACTCTATGCACCTAATTCTAATGCGGCCGTTCTGGAAACAAAAAAAAAAAGAATAATGTGTCTCGTGAACGCTTCTTATTACTATTATTCTTCTGACGCTAAAGCCGTTATCAGATGACAAAACTTCGTTCACCTTCGTGCCAAATATACTTTGATCGACTTTTACTTCTCACTAAACTCGTCAAAAGCCCAGATTATGGATATTTTGCACTCAAATTTCCAATATGGCTTTTAAAAAACAATGGCGGAATAAACCGTTCGGCATTGTTGTCACGTCATTTTACTTCCAGAAAGCTGCCAGGTTTCCTCACATTCCATTTTTTCCCCTCCAAATTATTTGCTTTTTTAATTTTTTACGAAAACTGCCTCAGCGCGATTTAACAGTAAAATCTGCTTCTATTTTTGCGTTCCAAAATTTGCTAGGAGACGTTGCCATATTGAAACGTTGCCATACTTATAGAAGCTTAAGTCGTAGGCACCTTCGAAAGTTCCGATTAGTCGATTTCTCACTGCACATCCGACACTTTTGAAGCGAAAAAGCCAAATGTCGTAATAACTAAGGTTTTTCAGCTAAATTTAAATCAAAACTGTCGGGCAGAAGTGACTCGTGTACACCTCAAGTCACATCAGAAGATTTGTCCATAAAATTGTCTCTTGATATGGCTTCAAACACGTTATTCTGCTTTGTTCCTTCGGGAGATTTTTAACTCTATACTACTAACACTAACACTGCTAGAAACGCGGCGTTTGAAGTATACCTATAACCGCAGGCTGGATTGAAATTGACCGAACTTGTAAAATTCAAGTTGTAAAGCAAAAATAACAGTGTATTTGAACGAAACGTTTGACATTTGTTTTAACCTTAACATTCGTATTAAGTTTAATATTACATTAAAAGTGAAAAAATGTTATTACTATAATTGTTATTTGAACCGCGTCGCTTGAGGTAAGTAAAGTATCCCTTAAACCATGGACTGGGTCAAATTGATCCGACTCGTAAAATTCACGTTGCAATGAAAATGACATGATGATATGCTATTATGCCATTTATTATGTCACGTTAAATTTATTAATGATAAGAAAATTTATTTGATTTGAGCTGGAGTTTCCAGACTCTTGATAAGTTTTATGCCAAAATGACCCATTCCGTGGTTTTAAGTATACATGTTAAAAACAAAACTGATAAAAGCTAAGATCAATTTTTTTACGGGTAATTAATAACATAAAATTAGGAAAAGTCACAAAAACGGAAATAAGTTAAAATTTTTGCCAAAATGACCATCCCGCTGTTCTAGTGTAACACTGCTTGTTTTCACTGTGAAACCATCATATTCTACTGTTTCTACGGCAAGTCACAGAAATAGAAGCAATTACTAGATTACGCAGTTATTTTGTACAAACAATTCATTTCCTCTCTAGCAAAATGTCTAGACATTTTAACGATACATACACTTGAGGCAAACTTATTCATTCTTGCCAACATCAATGCCTGAAATTGTACCATATTATTGCTAGCAGATGCTAAACTAGAAAATACAGGATGGTGTTTCAGATTTAACTGATACAAATATGATAGCCTTCTTTCAAAAACTTTCATGTTCTTTAATTCTAGGTTCCGCGAGAAAGCTGTTAGCGTGCTATTCATATTCCTGGTAATGCTATGGATTTTCAGAGATCCTTATTTCATCAGCGGTTGGGCCAGTTACTTTCCTTTGTAAGTATAAATGCAGTAGATAGGAGCTGAATTCAGCTAAACACACCAGTTACTGAATTATTTTATATCAGAATATGTTGAAATGGTTATGTTAAATATTAGAACCCATTAATTACATCATTATATGATATTTTACAATATTTTTTTTTTTTTTTTGAAAAAGCCTTAACGTCCTAGAAGATTTGTTTGAATTTATTATCATTATCATTATTATTATTATCATTTTAAATTGACTCTCGGTTTTATATTTACAGCAGCAGTCTTCTTGAAAAGTTAAATATAACTTGAGAAATGAAATAAAAGTTGCTTAAATTTTGATAAAATCGTTTCAAATCACGTGTAGATTATGTTATTGAAGGTGAAGCATTGTGTGCAAAGCATTTTAGTCGACAAAATCGTGCACAAAAAATCCTGCCGACGACTGAACACGAAAAATACTGAAATGGTCATTTTCTTTCCCTCTACAATTTGAGATTTGCCTGCCAACTATGAGCTTGTTGCAGAACACTCTGCTTGTTTACTGGGTTCGTCGTTCTAAAGTCCAGTTGGTATAGAAAGTTCTAGTAAAAATTCCATTTGTCAGGATGGAACACAAACTTTATTGCTTCCAGAACTTCGTTGAACAATCAGCTGTACAAAATTAACAGGCAATAACGGCCAGTAGCTCGTTTACAACAATCCACTTTGTACCGTATCTATCACATATGCTGTAATTCTCACACAAAATAAAACACTTCCACTGGCAAAATTCAGTGGAAATATACAAGGGATATCTTAACCAATCTCTTAAGACTCAGCAATGAAGAATTAACACGCAGCACTTAAAAATCAGCTTTTAAAAGCAAGCAGAAATACCGCTTCTATAGAGTCAATACAAAGCGTAACGCAGAAACCTCACTCAAAGATAGCTCGATTCACACTGACTGGATCACGCGAGCCCCATTCCTTTTGTACTTTCCGACGTGCATTCTAGAAAACTCGGGACCTCTGGAACGATCGCGATTTGATCGATTTGATTACATCATTGAAAGATAACTGAATCATTAGCCTATTATGTGATTTTAATGCAGAAGAACCAACTTTACCAGCCCCATTGGGAAAACCGCGCCAAATGACCAAAATATCGCCAAATTTGCGCCAAAAATAAGTCCCCAAAAGTGAAGTTACCGAAGTCCTAGTACCAATATTTCTCCACATTTCTAGAATTTACCATAGAAATCAATGGGAAAACCCAAACCTCTGTATCTCCGGTTCTAGTTAACCGATTTTGATGCAACGAAAAGCAAAATTTAACTATTTGACGCGTAGAATACGAATTTTGAACTATTTTAAACCCCAGAGCAGCGGGTTGCCCCGAAAATTCGTAACAAATTTGACCACTTCGAAGACCGGAGATGGTGGCCTTCATACACTGCGTGTAAAAACTTTAAGACCAAGTAGTTTCCTCAGTGTTTTTAAATGTAAAAAAACATTTGCTTCATAGTAGAATATTTATCGCTAATTTTGGAAGACTAAAACGATAGACAAAATTTTTAATAAATGACTATAATAATTAAAATTAAGTGGAAATGAAAATACAGCTTAATTTTAATGTATAAAAAAGGCCATCAGTAAAATTTTACCATGTTTTTGCATAAATTAATATAATAGCACAGAAATAATTTCGTGCCTCTGTATTCTTCAGAAAGGTAATTTTGTTCCTGTTTGTGTGTTTATAGTAATTACTAGCTGCGTGCCCGTTCTTCGCACGGTAGGAAACGAAAATTTTCCTTACATGTGTAATTAGAATTTATTCGTCATGTGGAATTTTTTTTAAAAAGAGCAAAATTATTTGACTCTTGATGTAAAGTTTGTGTCATGAGTACTAACCTGGCATCATTGCAGTATAATGACTCAAAAAACTACGTCAGTGTCATTCACTATCAAAAACGTGGAAAGCTTAATGGTTTGTAGAAAACTCCTGGCTTTCAAAATGTCTTATTTCTACATCATACTGTTTTTTAGGCTCAAGTTGTAGCATTAAATACCTAAGACACTACATGAAATGGACAACTATTTATTTCTTTCCGAACATGTACCATATAAGGAAAGTATTGTAATTATGAAAAAATTCGACTTCGAGATTTTGGTGTATTTACACGTTTTGATGTCTTCTGAATACATTTATGCTATTTTCAAGAGATGTTTTTAAAATAGCTGCGCACCCGCTCTTCATACGGGAAGAAGCGAATATTTTACTGCTAAAATCATATCTGCATGTGACAAAACAGAATTTCATTTTTAAAAAAGTTCAAGTAATCTCCTCTGTTGAAAGTACTGCGGGATATATTAACGCAAAGAATTAGAAAGTATTAGAATTACTTTTCGTTTAGTTGGTTGTAAGACAACCGTTGAAAAAGGATAAACACTTTTAATTTCATGAAATATTTATTAACGTGGTATATTGTGATTTATTCATATTATTCTTACAAATCTAATAATACTACCTATTACGTACATTAATACTATCTTCGCTTCTCCCTCTTCAAGGCTCCCTTAAAAGAAACAGTTTAAATTATTTGGCCCCAATGGGATCTATTGATTCTATGGCGATTCTCTGCAATTTACGCATTAGCATAAATAATAATCATTTGACATAATGGTTGCCATTAAGGAAACTCTCCATATATATTTAATTTATACATAGTTTTATAAGATTGGCGTATTTAGCGCCGCAAACCATTTCATCTTACTGTGGAAAGAAAATATCCTAGGGGTGCCATTTTAAATATCCATGTATCTAATATAGCGATATCTTTTATATCCTCCGTAGTCCTGTCTCCTGAAAAACATCAAACTGCGTAATCTCGAGGAGCTACTTATTCCCGCTTTAATTGTGACAGGGCGTTAGAGTTGCAGAGTTTACAAATTTTACGCACTTTTTTTTAATTTATGACGTCACTGTTTGACTGCCGTAAAGGATACCCCGATTGGTTGAGGGAGTTAATTTCGATATTTCGCATAGTAGTTTTCAAACGGTATCATTAAAACTTTGCGTTATGCAGGACCTTTATGAAGAAACGTAATTCAACGTTTAAATAAAACTATACTCGCAACCTGCATGCATATGTTAGGCAACGCCTGCGCCATAATTAAATGCCAAAAATTAAAATAGTAAATAGAAAAATTTTAATATATCGCGCTTTGAAACGAACTTTGTAACTTTTAAAATGAACATTTTCAGCCCCGGGAAGACATTTCAATTTTTAAATAAGCACCGGATTAAAATACCACTTCTAATATTAATAATCGTGAATTTCTTAGTTTATTTCTACAGTAAATTTTAATCAAAATATCGTCTCCCTGTGTTGAAAATAGAGCTGGAATAAATGAGTTTAAATTATGGCGTAATTTTTACGTATCTTAAAGCATTTGACGTCATAGATCCTCACTTGCGAATTGAAATTCGGATATCCCATTTAAAAACTCGATTGGTTGAAAAAACCCTTTTTTTCTAATCCTTTCTGTGGCAACAACCGAACATAAATTCTCGTGCCGTGATCGCAATGTATTGAATGGCGTAAGATCGCGTTGATGCTATTAAATTCTAAACATTAGGCTACATTAAAATTCGTAAAAAATCACTTAATTTACGTAATTTTTTCGTTTTTATTTTAAAAGAGGGAGAAAAGAATGTTTCACTATTTGTCAAAATATCAAAAAGTTATGACGGATAGAATTCAAGATGCGGCAGTTTTAAAATTATTTTACGAAAAATTCGCGGAAGCAGATGCTTAGTAAAAAAATTCCTAAAAATCGGTAAATCATGTTACATATTCAGAACAAACTGTTTTTAAAAGAAAATTTTCTCCTCTATCCGATGATACAAATGCCGTTTTGCTGCGAGTGTAATTTCCGCCGTTATTACGAATTAGGTGAGAAAAAATGCCAAAAATCGCATAAAACATAAAATAAAAAAAAATTCTAGGTCGAATTTTGAAAAAATCGCTTCGAGGTGCACAACTACATATTTACATCTTCCCGAGTACGAAATTTGGTGTTTCTAGGTGTAGCCGTTTGTCCGTAACACTGCCGACAGACACACAGTCACCTTCTTCTCTACTTATTATAAAAGAAGTCTGTGTGTGTGTGTGTGTGTGTGTGTGTGTCGGCAGCGTTACGTTAAACCGCTATACCTAGAAACACCAAATTTGGTACTCGGGAAGATGTAAATATGTAGTTGTGCACCTCGAAGCGATTTTTTCAAAATTCGACCTAGAATTTTTTTTATTTTATGTTTTACGTGATTTTTGGCATTTTTTCTTACCCAATTCGTAATAACGGCGGAAATTACGCTCGCAGAAAAACGGCATTTGTATCATCGGATAGAGGAGAAAATTTTCTTTTAAAAACAGTTTGTTCTGAATACGTAACATGATTTACCGATTTTTAGGAATTTTTTTACTAACCATGTGTTTCGACAAATTTTTCGTAAAATAATTTTAAAACTGTCGCATCTTGAATTCTATCCGTCATAACTTTTTGATATTTTGACAAATCGTGAAACATTCTTTTCTCTCTCTTTTAAAACAAAAACGAAAAAATTATGTAAATTAGATGATTTTTTACGAATTTTAATGCAGCCCAATGTTTAGAATTTAATAGCATCAACGCGATCTTACGCCATTCATTACATTGCGATCACGGCACCAGAATTTATGTTCGGTTGTTGCCACAGAAAGGATTAGAAAAAAGGGTTTTTTCAACCAATCGAGTTTTTAAATGGGATATCGGAATTTCAATTCGCAAGTGAGGATCTATGACGTCAAATGCTTTAAGATACGTAAAAATTACGCCATAATTTTAAAACATTTATCCCTGCTCTTTTTTTTAACACAAGGAGGCGATATTTTGATTAAAACTTACTTTAGAAATAAACTGAGAAATTCATGAATATTATTATTATTATAAGTGGCATTTTAATCCGTGCTTATTTAAAAATTGAAATATTTTAACGCGGCTGAAAATGTTCTTTATTTTAAAAGCTACAAAATTCATTTTAAAGCGGGATATATTAAAAATTTTCTATTTACTTTTTTATTTTTCGCATTTAATTATGTTGCAGGCATATATGTTTCCTAACATATGCATGTTGCGAGTGTAGTTTAATTTTAGCGTTGGATTACGTTCCTCCATAGTGTCCTATTCTAATTTTCAACGTCGTTGTAAATTTTAATATGATACCTTTTGAAAGCTATTGAGCAAAATATCCAAATTAACTCCCTCAACCAACCGGGGTATCTTTTACGGTAGTTAAACAGTGACGTCATAAATTTTAAAAAACGCGTGAAATTTGTAAACTCTGCAACTCTAACGCCCTGTCACAGTTATAGCTATTCTAAATCGCTCCTCGAGATTACAAAATTTGATGGGTACTTACGTATTATCCCGGCGGTCCGCCAAGACAAGCGAATTTTTGACAAGATAAATGCCGGGCACGTGAAATTATTAATGGTTTTGAATACGATTGGCGACAATTTAGCAACTCATTTGACTAAAAAATAGTTTGGCGGGAATGACCGCCGGGATAATACGTAAGTACTGTTTGATGTTTTCAGTAGACAGAACTATCAAGGATTTATAAGATATCTTTATATTGGATACATGGATATTTAAGTTGGCACCGCTTGAATATTTTTCACCACGGCGAAATTAAATGTTTGCGGTGCTAAATACGCCAATCTTAACAAAACTATGCATAAATTAAACATGTATGGAGAGCTTCCTTAATAGCAACTATTATGTAAATGAATAATGTTTATGGTAATGCGTAAATTGCAAAGAATCGCCATAGAATGAAAAAGTCCCATTTGTGCGAAATAATGTAAGCTGTTTCGTTAAATTGAGCATTAAAGAGGGAGAAGCGAAGATACACTGCTGGCCACCCAAATTGCAACACCAAGAAAAACAAGAGATATCACAACAAAATTTATTGTGTAGATAACATGTTGACCAAGTAACAAATGATTAAATTTACAGCATTCTATGAAGCGTGGTTCCTGCCAAAATCAGTACCCAGAGTAGCCGCCGTTGTTGGAGATCACAGCTGCCACACGCCTCGGCATTGATTCAAAGAGACTTTGAATGTGTTCTTGGGGTACAGCAGACCAAGCAGCTTCCACACGTTGCCAAAGTTGATCTGGTGTGACAGCTGGGGATGAACTCTGGGTCAGTCGTTGAGCAACCATGGACCACATGTTTTCTATCGGCGAAAGATCCGGAGAGCGCGCCGGCCAGGGAAGCAATTCAATCTGGTGATTGACGAAGAACCCTTGGACAATGCGTGCCACGTGTGGCCGTGCATTATCCTGCTGAAATATGGCTGTTGGCAAGCCCTGAAGGTAAGAAAGGACAACTGGCTCCAACACCTCGGAGATGTAGCGCTGGCTGGTTAAAGTACCGGCAATGCGTACTAGAGGAGTGCGAGAGAGATATCCGATACCGCCCCATACCATAATACCCGGTGCAGGACCAGTGTGACGGTGCATAATGCAGCTGTTCAGCATCCTCTCTCCACGGTGTCTCCAGACTCGAATCCGACCGTCGTGGTGTTGCATACAGAAGCGTGACTCGTCAGTAAAGAGAATTTCATTCCATTCTGTCGTCCACATCCTTCTTTCATCGCACCATTGGCGGCGGAGACGTCTGTGGTTCCGCGTCAGAGGTAGACAAAGCAACGGACGTCTTGCGGACAGACCATTCTGCTGTAAACGACGTCGAATGGTACGCGCAGACACTGGATGATGCGTTACAGACTGAATCTGCTGTGATATGGTTCGTGATGTGACTGAGCGGTCCGTCACTGCCATGCGTACAATCTGCCTGTCATCACGTGACGTGGTGCACTGAGGTCGATGCGGTCGATCACGTCTGTCCGTCGTACCCTCCTGCACCCAACGATCACATATCCGCATCACAGTTGTTTGGTTTCGTCCAATACGACGACCGATTTCCCTGAAAGATAACCCACAATCTCGGTATGCCACTATCCTTCCTCTGTCAAACTCGGATACTTGATCAAAAGATGATCGTTGTTTCCTACGAGGCATAATTTATCGTTTTTTTGAAAAAAAAGCAAGAAAAACACAATTGCTGTACTTGAAACCGTCGAAATCTCCAAGCCTTAAATAGCGCTTTGAGGTGGCGCCACAGGCGCGCTTGATGTGCGTCTGCGCTGAAATTCTAATCATTTGCATATCTCACCTCAGCTAATGCATGTTGTAAATTTCATATTATTTGCATGCTTCCTTCAGGGTGTTGCATTTACGATGGCCAGCAGTGTAGATAGTATTAATATGCGTAATAGGTAATATTATTAGATTTTTAAGGGTAATATGAATAAATCACAATATACCACGTTTATAAATGTTTCATGATATTAAAAGTGTTCTGTTTATCTTTTTTCAAGGGTTGTTTTACAACCAACTGAACGATAAGTAATTCTAATTTGCGTTGATATATCCCGCAGTAATTTCAACAGAGGAGATTACTTGAACTTTTTTTAAAGTGAAATTCTGTTTTTTCACATGCAGATATGATTTTAGTGAAATATTCGCTTCTTCCCGTATGAAGAGCGGGTGCTCAGCTATTTTAAAATAAACAGTTGTCCATTTCATGTAGTGTCTGAGGTATTTAATGCTACAACTTGAACTTAAAAACAGTATGATGTAGAAATAACACATTTTGAAAGTCAGAAGCTCTCTGCAAACCGCCAAGCTTTTCACTTTTATGATCGCGAATGACACTGACGTAGTTTTTTGAGTCAGTATACTGCAATGATGCCAGGTTAGTACTCATGACGCAAACTTTACATCATAAGTCAAATAATTTTGCTTTTATTTTAGATTTCACATCACTGGAATTAATTGGAATTACACATGTAAGGAAAATTTTCGTTTCCTACCGTGCGAAGAACGGGCACGCAGCTAGTTTATAATAAGTAGAGATAACAATGCCAAGAGCTAAAAGGTTAACAGAACATGAAAAAAAAATTTTTTTTCTCTCAGAGTCCGGATTGAGTAGGCGGGCTATAGCAAAGAATAATGAAAGGTCTAAAACTGTTGTAATTAATTTCTTAAATTTGGTTAATAATTATGGTGGTAGGCCTATAAAGCTTTATGATCCAGGGATGAAAGAAAAGTTTTGCGACTTGCTTCGACAGGAAAATATTCAAGCACTGAAGTTATTAAGCAAACAGGTCTCAATATGTGTGTAGGAAAACTATTTGCAATGCTATTAGAAAGGCTGGCAATTTGAAGAGCGCTGCAAAACTTGTTAAACCCCCGTTATTACTCGTACATAAAATGCAACGTTTATCATTTGCTCGAGAGACAGTGGCTCCGGCCACAATGACCACTGTCTCCGGGTAATTTTCACCGATGAAAAAAAAAAAAATAGAACTTAGATGTTAGATGTTAGATGATCTTGGTGGTTGGAGAATGGCGCATGATTTGCGAAAAGAAAAAGAAATTTTTCCAAACCTCAATTCAGTGAAGCAACTATGACATGGAGATGCTTTTCCTTTAATGGTGTTCGATCTCTGGCTTTATTTCAATAAAAATTAACTCAGAAGCATATAAAAAAAGTTCTTGAAGGCCACTTATTGCCAAATTTAGTTGATCTGGTTAGAGAAAAATACGTTTTTCAACAGGATAATATCCCGATTCATAAGAACCAGCATATGAAAACCTGGTTTGAGTGCAAAACTATTCAAATATTAACTACTTGGTCACCTGGAAATCCTGATCTCAAGCCCATTGAGAATCTCTGGGGTGATCTTACTCGACGCGTATATAGCCATAGAAGGCAGTATTCTTCCTCCACCGAATTCAGGTATGCAATTGAAGATTAATGGATTAATGGTATAAAACGGATAAATTCTTGTGCCAGAGCCTTATTCTATCCATGAAAACCAAAATGTTCCAGCTGATTATGAATAATGGCGGATCAACAAAGTCTTAACAACTGTTATCTGTGTCGTTAAAATGCATTTTTGTTTCCTGACCGTAAAAGCTTTTACACAGACCTTTATGAGATCATGTATAATTTTACTGACATTCTACAATAAAATATTTGCAAATAACAATTATGTCTTCCCAGTGTCTTTCTTATAATGCATACTAAAGTTTAAAATTCAATTTTTCAGGAAGGGTTTTCTTTTTGAATATTCCCGATAACTTATACTGGCATTAAAGTTTTTACACGCTCTGTATTATAGGTTGCCTAGTAGGGAATGAAACGTTCCCCTTATGAGTAGTGTCCTAATTTTTTAAACAATTACAAATGGTAGATGGGGAACAGGTGACTGAGATTAAGGTCTTGTCCTCCTCTACGCTAATCGCTTAAGCGTACGGTAGTGGGTCCATGGATTCGTACTCATCCCCTGGTTATTTAAATTGCATTTCTCCGTGCTTGCGAAAACTGTCACTGTGTTCGAAGGGGATTTGTAAGTGGGTTCTTAAAAACAAGCAAACAAATCCAACAAATATATATTCCAAATACAACAACAACAGACTAGAGACTTATCACATAGATTTGCATACCCAGAGGAACCGTATCGGTTGAACATAGTGGATATTGGATTGGAGCCTTGACAGATTTTACTTGCAACAGCTCCCTTTAACGATTACGGTCTCACAGCAGTATAGTCAAGAGAGATTGTCACTGTCCCTCCAGAGTCAGCGATGATTCACTGTCGGCGTTCTTGTGGGTACTGAGTTAACCAACAACGCGTCTGCAGAAACAAATGGTCATTGTTAGACGGACCGTTCGTGACCGTTCGTCTACAGTTCGTGACAACTTAGCCTGGTCGTGTTATGAAAGCTCAAAGGAAGACTTCTTATTTCAGTTGGCGACGGTTAGATTTCCAAAAGAATTTGCACAAAAA
This sequence comes from Cheiracanthium punctorium, assembly GCA_038373885.1. Taxonomy (NCBI): domain Eukaryota; kingdom Metazoa; phylum Arthropoda; class Arachnida; order Araneae; family Cheiracanthiidae; genus Cheiracanthium; species Cheiracanthium punctorium. Next base: position 561,778 of record JAWZYV010012175.1, read on the forward strand.
TGTGTCGAAAAATACTATTGCAAAAAAGTATACATATTTATATTTTATGTCAATATTATGAAGTACTCTTATTATATTATATATTAATAGTATTATCGTTTCTACAAAAAACTCAAAATGAAAATTAATCTAATCTTGTCATTTAATCAAGTAAAATATTATTTAGAGTTACATTTTCTAAAAATTTTAATTTGTTTAAACTGGTGTTGATTTTTTATTAGTCCCCCCCCCCTAAACAAATAGGCTGGAAAGTTTAACGCCTGGAAAAATGAGGGCAATTTTTTTCAAAGCTTTTAACAATAAAATTGACGCAATAAATAAATAAACAAATTTTTCTTTGAAGAATAGATAAATACAAATTTCTACAATCTTTGCAAAACATATCAATTTCACTTTAAATCTATTTAATTTGCCCTTACTATTCATTTGTAGTCTGAATAGCAAAAAAAGTCCTATTCACAAAATATATTTTACTCAGTTCTGGCAATATTTCGCTTATTGGAAAATTTATTTCTCGAATTGCTACCACGCTATTTAATGCGTTACAAAGTACAAATAAAGATTGTTATTAGTAGCAGATCCGAGGGGAAGCGGGTTGGTCGCACTTCCTGTAAATGCTATTAAACACGCTATTGTGTGTGTGTGTGTGTGAACCCATATTTAACCTCCCTTCTTTAATATTAAAAAAAAAAACGGATAGCGCTCTTCTTTGACCGAAGCTGCTTCCCAGACTGGTCCTTTCATCGTTCCTACCGATTACATAAGCGGAATCCTGGACTACAGCGGAGCATTCAAAATAAAAGCATTCTGGGAAGCAGCATCGACCAAAGAGGAAGAATCTTCTCCGTTGCCTCTTTTAAATTATTACAGTCTTAAAAGTATGTCTCTGATTTAAGAATCGCATTGTGAAAATTTTTGCCTCTGAAATATGATAAGCACGAATGCATGGTGCCTTTGACATTCGGAATGTACCCCTGAAATTCGGAGCAATCTCCGCTCTGTAATCGGTGCCTTTTATTTTCGATGTACCTTACATTTTTAATACTATATGAGAGGTATCTTGGCTATGTGCCTCTCATTTTAAAATAATGGAAGGCACAATCCGCTTTTGCCTTACATATAAAAGGCGTAGTTTCAGGAGTGTAGAGATAACTGGTTAAACATGGGTTCAAGCTTAAAAATGAAAAGGTTAAAAAAAAGAAAAGGGAAATCGACTCATCTCCGACTTTACGGTTCGTCCTACTTATCGCCGCTCCCTTGAAACTTGTCTCTATCCGCCACTGAGGAGTAACATTCGTTCTATTTCTGACAGCATTCATTTACTTTGCACAGGAAAGTTTCAGACGCCACTTCAGCCTTGGCCATTCCCGTCCTCATGTTTCTGATACCAGCAGACCCGTGGCATATGGGACGTAGTCCATCCCTGCTCGAGTGGAAGAGCATTCAGCAGAAAGTGCCATGGGGAGTGATGATACTATTGGGCGGCGGATTTTCCATAGCAGCTGCTTCGAAGGTAAGTCGATAATACATGGTCATTTTGAACTAGAAGCTCTGAGTCGCAACCAAGGCACTTTTGCGCAAATATTACTTTATAAGTAATATTTAACCCTTTGGGGCGCAACCCTTTCCCAATGTTGAAAAAAGGGCAGCCGTTGCCATCGCTCGATTTAACTACCAGCAAGATGGCGGACGATCGAAACGTTCATCGCGTGCCACAGATCTAGAGACCCTTTTTTTGACGACAGCTGGCTGTGCCCGGCACAGCCAACTGTCGTCAAAAAAAGGGTCTCTAGATCTTCCTGGTAGTTAAGGCGAGCGATGGCAACGGCTGCCCTTTTTTCAGTATTGGGCCATCTATCCAGCTGTTCTTGCATTCTTCCATTTTTTAGCAGATGTCAGTGCTCTTAAAAATAACCGTGACTTTTTTTTTTTTTACGGGAAATGACATGCTAAATGTAAAGGCTTCTCGTGGAGCTATGTCACCCGCAACTATTTTTATAGAAATCAAATCTATTCTTCGTGACTGGCCAAAGTCAAAACGTCAGAGTTTGGTGTTCCCAGAGCGGGATCACTGCGCGTTAAAGGGTTAAATATTTGTAGAAGACACCTTTGTACGATGTTTTTTTCCTTTCGACTCCAAAAAGTGGTGGTAGATCTCCAATTTATATGTACATAGTTCCCGATATGTTTTATACTGTGGCTCAACACTGCACTACCACAGTTGGCGACAAACTGTTTCGCGCGATCCACGTATCTCTTCGGTTTCTTCAGTGTGGTTCTGTCACAAATGACCAGGTTTAATACTGCAAGAAGTTATAAAATAATAAAAAACTTTGTTACATAACACCATAAAGGTTACTTGAGAAACCAAGTAACCTTTGTGGTGTTGTTTTTCAAACTTTTTTTTATTATTTTATGTTTTAAACACCAGTTTTGTTGTTGTTGTTGTTACTGCAAGAAGTTATTTAATTCGAAAACAACATATACCTTTTTACCTACAATTTTGAAAGAGATAGATTGATTCACTTTACAAGCCTGCTTAAACAACGCCAAGAAGATAATTATGATATTGATATTTGCTATTTCCCGACTTGTCCACTCTGCGGCTCTAGAGAATTTATGGAGCGGGACCATCTGCCCCTTTGTGGGGCTGGCTCTTCGCTGCTCAACGGAGGAAGCGAGATATTTGGAGGCAAGATCGCTTCTTAGGCAATGACTTTGGTCTATTATAGTTCGGTAGTTTACCCTTGTTGTAACCTTTAGTTCTTTGTATTTTGTACACGTATAGTTATTTTGCAAAGGCTCACAAAAGAATTTTATTGCATTAAAATTTATATACAGCCTCTGTTTAAAAGGCAGATTATTACAGTGAGTTATTTCTAGCAAAAGAAAATTAATTATATCTTTTAGATCCATAAAATAATTTGCTTTATCAAAAAGCTGAATGTACCTTTGCTAATCTATTTTAAAGCTGGGCAGAAAATAAACAAAATAACTCATAGGTTTGCATTCTGAAAGTTCTGGTGGCACTGATTTTTTTTAACTAATGTAGTGCCGTCTTTACTGTAAAATAGGGTTAATATTTCTTGTTTAAATGCATAGTTGGTATGTTTGATGCAAGTTTCTCATAATGACGATCAATAAATGAATACTATGTCCATCATCAGGAATGTTGATCATCTGTAAAATATAAAAGAACTTTGTATACATAAAAAAAATGCATCTGCACTACTTTTTATGTATGTTTACCAAGTTCTTTATTAATTTTGACCTATAAGCACAATATTCATTTAGTTTTTTTCTTATGATCATGCGCAATCATACCCTACAACGAAAAAATACTTTACTTACTTACGTGTTAGCCTGTCGACGCGCAAAATTAGCAGTAATCATTTTGGTATATTAAACTCTTTAAAGTTGATGACGTAAATCTTTTTACAGTAGAAGATGTATGATTAAAAGTAAATAACATTCTGATGTAATGAAATGGGGTTATTAAAAAAAAGAAGAAAAATAGAAATAGAATAATAGAGTATTAGAAATTGTAAACTGATTTATGGTTTTCCAGTATCATTTCTGCCCGGTATACAAAAATCTAGTTTGAGTAGGCTGGGGGTGGGGCTGAATGGTATTAGTGCTTAATCGGAGCATTGGAAGGGGGGAAAAAATTGGAAAAAGTGCTTAAGCTAGTATGTAAGTACTTAAAATGCTTCATAAAAGAGCACGCCCACTCTGAATAAGTTATACCGGGTAGTTATAATTCAAGTTACTCTATTTAGACCTATTTAGAGCCTGTCCTGATGGACGTATTTCATTGAAACTTAGTAAATATGCTATGCGGACCATGGGGGAAGAGAAACTTGCAATTAAAAAATAGCTCAGATTTCAACCGATAGATGGTGCTTTTCGCGTAGAAAGAACGTTATGCAAATCTGGAATGTTCTAAGACCAATAGTTAATGCCGTAATCATCAAACTCTTTTTATAAGAACTTCAGTAAATTTATCGAAAATGCTGTACATTTCTATAAAATCTGCGCTTTCTGCGTGAAAAGCGCCATCTGACGGTCAAAATTTTGACTTTGTTTTATTTCATATATGTTTTTCCCATAGTCCATGTAAGGCATTTACCAAGCCTCAAAGAAATATTCCCATCAGAACAGCCTCTACAAAGGTCTAAGCAGGGTAACTTTAATTATAATCATCCCATATATGGATGATGTCAAGATTCTTCACAATTTTCTTCGTTTTTGTAGAAATCTGGATTATCAAACTGGCTAACACAGCAGCTGTTGTCGCTGAATATCTCGTCTCCTTTGGCTGTCGTCTCATTGCTGACTATCATGACTGCCATAATCACAGATTTCACTAGCAACTCCAGTACAGCTAATATTCTATTGCCGGTAGTTGCCGAGCTGGTAAGTCAACATGAAATTTTTTTTTCCAAGTTCACTTTACGTCGAATAGACGTGGGGAGTTATCTCCGGCACCAAGTAACAGGGTTTTATGATTGAAGAAGTGAGAGGGTTGTTGTAAATCTATTATTGTTAATGACACTAGGTTTCGGTTACAAACATTTTAGTTGTCAACGAACTAATAAGAAATTTTAATTTCCACAAAGCACATTAGAAGAATATCTGACGCTGCGTGTCGTATCAATTAGCATATTTATTCAGGGGTGCGAAAATATACAAATGTAATTAACACGGTCAGATTTGCAGACAAAAGGTGTTTAGAAATGTTATCTATATTGTATACGTGATCAATATCACTCTTCTTGATTGATTTATGCAGTGGTCCGTTTCGTACATCGTGTTCTGCCAATGAGTTTCATATGAACATTCGTAGTGTATGTTCGTGACCTGGACTGTACACCTCGAAAACTATCACCAGCATATTCCATGAGTGCTTAATACTATGATAGATGTCACTATGTTCAGCAATTTGAATGCTTTTGAGAGCGCTAACTCTTATCGCTATGAGCCGCTACAGAATTTTTTTCAATGCTGAGGAAATATGTCTTGTGAAAAATTGTTGTTAAAGTATCAATACACATATTTTTTCTATAGATGTGACGAGAACTGCAAAACAAATTCTTTACATCATGAATGTTTTATCAAAATATATATTACTGATAATTTTAATATACGTAGTTACTTTTCCATTATGTACTATTAATTTTAATTATGAATAAAGTATTAATGTAATAAAAACTTTTTAACAAAAAAATTAAACCGCCGAAAAACTCAAAAGCAAAAAATAATAAACCTTTTCTTAATTAACCGTAATAACTCAGTTCTTAAACTAATGTAAGTATACCTAAGTAATTTTGAGTCGGTGCCAAACAACCAATGAACAAAGATCACTAAATTGCCTAAATCTCTATTATTAATAGGAGTAATTTATTGTTCACACACAGATTTTGAGTTGTGTATTACAAGGTAGACCTCTCTGCATTTCTGCGAAAGCTCGTTGATCGTGAGAGACGTGAGGAGAGCTCATTTTTTGGAATGTTAATGTTTATCGCCAGAGATTTCACGCTGCACTGTCAATTTGATTTGGTTATTTCTTTAAATTTAAGGTAATTTAGTGATCTTTGTTCATTGGTTGTTTGGCACCGACTCAAAATTACTTAGGTATACTTACATTAGTTTAAGAACTTAGTTATTAGGTTAATTAAGAAAAGGTTTATTATTTTTTGCTTTTGAGTTTTTCGGCGGTTTAATTTTTTTGTTAAAAAGTTTTTATTTTATAATTTTTTGTGGCTATAAACACAAATTAACAGCTTAGTGACGTCAAATTGAGCAAGCGAATTCTATACATTCATCTGTGTACGTCACACAGTAGCTAGAATTAAAAAATAACTATTACGCATGCTCGAAAATTCAAGAAATTTCGGATCTTTCAACAGTTCTGAAATTTCCTATTTGCAATATTTGACACATTATCATACCTCAAAAAAAAAAAAAAAAAAAAAAAAAACGTCGCCAAGCGGTACACCTTTCTTTGGTTGCCTGTCAAAACTACCACCGGCAGGGTATTTCGCTCCCGCTGAACATCGCCCACGATGCCGCCAGAACCAACACTAAATGAACATCAAATGTAAACAGCACCGGAACGGAACATAAACCAATTCTTTTTAGCTGTATGAATTTCGAAAAAAAAAATTAACAAATTGAACTTCGGAAATTTTAATAACATTCAAATACTCTTTTGCGAAACGGCAAACAAAAACAAAATGTGTGCGTGGGATTTACATATTCGCATGCGTTAACATGATTTATTCAAAATTAAAGCATCGGCGCATATGTACGTAAATTCAGAACTACAAAAAATCTTAAAAGAATCGTTTTAACAAGCGAAAACAAAATGCACACATATGTGCTGTGTACTGTGAACGAAGATGTATAGGTGGTTTGATGAGCAGTTTTAAACGGTGACGTAAAAACGTCGCCAATATCCCTTGCAATGGACGATATCGATACAATGCTATTTCAATCACGTGTCGGTGGAAAATACAAATTTGAACTAATCAGATTGAAACATCGAGTGTCAACTGAAACTACATTTTAAGTTGATTGGTTGGAGGTCATGTGTTGGCTGAAAAATGACGTCACACAGACACCGACAATTTAAAAAAAATCAACCCTTCTGGTAATAGCATCTAACAAATATCGATTCAAGAGCTTATATGCCTCGTTAGAGCTCCTATTTTATTTTATGAAAACTATAAAATGTAAGGACTATTGAATTTTCACGAGGAAAAGGAAAATGATCACTAAACGAGCTGGCATTTTAAAAAAAATAGCTATTTGAAAGTCATATTTTATGCGTGTTCATACATTACAATCAGTGAGTGAAAAATCAATCATCCCCTGTTTTCCTACCCTTAGGTTGGAATTTTTTTTCCTAATCTATATGGGACCAACTTCCGGGTATACCCTTTCCAATAAAAAAAAGAATTATCAAAATCGGATTACTCTGTAAAAAGTTATGCGTGGTCATACATAAAAAAAAATATATACGCGTCGACTTGAGAACCTCCTCCGTTTTTCGTCGGTTAATAAGCAATGAAAAGAGGTTCTGGGTGGCAAAGAGACCTTGAATTTTTTATCCCCGGGACTGACTTTGCTGTCTGCCTTTATTGTAGACAACCTCTAGTCTGTTGATCACAAAAAAGCGCTATCTTTGAAAATGCATCGATTTACTACCCATGAAAGAATTTTTAGCACCAAAACAGATAGGTGTAATCGGTTATCCACCCTATTCATCTGATTCGGTACCTGCAGACATTTTGCTATTTCCAAAAAATAGATATGTTTGGAAGGGAACCATTTCGATGTCATGGAAGACAAAGATTGAAGGAGGTGCGCAACGAGGACTTCCAGCGTACTTTCAACACTATGTGGTCGACGGAAACATTGTGTGGAGATGCAAGAGGATGATTTAAAATCAATGAAACTGCGAAATTGAAATTAAGTTATTGGATGATATACAAGTTATCTCATTATTTGTTTGGCTCACTCTGTAACCTCTTCGTTCCAGAGTTCCACACATGTAGACCTTTTTATTTCAACGGTTAAAAAATGATTCTTCAATATTTTTGTAGCTCTGAAATGACTTACATATGCGTCGATGCTTTAATTTTGAATGTATGAATTTAACGCATGTTATGAGTAAATTCTCCACGCTGACGCACAGATTTTAATTTTGTTTACCGTTCTTTATCTTTGTTTCTCGTTATACAAAAGAATATTTGTATGTTATTGAAATTTCTGAAATTGAATTTGTTAAGGGGATGGCGGGCTATAACATTATCATAAATCCGCCAAAAATCGAAAAAATATTTAATCTATTAATATTTTATGAATTTTACTGTATCTAAGGCAGAAAACCGCATGTCTCTAACTTAATTAATAAAAAAGGTTATAAGCGTTTAAAGAATGTGTGTCATAAATAGCCCTTTAAAAGTCCGAAAAATGTCTTTTGTGTAAAATGAATATTTTTCGCAGTTATGTGTCTTTAAAATGTCCCTTGTGACACAATTTTTGAAGAAATCTTCTGTAAGATCTGTAATGTATACATGATCAATATCACTGTTCTTGATTGCTTTATGCTATGTTCCGTTTCAGAGACCGTCCAGAGACGTTGAGTCTCTAAAATTTATTAGAGATTCAAGATACATATAAAAATAAATTTTCTATCCGTTTTAATTTTGGTTGTCATTAAGATTGTATAATTTCAATATAAGTCTATAAAAACATGAAATTTTTGCGAAAATTCAGTATTAAAGCATAAAATACTTCCTAAAATTTTACTTTTCAACGAATCTCTAAATTAAAAAGAAAATTTGTTCGGAATACATTTTTGAATAATAGCAAGGTAAAATTGAAGGAAAATATTAAAAATTGCCACGCAAGCGACATTTTTTAGGAATTCAATTTTCCTAAATTTAAATTTTAAAAAATAACTTTTTATTTTTTTAAATATTTAATATTGTTATACTTCAATGCATATTTATGCAAAAATTCGTAATTTTTGGTCAAAAAAAAAAACTCATGATGTCCACCATCCCCAAAATACGCTTTCTACTCGTCGTTTTCAAGTGTAATACATAGGCGTAGAGTTGTATGGGCCCGTGGGGCTCGAGCCCCCCCAATAAATTGTGAATAGGGGCTGAGCCCACCCAATAATTTATCACTAAATACAGAAAACTAGTTTATACTAACATAAAAAATCTATTCACGCTATTTACAAATGTTTAAAAAAAACCTTTACTTGTACTTTTTAAAATTTTCTTCTTTTGATTTCAATCATGATTTAGTATTCATTGTCACGCCCTGTAACACAAAATGTTACTATAAGCTGCCCTCGCCAGGCTCTGGTTCATTAAAATCAGATTATGCAATGTAAAGTATGAAATGAAAAAAGTTCAGATGTGTCTAAAATGCACTATCTCATCGAAAATGTTTTTTTTTCCCCTTTGGATTTTTTACTTTGCTTTTATTTTTAACTTATAACATGGTAGGAAGATACTAACATGGATACTTACCTTACATTGGTGTAGAATTCTATGGACCCATAGAGATCGAGCGCCTCCAATAATTTACACTTATATATAGTAAGTCATAGCTGCCAACTACTACGGAATATAACCACTTTTTGTAAACAGTATGTTTAATTATTTTTTTCAAAATAGTAACCAGCTCGCGCGCGCATCACAAAAATTTTTCTATATTTTAAGCCGAAAAATCATGTAGAAAAAGTGGTTAATTATATTCCGTAGTAATTGGCAACTATGAGTAAGTTATATGTACGTGAATCAGTGGCGTAGCCAGAAATTTTTCATGGGGTGGGGGGTGGGGGTTACGACTTTTAACTCATATGCATATACCCCATTGACGTGAATATATGTGGTTGTGGGGCCCGGCCCCCCCAATAATTTTGAAAACTTTACGCTTATGGTGTAATAGGCATTTTAAATGTAATTATGAAATTGCTCTTTATTTTAAGATGAGAGATTTTTGTCAGGTGTGAAGAGGGTAATGATGGCACACTCGTATATGTATTTAACATAATTCTTTATTGCTGTTTCATTAAATCTCCTCATTCGCTAATAGGCAGTGGCCATGAAAGTTCATCCTCTGTACTTCTTGGTTCCTGTGACAGTAGCGACTTCATTTGCCTTCATGCTACCGGTGGCTACCGTACCAAATGCAATTGTCTACGAAGCCGGTGCTATGAAAACAATGGATATGGTACGTTAATAAATAAATATATGATAAAGACATGTTAAAAGAAAATAAACCTGCATAAATAGGAGTGAGAGTATTATTTTTATGTTTTAGTGTTATATAAAAATTCCATAATTCAACACTTTTATAAGTAGGTAGACATAATTATTCGTTAAAATGTAGAAATATCGGCATATACAAATTATAATTAAAATTTATGTAAGTGGTAATGAGTAATTCTTCACAATAAATTTTAGAAAGTATTTTTAATCTAAAACGTCTTTATGGTCTTTTAAAGCTCATTTATGTTAGGAATTTCCAAAATTTTACTCAATAAATTTTAAAAACAGAAATTTATTAATGTCCTAATATGTTTGATAAAGTTAATTTTTTAAGCTAGTGAAAATTAATTTAATTCATTAATAAGTTTCTGAAAAGGTACAAAAATAACAGAAGAATTCAATTTTTAATACTAAAATTGGGGACATTATAAGAGGTTCTAACGCGTATTCACGTTATATTTGTAAACAACCGACCAAAACTCCAGACTGTTAAATTGACAGCTGCACAGTAGGTCCGAACACTGGACCTTCACATTTCAGCCGTCTACCATATTCAGTGTCTTATCCACTCGGCTATGACGATGAGTCAGAACTGAATTCATGAAAAATAGAGAACAAATAATCCGAAATTTATCTATAATACTTCATTAAAACTTATTAACTGAAAACTTACTATTGAATTTAAGTTGTGAATATATATATATATATATGGCTTTTTTTTTTCAGTTGAAACCTGGAATTTTTATGAATTTACTGTGTGTATCTGTGGAAATTTTGATGATCAATACATACGGCAATTTCATCTTCAATTTTGATGATGTCCCTTATTGGATAAACAGTACAAGAACTATCAGTGTATCTTGAAAACTGAAACAAATTTAAAAGGAATTCGTATTTATTGATAGAAGTACTTCATGAAAAAGTGATATTTTTCTTTATATTTGAACAGAATTTTTTATGTAAAATATTTTAAAATCCATTTTAGTAAAAAAGAAAGAAAAAGAAAATTGAAGAATTTTCACATCTTCTAGAATCATCGTTTTAATGGGAGGAAAATCCATCAACTAATTCGACACAGATATTGAAATTTCTGACCTACAAGTTGCATTTTCACTCAAGAAGAATTGTGTAATAAAATAAGTCTTGCAATACAAATAAAAATGACAGTTTTTTTTTTTTTTAATCTGAAAATGTCTTTCTTTTCGCGTGCAAATTTACAGATTGTTCCGAACAGCTTAGATATTTGCCACCAACGGCGATTTTTCATTCTGTGGTTATTTTTTGGCGATTTATTCAGTGTGCATTATCGATAGTCATATCTCAATATGGTTGCTTCTAAAGCAGTTCGCCACTTATTCTTAAGCGTGATACTTGGCAGATTGCGTACTTGGCATGGCGAAGTACGAGGGTTGTTTTTTATTCAACCTCCAATGGTCAGTAAGTAAAAGACCTTCGCATAGGATACTGTTGCGGAATTACTCTGCTACTCCTGGGGTTCGTCGTTCTAAAGTCCAGTAGGTGTAAAAAAGGTTCAAGTAAAAAGTCACTTGTCAGGATGGAACACAAACTTTATTACTTCTAGAACTTCGTAGAACAATCAGCTGTACACAATTCACTAGCACAATCTAGCAGTAATGTGCTTTTAACAGTTCGCTTAGATCAGAAGCTCTCACAAATGCAGTATTTCTCACACAAAATAAGTCACTTTCACAGGCAAAAATTCAGTGAAAATATTCAAGAGATATAGTACACAATCCCTTAAGACACAGCAATGAAGAATTTACACACAGCACTTTAAAAACAGCTTCACAAAGTAAGCTAAACCACATCTTCTATAGCACTATCATTTCACACAAATCAAGCGTACTGAGAGCTCTTCACACATTGAGTGTTCAACTCGCACTGAACTGTCGGGGCAGCGCGCCGGTTTTTATAGAGGAGGCAGAAACTGCGGGAAGCTTCTAGAGTATATTTCTTGAAGATTCTACATAAAGCGAGAATATTGATTACGTCATAGAAGAGAAATGTTAGGTTATTATGCGTTTTTAATGCAGGAAAAACAACTTCCAGGCCCCATTGGGAAAATCGCGCCAAATGACCAAAAAGTCGCCAAATTTGGCGCCAAAAATAAGTCCTCAAAAGTGAAGAGATCTAAGCTCTAGGACCAATATTTCTCGAGTTTTCTAGAAATCCCATATATTTGAATGGGAAACCGAAACCTCCGTATCTCCGGTTCTAATTGGCCGATTTTGATGCAACAAAAAGCAAAATTTATCTATTTGAAGCGTAGAATACGAATTTTAAACCATTTTAAGCCCCAGAGCAGCGGGTTGCCCCGAAAATTCGTAACAATACAAAGAATTTACTACCAAAAGTTAGGTACAGACATGGTCTCTTTTAGTCTTACACATTATGAAGATTTGATCATTTGTTTGATCGGTAGAGGAGCTTCGCACAATGCCCTGTTCTAGAAACATTACCGCCAGTTATACAAACATGAGCCTAAACGCTGTTTTAAAATTCTTTATTGGTCTGGAAGCTTTGGCCTCTTAACCTGTTCTTCATTTCAAGAAACAGATGAAAATTCTTCAATGCTTAGTCAGTAACCAAGAGACCAATAAGGTGTTTCAAAATAACGGTATAGTGAGAGTGAGATCTGGGTGAAATAAACAAAAACTTTGTGAAAAAAAACACACATAAAAGGAGTGTTTTTTTCACAAACTTTTTGTTTATTTTATCTTTTAACACCAGTTTTTTGAGTGTTTATTTTCTGAGATCTTGGTCGTGTCTCTATTGGCCATTGACTTAGCCCAGAGTGATTTCCGATACTTGAACTGAACAACTGCCTAGGAGGTTAGAGTAAGAAGACCCAAAGTTTTCCGTCAGATGAAGTTTTGCGAAACAATTGCCGCCAGAGATGCATCTAAGGGCCTGAAAACTTTCACTAAGAGAGCATCAGAAAATTTGTCTACCGATTCGACAATTGTTTGAATCTTCATGGCGATTATGTTGAAAAGAAATCATATATGTAGCTAACTTTTAGCAGTAAATTCTTTTTATTATTCACTCTTGTCTTTCTTTGACTGTGCATCGGAGGTTGAATAATAAACAGCCGTCGTATTTCACCTTACCGTGGTGGCAAATATACAAACTGTACCGAACGTTCAAGCATAAAGTAGTCCTTGAAAAAACTTCTATACTTGTCAAGTTTGAACTTCTTTAATCACAAACAAATAACATTAGAAATTTTAGAATGTTTCTTGTTACACAGGACTACATAAATTTATAAACAGTAAACATGCAACTTTCATTAAAAGACTTCCATTTATTATTTGTGAACAGTCACACTAAACTTTTTCTAGTCTTTACCGTAATTATATTCTTTAGAGGCTCTTCAGAAATTGCATTATTGCTTAAGCTAACAGCCTTAAAGCAAGGAGAATTATATTTCGAAAACATCTGAAAAATGTACAGCCTATGACATGTAAAGTTACAGAATACCTAATTTTGCATAACTGACATCAAAAAGATGCCAAACAGTATCAGTCAAGTTTTATCTGTAAGAAATAATTCGCTAGTTGCCTGCATAATGCGGGGTATCCCAAAACACGAGCTCGGCTTTTTTTCATTTAATATTGATCTTAGAGATGTACAGGGTGGTTATAATTAAACTTCCCCTATGAACTTCCCTATAGCTAAAACGGGAGAACGGATTATAACCAAACTTGGTATATTGTCTATACATGATATGCATTGAAGGAATTTCGAAAAACAAATTAATTCAAAAAATGTCCACTGGGTGGCGCTTTGCGTAAAAAACGGCAAATTTAATTATGAAAACGGCTAATTCGATATATACAAACAATTTTAACATCTATTTAATAGTTTTTGAGCATTTATTCACTAATTTGGGTAATATTTGAGCTGATTTCAATATGCAAAGTGCCATCTAGTGGACATTTTTTTTTAACTAAACTTTCTAGAGCATTCCCTTGAGCGCATCTCGTTTACAGTCCGCATGCCAAATTTCGTAGCAATCTGCTCACCGGTTACAGATGCAGACTGTTTATAGTGGCATTGTAACTATAACCACCGTACTAGCAATTTTGCTCGTGCCTACACCGGCCACGTAGCCTTGAACCGATAAGAAGGAATCGGGCAGTTCACTGTGAAAGTGCTCGGATACACGCAGTTCATGTCCCCTCGGACGTGGAAACGTCCGAAGTAGCTCTAACCGATGAGTTTTCATCGGGTTGGTCACGGATTTAGGGGAGTAGCCCCACTCACTTTATGTGTGAGGTTGGCCAAACACCAGAGTGAGTATCACTTTCCGGTAAGTTCCTATGTGGTGCTGACATGCATTTAACCCTTTCCGTACCTACGGTGCAATTGGAATGATAACATTCAGAAGTGTTTTTCAGATTCCTTTTATAATTGAAATGTATTTGCAACCGCAATTTTCTTATATGATACTGCAGTGCAGAAGCAATACAGTATATAATCTATTTTCAGTTTTATGGTGACTGCTATCTCTCGTATAGGTACGCTGTATATTCAATGCATTCTGACTAGTTTTGTAGAGACCTCTTTCCGTACGTTTTATGTTCGATCCTCTTTGACTGGTGTTGAAACGTCTGTACGCAAGCATGCATGCATGTATGTACTTACATTGTATTTTAGATATATTTCGTTTTAACTAACGTTGTGGTAATGTTTGTACGTACGCATGTTGCATTTTCGATGTAATTTGACTAGATTTGCTGGACGTCTGCTCTTATTATGTACGTATGTTCTTGTATGATTCGATTAATTCAGATAAATAGCCGAAGAAATCGGAAATTTGGCATTTAGGACTGTTTTAACACATACTTGTGCTTTTCTCTTTTTGATTCGAATTGACTGAGTACTTTTTTACAGGGTTATATAAAAGGTTTTCAGTGCATTAAAGTCTATGCACATGTCTTTCCCATTAAAAATCCCTGTACTATCTCTGCTTATCTCATGTCCAAAATATTGCCTACTGTCCCCAAGCTTTATGAATTTAGGGGCAATATTACAAATTTTGGTATTAAAAATATGTACGTATCTCGAATAAAAAAAAAAAACTTTTAGCTATAGAATATTGAAATTTCGTATTTAGGACTTGAAACGCTTGATTTTGCATTTTCATATTTGATTACAATCCACAGACTAGGGTCACTACTTGGGTCATGCTTAAAATTTTGCCGTTTGTTGCCTATCTGGCGAAGAAGAAAAAATTGTCAATTTTTCACCCAGGAATAAGTTTTCAATGCTAAAATCATATTGGTGATATCTCTTATACTTGACAAGATATTGAAGTATCGCATTTCTGTTTCCAATAAATTTAAATGAAGTGCATCAAAAATGTGTAAAATTTAACAGCCATACAAGAAAATCGTGTAGCTCACATCAGAACTTTTTTTTATGATAGGAAATAGACTTTCCGAACTTGATCAGCTCACAATTTAAAAAAGATTTTCACTGTTGGAACTTTATAGAACTAGCTTACAGTTTTGAAAAATAGATTTTTTTAAAGCATAGACCATAAGATTGGTGAAATAAAAAAAGAGCGTGTGTACAGAATAACCTATATTGAGAATAGTCTAAAAAATATTACGCTTAAGGAATGGACTGCTCTCGGTGCATCTTGCTGTGGGTGGCCATATTAGAATTTTGATAAAAACAATATTTTTATCTCTAACTAAAAGGAAAACCTTTTTATGCAGTTCGAAAGATCTCTAAAAAATTAACCTTTTCTTTTATTTGCAGCTATATGTAACTCTAAATACCTGACAAGATGTTCCATCCAACTTGAAATCACGAGTGTCAACAAGAGAAGATTCATTAACTTGATTCTTTGAAAAAAAAATAGCGAACATAATTTCTTAATTACGACTGACAAGCAGAATCTCTAGGGTGACGTCATAGAGATTTCAAATAACAAATAAACCAACGAGCATACGGCTCCCTTGAAACTTCCTTATATCCTTCACCGTTTTGCGGATAAAACGTAATTAAACTTGAATTTTTTGCCGTTAAATTCTCTGTAAGCGTTTTTATTAATGAATTCTCTATAACCGTAGAAGTTTCAGTTGCGTTGGAATAATTTGCACTATGGCCTTAGAGGTTACACCTCTGAGGAAAAAAATAGAAAAGGCAGGGTGTGGTTCAAAGGCAGAAGAGAACATGCAGTGAGACAACGTAAATCTGTAACAGCGTGAAAGCCGAAGCTAAAAGTTTCTCAAAAATCTTAATTCGGGGAATCTTGTGCTCGTGTCGAACTTTTAGATTATTTTACATTACATGACAATTTTCTTGCATCTTTTTTGCCGTGTACACCCAGCAGGTGCGTAGCCAGGAAAATTTTTCGGGGGGGATATGCGCCTGGAAAACTTTTTCGGGGGGGATATGAACTTATATGTGTATAAATAGACGGAATTTCATCACTAATCCAAACATTTCGGGGGGGATACATCCCGATATCTCCCCCCCCCCCGGCTACGCCCCTGACACGGAGGATAAACAACAAATCACAATCTTATATATGTAGATAATGCAAAGGTTTAAAGTGAACATTCTGATTCCATTAATATTGTGTAGCCTAACAACTATTTTAATATCCTTTATATGATGTTACTTTGCGGGACAACAAAATATTATATCAATTTTTTTTCACAGTGAAATGCTTATATATAACCTTTATCGTAAAAACGGATGATTGCAGAATGCAACTTTCTCAAAAAATGTAATAAAAATAAACATAATTAAAAACAATAAAAATAAATAAGTAAAATAGTATTAATAAAAATTATAAATAAAATTCTAATTTTTTCTCTTGAATCTTGTTCAGGTTGTTAATTCATATTTATTTTTCAGTGTGAGAACTGAAAAATTTTAAATATTTTATTCAAGAAACTGTAGAGAAAAGCACATCAAATAATAAGTAGCAATTTCAAGAAAAACAATGGTTCATTATTTATTGAACACTTTGAATATCTCGAGTATTTGAAAGTATATAAGGCCTAAATTTTAAGCTTCATAGAGTTTTCGAAAAGTACTGTAATCAAGTTTTTCTTGAAAAATTCACATCATCTGGCAGTCACATTTTGCGACTGTGAGTTAATGTGACTGTTCCGAGGCGACCATGACGCGGCTGAGTTATCAGGCTGATTTCATGAATATTTAGTTATTTTGCTTTAGTTTCAGCTCATTTATTTACTGAAGTTCTTATTGACACATTTTTTGTTTGTTTTGCACTTGCGCAATAAATCATATCAGTTTAACATGGCGAAATTCAAACTTTACCGCACGAGACAAATAATTTTGCATTTGTAGAAACTCCACATCACTGAAATTAATTTGAATTAAATGCTTAATAAAAATATTCCTTTGCTATCGTGCGAAGAATGGCTCAGCAGGTGGTTTTAATAAAAAGCTTCGTATTTTATAAGAACGTAAGCTTCATCTATCTATCATCTATACTATTAAAATCTGTGCGCGTCTGTCTGTCTGTCTGTCTGTGTGTAGCATCATCTCCTCCGAAACCGCTGGGAGTTGAGTTTCAATCGAGGTGTCCACTTATTCGAAAAATTCCGAGGAAGGTCTTCCGCTAATTTAAATTTCGAAATTCGAATTAGTTTAGGAGATATTGATAAAAAACCCCGTCAAAAACACTAATTTTTGCTCTCCGCAACTACGCGATTGTAACCCCTGTAGTGAAAATGTGAGAAATAAGCATCGAGGTTGCCATGTTTGGCGAATTTATTATATGATTTACACTCTTGCATTAAAAATAAAGGAATAATACTTTTTTTCTGTTTGGAATATTTGCTAGGTTACTTTTTAATTAAAATATCGTCTGCGTGGGAAATCAGAGCAGGAATTCAATATTTTTTATACGCAAAAGAAAAAGGATTTGTAAATTTCCGACTAAAGTGCATAACCTTATAATTTGGCGAAAAAAAATGGCTTATATGGCGATTTGAGAAAGTGGATTCTAGTGGTTTGCACACAATTTTAGGCTTGGCGCAATTTACTGAGAGCGTAAAGAAATAGTATTTTTAAAAACAAGTGCAGGTTTTACTAGAATTTAGCCTGAAATTTTAATTTTCTGTTCAGAAATAATGCAGTTATTAAGGCGATTTCAAATGATTTTCATCAAGTTAAATAAATTGATTTACGTTAGGGAAACCCCGCCAAATTTTAGAAAATTAAACTTTATCATTTGTATTGCTAATTCTATGCCCCGATTGATATGAGTTGGTGTTACGAGCGTATGAATAGATAATATTTTTTAATCCCGCCAAACAAGGTGTAATAAAATAGGAAGTCTTTATAAATACGAATGCTGTTTGAGATGAATGAGAATATTTTTTAAACCCAGTTAGACTAGCTGGTAATGCCTTTAAATTATTGCATTTATTGTCAAGTTTAATGTGTGATTCATTTTGGCTATTTGCCATCGACTGCCGACGTTAATTACGCCAAAATGGCAGTTCTAGCAAAGTAAACATAAATAAATCATTTCATATTCTATTTTTAACACTGCTACTGTTTCCGTATCAACGGAATCCATTGTTGCCACTTAAGTTGTTCAATTTAATAATTAAGTGAAACCACTCATTTCTACATCTCTTAAGACCCAAAAAAGTGAAAACGCATTAAATATGAAACAAATAGAATTTTAACATATTTCCTTCGCGTGTGACGTCATTTTCACGTCATTGTCTTCTGTTTTGCTGTCAGATTATCCGGAGAAGCACATTACACGCTAACGTATGTGCTGCTTCGGCGGACATAAGGAAGCAATTTGTCGGGTGCGTATTTGCCTAACCCCTCTGTGTGTCTAAACTGAAGCATTGAAACTTTGTAGGCGTTTGTTTTTAAACTAGATAAAGGCAGAGTAACGTCGTTAACGTGAAACAAGCGATATGGAAAACTATTTAATTGGTAGCCGTAATGCGAAATGATAATCGATTATTCACATGCGCAAAGTAACAAAATTTCAAAAGTGTAGAGGGGGGTGAAGATTATACACCTCCTTACGTTGCGCACTAAAAGTGCTCACTTTAAAATAAGTCGTAAGACAGCATCTCAACAACTAACATATTTTATTGATAAAAAATAAAATGAATAAACATTAAGGATAACAAATAACATAACAAAATTATCAGTCGCGAGCTATAGAACATAATGCTGCCATTTTCTTTGGGCAGCTTCACTCACAGCTGGGTGTTTATATACTTGCCAACCATCTACTCCGGAGAGACTGGTGAAGGTCAATTTGCATCTTCTTGAATTCGCGGGACTTTCCGCTCTGGGTGTGTTCGCAAACTGACTCGCTGGTTGTCAGCTCGCAAACTGTTGGTTCGTAAACCGACGAAATCAACGCCACAAAAGTATGAAAAGTCAGGAATATGAAATGAAAATCCAAAATAAATCACCAGAGACTGGATAAGCATCGTGTACGAGAATGATATTGCAATCATGTACATAACAAAGGCGCTTGCAAGGAATACAAAATATAATATGAAATTAATTGCTCTTTCTTCCCATGGCGTTTGTGGAATCTTTCCGAATAACGGGATCCAATGTGCTTAGAATATTTCATATAAATTACTTTTTTGTTAAAGTTCTATTTATTTTTTCATATATCTTCCAGTTACTCCAGTTACAAGACCTAGAGCTCTAGAAACGATTTCAGATTTTGTTTAATATTGAATTTGACACTATGCAATTAATCTATGTTAAAAATGAAAAATGAAATTAGTTATTTATTTAGTGTGAATTGGCAGTGAGATCAACGTTAGTTTTATGCAACAAGTGTGCTACTGTATTAAGAGTTCAGTAAGGGTAATAAGCTTTTCCGCTTAAGTTACGTCACAAATTTTTTCATTTGCGAAAGCGACAAGATCTTCACGGAAACAGGATGCATTTTTGGTTTCTGAACGTACAATGTGCATCGATTGTTTCCTGTAGGTTTTTAAAATTTGAGTAAAATTTAATAAAGTCATCTGCAACATAACTGTGCTAATGCATTGTCCACGCTTTACGAAATGCAAGATAAGATAAAATAGTATTCAACATCATGTAAAGTTATTCATATGGTATGTATGAATGCTATAAATTAAACCTAAAAAAGAGAATTATATGATGTAGAAATAAGGCATTTTTCGAAAGAGAAACGTTTCGTCTGCATACCGTAAAGTTCTTACTTTTCTGATCGCCAGTGACAATGACGCAGTTTTTGTGTCATCATGTTGCAATCGTCTCAAATTTCCACTCATGGAGTCAGCTTTTCGTCAGAACTCCAGCAATTTTTCACTATTAGAGATTCCTATCACTGGGTTTAATTCGAATTATATGTGTGTAAGGAAAATATTCGTCTCCTACCGTGCGGAGAACGGGTAAGCAGCTAGCTGTCATATAAAATACGAACATGAAGCTTACGCATGGAACACACTGCATTGTGTAGAATACACTACCACTGACAGCAATAGTACTATATAGCTTTCAATTTCTTTTTAGGAAACTCAATGAGCTTTTAAATAACGTGAAATTCTTATATGAAAAAATAGTGCTGATTAATTTATAAGAAAGTCTTCCGTGTGTCTCATTTTTGGAGTTTGGTTAGCCTCTTTGCCATTTCGAACCGTAAAACAGATCTTCACGGTTTCTCGAAATGTTGCCCAGGGAGTACCACGTGGAGGTGGGCTACCCAGTAGAGTATTTCGAACAACCTCGGAAGCATCCTAAATACGAAGCCTGAAAAGCAAAACAATTTTTCCATTTCTTAAATATTTTAAACGGCAGCGAACGAAGTTATTATTATTATTACTATTACCATTTATTATGCGTTTATTTATTGAATTTCTTAGGCGGAAACTTTGATATTTTTTCTTTGTTTATTGTTCTGCCTTGATTGAAACATAATTTTAGTTAATGCCTTTACTTTCTATTGAAAACTATATCGATAAAGCACGGTAATAGAGTTCCTTTAAGAAGTTACAAAAAATGCGCAAAACAGTGTTTAGATATTTGCTTTTAAATTTTCGGCACTTCGAAATACTCTACCAAAACTCCCCTTTCGGCATCCCGCACTTCAACTCTCGATGTTGTTGAGAGGACTGGCGGTAGCCAGGTACCAACTAGGGCGTTAGTCCAGGAACCAACTAAGACCTAGCGGAAACCTTTTCTGGTGGCGTGGCGGCGGAGGGAGCAGGCAACGATTGGAAGAACTGGTCAAAGTCACAGGTGGGCCCCTACTGGATGGCTTTCGCAGAGGCCCTCGGGTAATTATAGTCACTTTTGGACCACCTCCACATGCTAGTAGAAGTTCTTTAATTTCCAGGTGGTCTTGTTGAAAATGAATGTGGGGTGGCCTCTTTGGTTAAAACGTCACTATGGCCGATTGTCTTCAATTACTGATGTTACAAGCAATCTTGGCCTCGGAAAAAACTGTCTTAGCTGGCTACCTCTAATGTTCTTTAGATGTTAATAAAGTAGCCTTTGAGAAATTAGAGTCTCTGTTCTTTCATGGCATGATGTTTCATAATCGTTTAATGACTGCAGCTGGATTCTATTCTACTTGTGACCCTTATTTGCTTTCTCTAGTCTAAAAACTGCACGGATTAAAGTTTTAAAAGTTCTGTCGTTTAAAGCAAGTTGATCTGGATTTAGAACTGGCGACACTTGATTGGCTACTGAAGGTCACAGTTGAGGTTCTAAAATGTTCTTGTCTAAAGCAGATTGATCTGAATTTGAAACTGTTGAACCTGGCTGGCTATTTGGAAAGAACGATGATATTTGGAAGGGAAGACGCATGGAGTTCAGAGAGTGGTTTCCAAAGTGCTCTATTGTCTAAAGCAGGTTGGTCTTAACTTGGAATTGATGAGCTTGACTGGCTATTCCAAAAACTCTAGGAAGACTACTTTGTCTATTGAGTAAACCAATTTGATTTGGATTTGAAGCTACTTAACTTGATTGACTGTTCGAAAGACTGATGCTACTTGATAGAGAAGACGGAGCTGGAACGTTACGTATCTAAATTGTTATATTGTCTGAAGCATGCTTATCTTGATTTATAACTGTTGGACTTGGCTGACTATTTGGAAGACTCGGTAAAGAAGGAGCTGACCGGAGCTCACAGGCTTAAACTGTAAATTCTTCTATTGTTTAAAGCCGGTCGATCTCGATTTGAAACCGATGAACTATGATGGTTGGCTATTAGAGAGAGTGCTGATACTCGGAATAGAAGGAAGGAGATGAATCGTACGACTATTGATACTTGGTAGAGAAGACGCTCAGTGCTGAACTGTTGAGGCTCTACATTCTTTATTGTGTAAACCAGTTTATTTGGATTTGGAACTGAAGGACTAGATTGACTGTTGGAAAGACTAATGATGCTTGGTAGTTAAGATGGACGAAGCTCGAAGTTTGCAGCTCTAAATTGTTCTCTTGTCTGAAGCATGATTATGTTGATTTGGAGCTCTGGAGTTGGCTGTCTACATGGAAGACTAGGTAAAGAATACGGACGGAGCTGACAAGTTGAGACAGTAAATAGTTCTGTTGTCTGAAGCAAGTTGATCTCTATTTGAAACTGATGAACTTGATTGGCTGTTAGAAAGAGATGATATTTGGTAGAGAAGAGGGACGCAGCTCATTGGTTGTGGTTTTTAACTGTTGTATTGTCTTAAGCAGGTTCATGTGGACTGATTAATTTGAATAGAAATTAGATGCACTGATCGAGTTTAGATGTTGAGATTCTGAAACTTTCTATTGTCTATTGTCCTTGAGTTCTTTTTGATTTAAATTGCTCTATTGAGTTTCATAAGTCAGGAACAGTGGAAGCAAAAAGTATACATTGGAAATTTTTCAAATCTATAAGAGAAAACGGACATTCATGAATATTTTTAGTAGTCATAACGATGATATCCTTTTAAATATTACTTTAGACTCACGTGAATTTGGAAGACCTTATATTTAGATTACTCGAGTTTTATATTTAGATTACTCAAAGTAAGTGTAGCATTTCGATGGTTAATGAAAGCTACGGATAATGAATGAACTAATGCGCGACAATCGTAAAATTTGTAGTTTTTTTACGAAATACAAAGCAAACTTACATATGATAAATCTATACGTTAAAAATATTTACGTAAAAGAAATATCAAACTAAAAATTGAAAATTCGTTAACTAAGAACGCATTTAGAACTGTGATATATCTACGAATAGTTTCTGAAAATTCCAAAATTTTTATCTTATAATGTTTATAGATTACGACAATGTTTGGCTCATCATATGAAGAGGCATCATGTAATATTTTGAGACTTGTCAAATTTCTATCGTATTCTTAAAACTATATATGTTATGAATACTATTATTTTAAGTAACCGAGCGTTAAGGATGAGCGAACACTTTGTCGAAGTTACTTATGTGATAAAATATCGGCCAATATTACTTTACAGATGTAAAATAATGTGAGAACGTTTTCAATGAATTTTCAGTGGTGATAAGGAAAATCCAGGAATACTACAGTAGTAAGTTTTCATGTCTTTTGTAATGAATTGAGGCCTTCTGAATTTCGAAAAAAGAAAAATCAACCGAAAGTTTAAGCAAAACAGCTGATCAGATTTATATACTGTAATGTGTCGATATCAAGTTTGTGCATATGGTGACAGGCATTGCGTTTTGCTAGTCAATGTAACATAAATAGGTGTGATGCTGCAAAAATTCGATTGAATAGCAAAGGTAAATAACGAACGTTGAAAGACAGTAAATCATTGCAACAGATAAATATTGAATTGTTTTGGTATTAAAAAATACTATAAACAACTTTTTAAAATACTGTTTCTAAACATATGGGGTCAAAATGCCAAAAACTTAAATGCATGTATAGCTTTCTTACAATTATTAATACTTACAAGTCTTTCTGAAGTCGGTAAACAGCTTTCATTACAATATTAGCAACGTTAGTCCATTTCACAAGAGCGTCTTTTGATTTTTTATCCAAGAAATACAATTCAAAAATTTCAGAAATATCCATTAAAAAGGCATCCGAAGAGGCAAATTTATTAAGCAAAATTTTGTCCACATTGTTTGCAAATTCCTTTTTGGCTTGAAGAAATTCGTAGTAAGTTTTCATATAAGTTGTCGGATCATTTCTAATACCTTCCTTCAAAGTTTCTACAAGTTTACTTTCTAACTGCAAAAAACATGGACAAAACCTAGGGGAAAAGAACAAGCATTTCATTTACAGTGTAAGTAAATAATAAAGCTTTTTTTTTTCCTCATAGTTTTCCTAAAGTATATGACTGCTCCAAAACTTTATGTTACATGAAAATTTTCCAATACTTCATATGCTTATTTTATGTTACAAGATTAGGATTTCAGAACTGCTTTATTTTTGTTTCTACGATGCCTAGAAGCCAAGATATAGAAGTAATAGTGAACTGGAAGTACTTTGTACAGTATTAAAATCTAAACTCATTTTCTGTGAACTTTCTTTACGATAAATGTCAGATCCCATAACGTTGCTAAAATATTGACTTAAAATATTCTCAGGATATTTAATCATTATTAGTTGTGTTCTGAAGCAGAATATTTCTATCTTTATTTTTTTATTTTATGACCATTTTTTTTCTTCGGAAACAATATGCTGTTTTCAGGAAAAATAATGCACTTTCATACAAAGACTGATATATCTTCATAAAAAAAAACCTTTTTCAAATACTTTGCTTTAACACAGATAAATATAGATAGTATATTTTTATGTACAGTAAAATATCTTAATATATATATATATATATATATATCAGGGGCGTAGCCACGGGGGGGGGGGGTTATGGGGGTCATAACCCCCCCCCCCATGAGGAATTTTTTGCCATACAAAATGTATATTCTTCACTACATTATCACACCCACGTATACAAATATATGAGTTGTAGTAGTCGTAACCCCCCAAATGAAAAGTTTTTGGCTACGCCCCTGATATATATATATATATATATATAACTAGTTACAAGACGAGAGTGGCGTAAATGCAGTTTCTAACCAAAATGACACTTTTACGATATTTCAGAGCTTTATAATTTTCCTTAAAAATGCATTAAATATTTTATTTATATACCACCATTTTACTGAAAATCATGGTTTTTATTTTTAAAAAAGTGGTTCGAAAGTAGGTTTACACCTCAAACTCGTAAGTTATTTATTTATTTATTGATTGATTGATTGATTTGAGTGTGTAGTTGGTCCGTTTTTTTCATGAAAGGTGATAAGGCAGATTAAATCGATTTCTGTGTCCTATCCCCATATCGAAAATATTGGACTTGCACAGAGGGAGAACGTCTACTATTTCAGTTTCTTGCTTTGCTTGTCTTTAAACACTGCGAAGTGTATCCGAGTTAACAAAATTAGACTATACTGCAGTTGTTTAGTATATCACCTGAATAAAATGGTATGGGTAGGTTTTGAAGCAGCTCTTATGTAATTTCCAGCTGTTTTTATAGTGTTAAAAGAGAAAAAGAGTTAAGTAGAGTTTAAAAAATGTCACATTTTTTATTGCGGTAAGCGTAAAATGGAAGTGAAAATTTAATGCTGTTCTTAACTAAAAAAACCACTTACTGAGAGCTGAACTGAAGCTACATGAATATGTATGTGTTTTAAAACCTACAACACTACGCTTATGAATTGCAGTGTTTAAGGAACATCTAAAAATATTTAGTGCAGAAAAACCCAC
Organism: Cheiracanthium punctorium; assembly: GCA_038373885.1. NCBI lineage: Eukaryota > Metazoa > Arthropoda > Arachnida > Araneae > Cheiracanthiidae > Cheiracanthium > Cheiracanthium punctorium. The sequence continues at coordinate 587,333 of JAWZYV010012175.1, forward strand.
TATCTGTCACCAGTCAGGAGTTATATGAAACATGAGACCATCTTAACTCTTGACTCTAAACATTGACTTTCTACACGTAAAATTTACGAATGAACTAGCTGAAAACATTCTACGGAAAAACATTGAACCGTGATGTGGTGCTTAAACTGGTGAAAAAACCAATTCATGGTTCAACGTTTTCCATTGAAAGGTTGCAGCTAATTTAGCTCTTTTGTATCGTAAAACATTGAACAATTTCTGTTAACAGTGTACTGTCTTTTTGGTGTGAACGGAATAAAAGTATTTTTTGAATTTTCGTTAACTTCATTCAGTTGAATGAGTGTGTGCATGTGTGTATGCGTTATGCTGTGTCAAGAATAAGATGGCAGCTTCTTCCAATACTCACTCATTCACAGTTTCCATTCTAAGCAGTATATTTTCATCAGGAAAAGCATCAAAGTCAAATTTTTCGTCTTTGTCAGTTTTTCGGGGAGAGCAGCGACTGTAAAGAAATAAATCACACGGAATTGTAACCTACTTTTCGAATGCAACACTGTAACGCAGCGATTTGATATTATGAACTTGAAAAGTAGAAAAAACCTTAAGTTAGGGCTCAAACTCTTAAAACTGTCCTGTCTATGCCCATCTGTATGCAAGCTGTACGCCATGCTTCCAAGGGATGAAAGGAGCAGGCTATTATAAAGATTTTCTTTCTCAGTTATTTAAAGGTAGACTAAAAAAACTGTTAAGGGTTTCACTGTCATTTGGTCATTTTAGTATTTCGTAAGTGCCCTTTTTGCTTGGATAAAGGCAAAACACGCGGCAATGTACTTCTTGAATTTCTGAATCATATAGCCAGACTTTAATGAGTCTCTCAATGAGCTGTTGTTGTGTTTCATGATAAATAAAATTAAAAGAAACTTTTTTTAATATGCCATAGAAGAAAAGTCTAAAACATTGTGCGTATTTTAATTAAATTGCACCTTCAAAAGAATTAATTGGACTTACTTATGTGCTCCACAAAAAAAAAACGCCATTTGAATATCACCAAAATTTGTCAGTTGTTTAATATTTCCAGCGTGTAATTGCGTATAGAGTTTGCAAATTTGAATTTGTTAGTTGAAAGTTATTTTCTTAATAATTTGGCAAAGCTGTCATTAGGTAAACGAGTTTTTGTTAGCATTTAATGTCGCATTACTTAAAAATGGTAAAGCAAACGTGATCAAATCGGAAACAAATTTCATCTTTTCCTAATGACTAACCACACAAATGTTCCTTTTCCAATTTTTTTTTCTTTTTGAAGCATTTTATATCCTTTTATAAGGAGGTAGAAATGGCATTCTTTGGTTCCATGTTTATAAAGAGTATAGATAAATTTGGAAAGCTCCCCCCTTTTTCTTGAACTGTTATTTTAGTTCCTTATTTTGAGTGTGATTTGGATATTTTTGCTGTTGCAGCTTTAATAATTGCTATGACTTAAAGATTTTTCAATTTATGGCAGCTATCATACGGAGGGCATTTCTTAAGCTAACAGCAAAGGAGTAGTCCGGGTAAGTGCGTCTTTTAAGAACCGTGATCAAAGGGATTAGAAAGCAGTTTCACTTAATATTATTTACAATACTAATTAAAGTTAACAGAATTGAAACATGCACTTTAAATCTAGAAATAACTTACACAGCTGCGCGAAACTTTTTCCAGAGTCCCATTGCAGAGCAAGGGCTTCGGCAGAAAATCAGGAATTAAGAAATCAGCAAAATTTCAATCAATTCAAAGGAATTGGTCTGAAAGGTTCAGTTTTAAAGCAACTTTTCAGTAAACTCAAAATGAACTGTTGAAAAACAATGAGAAGTTTGCATTGTTTGCTATAATGCTTGTATAACAATAGATTTGTAACGTATTTGTTCTGTATTGTTTCAGTTGGTTGGTTTTAAATTATTTTTACCCAAATGCCATTGTTATGATGGATTTGAAACAAATGTCCCTCATTATGTTGCATTAATTTTATGTTGCGTTAATTAATTATGTTGCGTTAATTACTAACGCAATGTATAAATTTGAATTCAATCCGTAGCATCCAAAATAATGGCCGAATTATGCATTTTCCACTAGATGTCTGCCACGCTTTTTGGCAATCTAAGAATACACGTAATAGTAAATCATTCAGCATTCAAGTTACTGTTAAAAAGTGTTTCTTACGATTTCTTCACAAGAAAATGCCAGAATTATTTAATGAACTCCACTAAGGGTTTAACTAGTGTAAATTTTTCATGTATTAAATTATAGGTTTGTGGTAACTATAATGTGAAACATAAATTTTACTCTCTAGATTTGCTAATTTTCTTGAAAATACAGCATCTATCGTTGTACCGAAACTCGTTGTTGATTGAATTCGAAAAGTATTCTTAGTTAGATCAAATTTTTCTTTTAAAAAATCGACTAACGGCTGAGATTCTTGAGAGCGAAAATTAACATTAAAATCTCCAGTAAAAATCATCGGTAATTCATGATAATTACTTAGAATCCAGGAAGTGTCCATGTTGTAGTATTATTCTTTAACTGTTTTCTTATACCATTGTTCCGTCTGGAGGTCAAGGGCGGATCCAGAAATTACTCAAGGAGGGGGCGATTTTGTACCTGAAACAGGGGAGTAGAATGCGCAAAATAATTTTATAATTAATTAATATAATCAATTATACCAATTAATGTAATTAATTATTTTATTGATAAAATCCGTATATGAGCGATGATTAAAAAGGACATGGAGTAGTACCCGCACTACACCCCTTAGAAAAAGGCTACACAATTTTATTATACTTGCATAATATAGCATATTTTAGCAGATTATAACAGATGTTTGGACTTCGCCCAGGAGGGAGCGATCGCCCCCACCGCCCTCCCCTTGGATCCGCGCCTGCTCTTGATCTGACATTTGTGACTTTATTCTTTCTATTTTAATCCTTTCCTGAGATTGAAGTTTTAAAATCTCCATCTCATTTTTTTTCCCGCTCCCGCCTTTTATCAATTAATGACTGTAACAGTTCTTTCACTGTTTCCTCGTCATAATTTTCCATTTCTAAAATAACCTTTTTTATATCTATCATTCTTTGCTCTGGTTGGATTTCCAACCCCAATTCCGATGCTAGCAAAATGAGTTCTGCTGTCCTCCCTCTCATTAAGAAAGCCATATTTAACCAATTTTGAAATAGAAAATTTTCCTCACAAAAATGTTAATCAATGCACAGAAGTGCGTCCCTTATATAGATAATATATAAATTCTCAATACCCGGACAATGGAAATAATACACTGATCATTTGAAATAATAAAAGTAACATGCTTTTCATGCAACAAAATAAAATAACATTAAATGAATATTCAGCATCTATAAATACATATTTCGTATTTACTTATCATTTCACCCACAACCCAGTGCTGTGAAATTAACACTACGCTTTTCCTAATATAGATAAAAAGTATTCAGTATTGTCTATAATATTTACTCTAATTTTAATCAACATTCAGCTGATATTTATTTCCAATAAATGCGCTCCAACAGTTACTTAAAATTATAAACATGTTATTTATCATGTCACTTATCCCTGTATCAAACAATCAAGGAAAAGTCACTCACCTTGTCTGTTAATTTATTCAGTATCAAACTTTAAGAGTTTTTAGGTTCCTCTCCAGAGTAGCAAACACACACACATATTCACAAGACTCCGTTCCTGTGGTAGCATCCATTTGTAGTTGCTAAACAATTTACTTAACGTCGATTCTTTATATCCGTACTTGCAGATTTATCACACCATCATCACAGCAGCACATAAATCCAGAAAGCACAGTTGTAAGAGATCTGAGCATCGCTAGTCTCTTAGACGATTTTACATCAACTTTTCTTTTATCCCACCGCTGCCACCATTTATGCCGCAACTCTCGTGACAGTGAAATCGCTAATGGTATATCTACTTTTTCTGAGCGTGTATTTTTAATTCCGGGGCATTTCGTTGAACTCGATCCACTCGCAATAAAAGAAAAATAGCTCTATAGATCCACAATCAAATTTTCTGGATTAATAAATTTTAATACGTACATATAACTATTTACAAATACAGGCACATATTCTCTCCCATAATAGAGAAATAAAATAAGTTAAACATCATGTGTTTCCATCGAGCGGAGAGGCTCTCATTTCCCACCTCTCTCTCCTCCTGCATCAGTTCGAAACTGTCCTTTCTTTTTCGCCCCCTTGTCCAAGCGGGAGCTTGCTGAGATCGGGGGTGACATTAACTAGGGTCAAGGGTCAGCATCGACCCTCTCTGGTGAGAGCACGTGTGGCCAAGGGCGTGACAGGATTCTTTCTCTATTTTTATTTTATATGTATTTTACTTTTACAAGTTCAGGAATTCAATTTTTTCTTCCAAGCAGTTCTTCCAGCAGTTTTTAAAAAGCAGTGGCGATTCTAAAGGTCGTTTCTCTCTTGAACCAAAATCTGCCGAGTTGTTAAGGAGTTTAATTTACCATTGAACCTGGGTTTAACCTGTTCGGATCAGCAGAACCTATTCTAGATCGTCGGCCGTCCACGTGCAAATTAAAAATTGGCTGCATCTTTTTACAAACAGTATGATTCAATTTTATCCCCGCGTGCTGTACACCATCATGCTCACGCTAGGATCGTTCCTGCAGAGAAGACTCCCTTTCTGTGATCTGAGTTCCTTTTAAAGGAATGTCTTTGAATGCTCCTCTCGAAAACAGCGAATGAGTACGTACAACTCTGAGCACTGAGCCAGCGCCAGGGTCAGATTTGCATAGTTGAGGACTTGAGTACAGGTACTTGTGGGGGGTCCCTACACAAAAACTTACTGTAAATTATACTTTATATTAAATCTAATTTATTCACTCTCAAATTACCCATGCATAAACATGTACTTTACATTAAATTTTCGTACACGACAAGCATGTTACTCAAGAATTCCTTAGGTTACTAGCATAAAATACACTGCTGGCCATCGTAAATGCAACACCCTGAAGGAAGCATGCAAATAATATGAAATTTACAACATGCATTAGCTGAGGTGAGATATGCAAATGATTAGAATTTCAGCGCAGACGCACATCAAGCGCGCCTGTGGCGCCACCTCAAAGCGCTATTTAAGGCTTGGAGATTTCGACGGTTTCAAGTACAGCAATTGTGTTTTTCTTGTTTTTTTTTCAAAAAAACGATAAATTATGCCTCGTAGGAAACAACGATCATCTTTTGATCAAGTATCCGAGTTTGACAGAGGAAGGATAGTGGCATACCGAGATTGTGGGTTATCTTTCAGGGAAATCGGTCGTCGTATTGGACGAAACCAAACAACTGTGATGCGGATATGTGATCGTTGGGTGCAGGAGGGTACGACGGACAGACGTGATCGACCGCATCGACCTCAGTGCACCACGTCACGTGATGACAGGCAGATTGTACGCATGGCAGTGACGGACCGCTCAGTCACATCACGAACCATATCACAGCAGATTCAGTCTGTAACGCATCATCCAGTGTCTGCGCGTACCATTCGACGTCGTTTACAGCAGAATGGTCTGTCCGCAAGACGTCCGTTGCTTTGTCTACCTCTGACGCGGAACCACAGACGTCTCCGCCGCCAATGGTGCGATGAAAGAAGGATGTGGACGACAGAATGGAATGAAATTCTCTTTACTGACGAGTCACGCTTCTGTATGCAACACCACGACGGTCGGATTCGAGTCTGGAGACACCGTGGAGAGAGGATGCTGAACAGCTGCATTATGCACCGTCACACTGGTCCTGCACCGGGTATTATGGTTTGGGGCGGTATCGGATATCTCTCTCGCACTCCTCTAGTACGCATTGCCGGTACTTTAACCAGCCAGCGCTACATCTCCGAGGTGTTGGAGCCAGTTGTCCTTTCTTACCTTCAGGGCTTGCCAACAGCCATATTTCAGCAGGATAATGCACGGCCACACGTGGCACGCATTGTCCAAGGGTTCTTCGTCAATCACCAGATTGAATTGCTTCCCTGGCCGGCGCGCTCTCCGGATCTTTCGCCGATAGAAAACATGTGGTCCATGGTTGCTCAACGACTGACCCAGAGTTCATCCCCAGCTGTCACACCAGATCAACTTTGGCAACGTGTGGAAGCTGCTTGGTCTGCTGTACCCCAAGAACACATTCAAAGTCTCTTTGAATCAATGCCGAGGCGTGTGGCAGCTGTGATCTCCAACAACGGCGGCTACTCTGGGTACTGATTTTGGCAGGAACCACGCTTCATAGAATGCTGTAAATTTAATCATTTGTTACTTGGTCAACATGTTATCTACACAATAAATTTTGTTGTGATATCTCTTGTTTTTCTTGGTGTTGCAATTTGGGTGGCCAGCAGTGTATTTCGATTAAATGAAATTCTTCTCTCTGAAAAAACATAAGAATAAAAAATGAAAAGAAATCAATGTTTCAGACATTTTTTTTAATGTCCCTCTTTCTAAAACTTAAAAATATATGAAAGAAAAATGACAAGAATTTCCCCTAGTTTTTTTTTTTTTTTTTTTTTTTTTGACAAACCCGTTATTAGTTATCTTATCAGACACTATTAAATTCATACATTTTTACATAAATTGCAACAATCTTTATACTTAAAAATTGTAAAGATAAATTGATTAAATTAAAATTTCAGTAATTTTAATAGATTTAACTCGATAATCAGACATTTACTATGATTATCAGGTAAAAGTCAGTCTTTTATTGTGTTTGAAACATAATTTTAGTAGATATTTCGATAGCAGTTGGAGAATTGGGGAGATGGGGGGATGACTAGAAAATGGAGGCCCAGGGCACTTGCCCCGACTGCCCTACCGTAAATCAGCCCCTGGTCAAAGCGGAGTTTTCAAAAATCAATATGGGAAGAAACAGTGATCATCTTTTCAATATGAGAAGGGACGGAAGTTCTAGGTTAAAAATGAAAATTTATATATTAAATCTCCGATAAAACACGTAGCCATAATTATTGTCCCGTACTTGAAAATTATATGAACTGTTCAGGGCATTGAGTTATATTTATGCGTTTTTAATTATTTATTCTTTTTCTAAACTTAATTCAAAGACCGGCATTTGGTGGTTTTATCATTCAAGATTTTTTTTCGTAATTTTTTTAAAGCGGATATTATTATAAGTATTCATGATAATTATTAACAAACTGCTAGATTGACATTTTTAAAAGCTTCAGAATTCACTAAATCTCCATTACAGTAAATTATTAAACAGTAATTTACAGTAAATTAGTACTTTAAATTCACGACAATGAAAGTCCGTATGCTATTACTTTTGACCATCTCACTTCTGTAGGTGTTTTCAAAGAGCAAGCAGTAATTATTTTTATTTCCATTGGGAGTGGGGGTGGGGGGACTCTTTTGAGCACCAGAGAGAGGGTGGGGGAACGTCCTCTAAGTGTAAACTGTATTCCCCCTCTCTGAAAACGGGAGAAGAGGGGGAGAAAAGCAATAAACTTTAGGTTTACCATTGCCGATCTGTGGGAAGATAGGCCAAAAGTAAAGTGATCGAAGCCCTACGACCAATATTTCTCGAGATTTCTAGAAACCCATAGAAAAACAATGGGAAATACAATGGGTATCTCCGGCTCTAGTAGACCAATTTTGATGCAACAAAAAGCAAAATTTATCCATTTGAAGCGTAGAATACGAATTTTGAACTATTTTAAGCCCCAGAACAGCGGGTTGCCCAGAAAATTCGTAACAATATCAACATTGTTTTCTACTACTACCCCAAAAACTCTGAAAAGATCGGAAATGCTTTATGTGTCCCTGTAGGGATGGACGCGAGACGTGTGAGACGAGAATCGGGGCTTTCTCGTCTCGTCTCGCAGTGGTAAACCTCTGTCTCGTCTCGCAAACACTGTGTCTCGTCTCGCGTCTCGCGGAGAAATAGCTGTCTCGTCTCGCGCGAGACGCGAGACGTCTCGCGAGTCTCGCAAAATTAAGGACTGCGATTTCGTTACCATTTTATACTAACTTATTATTGGGATTTTATTGAAAATTAATATTAATAATAACAATTACTTACATATAGCTACATTAGTAGATATATTAATAACTATATCAGCATATATCGGCATTTGAAGTAAAAGAATTTGAGATTTAATCCGTATATATAATGTCACACCGAAAATATAGTATTTATTTTTATTTACTAGCTGCGTGCCCGTTCTTCGCACTGTAGTAAACGAAAATTTTCCTAATATGAGTAATTTCAATTAATTCCAGTGATGTGGAATCTAAAATAAAAGCAAAATTATTTGACTTATGAGTATTAACCTGGCATCATTGCAATATAATGACTCAAAAAACTACGTCAGTGTCATTCGCAATCAGAAAAGTGAAAAGCTTAGCGATTTGCAGAGAACTCCCGACTTTCAAAATGTGTTATTTCTACATCATACTGTTCAAGTTGTAGCATTAAATACCTCAGACACTACATGAAATGGACAACCGTTTGTTTTAAAATAGCTGCGCACTCGCTCTTCATACGAGAAGTAGCGAATATTTTAATAAAATCATATCTGCATGAGACAAAACAGATTTTTTTTTTTTTTAAGTTGAAGTAATCTCCTCTGTTGAAATTACTGTGGGATATATTAACACAAATTAGAATTACTTATCGTTCAGTTGGTTGTAAGATAACCCTTGAAAAATTATAAACAGAACACTTTTAGTCTTTATTAAATCTCTACTATTTACTTTAACGTCAATTTCAAGTCTCTAAAATATGTGTAATTTTTATATTAATGAAAACAAGATTATATTAACGATAATTATAATTATTTGCCTAATATTTCCAATAACATTACCGTGTGTGCATTTTTAGATTTCATTATAGTATCTCAGTTTGTTAATAGACGTCTTATTTTAAATTACTGAACAGTTAATTTGTTGACGACTATCCGTTTGTACTTTTCCACAATAATTTTTAGCGATAGTACTACAGTCGTTATGGTCGCCCTGTTTACAGAAAAATTAAACCATAATCCCCCTAATGTATATCCAGTGTGGATTTTTTTTTTTTTTTTTAATGAAAAGACATCTAACAGGCGAAGATAATTTTAGAATAGGAACCCAACTGCAAGATAAAATAATGGGGAGGAAAAAAATTTATAAAAGTTTTGCAAGCCGAAGGAAGGGAAAACATGATAATATAAAAGAAAAGAGAAATAGTTTTTAAAAAAATTGCTTGCATTTCTTTCCGTCCGATATTAATATATAAGAATAAAAAATGTCATTTTAATCTCTTTAAAATAGGCCAACAATAGGGATTTAACCGCCCCTAGAAAGTTGTTACCAGGGTGGGCGGTTGTTACCAGGGGTTACCAGGGTGGTTCCCCCCACACGCACGCCGCAACGTGCGGGAACGTTTGAGGAAAATATCGGTACAAGGATATTTCAACCAAGGATATTCAACCATATTTCAACCTACTCAGACTAAGCATTAAGGCGAATGCAAGTTGCTCTACTTCTAATCTCTCTCTGATATACCCGAAACCCGATTATCACAGGGGCAAGGGGGGGCGGTATTCCGGTGCCCGTGAAGAAAAAGGGGGCCCATATATATCCCGATTATCTAAATTATAAATTTATATGTACTAAAATAGCAATTGTGGGGAAGAAACTGAATTTCCTATAGGTATTACCTAATTGTCTATCACTAGATCAAGTTAGAGATATTTTTTGGGGTGATAAATATGATTTGATTAAAGTACAAAAGCTACAGTTAACTGAAATGCAATTTTCGAGTACAACAGCGGTCAAAACTGGGTTAAAATGCTTAAAAAAGGGGGGGCTCAGTAAAGGGGCTTAATGCGTAAAAAAGGGGATAGTAAGGAGGACCCCAAACTTAATGCCCCGGGCCCCGTCTAAAAGTGGTCAGATTTGAACATACCGTACCGCCTTTCCTATTTACTTATTATTTTTCTTTCAACTCTTCTCTGTTTTCTTTTTTTTCCGCCTCTTTCTTTATCCTCTCCTTTGTGTGTTTTGTATATCTCTCGTCTGTTCTAATTTTAAATGTTACGTGTTTGTGCGTATTGTAGAGTGCTGATAGTATACCAGGACCGAAAACGAAGGAGACGCAAGTTAAACGGTAGAGGCTTCAGGCAAATTGTCGCTTTTCAGTACGTATTTATGCGAGACTGAAAAAAATGCGAGAATTCTCGCGAGAAATCTCGCGCGAGACAAGACTCTGTTTCGTCTCGCGTCTCGTCCCGCAAAATATTTTCTTTCTCGTCTCGCAAAAAAATGCCTGTCTCGTCTCGCGAGACAATGCGAGAACGCGAGACAATGCGATAATTCTCGCGTATCGCGTCCGTCCCTATGTCCCTGTATACTAATGCTACGTTTAACATTTTGAATGAGGAGCATACAGTTATATTTTTCAATAATAAAATTAATTTTGTTTTCTACTCCAATACCGACAACAGACTTGAAAAAATCAGAAATATTTTGTGTATCCCTGTATATTAATTCTAGGTTAGCCGTTTTGAGTGGGCAGTATGTAGTTACACACATCAATAATAAATATTCATTTTATTTTGTCCTACTACTATCGTCAATGGAAAGAATGAGAAAGAAAATATTTTGTGTGTCCTTGTATATTAATGGTACGTTTACCATTTTCAATAAACAGTATGTAGTTAAACACTTTAGAAATAAATATTACTTTTGTTTCGTCCTCCTATCTCCAATAGACTGTAAATGATCGGAAATATTTTGTGTGTCCGCGTCCCTGTATATTAATAATAGGTTTAACATTTTCAATGAGGAACATGTATTTATATTTTTCAATAATAAATATTCATTTTGTTTTGTACTACCAATACCGCCAACAGACTTGAAAAGATCGGAAATATTCTGAGCATCCCTGTATATTGTTGCAGAAACCTCTGCTTGTTTCCTGGGTTCTTCGTTCTAAAGTCCAATTGGTGTAGAAAGTTCTAGTAAAAAGTCCACTTGTTAGGATGGAAAACGAATTTTATTGCTTCTAAAACTTCGTCGAACAATCAGCTGTGCAAGATTCACAAGCACAATCAAACAGTAATGTGCTTTTAACAGTGCGCTTAGATCAGAAGCTCTCACAAATGCTGTATTTCTCACACAAAATAAAACACTTTCACAGTCAAAAATTCAAATAGAAAATATATGAGAGGTATCGCAAGCAATCCCTCAAGACTCAATAATAAAGAATTTACACACAGCACTTTAAAATCAGCTCCGAAATGCAAGCCAAAACACTGATTCTATAGCACTATCAATTCACAGAGCAAAGCGAGCGTACTCACTCGGACAGCTCGATTCATACTACGGGAGCTCAACTCACACTGAACTGGGGCCTCTGACAGCTTGTATTTATTGTCGACGCAGAACCTACAAGAAGCTTCCAGAAAAGTCTATTTCTCGAAGATTCCGCATAAAGCGAGAGTTTTGATTACGTCATAGAAGAGAAATGTTGCGTTATTATGTGATTTTAATACAGCTAAAGCAACTTTACAAGCTCCATAGGGAAAATCGAGCCAAATGACCAAAATGTCGCCAAGCTTGGCGACTTTTGGCGAAATATTGCCATATTTGTCGCCAAAAATAAGTCCCCAAAAGTTAACTTACCGAAGGCCTAGGACCAATATTTCTCGAGATTTCTAGAACCGCCATAGGAAAACAATGGGGAAACCACAACCTCCGTATCTTCGGTTCTAGTAGACCGATTTTGATGCAACAAAAAGCAAAATTTATCTATTTGAAGCGCAGAATACGAATTTTGAACTATTTTAAGCCCCAAAACAGAGGGTTGCCCCGAAAATTCGTAACATTATTAAGTCTAGGATTACCGTTTTGAGTGGGCAGTGTGTAGTTATACACTTCAATAATAAATTTTATTTTTGTTTTGTACTACCAATACCGCCAACAGACCGTAATGACTGGAAATATTTTGTGTATCCCAGTATACCATTTTAACTGGGGAGTGTGTAGTTATACCCTTCAATAATAAGCATTGTTTGATACTACTGCTACCGCAAATAGATCGTAAAAGGTCGGATATATTTTGTGTGTCCCTGTATGTAATGCTTCTTTTACCACTTTCAATATGGAGGAAAATGATCGGAGCTGTTTTGTGTGTCCCTGTAAATCAATAATTAGTTTCATAATTTAAATAAGCGCAACAACATCTTTGAATTTTTGCAGATTTTTTGTGACCAGTCACGTGCTATCAGGTTGTTTGGTCCTACAGTAAATAGTGAAATGTCTTATCTGGAGGTTAAAAACCTACATAGCTACAAACTTTGTTTACTCTGGGATTTTATGTAAGATAAAATACACATTGAAGTGGAAAATGTCTCATTGACAATGCTTTGTACATGGTTTTAGTATCCCGAGCGTAATCTTAGCAATCACGATAATGGAAACAATTCAACAATCAGATTCTACAAGGAAAAGAATCCTAACTATTTCTCTGAATCTTCGCACTAGTATATGATTTAACCTGAAAATCCCTCCAAAAGACAAAAAAGGGAAAATTATAGAAAATTCGAACAAATGACAACCAAAAAAACAACCTGAAATTCCCCCAATCAAAACTCCGATGACTAAAAATCCCTACCTCCTTCCGGAAAAGAAAACGGATAGCATATCTGGAAAATGCATTTTTTTGTTTTCCCCTTGCGCGTTTGTTTACGGTAGTCACATTTACCAGAGTTTAAGATTCTCCTTGAGTAGCGACTGATTCTTTTTGGAGATCTTTAAAAAACGTCCGTGCATCAAAAGAAATACCTGATGCGTTTGAAAACTGATCGGAGGCAGACCGGGGCCATCGCTAAGGAACGGGCCTGCTTATGAGTTGCCATCGCTAAAAATAAGTTTATCATTGAGGCCTGTTTTCCCCAGTCACAGTATTCTATTTTATTATTCTAAGTATTATAAATGTTATATTATTTTATTATTTTAAAACAATTTTTTTATACTTTTGTCGTACTAAAGAACTTTAGATGCAGGTAATCGTTTGGTGAATCTTGCGCCATTTTCTCTCATGAAAATTTATCCTTAAATTCGAACATTTTGCTCTGAATGTAAAGGTAAGTGAACGCTTATAATGTATTTAGAAATTCTAAAAATATGTATGTAAATCATATTTAGTGAATAATTACTCATGTGTTATTTATAAATAAATTATTTTAATCAGAAATCGTATTACTTGAGTAGTTTTTATTCTTGTAAATAAGAATGACGTTGTGATACTATTTAGACAATTTAATTTTGCCAGTTGAAAATGTTATTTATCTGTTATATATGCCTGGATTATGTGATTAAGACTTACATCTGGTACAGTGCAGAAATACAGTAAATTATAAATTATTGATTTTTGCCCGTTTATACAGAAACTTCAAATGTAGTTAATATTTTGTACAAGCGTTCATTATGCTTGCTCAATTCCTAAGTTCGATTGAGAAAGCGACAAAAGAATAATATATACTACATGAAATGTCTTTATTAAAGAATAATTAATTTAGGGATCGCGCTATAGAGCGTATTTTATCAATTTTCTCCAATATACAGGATATCCCGAAAACACTGAAATGCGCTTTAATACATCATTTGTTAAAGATTAATCTTGAATTGTTTAAAATAACGTAGGAAATACGACTACGTTCATGAAATATTCATTATAGAAATGTCTTTCTCATTTGTGTATTTAGTTATTTTAAAGTATATTAAATATCCACTTGTGAAACTAAAATAAGCAATCGTGAATCATGAGAGTAAGCGCTACTTTGTTTTTCCTTCAAATTATATGCATCTATTTTCTTTATGTAAATATGTATCATAGCAAACAAATTAATCTGAAAAAACACTCAAAATACTGGTGTTAAACGATAAAGTAATTAAAAAACTTTGTAAAAAACACACATAAGAAGTAAAAGGAAAAAGGATACGCGTTTCGTTCAAAAATTGGTTTGAACTTCTTCAGTCCAAGCCCTTCGACGTAAAGAACACAGGGTCGAAGGGCTTGGTCACGTCGAAGGTCACGTCGAAGGGCTTGGACTGAAGAAGTTCAAAACAATTTTTGAACGAAACGCGTATCCTTTTTCCTTTTACTTCTTATGTGTGTTTTTTACAAAGTTTTTTAATTACTTTAAACAAATTAATCATTAGTTCGTACTTGAATTAGTAACACAATTATTACTTAAAACTACATTAAATAACGTTTGAAAGCACTGGGAAGCTTAAGAAATGCCTGATGTATACGTGAAGACTCGAGCATCCGTAGGCCTCTTTGGATGGCTCATCAAAATACACGCGCAGGCCCGTTACTAATTGCGAAGGCCCCGGGCAGACCCACACATTGCTTCATGAATCGTATGGAAAAACAGAAACTTTTCACCGTTTCCAGTATTACCAAGAGTTATTTAATAATCGTCTGCACTTAATTAAAACCAATAGACTGACTGCGTTTAGGAACTCTACCAAAGGTACAATAACATAAAATTCCTTGACTTAGTTTGACAACTCTTCCCGTAGAACAGAAAATGTTTTTTTCGCACCGGGTGTTTGGTTTGTGAAATAGTGGAACACACCTCATAGTTTATGAATGGATATTCTCGTACTGCAATTGAACTTCAATGCGTTAATAGGAGGTTTTGACTTGCATTTCGTAATCTCGATTTACAAATGCATGCAGAGCAGGATTGCTAGGAAAAGATATTGTCCTACGCATGGCTCACTGGGATAAATACAGGCTGTCCGAAAAGCTCCGTTTTTGCGTACGAGTAAATTTTCGCTTCTTCGCCGATTTGTCGCTTTTACCCAACTGTATCACTGTTGCCAACTCTGCCGGAGAAAAAGATCTTGGTAAACTGGCAATACCGAAGTATTTTGTAAGTCGGAAATGAATGTCCAAATGTCTCAAAGAGCTTTAGCAGATAAGCATATTTCAGCAGCATAAGCACGTAAACGCCGAAAAATTTTTATTTTTTTTCTCACTCAGCTTGAAAATATTGTTAGCCATTTGTGGATTCTTTTAACTTTGATTTTAGGCACATTTCACCGGCAGAGTTGGCAACAGTGATACAGTTGGGTAAAAGCGACAAATTGGCGAAGAAGCGAAAATTTACTCGTACGCAAAATCCTATAGGAGAAACTGGTTTTCCGACAGCCTGTATATATCCCAGTGAGCCATGGTCCTACGCAAAGGGAAATTCTGGCCGTTTTTTTTTGGTTG
Organism: Cheiracanthium punctorium; assembly: GCA_038373885.1. NCBI lineage: Eukaryota > Metazoa > Arthropoda > Arachnida > Araneae > Cheiracanthiidae > Cheiracanthium > Cheiracanthium punctorium. The sequence goes on from JAWZYV010012175.1 coordinate 602,599, forward strand.
GCATTTGTTCGATTTTTCCATAATTTTCCCTTTCGGGAATTTTTCGAGAATGTTGTTCCCTACCAATTGTAAATAATATCAAGGTAATGGAAATCATGCCTTACGCACTTCTTTTAAAGCACTTTCTCAGTTTTTCCTTTCATTATCGTGTCAACCTGCGTCTAATGGATGCTTCTCTTTTATTAAGATTTTATTTAACGGACACCTTTATATAAATTGCACCTCTGTATAACGAAGGGAACTGTATATAGCATGCGTTTCTACTAATAAGGTATGTCCTTTTAACAAAAAACCCTATACTTCTGAAAAATTTACAGACGTTATGAAACGTTGATGTGACACTCACTTTTAACGTTAATCACCATATTACGTAAACCTCTGTATAAAGTCCATTTATATTTTATGACATCATAGCTAGAACAAAATCTCCATTTAATGAGCAATTCTATTCAGCGGACAGATTGGAAACCGCTCTTTAAACCAAAAGGGCGACATTTGTAATCTAGAGAAGTTGATTTTAACGCTTTACGACCCAGTTGTAAAGTGTTTATGATTTCGGTTTCTTTATCTGCCCGTCTGTGTTTTAACTTCCTACAAAATGCTTCGATTGCAACGAAATTTATATAGGTTACTAGCTGCGTACTCGTTCTCCGCACGATAGGGAACGAAACTTTTCTTCCGTGTATAATTTGAATTGATTCCAGTGATTTGGAATCTAAAAATAAGCAAAATTATTTGACTCTTGTCGTACTTATTAGTTATTCGTAAAGTTAGTACAAGTACTGACCTGAGACCATCTATGTAAATAAAATTAGACTTTTGTCTGTGCATTTCTTGGAATTGAAAAATTTTGCGATTTCTATCCGTTTCAAGCACATGGGAATCCGGTGCGACCCTTAAAAAAAAAGTTTCTCCGTCTGTCGTTTTGTCAGTGACGCTTTTTTTGTTCAAGCATCACGTAAAAACGACTGAAGCGAATGATATGAAATTTGTATCATGATAGGTGGTCACTCAACTTAAAACATAGGTGTCGAATTTTTAAAAAATCTTAATTGGATTTTGAGATTTTGCGAAAATCTTTTCAAACTGCGTAAATTTGTGTTCGAGCATCACATATAAACGACTGAAGCAATTGAAATGAAATTTGGTATCATGTGATTTCTGGTCACTCAACTTAAAACATAGGAGCCGATTTTTAAAAAAAATCTTGATTACATTTTGCGAATTTACGAAAATCGTTTCAAACTGCGTAAATTTGTGTTCGCACATAACGTAATAACTGCAAAGGTAAAAAAAGGGTTTTTGGTGAAATGACAGGTGGTCACTCCCTCAAACTATAAGCATTTTAAAAAATCGATCAGATTTCGAGATTTTGCGAAAATCGTTTCTAACTGAGTGAATCTTTGTTCACGCATTACGTAATAACGACTAAAGCGAATGATATGAAATTTGTTCACGTGATAGATGGTTGCTCTACATAAACTATAGGCGTCCACTTTTTTAACCCTTTCCCTGCCGCACATACTTCTGATGAAAGTTTTTGCAAGATACTATTTTTCTACGTTATATGCTTGCTAAATAACACATAAATGCAAACAAAAAAAAATTTTTTGTTATTTCTGTGGTAGCAACAAAATGGTTCAAAAACGCACCATCAGCAGGAACCATTATAAAAAAGTACATACAAGAAAATATGAAAAATCTTACATAAAATCATTAAATAAATGAATGGCTTCTGGAAGAGTCAAAAAACGTCTATTTCGACCAAAAAAACTAGCTAAAAAAGAATGAAAATATCAAAGTTCAAACTTCTCTTATTCTATTTTTATACTGCTTCATGCTGATGGTGCGTTTTCGCACCAATAATTTTAAGCTTTTAACATTATAACTCTTCATTTACATGAAACAATTAAACAAAAACTGTTTGTCCCAATTTAAGGCCTTGAAAAAAAATAATTTTTAAATGGTGCGAAAACGAACCACCAGCAGGGAATGGGTTAAACATTTTTATTAGATTTTGAGATTTTGTGAAAATTCTCTCAAAATACGTTTATATTGCTTCAAGCATCACGTAATAACGACTAATACGAATGATGCGAAATTTGGTGATATGATAGGTAGTTGCTAATCTTATTTTATAGGCGTTGAATTTTTAAAATATTTTCATTACATTTTGAGAAAATCGACTTAAAATGCTGAAATTTTTTTCCAGCATCACGAAATAAAGACTGCAGGGAATGAAACGAAATTTGGTGACATGATAGGTTGTCACTCAACTTAAATTCTAGGCTTCCAATTTTTCAAAAATATTGATTAGATTTTGAGATTTTGCGAAAATTATTTCAGTGTGCTGAAATATTCGTTCGAGCATCACATAATTACGACTAAAGCGAATGAAATGATATTACTTAGTTACTCTCTAACCTGTAATATTTTAACAATACTTAAAAATTATAACTTCGCTTTCTTTCCTTTGGCAACATACTACATCCATTCTGTGTACTCCTACAATGCTAACGAAAGTTTTTACTTTTCTGGAAATTTGCATTCAGTACTAACCCGTCAACGACGGGTACTTCAGCTAGTTGTTAATATTATGACACAAAAAACTATGTCGGTGTCATTCGCGATCAGAAAAAGAAAAGCGTGACGGTTTACAGCGAAAATACCTAACTTTGCAGCGTCATCTAGTGGCGAGTTAAAATAATAATGCATTGCAGTGTCATCTAGTGGTGAGTAACATCAAAAGGAACGCAGTTAGAATATATTCTTCGTGCTCAAATGTGTAAGTATAAAAATTTTTATGCCGCTCCGTCGAACGGTATAGAAGTTGATGCTTTTCAGCGCCATTTAGCGGCAAGTTACAGCAAAATGGATAGTGAAAAATATTCTCCGTGTTCTAATATTCGCGTGTACCAAATTTCATCGAAATCGGTTGGACGATATTCGCATAGCAAACGGCTAAACGGAATAGAATTAGACGTTCTGCTGCGCCACCTGGTGGCAAGTTAGAGGAAAACGGATAGCATAAAAAGCTTCTCCATGATAAAAGACTTAGGTGAACCAAATTTCATGGTGCAACGGTGCTCAACGGTGCTGGAGTTTTTCAACCTCATACACTCATACCAACATTCATTTTTATCTATAACCAGTGTCATTATATATCCCAGTCTCAAATAAAATCCAGTTTCAAATCTAAGCCTCGCCAAAGTGCCAACATACGCCATTTTGCAAACGTTTTTTCAGGAAATCATTCGAAGCATTGACTTAGCAGCAATAATATATGGGAAATGGTTCGACCGCGAAAAAGTAAAGCAAGCCTTTATTTGAAAAGTTGAATCCCTTAATACAGCCGAATTTTTTAAAATTATCAACTATAACGTGTTTTATTCATCATTACTCCGATGTACTAAATGAGAAGATTTCAATTTTCTGAAATTTGGCGGAATTCCCCCAACTTAAATCAATGTACTCATTTGGCGAGAATTCTGGAGATAGATCAATTGAAATCCCTTAATAACTGCATTATTTCTTCACGGATCATTAAAATTTAACGCTGTATTCTAATAAAACCTTTGCACTTGTTTTCAAAAATCTATTTCCTTAAGCTCTCAATAAATTGCGCCAAGCCGAAATCTGTGCAAACCGCTAGAACTCACTTTCACAAAATCGGCATTTGAGCCATTTTATTTTTTCGCCAAACTAAAATAATTTACCTATTAGCCTCGGAAATCTTCAATTCTTATAGTTTTGCGTGTAAAGCATTACATTCCTGCTCTGATTTCCCATGCACACGATATTATAATTAAAAAAAAATAACCTTATGAATATAAACTAACAAAAAAAATCATTATTATTCTTTTATTTTTACTTTGAGAATTTAAAACATTTTATTCGGCAAAATCGCCACACATGGCAACCACGATCCTTATTTCACACGTTTTCACTACAGGGGTTACAATTACGGAAAGCTTTTTGCGTGAATAGCATAAAAAATCTCTTAAATTCCGGGAACGGGTGGACTTTCAAAGTTTTAAAGTGAACTACGATTTATTCTATATTATTTTACATATCTGTGCTAAATTTCAGGGCGATAGGTTCATTTTTGTGGATTTGTATACGAACGACATTTTATTCGGCAAAATCGCCACACATGGCAACCATGATCCTTATTTCACACTTTTTTCACTACAGGGGTTACAATTACGGAAAGCTTTTTGCGTGAATAGCATAAAAAATCTCTTAAATTCCGGGAACGGGTGGACTTTCAAAGTTTTAAAGTGGACTATGAGTTATTCTATATTATTTTACATATCTGTACTAAATTTCAGGCCGATAGGTCCATTTTTGTGGATTTGTATACGAATCAAATCCACAAACAAACAAACAGAATTTCATTTTTATTTATAAGATTAAATAGTTGTGTGCCCGCTCACTTCGCGAGGCAAGAAGAGAACATTTTCCTAAAATGTGATGCTAACTACTTGTGACAAAACAGAATCTCCAAGGAAAAAAAAAGTTTAGTTTCAGTCTTTTCTGTAGAAACTATCGCGGGATATATTAACGCGACGTAGAATTGCTTAATATTTAGTTAGCTGTGATGTAAGACGGCTGTTGAAAAATGAATAGAACACTAGCTTCACGAAATATTTATTAATGCGGTATATTGTGCTTTGATCAATAATGCCCTAGCATATCTACTAACTATTACTTATATTATCTTTTACTGATACCAATACAATATAATTTCGTTTTTCAAGAGACAGCCTATTTTACAGCTCGCGTCCAACTTTATTTGCCACGAATGCAGTCTTTTATACTTTGGTGACTTTTGCAATTTACGCATTAGCATAAACGATAATCATTTCACTTTATGGTTGCCACTAAACAGCTCTCCATACATTTGTACGCATAATTCTTGCCAGATTGGCGTATTTAGTACCAGGACCCTATTATCGCACGGGCAAATCGGGACTTTTCCGAGGGCCCCCGGCATTTTTATTACAAAATTTTATGAAAAATAAAACAAATTTCATAGATGGGGGTCCCCAAATTCATGAATACCCGGGGCCCCTGTTGGTCATAATCAGGCCCTGTTTAGCACAGCAAAATGTTTCCTGCGATTCGAAAACGTGTCCCGTTTAAAAATTTAATCGGAAATAATGCTGAATTCATTGTTGAAAGAACAGCATTCAATTCTTTTTCTGGCAACGTAATATAAAATATGGAATTATTTCGTGCGTGGTGTATGTTTTTCTTGTGAGTCTGTCAAGGCCGTACCCAGGGGTCCGATCCCCCCCCCCGAAATTTAAAATTTTGTGAACAAAACAATAATAATGAAGCCATTTTTGAAAAATTTGGCCTTTTTCACCTCTTGGTGTCCCCCCGAAAATTTTTGGTCCCGCCCCCCCGAAAAATTTTTCTGGGTACGGCCCTGGAGATTCTGATTGAGTTTCGAAAGGGGCTTTAAACTCATTACATGAAAATAACACAGATTTCACATGCGAAAACTCAGTTATTTTACTGAAATTCTATTTATTTTTTTCATCAGGCAATTTTATTCATTATTACTGTTTCCAAGACAACCAAACAGCAAGATATCATACCTAAATCTTGAAGCAGCTGCTATTGAATTCAAAATCCTTCTATACATAAAAATTCGTAAAAAATCACCTGATTTATATTTTCCCTACGTTCTTCTTTTAAAAGTGGGCGAATTGTATGCTCCGTCTTTTTCCGAAATATAAAAAAGTTATGACAGATAGGATTAAAGATGCAACAGATTTAAAATTATTTTACGCAAACGTCGTCAAAAGAGAAATTATTTTTAAAAATTCCCCAAAATTGGCAAAATATGTTACATAGTCAAAACAAACTGTTTTCGAAAGAAAATTTTTTCCTCAATCCGATGATGCAAACATCGTTTATTGCGAGCGCAATTACCGGCGTTATTAGGGATTATGCGAGAAAAATCGCTAAAAATTGGACAAAACATACAATAAAACATTTTCAAATTCGAATTTCGAAAAAATCGCTCCGAGGCTTGTTAGGATCTGTCCTAGTGAAGCCGTATGCAAAATTTGGTAGGTCTGCGACCAACTGTCTGGGCGCAATGTATTGGAGAGACGCGCGCAAGAAGATCGGTGGTCACAAACCTACATAGCTAGCTATATACAATGTTTACTCTCGGATTTTATTATATAAGACAGCGGTTCTCAACTTAACGTCGCCCCCCCCAACAAAGGCTAACTTACTGCGGCGTCCCCACTCACATCTTTCATCATACATTCAGTTTTTTAATCTTTAACAATGAACATTTAGTCGAATTTTCTATAAAATAATGTTATCAGTAAAGTTTGAATGAACATTTTAAGCGAAATTGGATATATTTTTGAGTAAAAATGAGAATAAATAAGATTATTTTTTTTAAAAACATGCATCTCTTCTTGCGCCCCCCCTTGCAAACGCTCTGCGCCCTCCTTGGGGGTCGCGCCCCACAGGTTGAGAAACGCTGATATAAGATATATATGAAGAATTTTCACATCTTCTACAATCATTACTTTAATGCGAGAAAAATCCGTCAACTAATTCGACACAGATATTGAAATTTCGGACCTACGAGTAGCATTTTCACTCAAGAAGAACTTTGTAGCAAAGCAACTCAATGTTCAATACAAATAAAGATGACGGCTTTTCAAAAAATCCGAAAATGTCTTTCTTCGCGTGCAAATTTACAGAATGTTCGGAACAGCTTAGGTATTTGCTAAGCTGTTTCCACTTTGTGGTTTTTCTTTGGCGATTTATTCAGCGTGCATTATCGATAGTCATATCTCAATATGGTTGCTTCTAAAACATTCGCCATTTATTCTTAAGCTTAATCCTTGGCAGATTGCGTACTTGGCATGGCGAAGTATTTCACCTTGCAAAATATCCAAACTGTACCGAACGTTCAAGTAGTCCTTGAAAAAACTTCTATATTCGTCAAGTTTAAACTGCTCTAATCACAAACAACCTTAGAAATTTTAGAACGTTCCTTGTTACACAGGACTATATAAATTTACAAACAGTAAATTTGCAACTTTCATTAAAAGACTTTCATTTATTATTTGTGAACAGCCACGCTAAACTTTTTCTAGTCTTTACCGTAATCATATTCTTTAAAGGCTTTTCAGAAATTGCATTATTGCTTAAGCTAACAGCCTTAATGGTACAGCCTTATGAGATGTAGAGTTACAGAATATCCATTATTGCATAACTGACATCAAAAAGATGGCAAACACTATCAGTCAAGTTTTATCTTAAGAAATAATTCGACAGTTAACTGCATAAATCAGGGTATTCCAAAACACTGCCCAGGTAGCACACATACGTTGGGGCAACGTATGAATGCATACGTTGGGGCAACGTTGAAATGACACGTTGGCTTACGGTTATCCAACGGTTGGCAACTGGTTATTTCTTACGTTGGGCCAACGTATGCTCTAACGTTTTGCCAACATATTTCCAACCGTTGGGCTAACGTATGAATGCATACGTTGGGCTAACGTATTAATGCATACGTTGGGCTAACGTATTAATGCATACGTTGGCGCTAAGTATTAATGCATACGTTATGTTAATGTATAAATGCATACGTTGGGTTAACATGTAAATGTATACATTGGGACACCGTAAAATCTGTATGTTGTCACTCTATTATCCAACTGTTGGAAATTGGTTATTTTTAACATTTAGCTATCATAATTGTTAACCGTTACATTTATAAGTTAGTTTCATATTTTAGGGCAATGCAGAAACCTAATGTTGGATAATTATATTTGACGAATATTTGACAAATTGATGTGCTACTTCATAACATTTCTATAGATATATGAAAAACTGTCAAATTTGAAATTAAAGTTTTTAATTATTTTACTAACAGCAAATGCAGTGACAGATTCAGATAAGTTTTAAGGGACGGTAGATATGTAGAACGAAGCATATTATCAAATAGTCACATTTTTTCTTTCATCAAATATGGTTCCACCTCAACAGTGGGTTTCTGTGCGCTTAGGAGGAGGGCAAGCGGACACCCCACCCCCCCTAAAAAATACTTTTGTCGACAAAATTGTCAGTTGCCAAAGGACTGTCAGCAAAAATTTTAGCTTTGATCACCAATCTGTAAAATGCTCAGTGTATAAATTACCAGTTCTGCCGAATGTTTATTATAAGTTATACTATATCATGAACATAGTCTTGTTACGATTTTCCTTTTAGTGAGTTTTGTGCCAGTAAACAAGTCCCTTTTGTCCCCTCAAGCCAACTTCATTCCAGATCATGTAATGCAGTGTGTATTTAAGGCAAACATGCACATTAAGTATCTGCCTGGGGTGGGGGGTGCCTCGGGCGAAGGACTTTTAGGGGATTTAATGCGTATTCAAGCTATATCTGGAGGAAACCGCCCAAGAGGCCAGATATTCGGTGTATATTTTTGAAAGCATATTGGTATATATCGTCAGAAAATTTTGTCTTTACACCCCCCCTCCCAACATTTTTGCTTAAAACCGGCTCTAGTCCCGTCACTTACAGAAATGTGTTATTTTCAAATAGTAAACGATCTGTCAAGTTACAAACATATATTACTCTGTAGAAAACTAACCTATTTTGCACTATGAGGAAAATTAATATTGCAGTGCAGTGCACTTATGAACTGTTTAAAAAAAAGAAGGGGGAGAGATCGGAAGCAGGAAAATATTTAGAAGGTCCTTTCAGAAGCTATCCTTTACAGTTTTAGAGAACCAGGACGGCAGGCAAACCAAAATCATAAAAACTTTTCGAATTAATTAAAAGAAAAAACATATAACGTTAAAGGAAAGAATGCTAATTTTTTGAAATATGATTCATATACCTCCTTGTCCTTTGACAGTTAATTTTGTAAAGTGTCTCTCAAAACATCTGAAAATTTACTCCGTTGAAACTTTTGTAAGGAGGCTTAATCTTTTTTTTTTTTTTTTTTTAAATATTCATGTGGAGAAATCCAATAGGAATATAAAGTCACTGAAGAATGTCACTGAAATCATTCTTTACTAAAATATTTATTTATTATTTTTTACATTTATTTCAATTTACGTAATTTTTTAGATTCTTAATTTTTAGTTTGCCCGAATAAAATTGGTATGGAATACAATGCCATTTCGTAGTTCTATTTTTATTTTCAGTTAACTGTAGATATTTGATTATGATGATAGTAAAAGAAAAAATATTGCATGCGTAATGCATATGCATTACGCATGCAAGTATCGCAAGGACGCATGCAAGTATCAACACACGGGTGCATCTATATTATCTGACTATGAAAAAGATATCAGTACAACAGAATGTATTAGTGATGTTGCTTACACGCTATAGCACATAAAATGAAAACTCTCAGTCACCGCGTATTACTTAAAGAGCTACTGATATTTTTCATTCAACTAAAATACGCAGTAGAAGAGACTTGTCAAAGCAATAAAAATGCTTTTTCTTCCAGTACTCTCAGAGAGTATTTGATTGCATATAGATTATGTATTTTTCTCCATAAAATTTGAGTCCTGTAGCATATAACAGGTGTAGATACAAAAATCTCTTCTAAAATAATAAATAAATAACAAAATGAAGTTGGTAAATATAGATATATATATATGAACTGTAAAGTACTATAACACATTTGTAAAATATTTAAATAACTGAATTCTTAAAACTGTAAAATATTTTATACATACCTTTAAACAAACAATTTTTGATGCACAAATTTAAATCCTTGTTGTTGATTAACCACTGTGAACCAACGAGATTTTCAAAATTGAAGTAGTGTTAGTTTAATAACTACTTCTAAATCTGAAATCTCATTAGTCATTATAATCTTGTAAAATATAAGAACGGCTCAAGTTGATTTTATTTCAGAATAAACTTATTAGGAGAAAACAATTGTGTCCAATTTTACCTTCCCGACTGTTGTACAACTATCAGCAAATAAAACTTTATTATTAAGCTGTCTAGCATTGTTTAGTAATCCAAAACGCATCTTTTAATAAGCACAGTGCAATTATACATTTATTACCATAGCTCCATAGTAAGTTGTTTGTTTACATACTTTGAAGATCGTTAGGCTTATGGACAATCGAACTATAATCAATGCATCAATAATAATAGTTATCGTGATTCAAGTTACTACGAACCTATGCAACGAATAAAATTCACAGAAATATAGCTGAAAAGATAAATATTCGTTTCAGATTTCAACTATCAATCACTTTATAAAAGTGTATCAACACATCATAACAAGCAATGGCGGAAACGGAACGGCGAACGGACATGAATCTATCGCTTCCCGGTTTCCTGAATGTGTGTCTATGCGCATGCGCAATGGTACGGTTGCCCAACACAACATTCAGCCATCCGATGGCCAACGGTTGTTTTACCTACGGTTGCCCAACACAACATTCAGCCATCCGATGGCCAACGGTTGTTTTACCTACGGTTGGCCCACACAACCTTTAGCCAACAGAATACCGACATTTCCATATGGACATCCAACGTTTGCCCAACGTAACAACCTTGTGCCAACCACCTGCCAGCAATAACCCAACGTATGTGTGCTAGTTGGGTGAGCTCGGTTTTTGTCCCTTTAACATTGATCATACATATTTACAGTAGGGTGGACCGAAAAGTATAGGAAAAAAAACTTTTTTTTGAAACTAATTTTTGCCTAGTGTGGAAAAGCAGCGTGTTGAGTATTTTACTTTACATGCAAAGTTTATTTTAATCCATCTACATCTTCAGGTGCCCCAAGTGTCTAAAATGTAGTTTTAAATTGAAATTCTAGGAAAATTAAAAAAAATAATAATAATCGAAATTGCTTTTGGCGCATGATCATAAAATTGTGACTTGGGTACAGTAGTTTTTACATATATTTTTATTTATTTCCATTCATATCTTCATGTGCCCCAAGCACCCGAAAAATATTTTTAAATTGTCAGTTTTTTTAAAAGTATTTAAAAAATTGTAAAGTAACTATTTTTTTTATAAATTTAGAAGATTACTCAAGTAATAAACTATAAACGTTTCTGGCACATCTTAAAAGTATCTATATGAAAACTACTGATGGTTGGGCTATTTTTGTAGGTTCTCCAAATAACAGAACTGTTTAGATTTTTGCATATTTGATTAAGTTGATAAGCTAAAGGCAACATATAAACTGAAAATCAATGCAAGTGTTTAACTGATAAAAATAAATCTTAAAGTACGAATATATAATAAATGTATAATTATCGCATGGAAAAACTATTTCAATCTAAACACTGATTTTGAATTAAAAGATTCCATTTTGTTCCTTGTTCCATTCGCGCGCGCGCGAGCCCAGATCTTATAAATCCATCCCTTCTTTCTTCTCCAGAAACAAGAGATGCAGATTTTGTTACCAGTTTCACACAGCGTTCAGTTCCTTGTGTGTGGCATGGGAAGATAGACAAATGAGTAAATTTCACTGAAGCAATCTCCTTTGGCAGGAATATTTTTAAATCTTCATCGGAGATGTTTTTCAAAACCGGAGGCTCTAACCGCTCGTTATTATTATTCCAAAAAAAATTAAATCCGTATAATCAGTTGTTTTCATTTTCATTACTGGTATACGAAAATTTTTCACAGATGAAGTACTCTGATTCTCTTTTTTTTGCGGAAATAACCCTATGGTAAGCTGATTTTCGAGTAGTAGTATCTCTATCATCATACACTGTGTACCAATAAGTATTTGGACACCTGTGATAGAAAAGAAAAACTATATTCAAAATCAATAGTTGGTAGAGCCTCCACGAGAGGCAATTACAGCGTGATTCCTCCGGGGCATACTTTCCAAATGTTTTTGTATTACAGCTAGTGGTATTGTCTTCCACTCGGCTTGGAGTAGACATAGAAGTTCCTTCACCGCTTTTGGCCGGGTAGTGCAACCCTTTATTCGGCGATCCAACTCGTCCCAGAGGTTCTCAATAGGGTTCAGGTCTGGGCTCTGGGCAGGCCACTCCATTCGACGAACTCCTTTGGTACCATACCAAGCCTTGGTTAACCTCGAAACATGACAACTGGCATTGTCGTCCTGAAAGTAACAGGGGTCCAATCCGTAAAACTGCCACAACGTAGGAAGCACATTGCCATCCAAAATAGTGCAGTAGGCATCGGCGTTGAGCTTACCATGAATGGGGATCAAGGGTCCCATTCCATACCAGGAGAAACACCCCCAGACCATAATTCCACCTCCGCTGAACTTGACTGTTGCCACAATGCATTCTGGTAGGAGATGTTCTCCAGGCAGACGCCAGACCCAGACCCTGCCATCCGAACGGTAAAGGGTGAACCGTGATTCGTCGCTCCAAAGAACCCGTTTCCACTGATCTACGGTCCAATTTCGATGTGCTTTGCACCACATTAACCGAGCAGCGCAGTTGGACTTTGTGATCAAAGGTTTATGGGCATCAGCACGGCCATGAAAACCAAGCAGATGTGATTCTTTACGGATGGTATTCATTGAAACAATACTCCCGGATGCCTGTTGAAACTCCTCGCGGATGAGTGCCATCGGTTGGGTGCGGTTCTTCCGAATTCCTCTGGACAGCACTCGTCGGTCTCTATCTCCCGATTTCGTTGGTCTGCCGACTCGGGGCACATTCCGACAATCGCCGCCCACCTTCCACTTCTGATCACATAGGCCACTGTCGATTTTGGGTACTTCAGATCGCTAGATATGTCCCTTAAGGATCGGCCACATTTGTGATACCCGATAATTATACCTTTCTCGAAATCAGAGAGCTCCGAACTGCGCGGAATCTTGCATGCGACTCATGCCGATGCACTCGATATATACCGGTGGAGGCCGTGATGTACCTCAGGACCGCAGATATCGTCATTTGCATAGGTGTCCAAATACTTATTGGTAGACAGTGTATAACATAGCTAGAAGCAAATTCTCTGTATGTGCCAAAAAACCTTTTTTTTTTTTTTATGACAGCTTCAACAGTTATTTTTAGGTGATTCGGCATGTATATTGAGTACATAATTGGCTTCCACAGGTGTCTAGAACCTTCAATGCACAATGGCTTTCCTTTTATGTGGAACCACATTGGACCGTATACTTTCAACTGACTAACTATATGTAACTAAATGTAACAAGTTTTCGGAAGGCTCTTCAATTGCCGCTTAAAGACGAAGGACTCGGCGTTTGTGTTAACCACCTAGAATGCACCACCAGTATTGGTTGAACAGCAGCTAAATCTTGACGCATTCTCCTGAAGACACCGCTTTCAACATATCCAACAAATATGGTTGATCTGTACTCAAAATACTCCTATCGACATCTGGAAATGGATTTCCCTCCATTTTAACTAATTTAGTTACAGAAAGTGTGTGGCAAGTTTGCAATAGCTTGCTAATTGCACCAGAAAATTGTTTGGGACCATGAATTACACCATGAGTCTAAACCAAACGATGTCGTAAAAGAAGTTCGTTAAAATGCAGCTTACAAATGAAGCGTTGAAGTGCACAATTTAACTCAGCTTCTAGAAGACTTATTACTTCTACCTTTGTACCGGTATTGACGATCAGTACAAAGTTTGCAATAGCTTGCTAATTGCACCAGAAAATTCTTTGGGGCCATGAATTACACCATCAAGCTAAACCAAAAGATGTCCCTTCGCATCCGATTGCTAAAAGTGAATCAGTTGATATACCTTTGTCATTAAAAAGGGTTCATTTCTATTATTAACTTTAATCGCAGATCCCGAAGGAACAATTAGATGCCCAATGTAAATGCAACTTGGTTTTGTATTAACCCATTTGTGCCTGGATATTTTTGCGACTTTCTTCGATTTTTACTGATAACTGAAATAATAGATAAATTTCTGATTTCAACTTCTTGAACAAGGGATGATTTCTTATAAAATCATTATGCATGAAAATCGAAATATCAACATCCTACTTGGTCATGTTATAATATTTTGTAGAGTTGAGGCTTAATACTCATGAATAAAGGGTAGGAAAAATAAATAACGTTTTCGACTAATAGTGAAAATGCCGTCCCAAAAAAGGGACACTATGCATAAATGGGTTAAGGGGATGGTGGACATTTTTTTTTTATTTAATAAGATAGGATTATGAAATTTTGTATTTTAATATATTAAACTAAAAGCATTATAAACAACTGAAAATAAATTTTAAAAATATTAGTAATTAATTAAAAATTAATTAATTTTTTAGTTTCGAAAAAATGCTCCATGCGTTCTAATTTTAACTTTTTTTTAGTAATTTTGTTTTATAATAGCATAAAAATATATTTTAAAAAAGTCTGTGTATCGGTTTTTGATTCGACCGAGTAGTTAATTTTTTAGAAATATTTTCATGGATATATACCAAACTTTCACGAAATTTTTCAGTTTTCGTAAATAAAAGTGAAATTTCATAATCGAAATTTTGACCATATTTAAGAAGGATACACAGATTTATTGTAATATATGAGAAGAATGTTTGTAGTCAATTTTTTACAATTCATTACCAAAATTAAGTCACATGGAGCATTTTGAAGACAAGAAATTCACAAAAAACTTGATTTGGAGAAAATACAGTTTAAAGTGTAATTTTCCATTTACCTTTAATATCGTCTCTTCTGAATAATTTTATTTATGATTTTACCTTAACAAAACATATTTTTAAAATAATTTCATTCGAATATTAGCTTATTTTGTAAAACGTTCAATAAAAATTGTGACGTGTTTATTTACGCGTTTGTTTGCATTTTTGTGGACATTTAACTGTCCCTTTTAATTTTTTCAAACCCTAATATCTTTTTAAAACATTGCCATGGACATACGCGGTTTTTTCTCCATGGTTCAGCTTTAACTGTAGAATATTAGTATGTAAAAAAGAAACAACACATTTTTGGGGCCAATTTTGATGATTTGAGTGTCCACCATCCCCTTAAAGAAATATTTTCTTCTCTGACACAGGTGGCTGTACGGCCGCGCAGCCAGCCGTGTCGTAAAACTTCTGTACTTTTGTTGTGCCAGATGGGCTATTCAATTTACCGCCATGATATTGTTAGTTAAATGGATCGATGGCAACGACTGCAATTTTTCTGCTTTGGGTAGTCACTCCAGTTGGTCTTCTATATTGATACGAAAATACTTGTGCTTCAAAGGGTTAAGCGAAACGACTTATTCTTTTGTTTGTTAAAATATAGTGACGTCAGATCAGAAGTGCGGACAAAGCTAGTTCGCTCTTGTTTCGTGGTGAAGCTGGCGAGGGAAATAGCTTAATTTTTTCATTTTGTATTCGAATTTTCGGAGCGCTTACAGGGAATGCTATAAAATACCCTTTTTATGGAAAATATTTCTGTTCATTTGGCAAATCATGCCACCCAAGCCACCAAGTCATTACATGCATTTAAACATTCTTTTTTTTAATTAATTTTTTGGAGCGAGTGCCGCACCTGAAGGGCATGTTTAAAAAAAAAAAATATTTTTTGAAAAATTCTCACCTGACCATTTGGCAACCTTTGCCATGTGGGACGTCATTAAAGTATAAAAAAATTTTTTTTTCGATCCACACTAATGTACAGGGTAGTTATAATTAAACTTCCCCTATGAACAGTGCTCTATAGCTAAAACGGGGGAACGGATTATAACCAAAATTGGTATATTGGCTATACATGATATGCACTCAAGGAATTTCGAAAAAAAATTTAGTTCAAAAAATGTCCACTGGTTTGCACTTTGCATAAAAAAATGGCAAATTCAATGATGGAAATGGCTAATTCGAAATATACAAACAATCTTAAAAATTATTTAATAGTTTTTGGGCATTTATTCACTAATTTGGCTGATTTCACCATGCAAAGTGCCATCTAGTGGACATTTTTTTAAACTAAACGTTCTGAAAAATTCCCTTGAGCGCATCTCGTGTACAGTCTATATGCCAAATTTGGCAGCAATCTGCTCAACGGTTACAGTTGCAGAATGCTTTTATAGTGGAATTTTAATTATAACCACCCTGTATAATCGGTAACATAGTTACGTAAAAAAGAAAAACTCGGCTGTTCGAGCCTCGTCAGGGGGAGATCCCCCTAGTTTTTTAGTTTCATTACTGCCATATTAAAACGATATTAGTTGACTATGTCATTTTATTTCTCATCTTTCGTGTATTTCGCTTGGTAACACTACGTTGAAATTTTTATGATTGTAACGTATTTATAGAAAAATACATGTGATGCATATTCTACAGCTTACGAAATATTGTAACAATAAATTAAAGCTGTTGTGAACTAATAGTATTTATAAATATATGTAAAATTATGTCGCTTTTTGGGACACATTTTTCGGTCAATTTTCAAATAAAGGGGGTGAGAGATAAAATGAGATAGTCATTAATAAAATTTTGATTAAATCCATTATAATTTTCAAGTTTTTAAACTGGAATAAATACAAAATCGACACTTTTATACGGGCTCTGTTCAAAAATATTCCTAATTAGTAAAATGTACTCCCTACATTAATTAGATTATGTACAAAATTGTAGTCTTTCAGCGTGAGAATATCTCAGAAATATATGGTTAAAAAAAGTTGGTGATTGTTATACACAAATATAAACGCTTAAAGCTGAATGAATCATTGTTTTCTTTCGTAATTAACACGACCCCTGAAGCGTGATCATCCAAAGTGATTTCATCCCTTCGAGACCCATTTAAAAATAATTTAATAGAGCATATCAGGTTGTAACGAAAGTTTTCCGCCAAAAGAAATGATTAATAATGTTAAGAGGAAAACATGAAAGCAGTACTTTTACTGTGGATAGTAATCACTACCCATGCCTGTGATTTTCTCTCAGCAGTTTGGTAGTTTTCCAAAGCCTTCGGCCCAGAAACTTGGTGGCTATGATTCCAAGAAACAAATCAACCTCATTTCGGACATCCTGTTCCGAACAGGGCCGTAGCGCTGGGGGCGCTATGGACGGCTCAGCCCCCCCCCCTGGAAAACTCTGAGCCCACCCCCTAACCCAAAGACCATAGGCATCGAGGAACATTTTTTTGAAAAAAATAATAAAGATATGTAAATTTTTAAATTTTTGTTCCTGTACGGAAATACAAACTTTGTAAACAGCAGGTTCTTGAAACATCATAAATTTTCTTCTTTGACCTTTTTATTGGGGCTGGCTGGCAGTGCCGGATTTAGAGGTGTGGAGGCCCTAGGGCTACAAAGGAATGTTGGTCCCTAATTATTTCTCAAACAAGTTAACAATTTTTTCGACGACCAGTGTGTTATTTCTTGAGCATATAATAGTGTGATGATTTACTTTGTGATTGTTTCTTGCAAAAATACACATTTACTGGACCGAAGATTAATATTAATCATTTTGACAAGAATTCGAAACGTTCTCTTGAATGTTCAAAATGAAAAAGGTGTGGAAAAAGGGAGAGAACTGGTCTTCCATTATAAGAATTTTATTTAAAAAAAAATATTTTTTACACCATACGGTACTGGGAAATTTTATGTAAAAATGTCTATTGTGGGGTCCTCCCACTTGTGGAGGCTCCCGAGGATCCAGCCCTGGTTGCCCTCCCCTAAATCCGGCCCTGGAGCTGATGTAGTGAAAACCTCTTGTTAAAAAAGGGTGTGTGGGTGATCCACTACTAATTTTCTCACAAGCAGTCACTACCCCGTTCCTACAATTAACGACCACCCCGTAGCCCCTCTATCAGCACCAGAGCACCAGCACAAGCCCGTAATCAATGGAGTGAGAAACACTTCCGGCCTTTTCAAAAGGCTAAAGCAGCTAAAGCGTTTTATAATTGATTGGTTCGGCACTAGCTATGTATTTTTCTTGGTTAAATCAACGATGGACAAACTTTTTTGGGAGCAAAATGATTAAGCACTAAAATTTAACTAATTTAATTTGTAGATAATCTTTTTTTTAATTATAGTTTGTTTTAATATATATTTCTTAAATTTGCGGCCGGATGGATAAAACTTTCAGGCAGGCAGGAGCTGGCCCGTAGGCCATAGTTTGTCCACCCCCTGGTTTTAAGCAATCTTTTTTTCTAGGTTTGAGACTTTTTTCGACACTGCAATCCCTTTGCTGAGTTCGGACGCCCTCTATAAATTTTTGCACCCTTATACGAAATGAAGCTGGACTTCCACATCCGTATTGGGCGGTTTTAGATAGTTCCCTAAAATTGTAGGAGACTTTTCTGATGTAAAATTCAGTGGCGTAGCAACGGGGCGGCCTCAGCAAGGCATACACACACACATACACACACTTCCTTACGAAAACAGAGTTCAAATTTTTTAAATTGAAAACCTGTCGTCCGTAAGGAGGGGGGGGGGACTGAAGGACCACCCGGGTGCCAATTACCCAAACTACGCCGTTGATAAAATTGCAATATAATTATGTTCTGCAGTTTTAACACTAAATGCTTTTCTTGTCTCTAAAAATGTAAGAACTGATTTGAACATTTCTCTTATTTTAAAAAGAGTGGAACATGAAATGGGGGGGGGGGAGTAAACATATATAAATTAGAAAAAGGTAGAAACATATGTTGGGGGAAAAAAAGAAAGAAAGAAAAAGAAATATTGATCTTCAGGACCATGCAGCAAATTGAAATAAAAATTTAATGTTCGGGGGGGGGGAGCAGGGGCGGGAGAAAGGAAAAAAATGCGCTGTGAAATTTTCTGAAATAAAGCATTTAAAAATAGTTGAGAAATTAAAAGTAAATGCGTTTCTATTGGACTTAAATTTAGTATTGCATTTTATTGAATGAAGCATTAAGCGTAATTATTTTTAAAAAGTATTACTTTACACAATACAGTGTCCTTGTTAAATTTGTAACATATTTGAAAATGAGAAATATTTACAAACCTGACTTAATTTTCGAAAAGAAATTATTTATGGTAATAAACCCTTATTAACTTTTCATATGTGATACATAATTTAGAGATAGTTGAAAATGAGTGTGAGGCCTGTCATTTAAATAAGAAAAAAAAAATCATCACAAAAATTTGAATGCATAAAATTGCCTTAAATGAACTTGAAAATTTTCGCAATTTTTTCTAATTCCAAGGGATTTTTATATCTATGTTCAAAAAAAAAATTTTTTAAAGTGGTTTTGGTGACTCTTTTTTCGGATGAACATGTATTCCAGTCAGTTCCCCCTAAAGCATGTAAACAAATTCCCAGTTTAACGAGAAACTTAAAATGCTTTCTTTTGTACTTATTGGTGATAATTTTTATTTTATTATAATTATTTGTTTTTAACTTTCATTCAGCAATAATATGTTTGTTTTTTTTTATTTTAGAGGAATATCATTTTTTTATTCTTCATTTAAATTGTAGAATGATTTTCTTTAATAAGTAGTTTTCTAAACTCATTATTTGTGTTTAAATGAGCAAGTTGATTATACTAAAGAAAAAGCCGCTTTAAAAAAAAATAGCAGAAATACAACCTGTAGCAATCCAAATCACACGTAACCGCATTTTAAAAACTGAAAATTCATTCCATGACGCCGGAAACCAAGTTATTACAGTGTATATAGTATATAAACTGCTTACATTTGGCAGTTTTGATGTGATTATAGTACTGTCTATAAATCACTATTAGGTTCTTTAGTGATTTTCAAAAAATATGTTTGGGAAAATTTTTGGAGATACTTTCTGTCCTGTCTGAGACTTAGAAGACGTTATGATTTGTGAATAAATGAAAATTTAAATTTTTCAGAATGTAATGTGCAATTTAATTTTAGATTTTTTCATGTTTTTAATCGACAATATTTAAATTTAAAAGCTACGTTTCAATTTTGGAGATGCCATGAAAAAATTACCAAAATGTGCTATAATGTGCCGGGGATATGCATAATAAGGTAATATGTAATATAAAGGCTGACATTGTTTGCAACCTTTTACGACAAGAAAAAAAAAAAAAAAATTGGCCTCTAAAATTTTTTGTGGCCACTTGAAACGGAAAAGTACATTTTAAAAATATTTACATCCATTCCATAAATGTTTGTTTAATAAAAGTTATTGTTATTTTGTATTATTAATTTAAATATCATTTTACAAATGTATTCATTCTGAGATATTGGTCAGTAGAAATGAAGACAAATTTGTTTCCATGGAAGAACAGAAAACTCATAATGGTATATGTGTGTATGTAGGGTGTATGGAAAAAAACCTTATTTTCGAAATTCGCTTACCCTTAGTGCTATTGCCCTAAGTGCCAAATTGGCTCATAAAAAAATGTGCTAAATTTCAATTCGATTAGTTAAAGTCTTCAATTATTGCATTGGACCTAAATTTTGAATATATATATATATATATATATATATTAATTTCTTGTCCCTAGCCCTGAAGCTTACTTTAATTGACTCAATAATAAGTGTGTAAATTTTCAGCTCGATCGATTGATATGTTCAGTTGCCGCAATGAGCCTAAAGTTTGAAAAAAAATGAAAAAAAACAAGTAAATTTATGACACTTTTTAGAGACATTTCAATCCTTCAATATTAATATTTTGTGTACATCAAGTGTCGATAGCGTAAGTAACGTAAGAAATGTGTTTGCAATATCCATTAACAAATAGTGCTGTAATCGCAAGCTTACGATCTGACTCCATGTGACTCCTTTCTCCCGATCTCACTCCTTGTGACTACTTTCTGGGGGGCACACTTAAAAGACTGTCTACATAAAACATCCAAAAGAATGACTATACTTGTAAAGAATGATTGTCGATCGATTTTGTCTTGCAGCTCCATCTGTTACTCGTGGATTACTTGAGGGGGGAGCTACAGTCCCACTTTTCGAATATTTTTCAACATAAAATCCATACATTTATCATTTCCAACGTAAAAATGTCACCTTTTAACATTAAGATTACATCTATGACCGCCCTCCCCTTAAAGAAAGCCTGTGTATACATTTGCCTCCAGATTGAGACTCTGTCAACCTGAACACCCAATGTGCTAGATAGCTTGAATTGCCGATTAGCGCAGTATATGAATCTATTCCCACTCAGACATACTGGATAAGATTTTTCTAATTATCTTGGTGAAAAATTTAGGGGTCGCGTTATATTCGGACCAATAGGGTGTAACCCCCCCCCCTCCCCCCAAAAAACAAACGAGATTGCCCTTTTTTCATGATTTTTTCCTTCCTTAGGGAGAGTGTTTTATTTCTTTCCTAGCGAAAAAAAAAAACAGGGGGGGGGGATTTTAACGATCAGTAATCATTGTCTTTATCCCTGTGTTTTCTTTTCTTTAAACCGTTCTTTCATTTTGAGAGTACAGTGAAATTTTTTAAACGACTATTACCTTTATTATGAGTGAGCCCCTCCTCCAACGACCCATTTTTTAAGGCACCGATTTTTTACCCAATCTACTTAGTGTTAAAATATCCTCTAGAAGAGACCACACAACCCTCTATAAGCAACCGGTTCCTGTTCCCTGTCCGAAAATTTTTTAGCATTTTTCCGGAAGTAAAGTAAACAAAAGCCACGTAACAAACTAAGCGTTGTAATGTAAGCCGACAGCAGGTGAAACTAACTACACGTACACATCATGTATGAATCATGCAGGTTATAAAAGAGATATGTCTAAGAAACGAGTTATTTTGCCTTACCGTTGGAGCAGAGTATTTATGGGATCGAGTCACACGAAAAAAGAAATTCGGAAAGAACGTTGTCTGTTACCTTTGACTGTGGGAAAACCCAGAAAGCAAATATATTTTATACTGGGAAATTCAGGATGCATAAAGAATATCAGGATAAATGCTCTTTTGTCAGATGTAAAAAACAAAGTAGAAACAGAAGTACTCTCGGAGACAGAAAACAAGAATGAAAAAATCCGAAATTTCTAACCATTTTACGAAAATTTAAATTTAAAAAATATGTTCGCATAATTACTTATGTATTAGTATGCAGTTCCATAAACATTAAAACCAACAAAATTT
Organism: Cheiracanthium punctorium; assembly: GCA_038373885.1. Taxonomy (NCBI): domain Eukaryota; kingdom Metazoa; phylum Arthropoda; class Arachnida; order Araneae; family Cheiracanthiidae; genus Cheiracanthium; species Cheiracanthium punctorium. Next base: position 624,591 of record JAWZYV010012175.1, read on the forward strand.
TTTAGCTTTTTTTTTTTTTTTTTTTTTGCATGGCTATCAAATGTTTATACTTCATTGAGAGACCACCTCAGTCAACGACCGATTTTTCGCGGAACGAAGGGTGGTCGCTCTCGAGAAGTTTCACAGCATGTATGTATGTATGTATATATGTATGTGTGTGTTTGTGTACGTATGCATGTAGTGTAATGATTGAAAAACTTAGTAAAGTATAAATCCTTACTAAAATGTGAAAACTGAAATAAAAGATGTTATTTTCTGAAAAATAACAAAAACAATCATCTACATTCACTTATTAAGCGTTTGTATTCACTGTTGACTGTTTATAATGTGTGTATATCAGTGTGTGTGTGAATATATATATATATTTGTAAGCCCCCCCCTTGTGAAAATGTAACCCCCCCTGTAAAAACGGTCTAGCTACGGCCCTGGTTCCGAATCGAAGATAGCACCAGCAAAATATAGTTACAGGTGTGAAAAAAGAAGTCGGAAGGTGCGGTGTCGGGACTATATGGTGGGTGTGGCAAAAGACCCCATTCGAGTCGGTAGTGAGTCCATCAGGTGAACGCAGACACATGTGATCCTGCATTATCTTGATGGAGCTGTGCCTTCTTTCTCCGGGACTCAGTTCGACGTTTTGCGTTGATAGCACCGTCAGCACGGACTAGCATCTCGCTGCACACTTTACTGTCGATGGTTTTACCTTTTCCCAGATATACCCTTTATAGATACCCCTTTATAGATAATACCACTGCAATCCCTCCAGATCCCTGCAATCCATACAAGCAGTGGCGGCTCGTCATTAAGGGCCAGAGAGGCCTGGTCCCACCAACTAAGCACCGTCTAAATCAAAGTATCTTCCTATTATGTACGGCAGTTCTTTCAATAATTTAACTTCATTAAAAAAATACACGCGTTTTACTCTATTTTAATACTATCCATTAAAAAACGCACTTAAAAAAGCGATAGTTATACGATTTTCCCCCTATCTAAAGCATGCATGGGGCCATGGGCTCATAGGCGCACCCACGGAGGGGGCTATGGGGGCTCAAGCCCCCCTAAAGGTGGAAAGTTGGAAGTGAAAAGCATGAAAAATTGAAAATTGTCCCTAATGAATTAAATTTTTTGTTTTTAAAAATTGTCTTTAAATTATTTCTAGAGTACTTTTTAGAAAAAAAAAAGCAGAAAAGAAAAATGTTACTTTTTAAATAAATACTTACAGTTAGTGTACGAAACGCAGTTAAACTCGGTTTCAGCGATACTGAAAAGATCAGATAATTATTTGACTACAACGAGTTACATTGCTTTTGCGCATGTTGTTTTATGGGCAAGTCAAGTGGCAAACAATATTTTGACGTTATAAGAGAGTTATAACTATGATCGAGCTCACTATAACAGAGTTCAACAAAATTTGTATCCCAGCGTCCCCTAAACTAAAATCTTGGGTGCGCCACTGCATGGGCTGGCTTGCCCTGAATTGGGCGTCTCTTCTCCGTTCACCTGGTTGACATATTTGGCATTGAGCACAAAAGCCATACTGACGCGGAATTAACTTGGCTTCCAAACGGCTTATTTGGCGCTGCCTTCTGGCCCAGATCTTCGGGCCCTCGCACCGTGATCTACACGACCGTACGGGGAAATTTCGGCAATCCGTAGCTATTGGCGAAATTTTCCGCTTAGGAGAAAATCATTTTTTATTTGCGTGATCGTATTTTTGCAGTGCAGTCAGATATTTTTCTGTTTTGTTTTCTTGATTTACGAAAAGCGATGTATAAATGTATTTTTTATATATGTTGATATTTATTTTAAAATAAATAAATCATCTAAAAATTATGAACAGGCAACTATAAAGAACATAAATATGAAATATTTAAATGTGGCTTTTTGTTTAGTAATGAAGTAAACTTTTCAATTCAACATAACTAGGTAAGAAATAGCAAAAGTTGTATAGTAAATTCGATAATTATTTGTCATTTGAGAAATTTTAAATACTTACGCTGTGTGCACGTGGGGATAGGTTGTTCTATATGTATATATATTTTCGCGATTTTAATTGGCACCAGGGGCGTAGCCACGGGGGGGGGGTTAGGGGGGTCATAACCCCCCCCATGAGGGATTTTTTGCCATGCAAAATGTATACTTTTCACTACATTATCACACACACCTATACATATATGAGTTTTAGTAGTCGTAACCCCCCCCATGAAAAATTTCTGGCTACGCCCCTGATTAGCACTATTTTTTTTTCGGGCCCCACCACTGAAACGGGTCACAAGCCGCCACTACCTACAGATGTACTACTCACTGGGCACAGCAGGGACCGATCTGCACACTCGGGGGCCCGGGGCACCGATAACTTTGGGGGCTCCTGCACAAAAATATTTCGCAGAATATTAATTAATTAAATTAAGATGAAACCAATTATCATTCCTAAGTTAACAATATGTAAACATTTTCAAATTAGTAAAATGTCACGACAAATATCACTTTTATGCATTTTTCAGTTTTGAAATGTTTTTATGGGTATTTACAGTTGTCACACACCTTAGAAACGATAAGAGGAGGAACATGCTGAGGTGTCCTATCGAATTTGCGAATATCGAATTTATCGGTTATCGAATCGAATGTATAATTGTTAACATTACAAGTTACATTAAATTAAAAATTTTGAATATTTGTGATGAAATGAAGAAAGTAATCAGAAATTTTACTCTTGAGAGATAATTTTAGTTGTTATTATGATTACGCAAGAGGAAGTTTTGGGGGCCCTAAAAATCGGGGACCCAGGGCACGTGATCCGAATGCCCCGCAGTAAATCAGTCCCTGTGGCGCAGACCAACCCCCTTTTCAGTTTGTGTAGTTGAAGTAAGCCCACTTTTCGTCACAATCCTGCCCAGAATGTTGCCCTTGCGTTGATATTCGATCAGATTAGTGTAGGCCTGAACAGTTCTGTCCTTATCTGCTAGAGTCAGGTCTTTCGGCACCCAATGATTGAACTTGTACGTCAAGTTTATGCTATGCATGGCGCGGCTAAAGGGCATGGCTCTAATATCTAATCCCTTAGTTAGCTCTCGAATTATTGAATTCTGATCTTCCACAAGTTCTCGAAGGCGGGCCTCATCAACATCAGTAGGCTGTCAGTGGCCGTCGTCATTCAAACCGCTCCCCCTCTTGAATGTCATAGTTTTTGTTTTTGAACTTTCCCTACCAAAGCTTCACAGTGCCATATGATACAACAGCAGTACTTAAAGTTGTTGACATACTGTAGCTGACTTTTTACAACAAAACTGGAAGCAAATGAGGGTTCTAATCCGATAGCGTTATAGTTCCATTTCAGACACCTTATATTTAAGGAAAACGATATTCTTTTACAGATTTCATAACACAGTGCTCTAAAGCAAGTCTCTTTCTTTCAAATGCCAAAAATATTTTGACAAAATATAGGTGCAAACACGCCAACGCGAACTGTCTGTGGAGACGATATTTTGCGATGACACTTTCGTTACAACCCATTATGTTTATTTTCATATTTCTGACACTTTTGATGATAAAATGGTCAAATGGAATATTTTTTTACGATACCGTATAAAAATTTAAATTTTCTATTTTCTGATATTTAATTCCCTGAAAATTTTAATCATTTCATAAAATTATGTGTCCTTTTTTACGCAACTTAGGAATTTATTATACAATGATCAATGTTTAAGGAATAATTTAATATATAATATTCCGTCTTTTATTCCTTTGTTTAAGGAATAAAAGACGGGGTCAATGTTTTGGGGACACCCTGTATGTATATTTATTCTTTTACATATACATTTAGATGTGTAAGGCAACCGTATTGCACGTACCGTTAAAAACGTTTTATTGGATGAAAATATCGATTTTTGAATTTTGTGAAATATTAAAAGTACATCAGTTAGCTTTGCAAAACCGTTTAAATTTTATCTCGTCGTACTTCGAATTGAAGTTACAGCTATTTAAATATTACCCAAACGCCATATTCTACATGTGTTTAAAACTTTGCTTTTTTTTTTTTTTTCTTTTTCTCAAAATAAAATGCTACACTTTTCGGCTTAACGCTAAACATCAGAAAATAAAAGATTACTCATGAGAGTAATCTTTTCGATACATGTTTTACAAACATTAATAAAGGGAATAGACTATACTCGTTATCAGTAAAGTAGCGAAAATTTTTTCATCCGGGGGGGGGGCTATTAAAATCCACACATGTGGCTACCCATAATGCTATTAAAATCCGTACATGTGTGTATATATTTATATATGTTGTGTGAAGAAAATACATTTTATATGATTAATAAAATTCCTCGTGGGGATGGGGTTATAACTTCCCTAACCCCCCCCCGTAGCTACGCTATTACTTATTATTATATATTAAAATTTTTTTATTTTACAATGGTTCATATTTTGACTTGTGAAGAACCTTTAGAAACATTTATATATGCAGATCAGTGGCGTAGCCAGAAATTTTTCTAGGGAGGGGGGGGAAAGGGGCTACAACTACTGCAACTCACATATATGTATACGTGTGTATGATAAAGGAGTGAAAAATATACATTTTGAATGGCAAAAATTCCTCATCGGGGGGGGGGGGATTATGACCCCCTATCCCACCCCCTTGGCTACGCCACTGATGCATATGTTTTAAGAGCTCTAGCCAATCAGATGTTCAGATTATTTTTATGAAAACAGTCTATTCCTTAGAAAATGCCGTGGTGATCATTATTTAATTTACAGAATATTGATATATACTACAATTATTTTTAAATTATCATATTTTCCGGATGTTAATTTATTAGGTTTTTCACCATATTTCTCTGGCTAAATATGCCTTTCAATACAAAAGACGTTTTTTTTTTTTTTACACTTTTCTTATTTTTAAGTCATATATAATAATAAAATGTACCTCCGAAGTTAAAAATTCTGAGAAAAGCCTTCGAACGTCTACGGTTTCCTTGATTTGATTTTTTTTAAACATAGCTGTTCCAAGTAGAAATAAAATGTTCCACGTATTAATTCGATGAGTCACATTTTCCTCAGTTCTCGGTATTCCGCATCTCTCTCTTTTAATCGGGGTCGACTGTGACTCATTACCAAGTTTTTGTCTGGACTGCCGTTGCTTCCTACTGTCACATTCGTTAGTCTGATTTCTTTACGGATCCGTCATTTGACTTCATACCTGACAGTGTTTAGGAAGGGGTCGAGATGAACCATCTTTCAGCCGAGTCGTTACGTTTCAGCGATCCCGAGGAAGTTGATCTGAATACGCTGGTGTGTCGCTTTTTCGCCAGCGGTGAATGCAACGACGGGGACACTTGCTTGCTGCCTCATGTCAGAGGGTCTACGAAAGAACCGGACAATGTGTGCAGGTTTTACATCCAGGGAGACTGCATCTACGGAACGAGATGTTGGTACGACCACGTGACGTTCGAAGATAGAGACGAAAGGAAAGTAGTCAAGCTGCTCGGAGAACAGATCGAGGAGAGACTCTGGGAAGTCATGAAAAATCTAGATGAGGAAGTTTGTTGCCTTACAGATGCAGATGACAGTTCTCTGGAACCTGCGTTCAAGGACTTCAACAGAAAAATGCATTCTCCATCCCAAGAAGAGATAATGAGAGAAAAATCAAAATGTGATAAACATTTGAATCAGAAAGAATACAAACTTTTTACTAATTATGAGGAAGAATTTCCCAGTCTGTCAGAAGCCAAAGCACGTAAACAGTCACTGAAAAAATCCAGTAATTCTAAAACAGTGAGTGCAGAAGAATTACCAGCGGAAGTTTCTGGAATTCTTTGCGAAAACTTGTTCAAAAACGACTCCTCAAGCAGTGATTCACCAATTCGAAACACAAATTTAAATGTGCATGAAAAGAAGAAGGGGCACTTTAATACATCTTTCACAGAAGAAAAAGAACACCTTTTTGAAAATTCCATACATCGAGAAATTCAGTTAGAAATGTCACCAAGAATGCATCAGACCTCATCTGAACAGGAAGCCTCAGGATATGATGAAAATCATACAGCATACTTTAATGATGGGACTGAAAACAATACAGAAGTAAATTATGAGATTAACTTACAGAACATTTTAGAAACAGACGAGAAGAAAACTGGAGCAGAGCGTTTCAGTTTGGAAAATTTACCCGACTCAATAACTACAGGAACAGAAAAATTTAAATTTCTGTATAGCAGTGCAATAAAAAGGTGCCCAGTTAATCTAAATTTGGCTAGTTATGAAAAATTCTGTGGATCATTACTGTCAAGTTCTGCTTGTTTATATACTCAAAATAAAGAAAAAAGAAGTTTTCAAACTGAAGGGAGAACAACGTCACAAAATTACCAAATGTTTGAAAATGTAACTCGAGTCACATACGAAGAAAATTCAAGGAATTTATACACTGATTTGCTTAAAAGAGATGATAAAAGAAATGCTTCTGGAGATCAAGATTTAGCATCAAATAAGGAGGTTCATAACCAAATTTTTAAACAAAAATTTAGCACAGGGAAGATATACGTTCAACTTCCACATAAGGTGGATTGTTCTGAAAGATCCGTAAAACATCTAACAAACTCACTGACTAAAATTCAGAAAGAAGCTTTAAATAGTGAAATAAAATCTTCCGAAGGAGACTTTTTCATTTTACCCACAGAAATTGAAATGGCTGAAAATGTTTGGAAGTTTATTAATACAGAAACAGGGGCTAATTCAGCTAAAGCTGACAAAAAATTGAAAATCTGGAGTAACTTTCCTCTCAAAAGTGAAACTGGAAGACATGATTACAGAAATAATGCAACTGACAATCGAAAGCTAATTTTTCAAAATGTCAACGCAGTTTTAGATCCACTTCGACCTAATACCTGTGCTACAGTTGGGGTGAGAAGTCTTATTGAGCAACCGCTAGATTTAGGATGGTTTAATCACTCCCTTGAACCTCTACCATCCCTTTGTAACAAGGTAGGAGAAAAAATGATATGTTTTGCAGAGCATTCTACAGCTGGTTTAATGCTGGATGTTATTTTCACCATTGGACTCAATGCTCCCCCACCAGAAGAAATTTGGAGTAATGCGTATCCCCTACCAAAAAAGCTCATCCTTACGCCTGTGAAATCTCGTCTGCCAGTCTATCTTGATGTGGGAAAAAATATTTTACAACCATCAATATGTAACGTTCCAAATGAGAAACCATCGAATATTCTTGATGATTCTTCTCCTGATTCTCTTGTGGATATTCTTAGTGATTCTTCTCCTGGTTCTCTCCTGGATACTCTTGGTGATTCTTCTCCTGGTTCTGCCGTTAATGAAATAAAACGAAACGTGTTTTTTCCACGCAATCTGGTGCTTCTGCAGCACCGGTAAGCAGTAGTCTGATCAGGCAAGTAAGAATTTTTAATTCTTTTCACTCTGTTCAAAGCTCCAATTAGTTGCCATCTTTCTTCTGCTCTGAGAACTTTGCGACCTTACCATTGCCTGTTGTACATGAGCAGAGCATTTTTCATACCCTAGGATCTCTGCTGTATGCAGGAGGCATTTTATTCTTATATTGTTTTTAACCCATTTGTGCCTGGATATTTCTGCGACTTTCTTCAATTTTTACTGATAACAGAAATAATAGATATATTTCTGATGTCAATTTCTTGAACAAGGGATGATTTCTTTTAAAATCATTATGCATAAAAATCGAAATATCAACATCCTATTTGGTCATGTTAAAATATTTTGTAGAGTTGAGGCTCAATACTCATGAATAAAGGCTAGGAAAAATAAATAACGTTTTCGACTAATAGCGAAAATGCCGTCCCAAAAAAGGGACACTAGGCATAAATGGGTTAATTTATGCAAGAATTATATGAGAGGAAATTCATTAACAAGTTTATGAAAGATATAGTAACTTGTGTGTACGAAAGTTCAATGAAGGAAATGGCATCTTTTCTGAAACCGGCCTTATGTTAGGTATAGAACGGAATGCAATAAAGGGCAATTGGCATGGTTACAGTGAAATTTTCCATCAAAGGACAATTTTATCCTAAGAAGTGTCAAAGATATGAAAATAATTTTCCCCCCTTCTAAGGGAGGCCATTTGACCATCAGTCATTTGCCACTACCAAGGCCCGAAGTACTGGTCGCTTTATTACGGAGGCACCTAATAGGTAGACCAGCATTGCCTCCTCTGAAGGGACGGACGAACTGACACACAAACCCCTACCGGGAATCGAACCCGGGCTAGTGGTGTAGTAGAATGGTCCTCTAGCTACTACACCAGTGCTTCCCAACCTTTTTATTACCACGGACCGGTCAACGTTTGGTAATTTTACTACGGCCCGCTGAGAGGAGGAAGGGAAAGATTCCCCACCCATAACATTCGCAAATTCTGTTAAACTTGGCAAATTTAGATAACCTAGTTGGCAACCTTGGTAAAAAAAAATTAACAGAAACTATAATTTACTTTTTATTTCTGGTAGACCGCAAAATTACACAAATCCAGTTGGCAAAAGTAAGAAGCTGGTAATGCAGTTGCTAAAAAATAAAGATGTTGGTAAAAACCGATACTATTCGACTTGGCAGTTTATTGACATCTCCCACCCCCTCCTAAAAATGTCTTCGCAATGTCCCTGGGTAGCTGGGAGAATTATTATGTATATCTTCAATAGTTTTTTTGATTTAATAATTTTAATTTTATTGTATTTAAACTTGCCTTCTAAATGAAACACTGTTACACTAAAAAAGTGAATATAAAGTGACTTACCATTTCAACTCACTGGAACGTTAAATAAATATAAACCCTGAATTTCATGACTGCAATTTTACTTTATAATCTTGGAATGCTTAATACAAACAATAAGCTAATTTAAAATAGTTACAAGGTTTCTTCTGTTACAAAGGTATAATTTAGTACATAATCAATCGCCCAAGAGAAATACACGGCAGTGAATAAAACGGAAATAATCTACCTCTTGAGGGGCCTGATACCATTTGATCAACGGACCGGTAACATAGTTTACATTTAGCACTTTTTTGGTTTTATGTGGCATTGAATAAAAACTTAGTAAAACACAAAATCAGATATTTTTAATGATATAAATTAAAATGTTTGTTTCGCTGATGCAGATAATCTCGTTCCATTTTTAATTAAATTCAGACATTCAAAGAAGTCTTTATTTTCAAATTTTCGAAACTTCTCATTTACTCAAAAAATATTAATTCCCCCCCCCTTAAACCGCAGCAGTGCCCCCCACAAAATTTCGAGCGACCAACCTCACCTAGTCCCTTTGAGACATCAGAATTGATACTCTTCTTGGATGCGAAGTGTCTAGTAATATGTTCGCTAACGAATTCTTAATTAAAATAGAAATTCTTTCGGAAATTCCCGACATTCTCTCTTCAAAGAATGCGACCCTTATATAATTCAACTGCTAATTTTTTTTCATCGGGAGGTAAGGATACATTTCAAAAACTTGGGCAGGCTGGTGCGGTATCTAATTTTTATTAAAGTGAGAAAATGCAACCGTAAATAACGTATCCTTTCAAGCTGAGAACAATTGAAACTACAATTATCAAAGTGTGTTTCACAAATGACTTTAGACTTAATTCTTTATCTACTGACGGCACTTAGAAATGCTGCAAAAATAAACTTGATTTTTACAAAATTTCATGAATTCATTTGTAACCATTTCTATTAAAAAATCACTAACAAATACAGTGAAACTTCTCGAGAGCGACCACTCTCCGGTCGTTGACAGAGGTGACCGCTCAGAGAAATATAAGCATTTGATAGTCACAAAAACACTAAAAAATATTGTTTGTGTTGTTGCTTATGAAATTGCATACTAATGCATATTAGTAATTACACAAAAGTATTTTTTAAATTAAATTCTTTTATAAATATTAAAAATTTTCGGATTTCTTTTTCTTCGACAGTGTTTCCCTCCCCATTTCATATTTTACATCTGTCAAAAGAGCATTTATCCTGATGTTCTTCATGATTTCTGAATTTATGATAAAATCTATTTGTGTTAAATCTTCTGGGCTGTCATTGTAAGTTTGGACTATTCAATCACGTTATCAGATGGACTTTCCACATCAGATTCTGAAATAGTGCCTGAAAGGCGTAAAAAACAAACGCATAACTCACATCATAAACAATGATTAGTGCAAAAACGTTATAAAATCGAACCAGCTATCCCATTCTTTTACCGTGTTATACGTTATACGAGGCTCTTTTAGCTTGTTACGAACAAGGTCAGAATTTTTACGACAGGTTAATAATGCGGTGTTTTTTTTTTTTTTTTTTGCTCACTTTACTTCCGGAAAAACGCAAGAAAATTTCCGAATAGGAAACTGGGATGTGTCGCTTATAGAGGGTTGTGTGGTCTCTTCTACAAGCTTTTAGCATTAACCCATTTATGCCTAGCGTCCCTTTTTTGGGACGGCATTTTCGCTATTAGTCGAAAACGTTATTTATTTTTCCTAGCCTTTATTCATGAGTACTGAGCCTCAACTCTACAAAATATTTTAAAATGACCAAGTAGGATGTTGATATTTCGATTTTTATGCATATTGATTTTAAAAGAAATCATCCCTTGTTCAAGAAGTTGACATCAGAAATTTATCTATTATTTCTGATATCAGTAAAAATCGAAGAAAGTCGCAAAAATATCCAGGCACAAATGGGTTAAGTAGATAGGGTAAAAAATCGGTGCCTTACAAAATTGGTCGTTAGAGGAGGGGCCGCTTAATAGAGATGGTAGCTTTTAGAGTAAGATTGTTTTATATGAATAGCTTTCAGCTCAATTTCTAATCACATCAATCCAACAAAAAAATGTATGAGCATTAGTAAATTTTCAGACGTTGATTTTATGATTAAAGGATTGGATTTCCCGGAAGTGTGTCACTCAAAGTGTTACTAGACTTCTTCCGTTTTGTTTGTGCTTTACTGTTTTGAAAAAGATTAATTAATTGCTTATGAAACAATCATCAGACTTAAACTCGCATTTATTAATTTTTTTTCTCAATTTTCTTTTATACTGCATTAATCAGCATTGATCATTCACTGTCTAACTAAAACAAGGGAAAAGAAACAGTTCCAAGTTGACATTCTTGGTAATTCTTAATTTGGTAGATAACGGGTTAAAAGAAGGTATTACCAATACAGGTCAAGTCACAAATGCGAGTCATTGTTTTAAGCTTACCGTTAGCGAGTTTTCTTCCTCGGCAAAAATAGAATTGAACAAGCTTTCGAAAACCCGCCCTCCCAACCACTCATGATATTTCGCAAAAAATACGGGTGGGTCTTTTCAGCTTAGACCCAGATCCCACCAAACTGTTTTCTCGCGTTTCTTGAGTGGCCGTACTAGATAGAGCCTCACTTTTCAGCAGGGTCAAAAAATTTATCCTGAGTGCCATTGGTGTTCAGCAGACATGGCCTCCCCTGTCCATATTTTGGTTTGTTTTGATTTTAACAAAGACGAAGTCCTCCAGTACCCTCAGCTGTTTTTAGACGTTTTGGGATTAATGGGGATTGTCTAGCCCTACTAGATGATTCCGAGATTAGTAACAACAACAACAGAAACAGTCTGTGAGTGGATAGTAAAAGCACAGAATGAAATTGAACCTGAAATAATTAAAAAATCATTTTTAAAATGAAGCACAGTAATCCTCGACTTACGCGATTTTCATATCTTGTCGAGCATGCATAATTCATTGTTCGTTGTATAGACGATCTTGGACAGATTCACAGTAATTCATCTTCTTTGTTCAAAATCTAAAGTTACTCTTTTAAAAACAATTGCGTTGCCTCGGCTGAAACTGTACTTTCTGAAAAGCTTCTTGTGTAAGTCAAGAGAGCTCTGAACATGCGTTTTGATTAAACTTTCATGTGGGCGGATTCAAGTGCTATTATGCTCGTGAGGATCGTAAAACCGCTCCAAGAGCTGAAGACTTTCGCGACAAATCGTGTATTATCCAGGAGTTTGTGCAGGATTGGCGTCACGTTAACACAAAGCACAAGCATGCTGATTTGATATCTTGCGGTACCGACACTGAAAAGATCCAGAATTCTGAACTTTGATGGAAAGAATCTGCATGTCTAAAATATATAGAAATGACTTTTGGTGAGATCCTTCAGTCGACACTATGATGCTTGAGCTTAAAGAATAGAAGGAGATTTACTTTTGGTGTTTATTAGGTAATAGTGCAACTCAAAATTCATTTCTGAACATTATTTTAAATATTTTTAATAATTTTGTTACCTTTATTCGTGTATTGAGTTATCTTTATAGATTTATTTTTAACTGCCCATGCTGAAAATGTTTTCCTGAAGACAGTAGAACTGCAGAGATCGGACCCTTCTAAGGACTTTTTGCACATGACGTCACTGGCGGTATTTGATCCGCCACGTGCACAAGCTATAGTAATGATTAGTTTTGGTTTCAACTTGTATGGATCCTGAGGCCGCATTCGCAAACGCCAAACGGGTTGCACTCGTGCAACGAGTTTCCATCTAAGGTGTTCGTAAAGGAAACTGAGCGCATTCAGTTTAAAAACTCGAACGTTCGTATACAAAACTAAATGCAATTAGTTTCAAACGAAGTAAACCGAGAGCGATTTAGGTTGATTGAGTTTGTTGAGAAGATTACTTGCTGCACGTTGTTGCTGTTTACAAATGGCGTCTGTTGTTATGGAAAAGTATGTTGTTATGATTTGCTCATCCACAGGTTCTGGGTGAAACAAGTATCCCTCGGGCACTTGTCTCATATGTGGCCTCTCCTCTCCGCCCTCATTTCGTCCACTCCTGCTAGTCGCTTTCCGGTGCTACCTGGGCTTGACGCTACCTTCGCTCCCTGCGACCCTTCCGTCCCCTCTAGGTGTGAACTCTTATTCCCTTCTCCTCAATAGGCTTCCTTTTCAAAGTAAGGACCTTTGCCCAGCTGCTGTTTCGGGCCTTTTTGCAGATTTTGTTGACTCCTTGGATCCTCCCTTTGTGATCATTGCGACTGACGCGTCGAAATCTACCCCTGTGACTGCAATCGGGGGGTGCTCTTTTGCGGGCCAATTCTGCTACAAAATTCATAGCATCAATTCCATTTTTTCCACAGAAGCCCTGGCCCTTTGCACGGCGCTAGATGAGCTCATTATTATCGACAGAGCCACCCTAATCCTAACCGACAGCCTTTCTGTGCTCCAAGCGCTTCAAAAGTTCTCTCGCAAGTCTCCCCACATCATTCAACGTCTCCAAAAAAAACTTTCCGTTACTGCTCGGATGGTTCCTGCAATCCACCTTTGCTGGGTCCCGGGTCATATCACTCAATGAAAGCGCAGACTGTCTTGCCCGGACTTGCCGCCCGGATGAAATCTCTCTTGAATGGATCTGTCCCGAAGACATTCTTACTCTCCTACAGCAGGAAGCACTCTCTCAAGCCGCCCTTGAATATGACAATTCTCCCTATAAAAGCTCTCATGGTGACATCCCGCCGGTTACTCTCTCCAGTTCCTGGTTCAACAATCGGTACGCGGATATCCTCTTCCGTCTTGTGTGCCGAGTTATGATTACCCCCGTGCTACTTCATAGATTTGGACTCGACTCCACCTTCCTGCGTGGTACATGCAATCTGCCGGACTCCATTGACCATATCCTCTTTCATTGCACCAAGTACGCCAACAACCGTCACAAGATCTATTCGGTTCTGGGCCTCCCGCCGTCTTTCGCGGGGCCTTTCTCGGTGTTTGTCTCGCAAGCTTCCTCCTCTTGCCTCTCCTGCCGTGCGCTTGTTCAGTTCCTTGTTGCGCTCGACCGTTAATCGACTCTCTGTTCTTCGCGCTTCTGGGTCTCTATAGTTAGTCTTATCTCTGGATCATTCGGGACGACAGCCCCAGTCCCTTCTAAAGGTCCCAAAACCCCGCTAACAAACAAACAAACAAATGTTATGAAAAGTATTTTACGTTTGCTGAAGCTGCAAATATTACTTTTTCAAGGAGGAAATTCATGCATGTGCTAGAAACTGCTACGAAGGTATATACTTTTTCAAAGGTAATCATTTACTTGTATTTTTAATTTTAGTAAATTCAAAAATGCATGTTTTACTGTTGAGATTCAAGTTGATTCAAACCGTTATTAGCGAAATTTAAACTTTTTTTTCTAAATACTTTTGAAAAAATGAAGTTGAAATTTCTAAATTTTGATTCAATTATGAAATCAGCAGTGAAGTCACACCAGACTGTCACTTTAGGCTGTTGCAAGGGTACCTCAACAAATGGATGAGGATTGTCTGTGGTTCCCCACACGACAATTGTGGGTGTTAACAGCACCAGAAATTGTGAAATGCGCCTCATCTGTCCAAAACACAGTGTGAAGTCAGTCGTGCTGCTCTTCCATTTCGCAAAATCTTGAGGAGAGTCGAAGTCAGGAGGTTTCAGTTCTTGGTTTGCAACTTATAGGGATACCGTTTCAGAGTTATTCGCAGTGCTCTCCACACACTTCCGTACGAAACTCCTGTCTGCCTCGAAACTTCTCGGGCACTGCTCTCCTCATGTGCAGAAATCGCCGACATGGATTGCACCGTCCGCTCCACTGTCGTGACAACAGCAGCGGCTGTTGAGGGACGACCACTTCTTGCATGTGACACCAAAGATCCAGTAGATTCAAATTTCTGCATCATTTTGATCAGTGCAGAAGGCGTTATTGGTCCTTTCTGCCTCCCATGCCCTTCATGTAGTGATATGCTCGCAATGCCGCTGTGGCACTTTCCGCATTCTTATATTAAAGTTTGAGGGCTTTCAACTATGGACAGCATTTCCATGCGTATAAGCTTAGACTACCATTACCTGCTCTAGTTGTTCTCTTTTATATCGCTTGCCGCTTTGCATAATCCTATATCAGAAATCCGACAGCAAAATCTGTTTGACATCAAGAAAACTAACTATTTTCGTTTCATTGCCACACAAAACCCAGTTTCTTTTCCATCCGTTTCATGCAAACCGTATCTTTGTTGTATCTTGATTTGTTTTCGAATTATTAATTTTTAAAGTTTGTCTTGACTTTTGGATCACCCGGTATATTAAAACAGTGTATGCCATGTGTGTGTTTTCCCTGTTGAATAATTGTTTGAAAATTATTTATTTGTAATGTGTACAGATTTAACAGTAGAATTATCTAGTATATAGCATTCACAGTCCATTCTCTAATTTATGTTGATTTGTGAATAGGTGGTGTTCTTTCAAATGCTAAATTTGAAGAATTCCTTTACAAAAGTTGAATTGCTTGGTTATTTGATGTATCATGTCAAGGCAGGCAGCATGTTGGAGAATTTATAGTAGCACCTTCGCAAGAATTTATAGTGTCATGGCGAACATTTTGCACAGCAGTAAACCATGCATGGGACTTGAAAACAGGTTTTTCAGCTGCTTAGATTTTTATGGTATGAGTTGAGTGTATCAATGCATTTCATAATTTATTCTTTTAACCTTGTTATATCTTAGTCTTAAATAAAGACTTATGTTTAACAAATTTTAGTTTTATTCCCTTCTTTTACACCCCTTTTTTGATCAAGAAGCAGTTAAAGAAATTCTTGTGAGCAGTGGTGGTGCTAGACTTTCCGCAAAGGACTGTCATCACTCCTTGTGGGGTGCACAAAAGTAATATATACACATACATGCACACATTTATACATAAATACATACTTATATATAAATACACACACTTTCAAGGTTCCTACTCCTCTAAAAAACTGCGTATTGTGTAAAAATAAAAATTTAGGAACCATTAAATTCCTTCTCTTCAATATTTTCTTTCCTTGTATCTGAAACCACCGTTATTTCCAATTTACATAGCTGATGTTCTAATTAGCAGTCACTATTTCCCGATCACAACACACAGTATATTTCTAATTCGTCTTGCCAATCAAATGATGTAAACATGGCATGACCTATTCATTTCATCTCAAACATTATGAAAACATAAACAACAGATGAATAGGTCTGTGGTGCAAACTCCGTTCCTTTCTTTAAAACCACAGTACATCTATGCTGAAAATTGGTTTCAATTATGTTCATAACTAAGGTTGAAACTAGTTACATTTCTCTCTAAAACTTAATCAAACACTTTGCTCGCGGTAAATGTTTAAAATAAAATAACCAGCACACTTTTAGAAAACATACCTTTTTTTTTATTTAAGATTTCATTTCATACACCAAAACATAATAAATTAAGAGAATATGCTCAACTCTACATAAAACGTTTTAGTAAATAAGAGGTACATATGCAAAGCAATAACCAGAAACTGATTAACACTTCAAAGGTAAAATTAAGTGGCCAGGCTTACCACTCCACAAAAGTTCACCACACATTAGTCAAATTCATGTACAATACATTTTGAAAATAATACAAATGGTGATATCGCTGTGAAGTGGGCCTGGGTACGACACTTATTCAACAATCTGACTCCAGCAACAACCAATAATGGAAAGTTAAAGCTTCTGTGTGTTAACTACAAACATAGGAGATTTGATAACGGAATACATATGATGCATAAGTAAATGAATTTTTAAGAGCAAAGCATGAGAATAATTTCAGCACTATGTAATGGTATAGCTTTTAAAAGAAGTACAGAGGTAAATTAAAAACAGAGAATAAATATATAAAATCAGAAAAAGTTGAAAAGAGGTCATTTTTTAAGGTTGAAAATTCTTCATTAACCCATTTTACTAACCACACTCATTTTCTATTCTTCATAAATTTAATGATAATGGCGTCCAAGGCTCATTATAAGATATTAAGTGTTTCTAAAGCGCCATGTTTGTTCAGATGCTAATTGTAAAACATTCATTAGTTAATCTTTCTTGCCTTTATTTCATTAAGGGAATGTTTTTGCTCTATAAGAAAACTTAATTGAAAGTGAAATTTGTATTGATATATGTTTTGATAATTTTTTTCCAAAGTTAAAGCCAAAACATTTTCTATGTCAGTGCGATATAAAAATCTCATTTACTTTAATATGTAGACTAATAATATTAAGCCAATGGGTTAGAAATATTTAAATAAGCAATTATACATATTAAAACAAATAACTTTTATACATCTTTAAAATTAATATAAATGTATAGGTAACTTTTTGAAGTTCAGTTCTGGAATTTTTAAAAATTTCTAATATTGCAAACATACAACATTCGTCAAAAAAATAAACATAACTTATCTCCTGAAAAAGTTTGAGTACACTTTTTTGTCTTGCTACCCTTACATCACCTCTAATCAGATAAAAGGTGCAGGAGCACTTGTATTAATAAAAATATAAATTTTAACTGGTAGAATAAGTTTAAAGGTCTTGCAGATCAATTTTTAAAACCAAAAAAAGATTTTTCACACTACTGAAAAAAAAATTAATTTAGAGTAAATCTTGTATGCTTACTACTCCTAATATGCATGTACACAATCCTTGACAAAATCTTTCAATATCTATTATTAAACTGAACATAATCCTTTTAGATCTAATGTTTATTTACCTGCTGAATAGCAAAAATAATATTTTACCAAGTAAGGGTAACTTAATTATTACGTAAATCAAAATTGCCACTCAGTTCACTGAATTAAAAAAAAATCTTTTGGTTTAAAAATGAAGATTTTTTTTTTTTCCCCCATTTAGTGCTTTACACAAAATCCTCAGCTGAAACTCTGTGGAGCTAGCATCTTATTAGGATACATGTATTCCTTGATCAAATCTCAGTATAAATATTTAAAAAATATGCATGAAACAGCTTTTACAAAAGCAATTTATGATATCAATCCAAGAATAGAAAATTCTCAGACTACAAAACGACATACACAGAAACATATTGCTTATAATATCCAGTCAGTTACATTACACTTAAACAAAGAATATCTAGGTAAATACACTTCCATGTTGTAATGCAACCATTTACTTAGCTGTTTCAGAGCCAAGAACTTCCACTTAAATAACTAACAATAAAAATTGCATAATATATCTCCTGCAGAGTTCATTGATATACTCCTTAAAAATTCAATGACGATGCATAAAAAGTATAATTTCAGTAATTAAAAAATGAACAGCTTAAAAAATCACTACTTTGAACATTAACAATGCAAGAAATACACACCAATGAACAGCTACAAACATCATGAAAAGTTTTTTTACTTCAAAATACATGAAAGTTGAGAAATTACCTGCTCTAGTTAAGATGATGAGAATGATACCACACTCACTATGTTATAAAATCTATGACAACCTAGTTTTCATAATTTTGTTCATGGGTTGTAAACATGGGTAAAAATTCAGTCAACAAAATGGAACTGCATCATAGGTTATAAAGTAAATGTATAATTGCATAATCACTTCCACTTATTTTCACATGAGTAAATTTCCTCTCCAATGAGAATCTGCACAAAAATAATCAAGGGACATGTAATTTCTGTTTTATCCATAAAAAGCCAGGTGTTTTTAAAAATAAACTATTTATATAGTTTTTTTTATGCATTATTCCCTAAAGATTATTCCTAATCTTATCCATTATGGTATACATTTTTTCCCCCTTTACAATATCAATCTATATTAAAATATCCAAAATTTATTAACTATCAAAATTCTTTATCCTCAAAGCATCTAAATGCATTAAAGAAATGAGATATATCTTTTATTTTTAATTGTTAATTTTCATATTATTTGAGTACACCATTATGTAATACTTCAGTAAGAATTTTATTCAATAGGTGTTTTATATTCCTTTGATATATATAAGTTTAATCATGTTTATATAGTTTATGAAGTGTATTTCATGCGTCTTTTAAAAGGGCATTTTCATTCATTAAGCACAACTTAATTCTAAGTAATCTTTAATAGATTTGTTTGCAGAGGGTTAAGTTAATAAAAACATTTCAACATTAATGTAGCATAGAATAATTAACAACTTGAGCTGAAGAACAGGTTAATCAATTAAAATTAGAGGAATATGTTTGAAGATAGCTTTTTTTTTTTTTTTTTCTTCTTTTTAAAGATAAAATTAATCTTTTTCCTATTTTCCTCAAAAATGATCTCAACTGACAATAAAATGAGCTTATCTGCTACCTAAAAACTAGCAATAAATTAAGAAAACACAAATAAAGCTTAAAACATAAATACATTAACAAAATACACTTTTTATTTTTTCTAGAATAGATAACTTCAAATATATTTAAAAGCTCAAACACAGCCGCAAACATTAAAAACATTAGCTAACCCATGTTTATCTCAGTTATGTAAACATGATGAATGTATTTATGAACACGTATCATAACAATTCATAAATTTTTAAAAATTCTACACCTGTAAAAATTTGTTGCATCAGCTTTAGTGACTAATTCTAAGATGACAGTAGACAAATTAACACCCATTTTATTAGTAATAACACATTTGCATAATTTATGCTTTGCAAGTATGTTTGTACTTAAACGAAGCTTGCAGCAAAGTACATACAAAAAATACTCCATGATAGTTAAATAGCTGTTTGAATAAACAAAATATTTGTATGCTGTGAATACTGAGTAATTTTAACTACACAGTATATATAAAATGCATTCATTTTTAGAAATAAATAACACTGCATGGACAATGCAGTATAGATAACCACACAAAATGTTACTCAGTGCAAGATTTTAATGCATAAAATAATTATTAAAATTTAGTGTAGAAGAAAAAATCTCAACAAATTAAATGTCACAAAATTTTAGATTTCATTCATATAGTACTTTACAAAATTTCTCATCCAGGGACATACTAAATATAATACTAGACACGGATGCAGAAACGATCAAGCTCAATTTCTTTATAAAAAATAAATAAAGTAATAGCCTTAATAACATATATATACATAATATGTATTAGATATATTTATTATTGGTCTGGAATTTTGGTTGTTTCATAAATTTGGCGATTTATTTTATACATATATATTTTTTTACTGCAAATGAGCTGAAATATCTTAAAAAGCTTTTTATAAAAATTATTATTTACCATAAGTGGGCCAGTCAGTTGAAGCTTGGTTCCTATAAAGTCACTTACAGCTTTATTCACTTAATACTTTACAAGCAGATTGATCCCAACATGTGTATTAAGTCGTCATGGGTAAGATATCTTACCCATGACTTTAACATGCTTATATTTGGATTAATCCACGTCAAGTGTTAGGTGAATAAGGCCATAAGAGTGAAGCCAACTGCAGTAAAAAGTTCTTTTTAGCTTTCATAACACTACCAGCTTATGTTGTCATGAACTATAAATTATCCTAAGGCTAACAATGGTCATTTGGTCCAGCAGGGACCTAGTTGGTTAAACTCGGCTACCATAAGAACACAGAAAATGAAGCATCGCCAATCTTGCATAGCACTTGAGAGGATGATAAATTCTCACAACTGGACTGTGAGACTGTGTATGCTAAAGGGAACTGGTAAGTGTAAAATGTGTCATGCCTGCAATGTTCTCTATGTTCAAATAATGCCTCTGAGGTGCCAATTTAGATGCTAGGTTTCTCATTTGGAATTGGCTCAAAATTGGGAGACTGCTAATAAGGGGATCTCACACCAGGGATGCTGACATCCCATCAGTAACAGCCAAAGGCTGTTCTCAACTAAGAAGGGGTAACATTAGTCTGCTTAATAGGCACCTCAACATAATGAAATGGCAAACATCTCCAATCGCTGTAGGAGCCAAGCCTACAGTCAACACCTGACCCAGTCATTGGAATGAAAAGAAAACTCCTTCGAAACCCATTGATCAATCACAGGCATCTTTTGCTTTAGCAAGAAACTTAGTAGCTCTTCAGTTTAATTGGAACAATACACAAAAGGAAGTATTGAAAAGGTCTCCGATAGTGTTTCAATTATTTTAAGGTTAGGTTTCTCCGAGAACAGTAGCAAAATTATATTGTTTAAAAGATGCCAATTAAGGGAAATCATCAGTTAACCAGGTTGGACAACAAACATTTTAAAGCTATAACTCAACTTTTGAAATAAGGAGATCTTTCCATTACATAATTAACATTCATTCTATTAAGGACATACTAATTCCTAGCTCTAATCAGAAATTACTCAAGAAAACCTTCCCATACTGCGAATAGCTTCCTAAATTTTCATGATGGTCAAATGAAATTTTTTAACTGCTTACTAGTTGCAAAAAGTGTAAGTGAAATAATTACATTTTTTTGCGAGCACACAGCTAAAAAACATTAATTTTACATGGCTATTTTCTTTTAATTCTTTCTTTTTTTTTAAATCAATTTCCAGTATAATGTTTCAGAGTTAGAATGCCTAATTTTTTGTATGTTTCATGGAAACTAATTTTTAAATTAATAAAAAGCAAATTTTTCTTTCTCCAAAATTTTTTAACATTTACATTTTTAATATACATTCAATCTTAATGGAAATGCATAATATTGCCCAGAGGGTAAAATTTTGTAAATGCTACACATCTCTTATTTCAGATTTTATAGATAACCCAGCTTTTTATGATGTACAGGTTGATATAATTTTTTAAGGCGATATTATGGAAAATTTCTTGAACCTATCCTAGCCCACAAACATTTTAAAAAACATCTAGTTAACTGTTCTCTAATAAAATTGTCACTTACAAGGGCAAAAAAAAGTCCAATCATAATTTCAAAACCTTCATATTTCTAAGGACTCATTCAGTTTCACCACCCAAACCCCCTTTTTTTCAAATGTATGTAGAATTGAAAGATGTAGAATAAAAAATGTGGCAGTGTAAAATGACTAGACCACAAATGAAATTCAAAATTAAACAAGTATGAGGGAGGAGAATTATAACAGATAGATCAGTCGATGCCTGCTTTTTGTAGATTTCTTAAATTATTTCCGCAGCTCAAAGCATGCATCAACTCTGACCACCAGAAATCTCCAGGTTAATAATTTTAAATAATATGCTGGTCTTAAACTAATGCTATAAACTTAGTTTGGTGAGAAAACAGTAAAAAATAATAAAAATTTGCCAAATTACTCAGAATTCACTTCAGAAATATAACTTATTAAAGTACATTCATATATCAATTAAAAAGTTACTATGACTACAGAAAATAAACTAAACCCCATAAATAATAAATTAGTTACTCATTTTCTTTTACTGATGCAATCAGGTAATGTCTAAAATACAGGAGAAAGTAATTTCTTTGCAATATTAAAATTTGACTTTTTACTGCAGTAATTTGTATGATATGAAATAATTAAAAGTGTAAATCAAGTCTCTATTTGTGAGATTCTAAAATATTTTTTTTAATGGAATAAATATCTAACCTTGAAAAGAATTAATGTAAGAAAATATTTCACTTAGACAAACACACTGAAAATCATGATTCTGGCCTAACATACAGCTGTCAGTTTGATGGTGAGGAGTTTAGGGTGGTTTTCTCGAGATCTAACATGAATACACCCCTTAAGGGATAGAACCCTTAAAAAGTACTCCATCCAAGGCACCTCCCCACTCTAGGTGGATAAAGTTTGTGTAGGTTTGCCTTAAAAACACAATACAAGCAATTTAAAACACCCTTTTGATGCAAAAACTTAAAACCCTCTTTCAGATTTTCGACACGCAACAGAGAATTTTATTGTAAAAGAAATTACAATCATTTCACACTAGTAGGGAATATATATGTATGTGTGAACAAGAGAAAAATAGTAAGTTTATTTTCCCTAGTTGTGAATGATGTACATTGTTTACTTTAATTATGTATTATGCAGATTTGTTTTTTAATGTGCATGTGTCTGACTGTAAAGCTTTTGTTTAAAAAATTCACTGGTAAAGTAAAATTTAAAATCGTTAAATATTTTTTTCCTAAAATTATAATAAGCAAATGTAAATGTTTCACATCAATCAAGTTATCCATATACTCAAAACTGATTCCAAGCTCAGGTTTCAAATCAGGACATAAATAAGAGTAAATGTAAAACATTTTCACATTACTTTTTCAATTTAGAATCTTAACATTACATTAAAATATGCAATTCAAAAATCAATACTTTCCTGTCACACAATTCTGCACATACAAATGTTTACAGATAGATTCTTAATAATTATTTTGAAATATAATATAGTAGTTTACAGATAAAAATAATTCCCTTTTCAGACACTTTAACAAAAATGTTGAAACTGAGTATTCACTTTAATGCATTGATTGCTTTCAAACTCCCCATTCAGAGTTAACGGAAATTGTTATTTTAAAGACTTACATAAAATCTTAGTAAGCATCTTAAAAATTTTATATATTATGATAATCCTTTTATTCCATAGTTTGACTCATTTTATTTACCTTATGTTATACACAGTGTGTTGCATAGTCTTAACAAGAAATATATATATATATAATACATTTTTTTTAAGCAAAATACTTATTCCTAAAAAATGTCATAAAAATATTACACTGAAAATCTAAACCAGTGATACATATTATTGAAGGCGAAAATTTTTAGCATATTTGACTTAAACATTAAAATTCTTCACCTGTTAATTTTCACTGAATTTTCTGATAATCCAACTATGCAGCCAAAAATTCTCATTGGCTAGAACATTAAGATAATAATGAACCTCAATATCCCTTAGAATGTATTGTAAAAGCTGTGTGTGATTTTAAGGAGGACAAAATATTTTTTTTTTTTTTTTTTTATTTATTTATTTTTTTTTTGGGGGGGGGGGGGTTGTTGTTTGTTTGATTATATATAAACAGAATTTATGCTTTCAATGTAGTTTCAGAAAAAAATAAATACTGCCTATAGCATCATAAGAATATGTATGCATAAAAAAATGAGTTTAAGTCCTGTTAGATAAGTTATTTTTGTTATTGCTATTATTTTTAACTGATAGACAAAACTAAATTCAAAAAAAATAAAATGAAACATATTTCTAAATTTTTTCCTCTGTTCTAAGTTAAATGATGCATAATTTTAGAGTATTTGACAGCTTTTATTATCCAGTGTTAAAATATTCAAGAAGTGGTATAAAAATTTGGAATAAACTTCTTTTAAAAAGTTTTTTATGCAAATTAATTAGCTCTGCCTTTATGATATCAAAAATAAACAGATTACAAATTGTTTAAAAATAAAAAGCTAAGAAAAATAGACTCATAAAAACTAATGTTTTAAAACCTGTCAGGAAAAATATAATAATAAAATAAATAAATTATCTTTTATTAATCATTATGAGCAAAGCACTGGATAACTTAAACCTAAAACCTTCAGGGTTCACGTTTACTCAGATTTTTGAGTAATTTACTCAAATTTTGCTCACTGTGATGCAAAAAATTCACACATAATGGATTTTAACCCATATTTCTCAAGATAATAGGCCTTTGTGACCCACCTTTATCAGACTTCAATGTGATTCCTGAACTTTAACCTAAGTTATAATTAATTAGTCCAATCTTTATAAAAACTTCATTGAAATTTGATATTTACATAAAAAAATATGTTCTTTAATTAAAAAAAAATTCACTTCATTACGAAAGTATCATACTGGTTATTTATGTCAAAATTTTTTTTAAAAACAACTTAAACTTTGGCATTTCTTAAATTCAATCTCAAAAGTCTTAAATGTTTCCTCATAACCATCATTATCCACAAATTTTATGTGGAAGATCCCTCCTCCCTTTTTTCTGCTTACTTTAAACTAAAAAAAAAAAATTAATAAATAAATAAAAATAAACAGACTTATCATGGTTGGTTATTCTTAGACTAGATGAATAGGCATATCCCCAAATCAAAAACTTTCTAGAACTATACAAGTATATAGGTTTACAAAACATAAACATGAAGTATATAAAACATTTTATTTAATCATATTTGTTTTCTCGATTTAAATTGCCAAACAAATTTTAAATATCACTGAACTAGATTTATTCTTTCTAGAACCTTAACTTTTGTATAGTTCCATTTCTAATAGCATTATTACATAAAATTCAAGTACTTTCTAAGCATTAATTATATTAGATATAAAACTTGCAAGACTTCATATACACTTTCATATTTTTTTACGATATATTTGTACATTGTTCATGAAACGGTCCTAAACATCAGCAAATCATACACTGCAATGATGACAATTTGTTTTATCAGCAACACCACACAATATATAATCTAATACTTTGAATTTCAGATTAAACATCTAAAAAATTTCAACAAAATATATAAGTATAAAAGTCTCTTGGCCGATGCCAAAAAATAAGAATACACTAAATTCCAAATTATATAATATACTTTTATTAACTGCCTACAAAATGCTAAGCAAAAGACAAAGTACAACCACAACAAGAATTGGCAGAAGTGCAGATTACACTGAAACACACTCCCACTCTTTCTCTCCTAATAGGTAACATGTAAATACAATGGGATAAAACACACCAGAAAACGGCAATACAAAGAATTCATACAAGTATTGTATCACAGATGTCAGCCAACATCAACACTCATTCCAAATTTATGGGAATGTGACCTCACATTCGAGAAGCTTTCTGTTGTATAACCTAAATAGAAAAAGAATATATATTTGTTATTATTATTTTCAATGTACAAACAAAAAACAGTTTAAAAAAATATTAATGGTGAATTTGAAACATAGCTGGCAAGAGTAGCATTTTGTCATACTTAGTGCGAATTTCAGAATAAAAAGACTTCAGATGTAAAATTATAATTTAAATCAAAAAAATTATTTTAATTGCTTTTGGGATTTACTGAGATTATCTGTGGCAGAATTCAACTGCAAAATATGACCAGCCTGGAGCTTGTTTGTAAAATGTATTTATTACAAGAGAAAATTAGTGAACAGGCAGTTGGGTTGATTGTGCTCTCTTCTAAAAAATCCTGAAAAATCTATGCAATTAAAAATGGTTGGTTGATTGGTTAGCTTTTACTTTACAAATGTATGTAAAATAATGGTAATTTAAAATTTAGCTTTCAACAGCATAAACACTTTTTCAATTCACAGAAATTTAAGGTAAAAGCACCTGTAATGGACCATTTAATCAAAATAAATAAATAAAAACAAGCTCATAATTTACCCCTAGAAACAAATTAAGCAATATATTTACATATATACACATACAATCAACTCCGGTTCTAGTGAACCTTTGAGAACATGCAAATTTCATTCACTATATCCGAAGTTCACTAAAACCGATGTTCCAATGTCCGATAACAATAAAACAATGCAAAACTAGAAAATAGAATTTTACACAAATACTGAATGTTTATTAAGTAAATCAAACATGTTTGATCGCATTTATGGTTCTAGAACTAGTTTTTAAGTAAAACAGACCAAACCACAATTATGGAAATAATATACATTGCATTCAGTTGGCAAAAGAAACTCGCTTTTATTCTATGACATTGCATTGAGAATGGAAAATGAAATCGTCCAAAGTTGACAGAATTTCAGCTTTTGGTTCACTTTCAAAAGTGCCCTGCTTTTCTTAATGCTCTTAAAGGGTAGGATGCATTATCGCATAGAAAAAATTATGACACCCTCCTGCCCTTTCCCTCTTGCTTAGTACAAGCAAGTTAGTCTAGATACTGGTAATTCACCTGTACTTTGAAACAGGTGCTTGATAATCTTTCTCTATACTTGAACACAAAAGAGACACTCTTCGTAGGAATCGAACAGCATTGCCTCTACCATCCAGAAATTTTTAAGTTCACTCACGGAATTAACTGTATACATATTTTTTATTTTTGTCTTCACTTAACATCTTTTACTTCAGTTGATTCTAGATGTGACTAGCAAACTTTTTTTCTTAAGTTATTAAAAATAAGTGGTCGATTACTAGTGCCTTAATTTTAATGAACTATTTGTACAAATCATTACAAGTAAACAACAATGCATTTTTCTGAAAAGGAAGGGAAAAGAATTTTATTGATTTGTATACTTTGATTGTGATTTAAAAAATTTGTAAATGCCATTTACATGTATAGAGTATTTATTAATTTTAATCAATAATATTAAAATTATTATAACTATTTCTGCTACATTATATATTGCTATGTAGCATACATTTTAGAAAATAGCATACAATTTTTTTTAATTGGCTATTGTCAATAAATCTTTTACAAACACATGCAGATCTTTTGGGTAGATTTTAACTTAAAAATCAACTCTCAACTTGCAAAACTTATAAGCATTTTAATATAACAAAATTTTTAAAAATTAAAAATAAATATAAAATAGGAGTCTATTTTAAATTCTAAGGTACTAGAACATTTAAATTAAGGAGTGCTCAACAAAAAATCATCAGCCACAAGAAGGACAAGTCTTCAATTTTTTATTGAAATACCAAATGGGAAAATAATTTTTTCCTTACAAAAATATAAATATATAAATTAATTTTGCAGTGATTATATTTTCCTTTGCATTTTCTTGTTTTTTTTTTTTTTTTTTTTTTTTTTTTCCCAGTAATTTTTTAACGCATTGAGTTTTCCCCAGTTTTTTCCACAGTCAAGGTGAATAACAAAATAAAAAAAACTCCCTGAAAGTATTTTCTAAATTACCTGGTTTTTCAGGTCACATGGCAAACATAATTTAAAAAACAAATATTTAAGTAGGATTATACTTCATATTATGAACACTAAATATTTTAATTTTTAATATTCATTTTTAAAAAATTGGAAATCTGGAAGCACGTATGTGAAAAATTCCAGAAATCCGGATACATACCAACATCCTTGAGAAATCATATTTCCAAATTTTTTGCTGGTGCCAATCATAAATGTGGGTCATTTGTTGTAAATACCCAACAGACAAGGTATTTACAAATGGGTATCTACCTCTGACCTTGGTAAATACTTAAAACGATAGTGTTTATAATTTTCAGTTATTTTTGCAGCTTAAATCCACGCCTGACAGAGCTGGAGGATTAGGGCAGATGTCTTCATTAGAGAACATCTGGGTTTCCCAACCCAGCTGGGGTAGAAAAATATATTCTTTTTAATGAATAATTTTTATCAATTTGACAAATAAACAAGCTTAAAAGTTGATGCCCAAAGTTGGAAAAAAATCTAGTAGCCCAGGCAACTAAAAAATATCCCTTGGTGTATAGCTTTTTTTTCCATTAATATACAGTCAACTCCGGTTATAGTGAACCTCTGCGGACCATCTAATTTCATCCACTATATCCGAAGTTCACTAAAACCGAAGTGTCTCCATGGTGAATAGAGATACTGTACATGAATCGGGACTAATCGTTTGCGTTTACTGTAGCCGAAAGTTCACTATATACAGGTTCACTATATCCGGAGTTGACTGTAATTCAATAAATATCGCTCATTTGCTGCAACAACGTCATAACTCAGAAATCATGATTTTTGAATTAATACCATGAGGACAACTGCAATGATGTGAACTTTTAACAAATAGAGTATCACATCTGAGCTATTAAAACATACCCGCTAAGTGACAGCAGTATCGTTTTTGCGAGAGTACATTTCTTCACTTTCATGGAACTTCACATGCATTTTCTGGAAAACTGATTTTTTAATTCTGACGTTGTTGTTGCAGCAAATGAGCAATATGTGACTCCTAAAACATTTTTGATGACTTCTAACATTTTACAACTTTTTTAACTTCTGGTAATGCCAAAAAAATTGTACCATGAACTAAAAATACTAAGCTCATTTTTAAAAGAGCTGTAAACTTGAAAGGCCAGGCACATGCCCTATTTGCCTTGTTGAAAATCAGTCCTTGTATATAAAGATAATTTAGCTTGACTATTGTTCTCTTCTCAGAATAAAAACTTTTCAGGTATTGTAGCATTTAAGAAAAAGGGGGGAGGGGGTTAAAAAGGTTTGCTTACTTTAATAGAATCAAATAAACATAACACTGGATTCATTCACACTAATATGTATGTACAAGTATCTAAATTTTCCAAGTACTAATGAGCTATGAAAAGGATAATATTAAGTTTATAATAGAAAACCAAAAGAGAGGACAGCACTATTAATTCCCTTAGTATAAAAATTTGTAGAAATAGAGTAAGTACTACAGTTAATAGAAAACCTAATAGCAATAACAAAATAATCGAAGTACAATGTAGAACTCCATTCAATTACAAACAGCCTATATCGACAGGGCAATCAAAATATGTTCAAATGAAACCTTACTTAAAGAAGAAATAAAGATAAAAGAAACAGCTAATAGTAATGGATAGAGTAAAAGCTAATCAATAAATTATATGGAAATAGAATTAAGACATTAGAGAGGATTGAATTTTGTGAAAAAACAAGTTAGCACTATACTCCCCCAATCCTATACTCTAAAAAAAGCTAGTAATGAATTAAAACGAGAGGCTGATGAATAAAACATTATTACAGCTATTCAACCAAATACAGGGTGTTTCTTTATAACACCAGCAAACTCAGAAAGGTAATAGTTGAGTTTATGTGGAGTAAAAATTAGTATAGCAACCCTGTCCAATCTCTTAACAGCTTAAAAGTTATTATGGATAGAATGAAAATCTCAATCGTACAAAATCGCTTATTACTAAACACAGTGCCCAAAAAATTAGGATATACATGTTGGCTAAAGAAATTGAGAAAAAACTTCCCTGATTTTCCCTGATTGTCGCACACCTTCTCTGGGAAAAAAAGCAATCACCAATCAACCACCAGGGGTAATGAATCATTACTTTTCAATATGACTTGTTACTGGATTGCCCAGATGCTGAAGTTTTAACCTAAAAAGAGTTTCGTATTCGCATTAATATGTCTAGTTTCTTGTATGAACCATATCTTAGTACAAGTTCGAATACCTGAGGTTTTGGACTCTTTATAGTGCCTACATCACTTGAGTCTTAAATTTGTAAAGTGAAGTTGAGTATTGTATGATCCAGAATGAACCTATGACCCATGAGTCAGATACTGATCCACAACCAAAAACAGTTTTGCTCACGAAGCGAAAATGAAAGTTTCCTGAATTTTGGATATTTTTACAAAATTCTGATATTTTCATGATTTTACCAGATGGTACCCTGATTTCCTGCCACCTTGATATATATATATATACATACAGTAGAACCTCGATCTATCGTTTTTCAGGGGGTGCGTAGTAAAAAACTATGCATGCGGGAAAATGACGAATGCGGGTTAAAGTCAAAATACGAAGAAAACAGTATTTATGAATACACACACACAATATATAAAGCATACCAAAAATTCTAAATTTGTTACCAAACTGTAAAAGAAACAAATTGAAGCTGTGTAGAAATTAAGTAAAATCAGTAATTTTACACTGGATTTTTCATTAATCTTTTAATTAAACAAAATTTAAGATTTGCAATTTTTGCCTTTTTATGTGTATTCATGTTTGTATATAAAAGTCATACAATTTCAAATATCGTTATTGCGTAGGATAAACTAGGCAGTAGTGTTGGCTCAGTCTCATCGGCATGAATATTATTCTCAGCTTCTTCGCGAATATTTTCATTTTTTGCATAACATGTCTTCCATTCTTAGGATACCGCACATTGTTGCTTCTAAATTAATGGAAATATAATCCCTACATTTCATACCATACTCATCCCTGCTAGATGTAAGAGCTCTTCATCTATACCATTATCAACCCAAGATATCATACCAGAAAGTAATTAAATTTGTAAGCCATATTGATCCACCTGATCTTCAATTTCATTTCGGTCAGAAGAAACATTTTACAACGATGAATACGGGAAAGCGAATTTTTGACGAACGATACATGCGGGTTTTGTTAACATTATTTGAATACAGTTTGTGCAGGGACCATAGAAATAAAACTATCAATACAGGAAAACGATGAATGCGGGTACGATAGATTGGGGTTCCACTGTATATTGTATTACAGATTCTAAATTTAATAACGAGCTACAAATGCAGAAACAGTGAAAAAATGCAAAATCAAATTTTCTCCAAAATATTTAATTGCTGATTCTGCACCGTCACAGCTACTATAAACAAAATTTTCTAAAAATGTGGCCATATAGTGTACTGTTCCAATAGCTTTAGAATAAGTTAACTATGAACTATATCGGTTGTCTAGTGCAAGAGAAATGAAGCAGACCATTTACTGTAATCATTGAATTTCACATTTCTTGAAAATCAAGACTTCATCCATGACACCACCTCCCTAAGCTTAGCAATTTTTATAATCAAAATACAAATGAATGCAGCTCAAAATTACAGCACAGATAAAATTACATTTGTTATACCTGTAATAAATAAGCTATAAATCAATGCATATAAATATGGTAAAAAGTGATCTACTAAGCTCATGGGATGGAACCATAGGCGGAGCCTGATTTTCAAGGAACATGAAAATGAATGATTATAGCAAACATATGACTTAATTTCTCTTGAACTAAACAGGCACATATACAATTTGTTGTTACGTTATTTTAAAGTTATATAAATGGATCCATTATTAGTAAATTTTGCCTAATGTAATTAGGAGTCTGCAGAATCGTCCATTAAATATTTTGGCAACGATTTGATTTTTCATTTTTTTTCACTGTTTCAGCGCATGGTACTCATCATTAAATTTAGATTTCAAAATACAGCTGATGTTCTTTTACAGAATATTTTCCCATTTTTTCTTAGCATATCTTTATTTATTTATTTTTTTTGTGTGTGTGTGTAGCATGTTTAGTAATTTCAAATATGGGCAATTTTGAGATTCACTGATTTATTTTCTATCTGTAATAACTTTAAAATGGTTAGAGAACAGGGTTGCTTTATTGAATTATGCTCCAGATGGTGCTGATCCATCTTAGCTATTAGTCCTCCGAGTTTGTCAGTGTAAGAAAACACCTTGTATACCAAAGAATAAAAGCAAATACAGATATGATTAATTAAAAAGAACCCCCCCCCACAAGTATCTACCAAATTAATTATGAAAAACAAAACATAAAAGGATGCTATGTAGAGCAACTAAGAAAAATAGGCCAAAGAATATTGGACCATGAGCAAGACATGATAAACAGAACAGGTACTGTAATAGCAAAAATAGCACAAGTAGTAGTGTTCGACTTTAAAAGTACTAAAACAATATCATACTACAATGACTCTGAAAATGTATTTTTAAGAAAAGCAATAGAAATCATAATTGAATCATCCACATGTAATGATAAAGACACACAATTAGATGACAGTTGGAGCAGAATCCAAGAGACATACCAGGACATGTGCCATTGAATGAGTAGGAAAGAAGAAGAAATCAAGCCAAGAGAATAACAGTTGGCAGATGAACATTAGGTGGAGATGACAACCTTAAAAGATCTAGGGATTCAAAAGACAATTCAAGAAAACAATAATTTTGTGCTTAACTTAGAAGGATTTGCACAGTAATAATTTGAGATAAAAATGATTAAGCAATTTTAATAGAAATTAAGCAAGCAATTTTTTTTTAAAGAAAACATAAAAATGTGCTATACTTTAGCTCTATCGGTTGGTTCAAAATCTGAAGAAATGGATGATGTTCCAGGATATTCTCGGGATACCACACATAAAAATTCAGCATGATCTTCATTGCCATAGTTGTATGATGAACCAATATTGATGAGCTAAAAAAATACAAATATTATTTCAGAAAGATAAAGTTAATGAACTGCAGATATTCTGACATTGAAAGTAGACAAAATTAAAAGTGACAGTATTGTGAATTATATTTATAACTTCAATTTGTTCTGTATAAGCTGTCTTGGTAAGGAAAAGAAAGGAAATGTTAAGATGCTAGAGATGTGTTCATGCAGGGACGTGCGGTGGCTCAACAACTCACCCAAGCAGTCACATTTTTAAAGATATATTGCTCGTTAAAATGGATTACAAACGAGAGAGATATAGACTTAATGAGTTGTCTTGGTGAAGGTTTTTTACAGAGATAACTGGCTCGTAATCATATTACATTCAAGAGAGAGAGAGAAAAAATAATCCAAAACTAAGACAGACACACACACAAAGCCCAATTAACTTTTCCTTTTAAGCAAAATTCCCACCACAACAACATCCCAATTTAAGCAATATATTAATGTAACTCAGCTCCTTAAAGGAGCATAACAATGAAAAGAAAATCGTTTTTCTTTTTAGTTCAAATATTTAATTTTATTTGATGGAAATTTCATTCTTTTTTCACTAGAAGCAATATCGAAAAATATACACTCTATAACAAATAAATCGACACACCAAGAAGGAGGTGTCCGATTGAGACGAAAATTGGTAGATAGGAAGACAATGTACAGAATAGTAAATGATTAAAATTTCAGAACAATTGAATAATTTATTTCAGAGTTACAGTAACAAGTTCAATAAGGTGTTGACCCGCCGCTAGCCTGGATACAAGCTGCCACATGGCGTGGCATAGACCGATAAAGCTCCCGGATGGTCTCCTGTGGTATTTCCTGCCAAATTCGCTCCAATTGTCAAACGAAGTCATCAACAGTCCGTGCCAGATGCAATTGCCTTCCCATCATATCCCAAACATGCTCGATGGGAGAGAGATCTGGCGATCTGGCAGGCCAAGGACGAGTTTGACAAGCTTGCAGACAGTTTAGAGCAACACGAGCCGTATGTGGTCTGGCATTGTCCTGCTGAAAAATCAGCCCAGGGCACTGCAAAAGGAACGGTAGTAAAACAGGTCTTAGGATGTCGTCCACACACCGCTGTGCAGTAAGTGTACCTCTAATGACGACCAAAGGGGTCCGGCTGTCAAAGGAAATGGCACCCCAGACCATAATGCCTTGTTGAGGGCCGGTGTGGCGTGCAATAGTGAAAGCAGGATCCCCCCTCTGCCCTGTGCGTCTCCAAACACGTCTTCGATGATCGTCTGAACATAGTTGGAAGCGGGATTCGTTGCTAAAGACTATACATCCCCAGTCGGCATCATTCCAACCTGATCGAGCCCTGCACCACTGTAATCTGGCTCGGCAGTGTGCAGGCGTGAGTGGCAGGTGGCATAACGGTCGGTGCGAGCGTAGATTTCGCTCTCTCAACCATCTGTGAATGGTCATGATGGACACTGGTGTTTGGGTTGAACGTCTGATGGTTGATAGAGATGAAGAAGGCGCTGTGACAGCTGATCGGACCATCACTCTGTCCTCACAATCTGTTGTAGCCCTAGGTCGACCGCTACCATCTTGACGCTGCACTCTGCCATTTTCCACCCATCCTTGCCAGCATCTTCGAATCGTCGCATCGCTTCGACTCAAATGACGAGCGATTCTCCGATTAGTCCAACCGGCCTCTTTCAATCCAATGATACGACCTCTGTCAAACTCTGACTGTTGCTCGTAATGAGCACGAATCCTGCAGCGAGGTATTTTTTAAGTTGTTGAAAGGTCATCTGAATCGCAATCAAACCGAAAATTTTAACAACCGTTGAAGAACTGCTCCTTATATACATCTGCTGGATGCGCATTCCGATGCGCTAGAGATCAAACTATTCATTCATTGGAAACCAAATTTGAATCATTTGCATATTTGTTCAAAACATTCATGCATACGAAATTTCAAAGCAATCTGATGATTGTTTCTTGGTGCGTCGATTTTTTTTGTTATAGAGTGTATTTTCTTCTTTTAAGGTAATTAACAAATCACTTTCATTTGATATAATTCCGAGGTTTAAAAGTGTGTTTTGTCCAGCTCTATTACATGAACAGTTTTCAATTCTCAATATATTGAACCCTCAATTCAGTATCAATACAAAGTTCCAAAAGTTGCCATTGCAGTGGAAACAGGAGTATGAGTAACAGAAACATCATGATTCCATATTGCCGTAACCAGTTATCCAAGATGAGCTTTTTTCACACATAAATAATGGACAATTCCAACAAATTATTCGTTAAAGGTAACACTTCCAGCAAGCTATTTACATATTTCATAATAAGCCTGTTAAAGTGTCGCGTAATGCTTTTTTGTTGCTTTAAATTTGGCAGTGCAGGAATTGGTCTTCTTCTAACATTCCCAATTTTCTTTTCAAAAAGTTTGCGACGAAAAAAATCGACTATAACATCATTATTTGTAAAATCAGCCATGTTTTTTAAAATAGTACAAAGCTCTAAATTTGCATAATTTTAAAAAAGGACATGAAATCGTCCAAGCGTGGCTTCAGACTGAATTCTGAGAGCGGTCATTGAACATTTTACATAGGTATATAAATTGTTCAAAATGCAACTTCAACATGTAAAGCCTGAAGTATGCAAATCTAAAGTTTTAAAACAAAATTTCGGAGGGGGCCATAGTCTGCAGCATGGCCCCCTTGTGGGAGCCATCTTTGAAATCTTCTTTAATAAGTGAAATTGTAAAAGCAATTGGAAAAACTCCAATGCAGCCCACCTCGCAATTTGGTTTCGGCCCATGCAAAATAGGCACTGCTTGGTTTATCAGTCACAGTACGGCAGAATATGGGTTTCGGAGTGTCATCTGTGATTGGCCAATTCTCTGATGCGGTCAGGTTTCAATAGCAACACCCCTTTAGCTGACATTGCAGATGGGCTGATCTCATGGCAGAGAAATTAAGAGAGTCAGAAAGAAAATATACTTGTTTATCCACTTGACATTTATCTTTGTGTTAAAAAATTATGAATATACATATACTTTTTTTTTAAGTGAGGTAGATGGTATTTTCTTTCAGTTTGTGATAGAAAACAAAATTTAAAACAATAATAGCCTTATTTTCATTTGCCCAAGCACTGCTTGGGTGGAATGCTCGTCACTGTGTTCATGGTGTTCTTTACCTTTGATCTTCTCATGTTCCCAGAAGCAGAAAGTGGGTAAAATTGCCCCGTACGTCGCAGAACAATTACAATCTTTGCAGAACATATCTTTTAAAAGAAAAAATATATAAAATGATATGTTCTTCAGAGTAATTAAAGTGACATGCACTTTATGCTATGCCTCCGCTCTTCACTTTTTGCAATGTTAGACTACATAAATTTTTTCTCACATATACATTCTTCCCTGATTTTCAGACATTCAAGGTCTGTAGAAACCCTGAACTATTGCAGAGACTATTTAGTGGCACTAGTAAGAACTAGGCATTCATATTTTATTTTTTAAAAATACTAAAGACAAGATTTGAACATTACGAATAATTAGTTAAAAATCCTATTAATATGAAGGGGGGAGGAATTAATATATATATATATATATATATATATATAATATGTATTTCTATTCCCCATAGTATTCAAAACCTTATAATCAATGTTTCAATCAATAGAAAAGCAACTCTTCAAAAAATACTTAGGGGTTCAAAAAATACTTAGGGATCTGTCCAGGTCAAAAGCAGGTTCAAAAACGGACTCTTCACAAACTTCAGCAAGTTAAAAACGGACCCTTCACAAAATTTAATATCGGAAAAATGGACCCTTCACAAAATCAAATATTGGAAAAACGGACCCTTTACAAAATTCAGTTTGACCAAAACGGCCCTTTCACAAAATAACTATTGCACTTTTCAACTGAGTTTAGGAATTATTATCATTTAGCTATTGCTGATCCACAGTCAATAATATCTTGGCCTAAATGTAAACAGCGTTGATGATGATGACGGGAGGTGGTTGATAGGAGACCCTAAGCTAGGAGGTAAACAGCGTTATCTGAAAGCCTTCCTCTAGATGCCTTGTTTAAAGTCAACGGTGATTGGCTGACTAGTGACGTCATAAACAGTAGGTGTGGTTAATGACACTAAAATAGGAGCTGAATCATTGAGAACAACACGTTGTTTTGGATGTAATTTATGGAAGAAACGCCGCGACGTTTATGAGTTTAAAAGTTCAAAAATAGTAAGTGCGGCGTTTCTACCGGGTGCGGCGTTTACAATATTTTTAATTTTTTTTAGCCGATCTTCACAGATCACAGCGTAGCAAATCAGAATGCGAACCTACCCCCATAGAAAAGAGGTTTAATCTTTGATTCAGTTTTGGAGAAAGTCAGAGCGCACTGAGATGGGTCTGTCCGGTGCTCTGAAGTGGATGGCTTCATACATCCAACAGATGTCTAATCAATTAAGTAAAAAGAAAAAAAAATAGAAGTAAATCTTTTACATCTACATTTTAGAGCTATAAAATTTTAATGAAGTTTTGAATATATATTTTGAAGGTTTAAAGTACCGCAAAAGCGCACTACCCTCTATTAAATGCACCCGCTTTTCACATGAACCTCTATTGTTCTTAAAATACTGAATTTCAGCCAAAATTAGTCTATGTTGCGCCCGGTGCGAGTTTAACCCTTCCCCCACCCCCCCAAAAAAATAAAGTTAATCTAAAAGTCATTTTTTTTTTATCGCCGTGTGGCTTTACGCTCTTTGCAGGAAAACTATCGAATAAACACTGCCAACTAATTGGTATGCTCAAGAAATGCTAAGTGCTTTTAAAATAAATCCCAATGTTATAAATATCAAAAATAATAAATAAATAGAACGATCAGTTGTTACACAACATTCAGTTTCAAACAGCAATTTGCTGAAGCAAGCTCATTACGTAATCAACAGCTAGCCATCCGCAGGGGAAAATGTTTACTTTTAACTGGAGCCTCTTCTCACACATCGATTGCTGTTTTCATTTTAATGGCGCCTGGCAGTCTGTCCGAACTTTGTGCGGATGCAAGAAGGTTTTTAGAACTTCTTATTTTATTTCTATAAATTCGCCTTTGTGAATATGAACATTAATATCTGATTATTTGAAAATAGAAATCGTAAGCTTCGTAAAATAGCGGTAAATACTTTAAAACATGCTATGGAAAGGGGGAGAAAAAAGGAGATTTTTTTTTTTTTACCGTTTATCCAATTTCTCCCGAAATATATCCGATCAACTTAATAGCTTTTCTAATAAATTAGGTCTAATAAGTAATGCAACATATTTTTTATTTATTTATTTTTTGTTAATTAAGAAATTATTTTAGAAATTGAATTTTATCTGGCATTGACTTCTTCTGACCACGATCACCCCCCCCTTCTTCCCCCCTACCAACGATCGCGGCTGTGGCATTTACGCCGGGTGCGGCGTTTCTGATGTTTTTCTAGCTAACAAAGCTCATTTTCATGGGTGCGGCGTTTCTTCCATAAATTACGGTACCTTGTTTTATTTTGTACGCTTGTTACATTATTTATTTATTCATTAGTTTATTGGATGTAAGATTGTTTCCCAAAAATATGAAGCAAGGACAACCTTCTACAGGAGGTAATTCTAGAAATTCTTCGTATTATGTTAAAAAATATAAAAGTCAGATGCTAAAGGCTGATAAAATC
This sequence comes from Cheiracanthium punctorium, assembly GCA_038373885.1. Classification (NCBI taxonomy): domain Eukaryota; kingdom Metazoa; phylum Arthropoda; class Arachnida; order Araneae; family Cheiracanthiidae; genus Cheiracanthium; species Cheiracanthium punctorium. Next base: position 662,846 of record JAWZYV010012175.1, read on the forward strand.
TCTACTTATTTCAAAGAAAATATTAAAGAAATAACAGATACAATTGGAACTTCGAGTTTATCTCTTGGAGTTGATAAAATTGAGAATCCGAATTCAGTAGTTCTACCAGACTATCAAATTGGAAATTCAAGGATATCCACTTCAGACATTCAAATTGAAAGCATCCCATCCTGATGACCAGTTATAAAATCTATTTATTTAATCATTTAAAAGTAAAAGATTTAAAGCTTTATATTTCTAATTTTAATCGAACCATTTTTTTTTAAATATTGTTCTAGGGTATGATTATCCTGGATGTTCGGTGAACAGGAATTATTCAGTTTTGGCCAACTTTTTGTTTTAAGGGAACTAACTATAACCATTTTATTTTTAATTTTATTTTAAATATTCAAAAAGAAATTGGAAGAAGTTCACAAAATAAGAAAAGACTCACAAAAATATTTTTAAAAATCACAAAATTAGGTATAAATTCACAAAATTAGGTAAAATTTCGCAAAAATACGACCCTGGGAAAGAAGCCTGGACTGCATTGTTTTCTTACATTTGCAAGCCCCAAAGACATCACCAGATTAGCTATTTGGGGTCCCTTACTGAATTTTCTGGGTTCTTTAACGCAGTTCCTTTAAAACACTTATACAGTAAAACCTTGATATAATGACACTTAAAGGACCCAGTAAAATAATCATTCTAGAGCAGTGGTTCCCAACCGGGGGGTCGCGACCCCCAAGTGGGTTGCCATGCCATTTTTCGGGGGTTGCCGCAGACCTCTTTTGTAGGAAATGAGTAGTAAACTATTTTCTCATTTCTTTGCCATTCCTTGCCTTTTTTCTTTAGAAAGAAAACAATCCTTATTCTCATCTGGGCTTTTGCATCAAAGCTACAAAACTGACGTCAGTGAATCTAGGAGTGTTAACTAATGCTTCAGAACCTATCCATTAAGACAGAAGAATCGGAAATAGGAACTGCAATTAATTTAAAGGAGGTAATTAGTAGCTACCTTGAAGCCCTTGAATCTAAAATTCAAAAATATTTCCCAGAGTTTGATGAACAAGAGGTTGCACTCGTGCGAAATCCATTTCACACATCTTTAGATGTCGCCGATCTTCCTGATGAAGTGCAGGGTGGATTTTTGAATTCACAAAATGACTCCTCCACAGAAAAACCGTTAACTCAATTTTCCGTGTGCTGTGCTTTGCTCATATCCGATAACTTCTAAGCTTTCCTGTCAGATGTTAACAGCCATTTGCATATACTTACCTGCGTGAAGTTGGATTTTGAACTCTTTTGCAGATTAAGATAAAAGCCAGTAATAAACTAAATGTCTAAGATGACATACGGTTGGCTTTGAGCAATATTCAGCCAAGAATATCAAACTTGTCAGTCAAATTCAACCTCCACTCATCCTATTAATAATCAGTACGTATTAAAAAGATATCAATTTTAAATCTCAAGTTACATTCTTTCATTATTAATTTTTTTTATTGGTCAAACATGGCAGATGGGGGGGGGGGGGGTCGCGAAAGTTTTGAAAAACCTAAAAGGGGTCGCAATTAAAAAAAGGTTGTGAACCACTGTTCTAGAGGGATGTATCGTCATATTGAGAAGAGATTATACTGTATTAGAATTGGGATGGACTGGAAAATTTTATCGTTATAGAGAGATTTATCGTTAAGTATGCCTAAGGTCTTAAGTGGGTCCCAGGGATTTGGCAACAAAGAAAAAAAAAATGGAGAGAGTGGGAGTTATTTTATAAATGCAGGGTGAACTAAATTCTACAGAATGTCTCTGATCATGACATACTTAAAAATATAATTCATTCAATGTGCACCTTAATAGCTATGCTAAGTGCTAAGTAATTAATAGAACTAGAAGATTTCTTATGATTTGTATTAAACAATTTTAAAAAAACTAAAAGCAACAATCTGATCATTCAAAATGGCAATACCTGTTCAAATTTCCAACCATCAGACATGGTTGATACCATCTGAGTCAATTCATCTTCATGGCACTGGAGAACTCTATATACATGCTTCCTTGAATCATGCTAAATTTAAAGATATGAATATGAATTTTCTATGAAGCAAAGCACTTAAGTACATGTACATATGTTATCGATGCATAACATAAAAGACTAGACTAATGAACTAATTTCTTTTTAGAAGTTTTACAAATAACAAATGCAAAAACTGTATCTAATCAAATTCATTTTAAAATATACTTGTGTTTCAAAGAACTAGCACAAATATGAGAAAAATTACAAAATAGTAAAATTCATTTCATGGTTTTTCCAAAATGTTTCTAAGAATTTGATCATCTTTACACAAACCATGATTCACGATTCAGTTTAAAATACAAGTGTGTGGGGAGAGAGAGAGGGGGGGGGAAATCGAGGTCAAAACAACAGAATTCTGCATCTCCTGCACACAGAATATTCTTTTATCTACCTATAAATTTCATAATTTAACAAATTTTGATAAAACAAATTTGATGTATTAACAAATCAGCCATAAAAAATAAATACAGTGGTTGCAGCTTATTTCGGTCAGTGGTTTATCTGGTGAGTCGCTTAGTTCTGGTGAGCTCCAGTGAAAATCGGCGTGAACTGAACGAAATAGCCAAATTGCACTAGTTTTCCCACCAGTTACCTCGGTAGTGAGTGCCGCTTTATCTGGTCAGATAATTTTGGAGATTATGAAAATTTTGATATTAGCTTTTATGGCAGAGGGAAAGCTAGTTAAAGATGACTTGTATTTGTGTGGAGGTATAATAGTAATTCAATCAAAACAATTGTTAATACACTTAACAGAATTTTAATAAAAACAATGATCAATCCTATATCCGTAACCAGTCAGACACCTGATGATGATGATGACAACGATGTGCAACCAAACCGGTTACGTGTCACAAGAGTAGAATTGCTGAATGCTATACATTTTATTTAGAGCATTTGAGGAGAACAATGTAAATGATTGCATCACCTCTTTTCCACATTTAGTGAGATTCAATTTGCTATGCCACTAAAACAGCCTTCAATTTTAAATTTTCCCTCCAAGAAGTAATTTTTTCTTTTTCTTTTAAATGAATGTACATATGTATTTTTTCAGCTCTTCACTTTATTCTTTAATAAATATGTGCATACATTAAACTATTGACTAATATAGTTCATATTTATGATTTAATTTATTGATTTTTTTCTTAAATTGTCTCACTTTTACTTTTGGTACTGCCGTTTATTTCGGATTTTGGTTATTCTGGTCAATTTAAATCCATCCCAACGTGACCAGAATAAGCGGAGACCACAACTGTATATTTCACTCATTATAGTTTTATCAGGAAAATTCCTTAAACCTTATTTTGTGATTTTCAGGGTTTTTTTTTTTTTTAAGAAATGCATCATGTGTTTTTACTGTTTATCAGAGAAATAAATTATGACATTTGACCAAGTTTTGACTGATAGATAGGCATAGTTGTTTGTCTGTGCTAAATTGCTGTTCTTTGTTTTGAACCTTTTAATTTAAGGATATTAACTATACTTTTCAGAGAAATAACAAGACAATTTTTGACCAGAAATTGAGCAATCAAACGGTTAAGTTGCCTGTTCAATTAACAAAACTTTTGCTTACTTTAACTAGAGCTGGTCCTGATATGCTCAAATAATCAGCACTATACCAAACAGAACAAGGATACACAGCACAACCTATGGCCCTGTGCCCTGATACTGCCTCTCACAATACCTGTTTCATTGGTCTGTTAATCCCATACAAAAAGCAATTTACATGCAAACTTTTGTGCAGACATTCCCATTTCCCATTCAAAGTAAGTAAAGTAATATATACAAGGATCAATATAAATGAGATTTGGGTCTGTTTTGCAGTCCTATCAGAGAAATGAAATCAGTCAGCACAAGAATGCAAATCTTCCAAACAGCACAAAAGCAAAAAAATCTTGCTTGACTAAATCTAAAATGCAATCCTTAGCTGTTTGCTTTCACTGCACTACATAACCCAGCAAACCAAGTGGTAGTGATTTTTTCTTTTCTTTCACTTTTGTTTAAAGATTGAAATTCACACTTTCACTTATCCCAAATTCCAATTTGTACCTCAAGCAAGAAACTATGCTTATTTCTTAAAGCACATTGGAAAATTGCATCCACTGCAGAAAAATTATATTTATACCTGTCAAAATTTACACATTTTTATTTTCTGTTAAAAAGAATAATGTACAAAGAAAGGACAGAATTTTGTACACTTCTTAGTGCATAGGGCAGATTTTACTGTTTCGGAGTTTTTTAGTATTGGGGGTCCTACACAAATTTATACAGTATCACCTTTTGAAAATTAATGAAAGGAATTTTTTCTTAATGTACTCTCTTTTCCTACTTAATTTTGAACATTCTTTCAATTTACAATGCTTACATATTTCTAATGGATAAAGTTAAAATGTGTTACCATCCTTATGGGACACAAACAAATTCCCAACGTGATCATTTTTAACCCTTTAAAGCGCAGTGATCCCGCTCTGGGAACACCCAACTCTGACGTTTTTACTGTTGCTAGTCACGAAGAATAGATTTGATTTCTATCAAAATAGTTGCGGGTGACTTAGCTCCACGAGATTCCTTTACTTTTAGCATGTCATTTCCCGTAAAAAAATGGTCACGATTATTTTTAAACAGCACTGACATCTGATGAAAAATGGAAGAACGCGAGAACAGCTGGACACATTGCCCAATGCTGAAAAGGGGCAGCCGTTGCCATCGCTCGACTTAACTACCAGCAAGATGGTGGACGATCGAAACGTTCATCACGTGCCACAGATCTAGAGACCCTTTTTTGACGACAGCTGCGTCAAAAAAAGGGGTCTCTAGATCTGTGGCATGCGATGAACGTTTCGATCATCCGCCATCTTGCTGGTAGTTAAGTCTAGCGATGGCAACAGCTGCCCCTTTTTCAGCATTGGGAAAGGGTTGCGCCTCAAAGGGTTAAAATATGAAAACTTTTTAAAAACTAACTTTTCAATTTAGAAAATCATTGTTGATTAGCAACACTTAGCTAATACATTGGATTGTTAATACCTGCATTAATATTTATTATTCCTATTTTTTTTTAATAAGTGATATGTCCACTCTACCATAAAATTCATTACAGTTATCAGTTTGCATTCAAAGATGAAATATAACCCTTACATGTTTTATGATGAAAAGCTCTGCTCTTGAAATGTTTTACACATTTTGACATTCCCCAGATTCACAAGTCTGTATATTTAAAACTTTTTTTTTTTTTTTTTTTTTTTAACTTAAGATTATGACATGGGGGGTGGGGGGTGGTATAACTGTGACACTGCATTTGCCTCAAGTAAGGAGCCGTTTCATTTTTATAACCAATAGGCTGAAAAAGGTTACATACCCCTGATATATAGGAGAAAGGAGGACACAATGGGATGATGAATATTTTCCCAATGATTCAAAAGCTGAAGAATTAGAAAAGTATGCCATAATTTAGCTAACCTGTACTGAAGCACTGTGGAAGCTAGTGACTGTCACAATTCATCTTATACAGAAGTTGCAGCCATTTTTGTTTCTATTATCACTGTTGGAAAAATCAGAGAAATTCCCCCTCTTGCCCTTAGTAAGTTATGCTTATGAAGAGCATAATACTTTTGTTCAGTTAATTAGGACAAAAGCTTTTTTTTTTCTTTTTTATAGAGGAACATTAAGGTAACTGAGTAGGGGCGGCTAAGCCCACTCGAGAAAAATTAATTTTGTTTTCCAAAACTAGGAGATGGGGCCCCTCCCTATATCCCACCCCAGAAATACCCAGTTATGGGAATGCTGAAGGTGTCATTCAATTTTGGCTCTGAAAAAATATTATTTTTAATTCTTGTCTCAGTAAATAACAGTTTTTGTGTTATGTTTGATCTTCTCTCTCTCTCTCTCTTTTACATCTCTTTACACAGTAATTCATAAGCTGATCAATAACTTAATAAGTTTTTTTTTTTTTTTAATCTTTTATCTATTGCTTATCTACTTTATCCAGTACCTGCACCAAATTTCTAAATGAAAGTTCTCCAAATTCCCTTTAGTAAGCTTAGAGAAAATGATTTCTCTACAAACATTAAAGCCATAATGGAGCTCTTAATATATTGAAGCTTTATTTCTACCGCTCACATGCAAGTTTACATTATTTCCTCCATCACAAATCATGGTGGTCTGCTGCATTTGAGCGAAATATCCCATGATCATACAATTCAAGTTGAAAAATTATTAACAATATGCTGCAAGAAAAATAGAGCCCCTTTTACAATATAGTATCCTTGCGCATGCATGTTCATACAATGTATATATATAGTGTTGACTCTAGAAAAAAAGGGCCGCCGGGAGGGGGGGAAATTTCAAAAGGGGCACCCTGTTCTCAAAAAGGGCACTTTGGGGTTCCACGAGAATGCACAGGTAGATAACATATAGAAACTGGTTTGAAACGATCTGATCCCCGAAACTTTAACATGTAGAGTTGTAATATGTGTTCGGACTCACAATGCATTGCATGGTAAGATTTTTTCCAATTTGTCTTAGTTTCCCCCCCCCCCCTCTTTTGGAGAAAATATCCAGTAGAAGTAAATGTAAGCGAAACAGGAAAAATAATTTGTTGATAATATTTTGGTCTAAACATGACATAAATATGTGAATTAAATCTACTTAACTAGAAGTTTTGATTTAAAAAAAAAAAAAAAGAAATTTTAATATAAGTAATGTTGAATTTTCTGCTTAATTTTTTTTCTCAAAATTACGTGACATACATGTTTATTATTTATAAGAATAGTACATTTATTGAAGAAGGTTTCAGAAATTTTTAGCCAGACATGATTTGTTAGGCAATAGGGGAAAGCAGAGGGATTTAATTTTTGTTCCTCCAATTTATCACACTATCACTACTGGACCACAATTACTAGATCTCATTCATATACGATATTTCACCTATATTGGTACAAACTTTTAAACAGAAAAGGACTGTCAGTGCAAGTGGATTAGGATAGATGAGTTTAGCATGTAATAAAAATAATAAAATTTCTGCACACACAATGCAGGATGTATAAAATTTAATTATATAAATCAGAATTTTATTTAAATTCTTTTGTTTGCAATAATTATTGAATGAGTACCAAGATTTTCAAAGTTACCATTATTACTATTACACATTAGTTAAAATTGCATCAAACAATTTAACTCATCCATTAATTGATAACTACAGAAATTGGGGAAACTGAATTCAGAACACAGAAGATTGCTGGAAAAAATGACAGTCATGCAAATTTTGTAATACATCCAATGGTTGGAATGTACAACACCATATCAAATCAAATTACTGAAATATATTTGTTATTCTTCTTTCACTTCTAATTTAATGCTTGCTCATTCATGAAAAGTGAATATAAGTTTTTTAAAAAGTACTATTTCTTTAAAATAAATAAAAATAATGACTACATGTATGTTTTTTAGCAGGTATAAAATTAATATTTTTTTTAACTCACAGAATTGTCCAAAAGTATGAAATAAAGTTTAAAATATTTTCAATAATTTATTTTTCATAAAGCTTTATTTTTAATTTCTTGTAACGCTTGTGTAATTTCTTGTTGGTCTGGAGTTTTGGTCGGTTTCATCCAGATGTACGCGTCAATACACATTAGAACTCTTTCAAAAGTCACCCAACCAAGGCACCCCCCTTAGGAGATATCCTTTGTCTAGGCATGCCATAACAAACAAGCAAATTCCACAGAATTTTCGAATCGCAAAACGTCGTTTTGCTAAGGCATACTTTCTGTATCATCTGTAATTATATATGATTAGTAAATAACTGTTATAACATTAAGAATAATATGTGCTAAGAAAGCCGATTAAAAAGAGCAAATCATTTAGGGGGGGGGGGGGACTTGCTAGTCTGCAAAACTATTAAAGACATCGAGAAGAGCAATAATTATATACAGCTGGCGACGAACTCTGGTATAATGATTGTTTGATAATTCGCAACTACATATTTATAAACGTAGCCACCGATATTTGAGGATTGACAGATGGAATCAGAAATTTTTAGATAACTTGAGAAAATTTTGAATTTTCCAACCGTATTTTCTTCCCCCAACTCCTAAGTGAAATGCCGATCGGGCTTCTTCTCGCTTGAGTCAGCAAAAACAAAACATACAAGAGGGGCTCCTTTTGGGTTACTCGGCTCGCGCAAATGAAACAAAGAAAAAGGCAGTAGCAGTATTTTGATCTGAAAGAGTAGAATATTTGAAAAAAGCATTTTAATAAATTACATTTGTGGGGAAGATCCAATTTCATAGACGGTTTTTCTGAAAGGGCCATTTTCAATCGAACCTATTTTTATGATGGGATTATTGTACTCAATCGTAACCGTTTTAACTAACATATTTTCGTGATGGGCCGCAAATGGTATGTAGGAAATAAAAAGTGCTGATTGTTGACTAATAATAATAAAAATGTAAAAGCAGGAGGGCGCAGAAAGAAGAGAAATAGGGCCGCCCGGCGCTAAAAAGACGACAAAAGGGCCGCCAGGCGCTAAAAAGATAACAAAAAGGCCGCCGGGCGCAGCGCCCTTCCAAATTAATCTAGAGTCAACACTAATATAACAATTGTGATTTGCTGAACATTTGATTGTTGGGATTTTTACTTAATAGAGCAAAATTACTTAATCCAATATGGCCAAATTTCATTAAAAAAAAAAAAATCAAAAGCACATTTTCAAAATCTTTCATTTTTAATTATGATGAATAACTTCAATAGTTTTGACATTTTTAATGAATAAAACATACATATATAAGCATAAACAAACTTTAACAGTGAAAACATTCTGTCTTACTTTGCTCATCTTCACATGCTTCTCCTTTATTCTCTCTTTTACAAGACGAATTAAGTCTGTTATATTGTAAAATTCAGCCTCTTCTAACACACCTGCATTAGCAAATGAATTCAAATCATCAATATATAAATAAAACACCCCTTTTAAAACACAAAATAAAATGAATTAAAGCAATATATAATATGCAAACAGTTTAAAAAAATAAAATGTCTTAACTCAATTAATGCCCCTCATAAAATTAAACATTGGATATTTATACTATCCAAAATTAAACATACAGTTTTTAAAATCCTTAAATATTAATTAACATAACTCTTTCCTAATAATTTAGCTTATATATAAGGTATGTAAAAATGTAACAGTATAGACCATCTGAACATGCACATCTTACAAAAACTTTCTTTTTTTAATTAAAATGGAGAAAATGCATTTGTGATAGTTTTCAGGTAAAAGGGAAGTTGTAAAAAATGGCTCTCATAACAAGGACCTTGCAATTTTTCTCATAAGTTATCAACACAGCAAACTTCTAAAAGACATAAAATATGATACAGTGAAACCTATCCGAGTGGCCACCCCTCTAAACTGCCAATTTTTCTTGGCACGGATTTTTCAGCTTGTAGACCGAATGTTAAAATAACCTCTATCAGCGGCCAACCGACCCCCTCTAAACGGCCACTGACAGATTGCCCATCTCATTTTTCGGGAAATTCTACTCACTCCATGCTTTAATTTTGAGCAGAAAAACCCACGGTCAGGTTTATGGTCGAATATAATACCAGGAATAACTTGTGAAGTCCATTCCCACAGTTTCTCCCCCCTTTCTTAGGGTTAAAGATTGAATATGCTATCTCTCTTGGCAAAAAATGTAAGAAGGCATTAAATAAAATACTATTTTCTCTTTAGATAAGTCTTAAATTTCATTTTAAATAAGGAATATGCGTCAGACTTATTTATATTATGCATTATAGCAATTATCGGTACTTACGTATTATCCTGACGGTCTGCCAAGACAAGCGATTTTTTGCCAAGATAAGTCCCTGACACATGAAATTATTGATGGTTTAAAATATGATTGGCAACAGTTTGCCAACACGTTTGATGAAAAAACAGTTTGGCTGGAATGACTGTCGGGATAATATGCAAGAACCCAATTATCTTATAATAGTAAATAAAACCCTTCAGAGCAGCCAAATGTTCTCGGTACGGTGGGGTGGCCTCAGAGAGGTTTCACTGTATATTAAAAACTTATTCCAATAAGAAAGTTATTAAAAACCTTTCATGATGAAAATTTAAGTAATTGTGACAAATTAATTCAGCATGTTTTGTGTGTGAAAGCATTTAATGCAGTACTAATTAGTAATAAAAGACACAGCCTTACTATTTTTGCTATGAAACATCTAGTAATTTTTTTAAGGAAGTTCTAAAGTTTTTTTTAAGGGACAACACACATTCCCATTCCATATAGTCAGCATGAACATAGTTTTTTAAAAAACTAGTCAGCTTTATTTCTTTTTTAACTTACTTCTAAGATAATTTTTAGTAATAATCTACATAAAGACTGTCAAACTCAATTAAAACATAGGCTATTTAATCAAACTAGTAAGATTTTCAAGAATCACATTGCATATAAAAATTTCTTTAAGATGATATTTTGGAGTGAGGATTCGTGAATACAGATAGAGTAATTATTATTAAGTGAATTTACGCTAATAAATTTATAATATTGCTAAATAAATACTTTTTATTTAATTAAATACATGTGGATATTGCATTGCCTTGGTCTCTCCTCAATGTTAATTTTTTATTGCATTTTTGTGTATGTGTGTTTTAAAGCAATGTGGGCCATAAAAAATTATGTTGGGGTTACCAATCTGGCACCCAATGATGTACATTAACATACGTAACCTTCTTCAGCCAAGTTCTTGTTAATAACCAACTTTCCATGGCGTAAGTAGTTCAGTACAGGGCCAAAATATGTAGGGTCACGATCTATCAAGTATGCCCCAGTATCATCCTGAAATGAATAAGAAGGTGAAATGTGATATTACTATATCAATAACAATCAGCAAGTATTTTTAATAATCCTAGGAAAATATGCAAAAATATCATTGTCGAACACATGCTGGCAGTATATGATAAATAAAATATAGAAATAAAGTGAAGTATTTTAAAACAAATAAAACATTTCAATGCATTCTTAATTTATAATCCTTAACTATTGATGAATAAGCTAAAGCACATAACTAAGTTAAGAAACAAATATACTAAGAATTTGTAAAGTTAAAAAATAAATGCATCCAATTTGGAAAAAACAGAAGTAGCAACATTTTTTATTAAGTTGTATATTTTTTAATTTCATCCAATTTTGTAAATTTTGCATTACTTAATGTCTGCTGTCTTAGAACAGCATAGTAATAAACCAGTTTTGAAAAATATTTCTTGATAAGTCTATATTTGGAAGTTCAAATTGAACTAAAGAAAACGTTTGGGGAAAAAATATTTAGCATTCTCAACAGGAAAGCTACTGTATGCAAAGTGATTTAAAATCTACAAATTCATGTTTTGTTTTTCCTATATATGAAATTAAGCACGCATCAGTCTAACAAAAAGACACCATAAATTATTAAAAAAGCATCAATGACTGTCACATGTAATACACTTTAAAAAATAATTATATTCAGTTTCTGGATGTAACCAATTCTATGTCTACTGATAAAAGTATTAAATTGAGCATAGAATATATGCATTTAAAATATGCAAAAATATGTTTAACAGCCAATTTGATATTAATTAAAGTAAAACATTCTATTTAACTAATATAGAAATACAATAATTCATCATAAAGTAATTAAAAAACTTTGTAAAAAACACACATAAGAAGTAAAAGGTAAGAGGATACGCACGTTTCGTTCAAAAATTGTTTTGAACTTCATCAGTCCAAGCCCTTCGTCGTAAAGAATACAGGGAACTCTTTTCAGTTCCCTGTGTTCTTTACGACGAAGGGCTTGGACTGATGAAGTTCAAAACAATTTTTGAACGAAACGTGCGTATCCTCTTACCTTTTACTTCTTATGTGTGTTTTTTACAAAGTTTTTTAATTACTTTATCGTTTAACACCAGTATTTTGAGTGATTTTTCAATAATTCATCATATTATATACAGATACAGGGGTTGCCCAGACCTTTTTTAACCGCCCACTGTCCCATATACAGAACTCTCAATTGGTAAGAGTATCAAAAAAATGTACATGCTATTGAATTTTCTTATGCTCAGTTCATGAGTAAAAGCTTACTTCCAAAAAAAATTCTTAAGATCACAAAGTGATGCATATGAAATTTTACTTTCCATGGATATATTTTTAAGAAAAATATTAATCGTCCATATAACTAATGTCAGAAATTAATCTATCTCTGCAGGCATCAGCAAAAATTACAGAAAGTTATTCAAACAGTCTGGGAACAATTGGGTTAAATTTTGACCAATAACCTTTGGCAAATAAGATTTTGTTGGATATCATTAAGAGCAATCACCAATATGTATTTTCTTTCCCCAAACTACTCTTATTTTCACAATTTGCAATTGCAACATTTGGATGCAGTAGGATGATGAAAAATTGCTCGTCTTGACAGACTGCCAGGATAATACATAAGTACCTAAAACTTAACATGTTCATTCACTCAGGTCATTCCCGCCAAACTATTTTTTCAACAAATATGCTGGCAAATTGTTGCCAATCATATTCCAAACTATCAATAATTTCATGTGTCCGGCATTTATCTTTGTGAAAAATCGCTCATCTTGGCAGACCCAAGTACTGAATCAAGTTAAAATCTTTCACAATGTTTCAATAAAATTTTTCATAGTAAGAATAGATCAGTTCCTCAAACTGTTTCTCTGGTGGAGCACTTTTAGGGTTTTAGTGGAGCACCTTGTGCAAATTTGAGAAATACTGAATGGAAGGCTAAAGCAACAAAATATTTTTTCGCAAAGAACTTGCTACCTCCATGAAGAGAAATTAGTGGTGCACGGATCACAGTTTGAGAAACAACCCTGTAATAGATGGTGACTTCTAATGTAGTTAAAAAAATTTTACCTCCAGATTTATATAAGTATCATTTTACATAACAACTTACTCTGAACACTGCAAATTTAAGTTATATCTACATTAAACACAAGGCAGAAAAGGCCAAGAAACATTATTAGCAATGAATATAATTATCATTGGTTTTGTCCTTATGAGTGGATTATATTATTAACATGAGATAGTATACTACCAAAGTACTATTAGCTAAATCAAAAATTCATCAAGTGCAGCAGAAGACAAACAAGGACGAATATTTTTTGGCATTAATAGAATAAACTGTATACGTAAAGTATTTTAACCGTATTTTTTGTAATGAAAATAAGTTTCAAAGTCACAAATAGGCACATTTGCTTAAAGAATCAATGGGAAAATTGGGAAATTTTTCGTCATTTCATGCACAGCAATCACAACTTTTTACAAATAAATTTTCTCAAGATTTCGGTAGTAATAAACATTACCTTATCAGAATTTAAGTCAGGATCTTCTTGACATAAGCGGTACAGAAATGAGTTCGGGTCACGGCAAAGGGTAGTTTTGGTAGTCAAAAAATACGTTCCACCCACATTTAATCTAACCCACTGAGCTTTTCGATAAGATTTTTCATCTGCATCTTCAAAAGATTCAGAATCATTTCGGTCGCTAAGGTTTAAATAACGCTTAGAGGCCATCATGAATGTTCACGGATAATCGATTTAAATAATCTAAACAGAAACAGAGTACACTGATCTCAACACAACTTGATAATTTTTGTAACTGATCTTAAGACAGAGCATGCGCAGCACGCATCTCGTCTTGAAATTTGCCGGTAGGATTTTACGAACACTAACAGTGTTTGTTGTTTGATTGTGGTTTCATAAATTGGGGACATTTTATAAATTCAATGCTTTTCTCAAATAAACTTCTGTTTATTCCACTGAAGCATTGATAACATTCATAAAATGAAGAAAACATAATGGATTTTCTGAAAAATTGGGAAGAAATAATGATTATAATTAAAATTTTGTCTCCAAATGCTGTTTTATATTTTGAGGAAAAATTGAAAAAATTCCTGAAATTGGGGACGTTTGGACACTCTAGCTAGATTAAGGTAAATAGAAATTGTGATCAAATTTTAATTGTAATAGCTATTTCTCCAAAGATTTTTAATCGATCATGTTCCCTTCATTCTATTTCATGAATGTTAATAATGCTTGTTGAATGAATAGAAGATTACTTGAGGGAAGCATTTTAAAATTGAAATCATGAGCGATTACAAGTATCTTTTTTAATTTTTAATTCACATGTTTCCTTTCAAAGGATTTTACTTATTTAAAAAAGATTGGGGAGGTGCACTACTAATTGACACTTTGGCAGATATTTTTTTATAGTAAGCTTTTATTTGAAAACTGTTTCCAAATGCGGTGTTACATAGTACCCATAGCCATTTCTAAAGGCCCGTTTACATGTGAAAATAGAAAATCCCGGGTTAAAGCGGAGTACAGGGGAAAACTCGCATATGCATCATGGGAAAGCGGGGTTGACTCTGCATTAACCCTCCTTTCGACCAGGAATCTTTCTACCCCGCATTTTTTCCCCTAAGTAGGGGAAGCGGGGTAGAAAGCAGTGTAAGTCCCGGGATTTACTCCGCATTTTTGCACATGTAAACGGGCCCTAAGACATTTTTTAGGGGGGACGGGATGTCGATAAAAAAGTCAAATACCGGTTTTTTACCAATTTATTTATTTATTTTATCAACTATATTACCAACTTTTGCCAACCGAGTTTGTGCAATTTTGACAAGTGAAATTTTTTTACCGAGTTACTAGGTATTTAATTTTGCCAAGTATCATAGAATTTTGCGAGTGTCAGGGAGGGAGACCCCCCCCCTTTAGCAAGGGCCCTGCTTGTACCAATTTAGACATTCATCTTCAATTTCATGCACTTTTTTACTTGCAGATTTCTCCAGGTATCAGAAATAGAGATTTTAAACTCAGTGCTAAGAAAAGTCTGATTCTTAGTAGCTGGCTTAATCCTGAAATTAAGATTCATTATCAACCTGTTTTTATTTGAAGCATATACTTCTTTTTAGAGATTAATATAAACTGAACTGTGTGCAATAATTTTCTTGAAAAATAATTAAAGTAAGCAATATTAAAAAATAGCATATTATGAAGCCAGTGAATTTAAGATTTCTACAGTTTGATGGTGATTCTATAAAGTGTCTTGTTGCATCCGCTACTTTTTACCTGTCAAATAAAAAATTTCCATGTATAGAATTAGGTGCAATAGACGTATGTCTTCCATTCAACGTGCTATTTCTGGAAAACTAACATCTTCGAAATTCCCGGAATAAATTTGACCCATAAGCGTAGCCAGGATTTTATTTTGGTGGTGTGGGAGGTGTGGGGGGGGGGGGTCGTTATTTGCAAACGACGAAAACCGGCCAAATAAAGAGATCCCCCCTTCCTTTATTCTCCGTGGTTTTGTCGCCTTTTCTTTTTTCCAAGTGGCAACATACTTATTTGTTTATCTTTTTCAGTTCCCTGTCTTTTGTGAGACGAAGGGCTTTGACTGAAGAAGACAGAAAAAAATTTCAGTTGAAACGATCGTATCCTCTTATAAGTAACATTTTATGTGTGTTTTTCACAAAGTTTACGTTTATTTTAACGTTTAACACCAGTATTTTGAGTGTTTTTTCCGTAATTAGGCTTACCTCTGAAATTTTTAACAAACTGAGGAAAAACCCAATTTATTTTTGTGTTTGATATTATCCATTTTTAAATGTATTGACAGTCAGTGCAGATCTTCCTATAGTTCCCCCCCTCTTCTTTAAATAAGAATTTCTCCTTTGGGCAGGTATGGCTCTGTGCATCAGTCTTTCACAGTCCTGTGCATGTCCTTGACGCATGCGTAAATTGTCTGTCGATCGATTTCAAATTTCCTTCGTTCTGATATTCAACAAAAAAGTTTTGTTAAAATTAAAAGCATTTTGTTAAATCAATTTTATTTATTGAACCAAACAAACTTTTGTTAAGTCAACAAAACGACAAAGCTACTTAACCAAACAAGTTTTGTTAAATTCAACAAAACACTTTTTAGCGTGTAGTGCAGGTAAAAACCGACGTTCATTGCTTAGGATTGTTGAACAGTAGCTCAGATTATCACTGTTTTTACGTGCTTAAAATCAAAGCCACATCAGATTGCGAATCTCAAACGGCTATTTGCTATGTCTTCATGTTAGTTATTTCCGACTCTGCGTCGCGTAAGCATGTTTTGTTGTTATCTGGATAATCAACAAAAAATGCTTACCCAAAAGTCGAAATTAACTAACACGATCACATGCCACTTTGAAGCTCATAATCTGATGTGGCTCAAGTAAGATTTTAAGCCTTTAAAAGCAGTGATAACTTGATCGACGTTTAATAGCTGATCGACGATGCTAACCGATGAACGAAGCCGTATCGTTTCTCCTTTTTCACATGCACTAAGTAAAACTCACACTTCTTTACGAATTACATATTTTTAGATGGACATTAATACATTTTTGTACAGTTGATTAATAGGTAAATATGTATTTGTAATTTGTACGCTTATTGCAAATATATGTTTTGAGATGAACAACATTTTTTTTTTTAAGAAAGTGTAAATAAATAAAAAAATCCATGTAAAGCGCGTGAATTAAAATTTTGAAGTATTTTTGTATTTTCTCGTGATTACGTTAGCTTAGTTAGTGTGTTAGCCATGAAAATAAATAATAATAATAAAAAAGATGATAAATTGATTGGTTGACCAACGATCCTAAAGAACGAACGGTGGTGCATCTTTCAGCGTTTTTACCTGTGCTAAGTAAAACTCTATCTTCTTTACGGATTACATATCTTTAGATGGACATTAATACGTTTTTGTATAGCTGATTAATGGGAGAAATTTTATTTGTAATTTATACGCTTACTGCTATCATATTCTTTGAAATAAATAACATCTTTTGAAAGGAAACATGTGAATTAAAAGTTTAAAAAATACATGTATCGGCTCGTGAATTTAAGTTTTAAAATAGTTTTGCACTTATTATGATTACACTTGGTCAGTTAGAGTTTCAGCTATGAAAATAAATTAAAATGAAACCCATTTCATCAATAGATTTTTAAAAATATGTACTTGAATGTCAGATTTTGGGTTCTTCAAGAAAAAAGTTTAAAATTCAGCCTTTCTTATATCCATGCAAACGATTTATTTGTGGAAAAAAAAGGTAAAAAAAATTGTAATCTGGGAAAACTATTTTAAACGAATTGGAATCACACTTTCCTTTCAAAGCCTGATAACATTGATGCGTGGCTGACGAGAAAGACAGTCTGCGGTGGTGACATTTGGTCACACTCCTTTTGCCCTCGCAGTCATGTGACTCAGGAGGTGTGGCCATCTTGGTATGATATAGCCACAGTAAGATGGCCACACCCCCTAGGTCGCGTGACTCTTCGAGGGCAAAAGGGGTGTGACCAAATGTCAGCATCGCAGCCTGTCTTTCCCGTCAGCCACGCCTTGATGAATATGACGTCATTGCAACAGCTCATTTTGTCACGCAAATGATTCACTTTTTTGACTCTCGGAAATAAAATGGAGCTGAAAATAGCAAATATACCCCTTAAAAATGAGGGAACCGGTGGATTTTCTGATTTTTAAAGTAGTACAGATTGTTTTTTATATTTTTATACATAATTACGAAAAATTTCAAGTGGATAGTATAAATGGTGTAGATGTTATTACGCTTTTTAATCTTCTTGGGTAACAGAGATAAAATATTTATATTGAAGTGGTGGGCCGGAATGCTTACAAAGTGAGTCAGGGATCAGCTTAATTATATAGTATGATAATTAAAAAATAATATTTACTTTTGTGAAATAATAATACTTTTGTGAATTGTTTTCCCTCTTAGTAATTTTATTGTAAAATTTAAACCCTTTAACGCACAATCATTTTCATATCTATATAGAAGAAAAACTTTATATAGTGCCCAAAGCAGAAAATGTGCACCCGCAGCCATCTCTTCAGTTAACTACCAGCTACATGGCGGTCGATCGTGTCACCCATCGCGTAGTACAGAGGTTAAGTTCTTTTTTGACACTGCCGGCTGTGTCCAAAGGTTAAAAGGGGAAACTATTAAATTTGTGTTCCCCTAGAACTTTCGACCCGGGGGAATTGCCCCGCTGCTCTGACAGCAATAGGGCACCGCCATTAAAGGGTTAACAGCGAAGCAACTCTGTACTGACACTGCTGTCTGACCCGGGTGCAGCAAAAAGGCGAACTGATACGGATTGAGCGGAAAGCGGGATGCACTTCCTACTCACATTATTTCCTGACTCCTGATACACTCTCACGTCAATAAAGGGGGACGCGACAGGATTCGGTGCTGAAAGTGGCGCAAGGAGGAATTGCGACAATTATTCATAATTTTGTATCTTTAAAGTCATACCAAGAGGTTGCGTGCAGAACCAGACTGCCGCACATGAAAACTATAGTAAGTGCAGCGTAGTGTTTATTTATTAGTGGGGGTGCGGTCCTTTCATAAACCCGCTGAAGGATGGAATAAAGTTGTTCTCCAGCATATTTTTTCGGCGATATAAAAAATTACAGAAATTAAAATGTATCATAATAAAATTCTTTTGATGAAATTATTATTATTACTATTATTTTTGGAGGAACAACGTCACGGCCTCTCCCCCCCTCCCCCCTAGTTCGGTATCATCTCATAAAGTGCAGCTCAGTCTAATAATCAGAAAGCAAAGACAAAATAAACAGACAGCTTTTACTGTAGCTGCTTTACAGAATTTAAAAAAAAAATCCGGACTGACTCCACTCGGCTTTCCGAACGCTTGATATTTACCAAGCTTTTAAACACTAGCACACTTTCAAAAATTTCCGTAGGCCATAATGTAAAAAAAATCTTTTCGTAACCCTGTAAAAAAACTATTAGTCCTATACACACCAAAATCAATTTCAGTCTTGCGACGGAGGTTTATAGCATATATACCAAAGTTCAGCTCAATACAACCCACCGCCTAGGAGCTATCATGTTCACTCGCACACACACACATACATACATCTCACAAAAATAGCATAAATGATTTCAGATGACATCAAAACGTGTAAATACACTAAAATCTCACAGTTGAATTTTTTCATGATTACAATACCTTCCTCACATAGTCCATGTTCGGAAAGTAATAAGTCCGTGAAAGTGACCTCAGTTCAGTGATGTGAGTATTTGGCGAGAGCTATAAGCCCTGTATCAACCAATGCTATTTTAAAGATCCCCAAGTCGTGCTGTAATAAGCGATTTACAAGAATCAAAATGCGAGCTTTCACCATTTGATGTGCACACCATTTAGAGTTTTGTGAGTACACACTTAAAAATTAGTGTTACGATTAATTTAAATTAAATGTTTAATACTCGTATTTTTTTCAAGACATTAAGATTCAGTTAGAACCAATTTTTCGAATTGTTAACATTTAATTTAATTCACTTTTTAATTATTAACTGTTAATTTAAATTATTAAATTTTAATTTTAATTATTAACTTTTAATAATATTGTAATAATTTTTCTCTAAGGTTTATTTTTATTTTAACGAGAAATATCAATTGATGAAAGGCAAAAGAATCCATCTCAATTAAAAAGAAAGAAATTTATTTTTCAATTATAAATTGTTCCATTAAATTTGTAATTATGAAAGATATTCTTTAGAGTTTGTAAAATAATCAAATTATTTTTTGTAATTTTGTATTTCCAAATTTTAAAATATAATTTTTTAGGTTGATTAAGCGCATTAAAAAAGTTTAGAATTTTACACTAATAATTTTTTCTTCTTTTCATTTTCTCTTTTTTTTTTCTGTAGGAGTATTACTTTCGTTGTTGTAATAATATATTTATTTAGCCATTTTTATGTTTCTAAATAAACGAATTGGCGAATTAATAAACGAATTAATAATCGAAGTTAAATTAAAAATTAAGAATAATATGCAACATCCTAAAAGTTTTTTTTTTTTTTTTTTAGGATGGACCCCTCCTGGATGGATTTTCCTTGGATGGACTTGTAACAATATTTTTAACTTGACTCGTAGTATTTAAACACTTTAAACTTTGCATATTCCAGTGGAATGTTCTAAATATACCCGAAAAAAAATAATAATATAATACACCCGTAATCACGTGTAAAAACACGTGATCCGATGGCTTTCTCGTCGTGACCTCGTTTCTGATTTCTTCCCTCGACCGGACCATTTTCATCTGGAAATTTTTATAGAGGTAACTCGTGAAGTAAAGTGCTTAGAAGTTCTTCTGATATCCATAATGGTTCTTCCCCCTCTTGATCCCATTGTCCTTTAGAGTGTAATCTATGAGAATCTATGCCTATAGAGTGCAAACCACAAAATCTTTATGCTTTGTAGCATCCTGCCATTTTTCAGAATTAGAAGAAGATCAATATTTATAGAATTAAATAATACTGCGCCTAAGAAATAAAAGTCTGAAAACGTTTAGAAGAATGCGTAATAAATAGCTTTGTGAGGCTTTAAATATTAGATGTACTGAAAAGTAATGTCCTTTTTTCGTATCTCAATATTTTGCCTATCCAAAACTACTAAGGCTATAATACAAAACCTAAGTGCAAGTATGTGAGTTTTTTTAGCATAGGTGCTAGATTGACAAGCATTTTTCACAAATTCATAACTTGGGATAGGGAGCTAAAACGTTCTTTTCACGCATCCTGCGTGATCTCAAAGAGGAAAAGAGATATTCCTAAAATTCTTGCCTTAAAATTCAACATTCACGAATGCTTAAAAATCTGTTTCAGAACATTTCGAGTAGAATCCTCCAAGAAGAGTAGACGTGAGAAAAGGGGAAGGGTGGCCATAAATAATTAATAACAATAATAAAGCTTTTCCGTCGTTTAAATTTTTTTTCGTGGGAAAAAAATATCAATATCTTTAATTCTCGTTTTAAAATTTAAAATATAAGTCTTATACTTAAGCACAGCTTGTTTGTAATTCAACATTAGTTGAAAATTTATTTGTTTGAACTTTATGTAAAAAAGGACATTATTTTTCAATACATCCACTACTAAAATTTTTGTTTAAGTGTGTGTGATTAGTTCTATTTAAAATAATTTCCTGTATTTTGCAATAGGTATAAGTATACTTTAATTTGAGTTATTTTACGTATCAAGCGACATTCTTTAATTTGGAGAAAAAAAAAAATCAGAAAAAATTGTTAAAGTGAAATTAATTTTATTTTAGTGTACTATATTGTATTACTATTTTCACAAATTTCATTAACTGGTATTATACTACCCCGCGATGCACAATAATTTATAATGCATAATACAGCATACTATAATTCTCTTGAAAGAAACTAAAATACATGTGTATTTGTTTCTCAACCCATTGTAGAGCCTTAAAGGTCACTGGAATCCTCTGAAAAAGTTTTGTTAATCATGATAAAAGGATAACTTGAATAGATGAGTTAGGCATAAAGAATGTAGCTTTCTAAAACAAACGTGGGAAAAAAATATCATGCCAAGTTAATATTTTAAGAAAATTCGAAGACTATTTTCTGACTTTCTGTTTTGTAGAAGTTTCATAATTAACGAATATGAGGAATTTATAACCCTTTGAAGCACCAGAATTTTGTCATCAATGTAGAAGAGCAATTGGATAGACTATCCAAAAAGTACAGCCATCGATCCATTTAGCTAGAAACAACATCCACTTAACTACCAACACAGCTGGCTGTGCGGCCACACAGCCAGCTCTGCCAGAAAAAATTCTTTAGATCTATGGCACCAGATGGGCTATTCGATCGACCGCCATATTCTTGGTAGTTAAATGGATTGATGGAAACGGATGCATTTTTTCAGCGTTGGGACCATTTAACCATATTTTTTACGACTACCAGTGAAATCTCTGAAATAAGGCGGTGGTTTCACGGCGTAACCACCGTACGTCAGAGGTTTAATGTAATAACAATTTTCCGTCGTTTTAAATTTAATAATAGTGCATTATTGTTTGAATTTTCTTTCCTTCTAAAAACATTCAAAAATTTTTCTAATTTTCTTAATTTCCGAGTCTTAATTTCCGAGAAATTTCCAATCGTGACAGACGATAAAAGCTTTTATCGCATGTAGTTAAAATAAACTTTTATGGTTAAAATAAAAGCTGCTGCTAATCTTTTCGGAGAATGAATTAAAAGCCCGTTTCTGTCTTTTTATATCTGTCCATCATCATTATATGAAATACAAATGGCGGAAAATTTTTCGATGCTGAAAAAGAATTCTAACGTACTTTTCCTCAAATTACTGCTTTTAAAGGGCAAGGTTGGGTTTTGTTTATTTTTGAAAATAGTTGTGATATCATGAAAATAGGATTTGAATATTCCTAGAAAGCTTTTAGTAACTTATGGGATGTTGTTTTCGTCTATAAAATATAGTGAAATCACCACTTTTGTAATTACATTTCTTCAAAGTGTGGGTGTCCTTTTGCGAACAACCTGTAACGTAAAAAATCTTGAAAAGGGAATTTAATTCTTCGCTTTCCATAGGAGGCCGACCATGTCTGAGTGGACTGAATATGGTAGATGGCCGAAGTGTTTTAAAGACCAGGGTCTGGCCTACCGCGCGGCTGTCAATCTTTACGGTCTGGAATTTTCGGGCGGTTTAAGAATTTAACTCGAACACGCGTTACAACCATTGAGAAGAAATAAGTGGAGATAGCAAAGGCAACCCGTACGGACACATGGAACATCTCGACGAGTAAAAAGGAGCAAAAGAATTGACATCAAGTATTTTATTTAAAAATAGAGATATAAATGAATTTTTTTTTAACACAGTATGTACGCACATAATAGATCATATATAAAATAAAAAAAGATTAATTTGATTCATGAATTAGTTTTCAAGAACGAATTAATAAGAACGAAAATTTGTGAACAGTATGTCAGTTTGGTACACTTTTTCAAAAAACTACTGAGTTCACCTAAAAATTGGGTATGGTATTAGAAAACATACTGTCTGAAAATAATAAGAAGCGATTTTAGTTTTGGCTGAAAAGAAATAAATTTAAAAATATTTTACTAAAAAACTTTAATTATTACGTATTATCCTAAACATTAAACAAACAAAACGGTCATTATTTTCAATTAGTAAAAAAAAATTTGGATAGTTTTAACTGTTTACCTGAAAAAATTTTTAGAAAAGTGTACCGAAGCATAAAAAAACCCGAATTTTGAGAAAAAAGGGAAAAAAAAAAAAAAAAAAAAACGAAAGCTTTATCATAGCTAAACCGCGTATGTTCACACTTTAAAAGCCATATTTTGAGTTTTTATATATTCTAAAACGACACAAATTATCTATGTATGGAATCGTTTTAGTCTGCTCAATGTTTTAGCCCGATAATTGAAAATTCGAAAATTTGGTCATTTTATGTTCCATCTGTCCTTAAGCGAAGCATTCATACCTGTCACGTGACGAGTGAGTGGACGGTTGGAGTGGATTTCGCCGAGGTTGACAATAGTTTTTAATGGAAGTGGAAGTGAAGTTATCGTGCATTTTTCTCATTTTACAGCGTAAAGAGGTTTGGCGACAGTTTTGGCCACTTCGTTACTAAAAGTTCGGTCCTTTCTGACATTTTAAAAATTGAATAAATGATAATGAGTAATGGAATTTCTTTTTTTTTAAATTAGGAATAATAAATAATAAATACGCATACGCAGTTGTAAATTATATATTCATTACTGCATCAAACTTCAAGAGATTTCGATAATTTGAAATTGAATGTCAAAACTGAATTATTATCTTAAAGGTAATTTAATGAT
This sequence comes from Cheiracanthium punctorium, assembly GCA_038373885.1. Lineage (NCBI taxonomy): Eukaryota > Metazoa > Arthropoda > Arachnida > Araneae > Cheiracanthiidae > Cheiracanthium > Cheiracanthium punctorium. The sequence goes on from JAWZYV010012175.1 coordinate 686,645, forward strand.
AATCAAAATTGTAGAATTCCCACAAGAGGGGCATTTGATATTTCTATTGAAAAATATAGTACAAGGTAATTACCAGCAATATACGGCACTTTTCCTCCCCTTTCTGCTTTATGAATTTTTACTTAATATTTCTTCACGCTCACTCCTTTTATTTGTTTTTTCTCTATGGCTAGGGACCCCTTTAAAAGTCCTCCGTCCAAGGCCTCCTCCCCTGTAGGCAGATACCTCTTCAGTAGCTTTGCCTTAGCCACACAATATATATATATAAAACATTTTTATGGGGTGATTGGGACTTCTCTGCATTTCAATTCAACCTTCAGAACTTGCGAATTGGAAACAAACAAAAAATGACGAATCATCTGGAGAAAACGAACTTCGTTTCTTTGGACAATTATTATTCACCCTTTTGCTCAATATAGCAATGGCGAAGGCCAAGCCAGCTAGAGCAACAACATGGGCGAGGACAAGACGGTATTTCCGAAAAAGAAAAAAGAAGAAAAGAAAAATCCGAGAGGGTCTTTGCGCCCGAATTTCGACATCCGTATTTGTTGGCCTTGGATCATATTCTCCGGCTGCATCAAAATAATTCCGTTTGTCGAACGTCTTGGAATGACGAGACGTGTCCACTGCAATTGTCACAGCAAGTGTTCATTCGATTGTCGGGATTTAAAGAGCACCCATTTGGCTCTTTTGGAATTCGTTCGATCCAATTGATGGCCTGATTAAAGTGTTTGTTCTAGAAAAGATTTATTTATTTGGGTGGTTGTATGCGAAACTAGCGTTGCGCTATTTTAACCCTTTCAAACCAGGCGTCCACACTTGGGGACACAAATTTTGAAAGAATATGTACTAATTATTTTAAATAGAAAAAGGTTTTGTATGTTTGACGGGAATTTAGTAATAAGAAATTGTTTTTATTTTATTTATATTATTACAATTTAATCTCTGCTATTACAAAACTATACGTAATGACTCAAAAAGATGATAACACGCCAAAATTCTATTTCTATTAGACATAGGTGGGCAACGTAAATTGAAAGTATGTTCAAAATAAGGTAGGAAAAAGGCTACATTAAGAAATAATCAGATTTAAAAATTTTTATTTATATTATTACAATTTAATCTCTGCTATTACAAAACTATATGTATACAAGATGATCCAAAAAGATGGTAACAAGCCAAAATTCTATTTCTATTAGACATAGGTGGTCAACGTAAATTGAAAGTATGTTCAAAATAAGACAGGAAAACAGTCTTCATTAAGAAGTAATTTCTCTAAATTCTTCAAAATGTTAGACTTTATAAATTTGTATACATAATCTGAAAAAAAAAAATCCTATTAGTAAAATGTAAAACCCTACACTAAGGTGATGTATAAACTTTCAGCCTTTTATCATAAGAAGATATGGAGATAAATGTGTGCTGACTTAAACTACTTTTCAATGGCTCTCGAAAGAAAAAAAAATCACCTGCGTCGGATGATCACGTTTCAGGGATCGTGCAGAAATTACGAAAACAAAAAATCATCTCTTGCACTCTAGACTCAAATATTCACATTTACATTCATGTTTAGTACCTGATCATATCTTTTTTTAAAGATAACGCTGAGACGTTTTATTAGGAAAGGCTGAAATTTTGTACTTCACTTCATTAGTGTGTGGGATCCATTTCACTTACTGGGAATTTTTTTTTTTTTTTTTTTTTTTTTTTTGCACGGGGCTATATACAAATTTTAAAAGTGTAACTTTTTAAGAAGAAACGAGCTGATTTTTTTCTTAACGTAATCCTTTTTGACAACCTCATTTTTGAACATTTTTTTAAAATTTACATTTTCCACTTATTTCTAATAGATAAAGAATTAAGCCAGGTTATCACTTTTTTGGGACACCCAGTATATTGTTACGAAATAACTTAATTTGCTCTTGTATTGCATGCTTCGTCGTGAAACTAGTTTTACAGGCATAATAGCGACGTCTTAAAATTTTTAAACGTTCAGAATATTTTTAAAATCATTTGAGACCTTTGCAATACAGATATTAATGACTAAATCAATAACATTACAAGAAAATACAGCTCAAGTGGGATATTGGTCTCGAATACTTTTAAAAATATTGGTCTCGAATACTTCAAAAATATTTTGAACATTTAAAAATTGTCATCTCTTGCAAAAGTTCCACTTGAGCTGTATTTGCTTGTAATGCCATTGATTTAGTCATTAATATCTATATTGCAAAGGTCTCAAATGCTTTTTAAAATATTTTGAACGTTTAAAAATTTTCATCTCTCTCCAGATTTTTCTCAAAGGTTTTCTTAGTTTTGGAACTTTCATTCATTTATAGCATATCTTTACAAGAATAAATGTTTATGCCTTTTAGGGCTCCACAATATAAAAAGCTTCCATTTTTAAAATTAGTGTTTTTACTTATTATTATTATTATTATTATTATTTACAATTTCCAATCCTCTTGAAAAGTGTTTATGTTTTCGGTTGTCGTTCTATACCTGTGTATACCTACGCGACCTGTCTGTTTTGTCTGGTTAAGCAGTGAAAGTCATTAATTCCTACAATATTTTATTATATTATTATACAATATTCATTTCAGAATATAATATTGCAGAAAATTACTGGCTTTTCACGACATCAGCGTAGTATTTTTCAATTAAATATACTTTTTACACATTTATACGAGTTGCGACCCCTAGACATGATCATAGGCGTAGAGTTATATGGGCCCGTGGGGCTCGAGCCCCCCCAATAAATTGTGAATAGGGGCTGAGCCCACCCAATAATTTATCACTAAATACAGAAAACTAATTTATACTAACACAAAAAAAAGTATTTCATGCTATTTACAAACGTTTATAAAAAACCTTTACTTGTACTTTTAAAAATTTTCTTCTTTTGATTTCAATCATGATTTAGTATTCATTGTGTAGCCACGTAAAACACAATGTTACCATAAGCTGACGTCGGCAGACTCTGGTTAATTAAAATCAGATTATGCAATGTGAAGTATGAAATGAAGAAAAGTTCAGATGTGTCTAAAATGCACTATCTCATCGAAAATGTTTTTTTTTTTTTTTTTTTTTTTTTTCCTCCTTTGGATTCTTTACTTTGCTTCCATTTTTAACTTATAACATGGTAGGAAGATACTAACATGGGTGCTTACCTTACATTGGTGTAGAATTCTATGGGATTCGAGCCCATAGAGTTCGAGTCCCTCTAATAATTTACACTTATATATAGTAAGTGATAGCTGCCAACTACTACGGAATATAACTAACCACTTTTTGTAAGCAGTATATTTTTTAATTACTTTCTTCAAAATAGCAACCACCTCGGGGGCGCAGCACAAAAATTTTGCTATATTTTAAGCCAAAAAATCATGTAGAAAAAGTGGTTAATTATATTCCGTAGTAGCTGGCAACTAAGTTATATGTACGTGAATCAGTGGCCTAGCCAGATATTTTTCATGAGGGAGGGGGGGAGTGTGTTACGACTTTTGCAACTCGCATATATGTATATACGCCACTGACGTGAATATATGTGGTTGTGGGGCCCGGCCCCCCCAATAATTTTGAAAACTTTACGCTTATGGACATGATACGCAATAGGAAAACGAATTATCATATTAATTCGTACATGAGAGAGCATCATATTATTGTCTGGTTGAAGCAATTGTGGTTTGCCCCACCCTAATATACACGACTCTTTGAAACACATACACTGTTACATTAGACACTTATAAACCACCTGTCCAACCGTTTTAAATCGTTCCCTAACTATATTTCTATATAAGTGCACGTTCTTTTGATGGGAATGAATAGCCTTCGTTTCCACAAAATGCACAAAATCTTCTATAAGACATTTCGAAGAAACGGATGATTCTTGGCTTCATTGCAAATCACAAAAAATTGAAATATGACAGTGTGACAAATCATGAAAATCGGCCAACTAGAATGCGAGGTAGGGATTTGTGTTATGGAAAAACATGGGATTTGGCGGTTTCTCTCCAAATATTGGCGATATCGCTTAGCTGACTTCAGTTTTGAGAACTTATTTTTAGCACCAAATTTGGCGATACTTTGCCAAAATGTCACGAAGCTTGGCGTTGTTTTATTAATGGGGCCTGTAATGTTTGCTACCTTTCATTAGTATTATCCAATAGGGTTAGTATTAAGTAACTATTATACGCGATTAATAGGAAGCACCGTCGTTATAGTGATCAGTAGAATGTTCACAAAACATGTGCAAAAAGAATAAAAGGATAGGTCACCGCAAATTGGAGAGAGTTGTCAGCTGTCGCTAATAGAGAAACGTTAGTTCTGCCGAGAAGTTCTGCTTCGTTGCATTGCAATATTCACGCTTGTTTTTAGAAGCTTATTTCAGAAGGCTGTTTGTAAATTCTTCACTGTTGTATGCTAACGAGCAGATGAGATTTTTGATCGAAAATTTCCACTGAATTTTAGTCTGTGGAAGGATTTTATTGTATGAAAATGAATGGAAATTCATGTTTTTAATTAAAATGGGGTATGTAACTAAAAATTTAAATGCAGTTTTAATGAAATTCAATGTAAACTTTGAAATTTTGGCAAATTTAAGTGAGATTTTGGTAAAAAATTGCATTTACGCCACACTTGTAAACTATTTCAATAAATATTTCTTATTAATATTTATGCAGTACATAGTTAACATATTAATCTGTGTTATAAATCAAAAGATTTTCAAAAGTTCTAATAGTTACGAAAATATTACAATTTTTGTATGGAAACTCAGCATTCCCCCCTCCCTAAAAAACAACATTTTTCGAAGATAAAAATGGTCACAATATCAATAAATAAATACAGGAATATTATATTCTGCTTCATAACACAGCTAGTAATCATCAAAATATTGCGGAAAATTTTCAAATCAATATCTTAAACTCGTTTTGAAGTATGTCATTTATCGTGTAGAAAATTTACGAAAAACGCACTTTTTCAGAAAACGCGTGTAAAGACTTTAATGCTTTAGAAAGTACTATTCTTCTTTGGCTCATTATTTGTTGTATAATTTAGCTTCTAGTCATCGTAGAAACAAAAATAAAACGGTTTTGGAATTCTAATCGTAAGACCTATAAAATAAGATAGAAAAATATCGAAAACAAGGATTTTTTGGGTAGTCTCATGCCTTAAGCTACTGACGCGAGAACTAAGCAGTTTTCTGTAATAAAGATTTGTTAAAAAATCTAGGAAAAAAACCATTACATTGACTTTTGCTGTTATGAAATCGATATCAACAACCTCTTAATGCTGTCCATTTAATTAGGTGAAGGTTATTACATTAAAAGTCCTCCCACCACCGCTACTCACGCTGTTAACTGTGAATCAAAAGAATATTGCAACTTCCGAGTAATAAAGTAACATGAAGAAAGGTTGTTATGACCCGTTCATTTTACCTAAAGGTTACGTTTTCATATCGTATTCAGCTTAAGAGTTGCACATCTGTTTTTAATTCTCCTTCACCTTGGTCACGCTTGCGTTGTTGCTAAATGTGGCTGATATTCGGTATTTTTCTAACGCCTGGTTAAATTAGATGTAAATAAAGAAATTTAGTTAAAAAACGAGAGAGAGAAATTTGGTGAGGAAATAATGCGCTGTAAAGCTTGCTAGAGAATAACCCATTAAGACTGTTTTCTGGAAGCGAGGGGGGTGGGTGGGTGGGGGAATCAACTATCAAAATAAACGAAATTTGCTACATATAAGGAACATATAACGATCATTCTGAAAAAATGTTACTATTTCCCATACACAACAAAATTTTTTAAACAAGCTTTATAACAAAACTCGTGCAATTTTCGCATTATGGACGACACAACTGATTTTTTAGCTTTAAAAAGATGACCGATGTCTACTCTGTTACCAGACAGTAAATTCAACAAGAAAGATAAATCATGCCAAGCGCATCGATTGCGAAGCACTTTCCAAAACAACAATATTTTTGCGCCCAATTTGGTAAATGTATTGTCCTTAAACATGGCGAGATTTTGGAGATAATCTTAAAAAAATGTATTATCACAATAAATGTAATTTTTTGAGACCCTATAAAAGAGCTTTAAAAGTTTTTTCGATCGTTTAACTGAACAGTAAATTCTTATAACCATTTTAATACATATTGTATTGTGCTTTAAATGGATGAATATATCCTGCCATTGAACGTAATGTATTGGAATTATTTTGAGGGCTCCTGTAAGAGAACAATTAACGATACATACAGTATTTTCGGTGGAGAGCATTATTTAGTGATCCGTAATAATATATATGTCATCTTTGTTACCTTTCAAAAAACCGAATATCTCAAAAATACACTAAAGTCTCCAATATTGGAGACTTTCGGCGCAACTTTTGGGGCAGCGTACGATCGTCGTCGAACAAATAGCTAATATAGTAGGATAGTATTGTGCTTTAAATGGATGCCAGTCGCTAAACTTGCGTGGAACGTAATGTATTGGAATTATTTTGAGTGTTCCTATGAAAGAACTATTAATGATACAGACACTATTTTCGGTGGAGAGCTTTATCTTGTAATCCTTGGTAATATGTATCAATTCTGTTTCATTTCAAATAGCTGAAAATCATTAAAATACACTTTAAAGAATGACTGCACATAGAGCATAATGTATTAGCAATCTTTTGAGATGCTCTTATATAACAACTATAAATGCTACATACAACATTTTCAATAAGGTACATGGTACAGTGCATACGAATAACATACATAAATTTTGTAGTAATCTATGCATATTTACGGCAGTTAGAGTACAGAAGGACAGACAGACAAACCGAAATAATACACACTTTTCAACCTGTTTGAAAAGTGTTAAGAAAAGAGAAAGAAAAGTTTAAGCATAAAAACCCGTTTCTACACATATTATTTGACATGTAACAAATATCACAAAGAGAATAAATGTCCCACAACATTTAAAATATTACACTTGTTCAATGAATTAAGTAATCAGTAAATTTCCTCCCTGTTTCTATGCAGTACTCTTTTCCTTATTATAAAAAGAGAGGGATTATTATTTTTTTCACTATATTGTTAGAAAATTGTAATGCTATTTTCTCGCATTAATCTGTGTTGCTGGAGAGAGAGTTGTACAGGCATTTCTACAAGTGAAATGAGAATGTGACTTCTTGACCTCGGCAACAAACTTGACGACTTTGTCTAGCAAAAGAAAGTTCTCGAAAGCAGCTAAATTTCGGCTGTATCTAAATTATAGGAAAGAAGTTACGAGAAAGATCGAGAAATATAACGTCGCGACCTGGTTGGAAATCCATAAATATCAGACTCTTTTTCGCTGTGTTTGAAGAATGATACAGCTATTGAGAACAGAGGTGTACTCTTGACATTGCGATTCGTACAGTGCTATTGCTGTGATAGTTAGTAATTTGCTGTTGCATGTGTTATTAAATTCTTGTTTTTCTTTATGAGATATGAATGTTTCGGTTCGCCGAACAAAATGTTCTATTAGTTTTCGAGCTTGTAGGGCTATTCTAGCATACATCCACTGCGTAATTTTCGTAACAATATTGTTGCGGAATTACTCTGCTTGTTCCCGGGGTTCGTCGTTCTAAAGTCCAGTTGGTGTAAAAAGTTCAAGTAAAAAGTCACTTGTCAGGATGGAACACAAACTTTATTGCCTCTAGAACTTTGTAGAACAATCAGCTGTACACAATTCACAAGCACAATCTAGCAGTAACGTGCTTTTAACAATCCACTTACATCAGAAGTTCTCACAAATGTTGTATTTCTCACACAAAATAAGTCACTTTCACAGGCAAAAATTCAGTGGAAATATTCAAGGGATATCGTACACAATCCCTTAAGACACAGCAATGAAGAATTTACACACAGCACTTTAAAAACAGCTTCATAAAGCAAGCTAAAACACAGCTTCTATAGCACTATCAATTCACAAAGCAAGCGTACTGAGAGCTCTTCACACATTGAGCGTTCAACTCGCAGTGAACTGTCGGGGCAGCGCGCTGGTGGAATTTATAGAGGAGGTAGAAGCTGCGAGCAGTTTCTAGAAAAGTATATTCCTCGAAGATTCCAGATAAAGCGGGACTTCTGATTACGTCATAGAAGAGAAATGTTAGGTTATTATGCGTTTTTAATGCAGGAAAAACAACTTCCAGGTCCCATTGGGAAAATCGCGCCAAATGACAAAAAAGTCGCCAAGCTTAGCGACTTTTGGCGAAATATCGCCAAATTTGGCGCCAAAAATAAGTTCCCATAAGTGAAGAGATCGAGGCCCTAGGACCAATATTTCTCCAGTTTTCTAGAAACCCCATAGAAAAACATACGGGAAAGCGAAACCTCCGTATCTCCGATTCTAATTGGCCGATTTTGATGCAACAAAAAGCAAAATTTATCTATTTGAAGCGTAGAATACGAATTTTAAAACATTTTAAGCCCCAGAGCAGCGGGTTGCCTGAAAATTCGTAACAATATGTATATGTGTACAGGGTTTCCCGGAACTTGTGCGCAAAATTAGAGGAAAGGCTGATAACATCGTTAGGAATCATAATTTTAAAGGTAAGCATGGGCGAAAATCGATAGGTGGCGCTGTACCCAAGCTCTCAAGATCGGCACGCGGGGCTTTCTCATTGTCACACCTGCCAACTTTTGCAGTTTTTCTTTTTTTTTTTGGGGGGGGGGATTATCTACCACTGATTCTCTTTTTTTAGTCATTTGATGTTGGAATAAATCCAAATTTTTAAGGTAAAATAAAATTGTTTGAAAGTTGTGGTCGATAATGTTCCTGAAAAAAAAAACAAACCCGTAAAAGTTGGCAAATATGTTTGTTTTGTTTTGTTTTATGGCAAGCATTGGGCGGGCATCTGCCTAGGTTGGGGGTGTCTTGGGTGGAGTACTTTCTAAGAGGTTCTAACGCGTATTCACGTTACACCTTAGAAAACCTCCCAAAACTCCAGACTGTTATATCGACAGCCGTGCGACAGGCCTAAACCCGGGACATTCACACTCCGGCCATCTACCATGTTCAATATCTTATCCATGGCGGGGCAGATGGATGATGACAGTGAGGAAGCTACACGTAAGACCTTGAGAGCTCGCGAATAGCGCCACCTATCGATTTCTCCCCATACTTTCCTGTGTAATTATAGCTCCTAACAATGTTTTCTACCTTCCCTCCAAGTTTGTGCATGAAGTTCCTTTCTCAATGCTGGGTTTTGAAAATTGGAATTGGCTTAAAATTAAGAGACGACTTATAAGGGGCAACGTTGGCCTGACTGCTAGGCGTCCCCATAATAAAATGGCTAACATAGACGACCGTCATAGCGTTCAAGCAACATAGCGTCGGCAACTGATCCGGCCATTGAAAAAAAGAATAGATGCACTGAATCTCGTAGAAAATAAGCATCAGTCTTATATCAAACAAAATAAAAAACTTGTTTGTAATACTTAACAATGTGTATTATTATTTAATTTATCCACTCTCTTATCAAGCAATTTATCATTTTGATCTAATGCTGATAAGTCAGATAAATACCATCTAAAAGAAACTACTTTCTCGTTAAACACTCTTAAGTGTGATTGAAAAGCGCATTAGCTTAATTGAAGAACAAAAGCTGACAGTCATAAAGATCAACAATCTGCGCATTTATGAAAATTGGACTGAACATTATATCATTATGTTTATCTGAAGAATAGGATTTAATGACTTGCTGCAACTGACAGAGTAAACGAAGATTTCACGTTTCAAGATATCAGGAAAATCACTGATGCGTCTATACTTTCTCCAGCTAACTACCGCGTCTCGTTTTAGAATGTCACAGTTACTGGCTTGTGACAATAGTTTCTCGGCCTTGAATAGTGTGTGACAAACATGTTAGAGATGAAAGACGATACAATTATTTCTGGATTTACACGCCATTATAGAGTAGCAGGATTTCACTTTAACGTGATTGGAAGAACTTCGGATAACTCTTTAATTTTTCATCACACAAAAAAAACTGTGGAAAAGCGTAAATCTGAAAAAAAAGGGTAAAAACTCAAAACGGAGAACTATATTATAAAGGCACTTTATGCTATGAACAATAAAGTCACTTTATGCTATGAACTATAAAGTCACTTTATGCTATGAACCAGAAAATAGTTAAATACAGAAAATACTTCATAAATCTTTCTGTCTAACCTGGAAACGAAGACTGAAATTACCAAAATAAGGATAAGACAATCCTTAACAACAAATTACATTTAGAAAAAATATATAGTTTAAAAAACCAAAAAACACGCTTTAGTGATAAATTGAACTATAAAAAACGTGGGGCGTTTTGTGCTATATTTTTTGTATCATTTTTGTACTAATCGTACCGATCGAATATTCTCAAGAACTGATATATGGAGCACCCACGCTTTTTTCACAATAATACTATTTTTCGTTCATTAATTTATTTCTATATTAAGAATTGTTTTTCGCTTTTTAGCTAGTTTAATTTATCACTAAAGCGTGTTTTTTAGTTTTTTAAACTATATTTTTATTTTTCACTTTTTAGTTCAATTTGCTATAAAAGCGAGTTTTTTAGTTTTTTAAAAACTGTATTTATTTAAAAGTTATTTTTAATTTTCGATATCTCTCATAAGACACTAAGGAGCACTAAGTTGGAAAGTACAAACTGTGAGATAATTTATTTTCACTGTGCACCAGTGGCATAGCCAGGATTTTATTTTGGGGTGGGTTGGGTATCAAATTTAAAGCTAAAGTTCAATTGTAAGCTAAATATCAAATTGTAAGCTAAGTAAAGGGTCCCATTTCGGGGGAAGCAGCCCCCTGAGCCCCCCTCTCTTGCTACGCCCCTGCTGTGCACCAAAGTATTAATCAACCTGCAGTTAAATGCTACCTTCCTCACTAAAAGGAAAAATAGGTCTCTAATCAACAAATAAAAGCGTGTTAAAAAGAATGGCCTTAACATGTTCTTGTACTCAACTCTTCAATAATGTGATGGATCACTATATTTTATAAAAATAAAAATATCGCTGTACCCAGGATTCGAACCTGGGTTATTGCGGCCACAACGCAATGTACTAACCACTATACGATCACGGCCACAGTGAAAAAGGTTTTCTTAAGATTGTAATCTTTGAAAGTGTTCTACTTTCAATCAGGATAAGAAATGAGAAAATTTTTTAATCCTGGCGATCCTGATCAGGATAATGAGATAAACTTATAAAATTATTGTATTGTCACCGGTTCTTCATAAATGTACAAAGTTTAAATTAAATCTGACCGCTTAAAGGGGGTCAATCGAGTTCAAAGGAGTCGGTTAGAAACATACAAGCATACATACATACAAACATACATACAAGTGAAGCTAATAAAAGCGTGTTAAAAACACTCAATAAATATTGTTTAAAACATAAAGTAATTAAAAACTTTGTAAAATACACCATAAAAGTTACTTGTCAAGCCATACAGCTGTTACGAAAGGAAAAAGTTTGTTCTTTGTTACTGGAGGTATAAGTCATTCACAGACTGGGAGACTAATGACAAGTCTTCCTGTTTAATGACTGTAAATGTCCAGACTGGAAGATTTGGGACTTCCAGTCTAGATATGAAGACAAGTGCATCGTCTTTCACAGACTGGGTGATCAGTCTTCCAGTCTGTGAATGACATATCCACAGTAGCGAAGATAAAAAATTTTCAATCGCAATAGCTGTATGGCCTGACAAGTAACTTTTATGATGCTATTTTGCAAGGTTTTTAATTATTTTTAATAAATTACATTATTATATTATTTAGTTTAACCTCTTTGGTAAATCGGGACATTACGAAATCATTTAATTTTTACTTAGATTTCTGTAATAGACGAAAAGCTCCATAGATTTTACCCACAGATTTAGATAAATTACCTAAATTTTTCAACTGAAAGCAGGTTCTCGGAAATTAGCTTACCGATAGTCTTGGTAGTGCACACACATATCGTCTTCAAGAGTAGAAAAGAAAAGTTTCTCTTAAATTTCAAAACAAATAATTTAGCCAGAAGACTTCCAGATGAGTTGAGGAGATAATCGGACATCTTCACCTGACGCTACGCATATATTCACGAGGCCAAGAAATATATCTATTTAGGACAAATTTTCGCTTAGTAAACGGTCCACTTAATCAGGGCTTAATTTGTATCCAAAAAAGAAAAAAGTACCGAAGCCCTAGTTGATGTGCTGGTAGGGTCTGGAGCGGAATATACATGAGCTCCGCTGGATGTTACCTAATATGTAAAAATTCACTCTGGAAAACGAAGTACAGGAGCTGAGCTCCGGTGAGATCCTATGCAAATTAAGCCCTGTAGCTTAAGAAGGTTTTATAATGTTGTTTCAACAATACAATAGACTCCCCACCCCCCTGTAACACGGTAGATTACGTTCCGTGTTGTAGGAATCCGTGTTCTGCGGGGCCTGAGCTATTTTCCACCTGGAGTGCGAACTGCGCGGTATAATCGCTGCACAACTTATTTGCACACCTTAGAAACACAGTGATATTGAGTGTTGCCAATCAAAAGTTATATTAATTGCAGGACCTAAAGCGTCATAAAATCAGAACATCTCTCACATTTCACTATGCTATACGAGTCTCTTTTAAAGTGTTATGCGAAAGCGATCGCGTTTCTTTCGTCGAGTTCTACGAATCCGTGTTGTATGGACCCGTGTTATAGGGGGTCTACTGTATTCAACAAGAGACATTAGAGCAGATCTTTCCAAACGTTTCTGCACCGATGTCTTCTAATTGGTTAAATCGGTTGTTTAACCTATGTTGAAAGTGCTCGTATATCGACCGAGAGCAGGCGAAAATATGGCATTTCTACTAGAGATGCAACGCGGACAGTAATAATATATTTTTATAATGATACTGAATAAAAGATATCTCTCCTAATAACAGACCATTTACACGCTCTGCAGGGACCTGAGAAACGGAAAGCTACTCTGAATGGAGTTGCGGTTAAGGTTGCAACACCTTTGCAGGTCACGTCTATTTGATTTCTTCTTTCTAGCAATTTCTCAGAATATAAGCGATTTTTTTATACAAGAAAAACGATTTTGTATCTTTTCCTCGTTGATATCCTGCTGCTTTTTCACCGTAAACAAAATTTTAATAAATTCGTGCTGTTTAGCTGGGTTAAAAATAAATTTTTTCAGTGATTTACAGTGAATACTTTTTTTTTCGGTCTTACCATTGGCGTATATAAGTTTTGATTCCGGAGGGAGTCTGATGTAGTATTTGGGTTCATTTATTTATTTTTTAAGTTTGGGGGCGGGGGGTGTATTATCAAAAAGAAAATCGTTTGAAAACTAAGATTTTTAGACTGTTTTTAAACAATCAGAGAAATTAGAAATTAACTTTTTTTTCTTTACTGGAGTCATTCGAAATCGGATAAAGCATCCTAACTGGATAATAATGCAGCTTTTTTTCGTTCTAAAGTTAGTTTATTTTAAATGTAATTGTTATTGGAGTTGATATAAATGTTTTAAAATAAGTTTTTTAATAGTTGTTGTACATTTTCAAGAGGATTCAAGCCCCCCCCCCGAACTCTCCTTAAATAAACCACAGGGTCTTATAATTGGTGGAATCAGCAACATCATTGCCTACAAACATTGCTGACAAACACTAATTTATTTTAACAGTTTTAGACTGCTTGAATTTGAGTTTCTAGATCATATTTTAGACACAGATCACCATAGTGGCTACTACAAGGTCAATTCAATAAATAACTTAAAATGTATAAAAGATACAAAACTTCAACAAAATTTGTACTTTGTTATTTTTTGTCGCGTTATAGAACTATTATCAGATGGGCCAGGCACGCCTGTCTCACGAACGGGGTACTAAGAATTAGTCAAGGGTAGGGAGGGAGCAGAGGGTGCATGGGCAAAATAAGAAAGAAGCAAAATATATGTGAAAGTACCTGAGAAACATTGAAAAAAAAACTAGAAAAAAATTCCCTTGAATGTACTTGCTGAAATTACGGAAATACATACAAACATTGCGAAACGTTTGTTTTAAAATTTTGTAAAACTAGAAATTACTTACAGCTTTTCATGTCACAAGATGATAAATTTTAATTATTATTTAGGTGGCCTCTAAATGCACAGGTTACCGAAACTTTCTGAAGGAAAAGTGACTTCATGCATGCTCTCTACAGCGACTAAAAATATGAGAATAATTCACATAGTATTGTTTTTAGAAAATATAGGAAAATGTGTCAAGACCACTTTCAATTAAATCAATATAAATGCAATAATCAACTGTAAATATTACGAGAATATTCGCCATTTCCGTAGGAAATTTAATTAATTTTATATCTCAGCTGGTATAGTTAGATTTTAGTTGAATTTATTGAAAACAAAAGAATTGTAGTTTTTGAAAGCCTATTTGCCTTGTCCCCATTTAATGTTGATCAGTCTTTGCTAAGACTTCGCTATCTTCAAGGATGGAAAAAATAGGATCACCGAAGAGAAAATAAAGAAGCATGTTTCAGATAAGTCGTATAAATCTAATAAATGTGTAAAAGGGGTTTTACGTGTGTGTGTGTGTGTGTCCAGTATAGAATCCCACATCCTTCGACCGATCAGCCACATACGTATTAAACTGGGAGAGGCTGTACGGAGATTTAAAATTCTGAAAATTTACGTGCTCCCTGATTTTTAGCTATTTTTAGCAATTTTCATTGCAGAAAGCTTTTCAAATATCCAATTTACGCGCCTGGTTGAACTTAGTTAGCAAGGTGAGATTTATTTATTGCTTAGGGATCATGGGAGGATTAAGAATTCAAAAAACAGATTTTTCAATTTTAATTTCATTTGAAACCTTAGTTATTTTTGAGCATTTTGACCCCAATTTCATGCAATAAATCCAACTAGAACCAGAGATACACATAAAAACGCTTTAAGAAAGCTTTATATTTGAACGCAATAAGGTAATTTTAAACTGCGTTTTCTCAAAACGCATTTTTATGAACTATCCGTAAGATAACGAAATTTTTATGATTCGTATCTTCACAAAATTTTGTATGGTTATAACTGGTATCAGTATCTATAGAATGAATTAATATTTAAGAAATAATTTTAAATTAATAATTTTAAAATTGTATTTTAAATTGAAATTTGAAAAAAAAATCGTATTTCCCCCCTTATATTTCTGTTAAAAATTTCAAAACTGTTTCTCTCTCACTTTTAACATTAATTCATTCTACAGATATTGATACCAGTTTAATTATACAAAGTTTCGTGAAGATATGAATCATACAAATTTTGTTATCTTACGGATAGTTCATGAAAATGAGTTTTGAGAAAACGCAGTTTAAAGTTACCTTATTGCGTTCAAACATAAAGCTTTCACATAACTTTTTTATGTGTATCTCCAGTTCTAGTTAGTTTTGTTGCAAGAAATTGGGGTCAAAATGCTCAGAAGTAAATAAGGTTTCAAATGAAATTAAAATTGAAAAATCGATTTTTTGAATTATTCAAGTGAGAGTGATGTCATTTTGATGTGACGAGTTTAAAAATGCATAAGAAACCTATTTAGGTTAACAGGCTTAGACATCTAATTTCCCCCATGATCGAGATAGTAAACTTCCACAATATACAATAAAAAATGATGCGTGAACAAAGTTAAATTAATATTTTTAATCCAAGATAGATATTGCAAGTGAGATTGATATTATTTTGAAGTCAAGAATTTAAAAATACATTAGAAAACCGATTAGGTTAAAAGGCTTTGACGTAAAAATTATGCAGGTGCCAAATTAGTGGGTGGGTGACTTATTTTTTCTCGCGTTTAGTAAATTGCTTTTAAAATCGATTTAAGCTAGTAATCTCTGAGGTAAAAGTTACGTCATAAGCAAACTAATTTCGTAACTTTTACAAAAACTTTTTCGTAACTTTATTTGGAAATTTAATTGAATTTAACTTTGTTCCACATACACATTCTCTTCAATTTACAGGGAGCCATTGTAATAAAAATTTCTAGCTCCAGCTTCGGCTTTAAATTCAAAACTTACGTGAAGTTAGCTTTGCTCCCATAGAGGAGGGAGAAAAAAAGAACAAAATAATGAAAAAAGAATTTGGCTTCGGACTATTTTTAATCGCTTCGGCTAATCAACGTGCCTTTTAACAAGCAAATCATTTTATATATATATATATATATTCAATTCCATGAAAGATGGGCGGCATAGTCAGTTATACCAAGGGATATAAAATTCATTGCGCTGTCAATGTAAACAGACGAACAGCAACTTTACCTTACACCCTGTACATGACTGATAAGTACAACAAATGGGTAATAAGGGATTACTTTGCACGGACAAACAGTCCTTACTTTAACTGAAATCGGGAAATTTGTGTACAGTCGAAAGCGGGAAAGCATTTTCCCGGAAAACACACAGAGTCCAATGAAAACAAAAGAGCGATTTTCTGAAACAAGTGTAAACACATATTAGGAAATTTGCAATGACTGATCCACAAAAAACTGTCGTAACAATTACTGCAATATCCTGCGGCCTCAATGAATCGGATGTTAAGGATTACTTTACTTTCATAAGAGAGAGAAGAAAGGAATAACATAAAAGTGACTGAAAATTAATGTTTATCATCTTGAATTCTTTCGAAGCAATTAACAGTGTTTTAATCAAAAACTTAGCATGAAATTTGGCATGCTCCAATGAAATTATTGGAATTGTATCTTTTTGCCAAGGAAAATATATTAACATGAATTTTATGTCTGCACATTTTATCAGCATCAAGGAACTGGATACACTAATAATTTATTTTGTTTATTAAATAAAATATAAATTTTAAAATTCATACCTTTTTAATATGTGTGAACCAATTTTAGTTTTTTTTACGCTAAATAACTTTTAAAAAAGAACAATACATTAAAAATTACTTTTCTTCGAATCTGCAGGGAAGATAAGCTATGGCTAAGCTATATGTGTCCCGAACAAGTTATGTTCAATACTCACCGAACATTATTCATGCCATGTTCTATGTTCTACGAATGTTCTACTTTCTGTGAATGTTCTATATGTTTTATGAATGTTCTAGATGTTATATGGTCTGTGTTCATGCTATGTATTATGTTTACGCACACAAATAGCCAACATAAAAATCAACGTACGGATTTTATTCCTTGTGTAATAATGCTTTATACTGCATTAATAAAAACTTAAATTATATTTAAGTTCTGTAATTTTATCATTTTACAGCATTGATATTGTTTTTGCTGTTTATTTTTCTCTGCACATTGATATCTATGATCTAATAGTTGAATTCGTATTGTAATTATTTTTAAAATATTAACTTTTTTAACTATAAATATCTTTTATTTTATTTTATATAATAAATCTTTATTTTTGGATTACATATATTATTTTATTTATTGTATACGGGTCCAATTAGTAATTTCACACAGGCAGTCCAATTCTAGGACCGATTCTGCACATCACTAAAAATATTTGCTTATTCCTTCCGAGTTTGATTTAATATTTAATGCATAGTGAAATAAAATAAAATAAATCTGAATGGATACCTTTTCCAGAAATAATCAATATAACAAACGTCACTCGGATTCCTAAATACTTGAGCCAAGATAAACATGGTAGATCGTAGTTCATCCACCTGTGCAAAGAAAATTCTATTATTGTGTTTTCAGCTCTAAGATACTATAAAAGGGACTAAACTGAGTATTAAATGTATTGAATTCTTTATTAAGTTATTGATGTATGGCGTTTTCACAGATTAACATTAGAAATGAGCCAAAGCCTGGTATGTATTGTATTGAATTTTTAACAGTACAGTAATACCTCGACTTACGCTAAGCTGACTTATGTGAACCTGGAAATACGCACTTTTCAAATCTCATCGATTCGCCTTTTATTTATTTCCAAAAAATTTTCGTTTACGATTTCAATAATATAGTTTGTTAAACTTATGCATTGTCGAAGATTTTACTAAACATTTTTTTTATAAATTTTTGTTTTATTTAGTCTCCGACCCCAATAAAATGTAGCTTGCACGTACCCATTAATGTACAAAATTATACCCCGATTTAGACGGTTATCGCTTTGTCCGATCTATCTCGTAAGTTTGAGGTATTACTGTATCTCACGGTTAATAAAAACATGCACGTGTACGTACATAAGCAAAACCTTGTCAAAATAAACTTGGGGATAGTGTAAAACTTAATATTCTCTATCATTAAAGCAATTGTGATTTATTTATTACTTGAGTTAAATTTCGGGCTCGAATTATATTTTCTTAGGATCCAGATTTTTAAACCCGGCCGAACTAACCTCTAATTCACATTGGAAAAAAAAAATGTAGCTTGACTAAATACATTGCGCGTTGTTATAAATCATGAATGGGCAATCTGAAAAATTGCAGGCCAAAGTTTTGTATGTTAGCTGATCACGGGCCTTTTTTAGATTCATATGAGATTTTGAATGGTTCATATAGTTTCCTATGGGAATTTGAAAGATCCCGCAGGCCGTATCAAAAGCCCTTGCAGGCCACATCTGGCCCGCGGGTCGGGGGTGGCCCACATATGTTATAAATTAAGAGTAATTGGATATAACTAGCACATGGTAAAAATTAAATAATTTAATGCTAGCAAAATATTTTGGGGTCGTTATTGAATAGCACGATACTTCAATTAAACTAATCGAAGCTTAATAATTTTCATGAAACTCTATCGTTACAATTTTGCAACGATGAGTACGAATGTATTCGTAATGTACAACAGAACCTCGATTATCCGTGTTAACCTAGGTATGAAACTCAGTATTTATTAGATGCAAAATTTACTTTGTCTTTAACGGGAGAAGTTTGTCTTCATGTTGTTGTTATGGTGAACACGTATATCGGATTTGTGTGCTTGGCTCAAATTCCGCCTATAAATATTCGACAGGAGGACAATACAGGGGGGTTCCCTCCGTGGGGGGTCTTTCTAACCCGTATATACGCTAAGTTTCGGAGAAAACCACGGAAAACTCCGAACGGTTAAGTCGACGGACGCGCGATGGGATCCGAACCCGGGACCTTCACACTTCGCCCGTCTACCATTTCCAGTGACACAGCCACTGTGCCATGGTGAGGCTTGTGTTTGTGTTCGTATTAAACGATGCAGTTATTAGAGTCTTCCAAAATAACGTTATGGGGAAACCGTTTCCCTTCGTCTTAAGTGAAATTTCGTGCTGAGCGTTTTCGTCTTAACGAGGTTCGGCTGCATTGCGATTAATGATAGTCCGTGTTATCCGAGATTTCAGTTAGCCATGATGTATTCAGTTCTGGCCTCTTTGGATAATGGTAGTCTACTGTTGTAGTATGAGAGCAGATAAGACAACGATGGAAGAGGGATTTGGAATCTATCTGACATACCGTAATATACCGTTAATCCGACCCCCCTCCTCCCAAAACAAGACGAAATCTCGTTAAAAAAACGGAAGGGATGCTTACGCGGCATTTAAGGGGAAAAGATTTTGCATCATTAACACCAGACAGTGGCGCCCCAGTTGCGCCCCAGACAGTGGCGTAGACAGAAATTTTACATTTACGACTACTGCAACTCATATATATGTATACGTGTGTGTGATAAGGGAATGAAGAATATACATTTTGTATGGCAAAAAATTCCTCATGGAGGTTATGACCTCCTATCCCCCCCTTGCATACGCGACTAGCTCCAGACCGTCAAGCACAACGAAAAGTCCTTAAAAAAATTGGAGGTAATCACTTACTCTTTAATAAACGGGAGAAATTTAGAGGGGGGTTCACACTGAGCGAAAGGTTGTGAACCACTGTTCTATACTGTGGTCAGAAAGTCTGCTTTCAAAGGCATCGGAAGTATGGAGATCCCACATGGTTTTCCCACACAACGAAAATGTCTGCTCTCTTCTTAGCGATAAAATACATTGAACGTTGCATTTCAATTGCTGGACAGGGTTGTTTGAGTTGGGGGCAGGCTTTCTTGCGCGATTTTTAAAATTCCGATTTGTTAAAAAAAGTGGAGGGGGCGTTTAATTGGCAGGGGGATATTTGCCCGAGTTCATTAGCTGCTGAAGAAGCCATCAAATAAAGGTTCAATACACCTCTTCTTAAAAGAGAATGTAATATTCTTAAACGACAACGATATTGAGCGGATCTAACAAGAATTCGGTTGCATAAGATTAGCTTCATAATTATTTTTAGTAATTATTACGCTGAAAAAGTTGCCGAGATTTAGTTGAATAACCTCAAGTAAAACCAACACCCAATCGTGCGTATCTAAAACCTTTCAGCAAAGTGTAATTAAAAATGGCTACCGGTTTTTAGAAGTTCTATAAAATGGAGCATGTCCAAAGCTGATGATTGATCGCGATTTATATAAAGCACTTTTAATTCTTTTGTAAAGCGCCGAAAATTGTTTATAACATTACCATCAAAATTCATGCCGAGATTTTATTATTTTATTTTCCTCATTGCTCCTGGATACAGAGTAATCAATATAAAAGTTACCGTTGTTTGTTATTTATTTTTTTAATTATATTTTTAAAGAATGTGAATCAAATTCTGATACATGATCTTGGTACACTAATTAAAACAAAATAATTGCTTTAGGGACTTGAAAAATCCAGAATAATGCTTCGTAAGTTGGACTACACACTGAAATAAACGGATAAAAATTGCCACGAAACTTTCGGAAAAGAAAATCCTTAAATGGGGAATGACAGTGCAAAATTTTACGGATTGACACATTCTGCTAAGTTTTCTATTTTTAAGAATTTTTTCTTCTAAAAATTTTGCAAAGGATACAGTTTTATAATTTATTGCTGTGCAAAGCAGAGCTCAAAATAAGATTTTGAAGGTGGCAGCAAAAATTGCTGTTATTTAAGTTGGCAGCAATAACTATTGGGCTTACGACAAAATTTTAAATTTTAGCAATAACGGTAAATATTAGGTTTTTTTTTTACTTTTTTTTAATAAAAATCAATCAATAATGTAAAGAGAAGAACAAGGTAAAAAATAATGCTTCACTTTTGTAACTGTTTTGCTATGTATGTATTTCTTAATAGATCTAAGATAGAAAGAACATGTATGTATTCTTTCATATGTATGTACTTATTAAAATATATGAGATAAAAATTAACACACTAATAAAGTGTTAAGTACTTGTAGATAAACTTGGCGCGAGAATTGTTAATGGTCGCAGTTGTTTTGGTTAATCACACGGTCATGGTATTGGCGATTGTCATGGTTGCCGCGACTTACTGCAAGCCCTATTGGATAGCACAACTAAATGACTGCTAAAAAGTTTTCGTGTTCCTGATATACAGTGGACTCGCGCTACAAAGAGATCTAGCTTACTGGAATTGGATATAACGCGAGTTTTTCACGACTTATGTACCTCAGAGCTCACGCGGACTCCTCGCCCGCATCAAGTGTGTGTGTGTGTGTGTGTGGGATAGGGGGTAAATATCGTCTACGTGATTTGATAATGAGGAAGACAGCTAATCAGCGAACGGTATTTTGTCTCTTGTAGCCTCACTGAAGGCGAAAGCACCCGATCTATTCCAGTCCAAACCTCGGTTTTATTCATCACTTTATGCGGGAAATGGTTTAAAACAAATTGAGGGGTGCTTATAAGTGTCTAAGTAATTTCGTATATGTTCCAAAAAGTCGTATATATACACTATTTCACAAAGTAAAATTTTCCCTTACGCCAGGGGATCTTGGATCGAGGGGATCTTCTTCGTTTATTTGTATTTATGTATCAAAGTCACATAATTTTGGAATATATTCTTGAGCTACAGTCTTAATCTGACGGATGTGGCAACTATTTTCAAACTGAATATATTTGTGTTTTTCGAACTTTGCTAAAGTGTGAGAAACGATTTTCAACGCTTTTTGATTGTTACAGTTTTATTTGTAAAGTTAAGCATGAAATGGAGATGCACGGCATACTTAATCTTGTTTTTTTATCGTTGTTTAATAGGTTTTTACGTTATTTTAACTTACAAGAAATGCTTTAAATTTTCGTCATCATTTTCAATTAAAGTATTAACACATCAAACCATATTTCTTGAGACATTTCGAAACATTGCTGGTGTTATTTCCTTATTTATGAGTTGGAGGAACTGAATAAAATGTTCTTTCTTTAACAGTAGAAAAGAAAATCACTTAAAAAATTTAATAAATTTGTATGTCTAAATTGAATAAAAAAGTAATAATAATAATAATAATAAAAGCGAAAACACCGTCCATCGGAGCTACTTTGGGCCACTGTTTCATGTTTCTACTAATACTACTATTATTACAATGTAATAAAGGAATCTTCAACGTCGAACTTGAGTTTTAACTGATTAGCATGGTACAAAGGAGGAAACTGAGAAGTAAACTAATTTTTAAGGCAAAATGGAAACTCAGACTCACAAAATGTCGCAGTGTGTCGAAAAAGGTGTGTGTTTTTTTCTTGCTGAGTATTAGTCTACGATTAATTAGGTTTAGGTGTTAAAATTTAAAAAAAATCATATCGATATGATTATTAGAATGATAGTCATGGTAGTTTTAAGTATTTTTTTAAAGCAGCTGACAGCTATATCAAGACTTAAATACTTTTCTCAAAACAGATTTTCGAACTGTTTTGTAAAGTTCAAAATATTCCATGCGCATCAAATTTTGTTGAATCTTGCTGAAGTTTGTTAAAAAGATCCTTCACGAATGTTTGAAGATGTGCTAGTTTCATTAGATTTTTTCAATATACTAGGGGCCAAGGCCCCCAGACTCGCTACGCTCGCTTTTCATATGAGGCATTCGGCCCCTAATCGGGCTTATTCGTAAAAAAGACACAATTTCAACAGAGAAAACCCGAAGATTGGATCAGATAGAATGTTACTGAGCTAAGCTACACATTGCTTAGTTCTTGCATCTTCATTGGTACATAAAAATTTAAACTTCACACTACAGTAGACCCCATACCCCTCATAACACGGAAGATATTTTGTTATGGGAATCCGTGTTGTACGGGTCCTGAGCTATACTCCACCTGGAGTGCGGACTCCGCGTATAATCGCTGGAAAAATTATTTGTACTCCTCAGAAACACAATGATATTTAATGTTGCCATTCAAAGGTTATACTATCAGGTTGTAACGAAAGTTTTCCGCCATATCTGCCTGAAATACTAACTTCTAACTCCTTAGATAACTGTTTTTGAACTTTCGGTACCAAACCTGCACAGTGTCACATGATACAACAATAGTACTTAACCTGTACTCATAATTTGTTGATATTATGTAGCTGACTTTTTGCAACACAACTGGAAGTAAATGATGGTTCTAATCCTCTAGTGTGATAGTTCTATTTGAGACACCTTATACTTAATGATAACTATATTTTTTACAGATTTCACAACACAGTGTTATAAAGTAAACCTCTTTCTTTCAAATGCCAAAAATCGTTTAACAAAATATGAGCAAATACGCCAACGAGAACTGTGTGCTGAAAGTTTGCGGTGGCGGGAAACTTTCGTTACAACCTAATAATTAGGAGATAAAGCGTAATCAAATAAGAACATATGTTTCAGCTGTATTTTTAATAATGTAAAACCTATTGGACACCTAGCGATTTTGCCACCCATGGCGATTTTTCATTACTTGGCGACTTGCGTACATGTAAAGTTAATAAAAGCTACGGAACAGATAGAATAGCCTGCCACCAATGGCGACTTTTCATTATTTGGCGATTTACACATACTCACAACCTATATTTACTGTTCATTTAAGGTTACCGGAAAACCGTTATCCATACTTTCATTTACATAATCGTTTGCAGATTGGCGTACTTAACACCACGAATTATACCATCTCGTCGCGCTAGCAAATATCCAAAGTGATAATAACTGCTATAATTACATAGTTAACGCCAAATATTTCTACTGGTAGCAAATAATCCAGCTGGACGAGAACCGGCTTTAAAATAATCTGCATTTTAATTATTTTTCATTTTCAAGATATTAGTTATTCTGTTTTGGAAAAACGAATAATCGCTAATTCTAAACTCCTGTTGTCTAAGCGAACTTACTATTTGAAAATTGTCAACTTTGTGTAACACATTTTGAGTTACTTATTTCATATAGTTTTTATTTTGGCGTAAAATGGGCGTAATTCTAACTCATGTTTGTAAATTTCACGCGATTCTAGATACTTGCAAACGCTTTGTTGCAAAGGAATGAATGATTTTATGCCAAATCTGGCAACCATTCTGTTTATTTTTTCAGTTTTTTATTAATATCTTCTAAAATAATTCGATTTTCGAAATTTAACTTAGCTCATCAGGTTCCTCGGAATTTTTCGAATCTGTGGGCACCTTAGTTGAAACTTAAATCCCCACGGTTTAGGAGGAAATAGGCCAACAAGCTTTGACAGCGCCAGCGGCCTTTACTTTTTTTTAGAATAGAGAGATACCCAAGTTAAATTTCATGCTGTTCTGGAAACTCGCGGAATCTTTTCGCAATCGAAAGATTTCGTTTTGTGTACACAGCTATTCTCATGTCCATGCAAACGATTTATTTGTGAAAAAAAAAAAAATGATAATAAACTGTGTAATCTGGAAAATCTCTTTTAAACGAATTTGAATCCCAATTGTATGACGTCATATTCACTTGAAAAGGGTAATTTTGTCACGCAAATGATTTACTTTTTTGACTCTCGGAAATAAAATGGTGCTGAAAATAACGAAAAATCGCTTAAAAAGGAGGGAACGGTTAGATTTTCAGATTTTTAAAGAAGCGCAGATTGCTTTCTATATTTTTATACATGATCATGAAAATTTTCAAGCGGATCGTGCAAACGGTGAAGAAGTTATTAGGCTTTTTGTGTTAACTTTGTAACTTTATGTTAACTTTGTAACTTTCACGCGATTCTAGATACTTGGAAACGCTTTGTTGCAAAGGAATGAATGATTTTATGCCAAATCTGGCAACCATTCGGTTTATTTTTTCAGTTTTTTATTAATATCTTCTAAAATAATTCGATTTTCGAAATTTAAATCAGCTTAGCAGGTTCCTCGGAATTTTTCGAATCTGTGGGTACCTTAGTCGAAACTCAAATCCCTACGGTTTAGGAGGAGATAGGTCCAGAAGCTTTGACAGCGCCAGCGGCGGCGACAGCGGCCTTTACTTTTTTTAGAATAGAGAGATTTTTTATAGTTTTGCATTATTTTAATTGAAATTTTGTCGAAAATCACGTATGTTTACGAAAATGATTTTTCCTTTGCTGTAGTTTTGATTCTAAGTAAAAGTCTAACACCAATTTTTGTTGTAGCTGCAGAAAGTTAGCTTAAGAAAAAAAAAATCTGGAGTGACTCCACTCGACTTTCCGAACACTTACGATTAAGATCATTACCAAGCATTTAAATAAATTTTAATCGATGAATAATTCAAACATATATACCAAATTGAAACTCAATCGAATGCACCATTTAAACGCTTGCGCACTTTCAAGAATTTCTCCCCATATGCCATTATGCCATAACATAAAAGAAATTTTTGTCGTAGTCCTGTAGAAAAACTATAAGTCTTATGCACACCAAAATCAATACCAGTCTTAAGATGGTGATTTATAACATATATACCCAATTTCAGCTCAATCGAAGGTACCGTTTAAACGCTAGCGCACTTTCAAGAAATTCCCCCCATAGGCCATAATGTAAAAGAAATCTTTGTCGTAGCCCTGTAGAAAAACTATAAGTCCTATACACATCCAAATTAATATGGGTCTTAAGATAGTGGTTTATAACATATATACCCAATTTGAGCTCAATCGAATATACCGTTTAAACGCTAGCGAACTTTCAAGAATTTCCCCCCATAGGCTATAATGTAAGAGAAATCTTTGTCGTAACCCTGTAGAAAAACTATAAGTCCTATACACATCCAAATTGATATGGGTCTTAAGATAGTGGTTTATAACATATATACCCAATTTGAGCTCAATCGAATATACCGTTTAAACGCTAGCGCACTTTCAAGAATTTCCCCCCATAGGCCATAATGTAAGAGAAATCTTTGTCGTAACCCTGTAGAAAAACTATAAGTCCTATACACATCCAAATTGATATGGGTCTTAAGATAGTGGTTTATAACATATATACCCAATTTGAGCTCAATCGAATATACCGTTTAAACGCTAGCGCACTTTCAAGAATTTCCCCCCATAGGCCATAATGTAAGAGAAATCTTTGTCGTAGCCCTATAGAAAAACTATAAGTCCTATACACATCCAAATTAATATGGGTCTTAAGATAGTGGTTTATAACATATATACCCAATTTGAGCTCAATCGAATATACCGTTTAAACGCTAGCGCACTTTCAAGAATTTCCCCCCATAGGCCATAATGTAAGAGAAATCTTTGTGGTAGCCCTGTAGAAAAACTATAAGTCCTATACACACCCAAATCAATACCGGTCTTGCGACGGTAGTTTATGACATATATATCCAATTTGAGCTCAATCGAATGCTCCGTTCAGGAGCTATCGTGTTCACTCACATACAAACACACACACACACACACACACACACATACACACATACATACATACATCTTGTAAAAATAGCATAAATGGATTCAGAAGACCTCAAAACGTGTAAAAACACCAAAATCTCGAAGTCGAATTTTTTCATGATTACAATACTTTCCTTACATGGTACATGTTCGGAAAGTAAAAATCAGTTGTCACGGACAAAAATTGATGCTCATGAAGTACATTTAGCTATCATTAATTAGCATATTTCAATTAATTTCTTAGTTAATTAAACTCTGAGATTAACCTGGATCTAATATTTTTCATAGTCGGACAACATTATACCACGACACAAAATTTTGTTGCTATTAGCTGATGAATACAGAATTTTTTTGTATGGTCCATGGTTTCCTTAGAAATATTGTTTCCTTTTTTATTAATTGACTATTTTTAAAACTCTGGACTAAAGTAGGTCCTGCTTGGGGCTTCTTTGGTCCATTCACTTGATTTGAATACAGTTCATAAGTTTTACCACGGTAATTCCTAGCTTAAGGATCTGCTAATTGAACAGACTCCTTAATTTTACGTTATTAGGAAACTTCTCTTTTGCCAATAACAAACAATTACAGTTACGACCAAACTATTGAATTACCCCCAAATGGGGTAAAAAATATTTTTCAAGCCCAACAACTCCTATTTATTTGTAGTATTTTTTTCAGTACAAAAACTAAAATAATAATTTTTTTGTGTGTTGGATCAAAGTAGCGCCACTAGGACCAAAGCAGCCCCAGTTACAGTATGCAATTTGGAATTTACATTCATGTAAAAAACTGTTCCAATAAGCACGTGCATATAATCCATGGTCTGTTTATTATTAATGAATTCAAAAATTACTACACTGATCATTTTTTGGAATAAAAATCTCTGTATTTTATTTTTTCCACTGTTCATTAAACCGCTTACTCCAGATTTTAATTTTCGATCGTTACTTTTGATTTGACACATGTTCCTTTATAATGCCATTGATTTCTTTACCATGTCATTTTTGACAAACTTAAAACTTTTCCCCTGAAGGTCAGAGATGACGTACGTACACTTAATTAACATTTCGTAATGCCATGAGATTGTCACGATATTCTGAACCATATTCTTTTAAGTTTCAAGGAAGAAATATTACCAAACAAAAAAAAAAAAACTTCATTTTTTGTTGAGCGAGAACCTTTTTTTTATAGAAATACACTCGGAGAATTGTATAAGGATGTTTGTGACGTAATATGTCTGTACATATATTAGCAAAGAGTGGAAGTTTTAGCATCAAACCATTTCTGAATTTCCGCTTAAATGTAACGATCAAGAAAACGGGCCCCTTAAACACACTGAAAAAATGTTTTGTTGATTCAACAAAATTTTGGTTGGCTCTATTTTAAGGAAATATTTTTGTAATACCAACAAAAATTTTGTTATTTTAACGAAACAATTTGTCAATTTAACAAAAATTTGTTAAAAACCAACAAAATTATTCTATTGTAATAACGCTAAACAAATTTTGTTGAATCACCAAAATTTTGTTGAATTCAACAAGAAATCCTTTCCCGTTAGAACTGCCTTTCTATGCAAAGTAATTTCTCACAAGCGGTTCTTCAACTGAATCTTTCATATACCGTTAACATATATTGTTCAACGTTTCACCATACAATGGAACTAAGTTAGCTGCAATCTTTCTATGGAGAAGCCTTTCACTATGATTTGGTTCCACTGATCAGTTTAAGCTCCAAATCATGGTTCATCATTTCTCTATAGAAGGTTACAGCTAAATGTTAACTACTTTTATAAACGGTGTACATCTTTCATGCATAGGCGTAACTTACTAGGATGAAGAGAAGGCAATTATCCCTCCCCCCTCCAAAAAATTTAAATTATCACCTATTTTAAAATATTTTCTACAATAGGAAACATTTTGCCTTGTTGGCGTAAATTTGCATTACCTTGTGGAACAAGGTAATGCAAATTTACGCCAGAGCTTTCATGTACCTACAGACCAGAATGTAACTTATCACCCAGCGGCCCATCCTACGGACTTTTTATTCCTACTGTACACGGGAAAAAATGTTTTGTTAGGGTGAACAAAATTTTGTGGATTCAACAAAAATTTGGTTGGCGCTATGTCGACCGAACAATTTTGTTGGTTTTAACAAAGTTTTTGTTAAATTAATAAAATATTTTTGTCGAATCAACAAAAATTTTTTTGATTCAACAAAAATATTTCCTTGAAATAGAGCCAGCCAAAATTTTGTTCAATGATGAAAAAGCTTTCAACCTTGGTTGAGTGATAAAATCTTTGAAGTCGCAGAGAAAAGAGAAATAGGACACTTCAGATATTGCACAGGGCTTTATTTTCTGCAGTAGGACAGAAACACGAATAATCTTCAGCATTTCAATTTACTCAAATACCAATCACCTCACGTGTCTTACTAGCCTCTGCTACATCTATGATTTTTCTCAAAACAAAAAAAGTTCCTAATACTTCTTCAGTCAAGCAACACGCATGGCATTCATGTAACACAACACGATAGCTCTTAAACAATGCATTTGATTGAGCTCAATTTTCGGTATATGTACACACTCCAAAAAAGTGTTCGAGCAAGAGAGAAATTTCCTATGTTGGTTTTGTATATTAAAAATTATTTATCATAGAATGTGAATTAGGCTATGTATAAATATGACTTTCCATATTTCTGTCAAGTTGTGCGTTTTTCAAAAACTCAATTATTATTCGCAAATCTAAAATAGGAAATTTATCTCTTGCTCGAATACTTTTTTTGGAGGGTGTATATATCTATATATTGTTACAAATTTTTGGGGTAATCTGCTGTTCTGGGGTTTAAAATAGTTTAAAATTCGTTTTCTACGCTCCAAACAGTTAAATTTTGCTATTTGTTGCATCAAAATCGGTCAACTAGAATGCGAGATATAAAGTTTTGGGTTTCCGTATTGATTTGAATAGCATTTTCTAGAAATCTCGAAAAATATTGGTCCTAGGCCTTCGGTAACCTCACTTTAGGGGATTTATTTTTGGTGCCAAATTTGACGATATTTCGCTAAAAGTCGCCAAGCCTAGTGACATTTTAGACATTTGGCGAGATTTTCCCAAAGGGGGCTTGTAAAGTTGGTTTTTCTGCATTAGCATGCATAATAGCCTAATATTACTCTTCTATTACGCAATCATAATCGAGTCTGTTCTAGTAAATTCCACGGATGGATCTCTCTGGAACCTTCCACGGTGTTCTTCGAAGACTATAAAAGCAGGAGGCTCCCCTAGTTTGAGTCAGCAGTGCTTAATGAGCTCTCGTCGAGTGAGTTTGCTGTGTTACGCTTTGTATTGACACTATAGAAGTGGTATTTCCGCTTGCTTTTCGATGCTGGTTTTTAAGTGCTGTGTGTAAATCTTTCATTGCTGAGTTTTAAGGGATTCTGTACGATATCCCTTGTATATTTCCACTGAATTTTGCCTGTGGAAGTATTTTATTTTGTATGAGAATTACTGCATTTGTGAAAGCTTCGGTACTGAGCGAACTGTTAAAAGCACATTACTGGTTGATTGTGCTTGCGAATTTTGCACAGCTGATTGCTCGACGAAGTTCTAGGAGCATTAAAGTTTGTGTTCCATCCTGACCAGTGAACTTTTTTCTAGAAATTTCTACACCAACTGGACTTTAGAACGACGAACCCAGGAAACAAGCAGAGTATTCTGCAACAATATATTGCAGATGAACCACAATCAATTCGCATCGACACTGGTGTTTGCAGAATATATAGTTCTTAACAGGACCACACTCAAAAAAAGAATTCTTGTACATTGGTGTAAGAAATTAAGAGAATTTGCAGACTTGGTCGATCATCTCTAGAACTAGGGGACCGATTTGAATGAAATTTGATATGTACATGCATTGATACAATACAAGACAAATAACCATTCAATGATTGTAATACACACGCATGATCGTGCGTAACACACTTTGGAATCGGAAGGTACGAAACAGCGGTTGTAGAATAAACAAAAAAATGTGTTAATAGAGAGTATGGTCCCCTCTTACAGATATACAGATCTCGCAGGGTGACTTCATACTGAATTAAGGCAGTTCATCATTTCCTGTGGCAATTGGTCGCATTCGTTCAGCAACGCTGTTTTCATTCCCTGGCTGGTTCTCCGAGGGGGGTTGCAAGTTATAACTGCCCTCCCCAGAGGGTCCCAGACATCCTCTATAGGGTTAAGGTCTGGAGATCTTGCTGGCCAATTCATCCGGCAAATATCCTCACTCTCTAGAAATTCGTTAACCAGAAGAGCTCTATATGTGGTCTCGCGTTATAGTCCATTAAATTGAACTCAGGGCCAACTGCACCCTGGAAAGGTGAACATAAGGCTCCAAGACCTCATCCCTATGCCTCACACTAGTCACAGTGCCTTTTTCAAAGATATGGAGAGACAGAGGTGTGCGGCCATCCAACATGATGCCTGCTCAGACCATTAAATATCCTGTGCCATAATGGTCGATTTCGAGGACAGTGGAGGGTAGGTAGCAGGTCCGTGGTTCTCTCCGTATGACCGTACGGCGAGAACCGTGTTTAAGTTGAACCGGGACTCATCAGTGAAGACAACGGTCGCCCATTGGTCCATACTCCAATTTCTATGCTCTCTGCACCATGCTAAACGGATTCTCCTGTTCGTAGAAGACAGCGGAACGCAAACAGCAGTTTTTATTGCAAACAGCAGGTTTTATTGCAAACAACCCTCTCTCATGAAGTCTTTTGGAAACAGTCACCCTTGATACACGAGTTCCTGTGGCTGCATACAGGTCACCAGAGAGCTGAGAAGCTGTGGCACTCCTGTTACGCCTCGCTATAATGGACAAATAGCGATCTTCTCTGGCCACCGTGGCTCTTTGTACGACCTTGGCCAGGTTTTCTCTCGATGGATACGGTATCCTGGAACTGTTTCCGTAAATTACACACGACGCTGGGCGTTAAATTGAACTCTCTACAAATCTGCACTTGAGATTGGCCTGCTCTAAATTAATTTTCCTCCTCGTTTTTTAAGGTAAAACTTATATGAATAAATTGCTGCTTTACAGTTGTGGCAACTCTTTCGTGAATAGTTGTCAACAAATTTTTGTTAGCATAACAACACTGGTTTCATAGGTAGAAAACGTCTAGTAATCGCATTAATATGGGCAGGGACTACAAGTGGCAGCTCGGAGATGAGAAATAATAGACAGCCCATTTTTCGTCTTTCGTCCATCCCAAATCGAACTTGCAAACTTCCAGTTACTAGTCTGACATTACCGGGTTACCACGAGCCTTCTCCCGAGTTAAAAAAAAAAAAAGAAAAAATCTGCGCGATATTTCTCTCTATTTATCTCATCAGAGCATTTATCTAATTTACACTGACGTTACAAAACTTCCTTTCAGAGTACCCTCCCCTCGCATAAGTATGCATGTTCGATACTGTATATCCTGAAAATGCGAGCCCCACTACCCTTTCCTGCTGACGCGCAACCACGGAGGGGGCTATTGGAGCGAAAGCTACGTTCTCTTAACCCTTTAACACGCAGTATTCCTGCCCTGGAACACCAAACTCTCACGATTATACTGTTGCCATTCACGAATAAATTTGATTTCTATAAAAATAGTTGTGGGTGACATGGCTCCACGAGAATCCTTTACTTTTTAGCACGTCATTTCCCGTAAAAAAATTGTCACGATTCTTTTTAACAGCACTGACATCTGCCGAAAAATGGAAGAATGTGAGAACAACTGGAGATATTTCCCAATGCTGAAAAAAGGGCAGCCGTTGCCATCGCTCGACTTAAATACCAGCAAGATGGCGGACCATCGAAACGTTCATCGCGTGCCACAGATCTGGAGAGCCTATTTTGACGACAGCCTTTTAAGCATTGGGAAAGGGTTGCATCTCAAAGGGTTAAAGATGAAGAATCAAATATGAAAATCTCTTAGAAATAGTGAATTGTCTCCAAATTAATGAATCAAAATAGAAAAAGTGTTCAAATGATTACCAAAGTATGTTTTATCAGAATAAAGAAAAAAATTGTTGGTTATTAAATAATACTTTCGGATAGTGCAGGGTGCCCAGGAAAGGACATACTGATTTCAAAGCTAAAAATTAAAAAACAAAGATATCAGTAGAAGTGTGCAGCAAACGCTGCGTTTCTTTTGTAAGCTGTAAATATTTTATACAGAAGTTTCGAAGTAGTAATTTTGAAAACTGCTAACAGATGGCGCAGTAATCAGATGTCTCCATAGTGGATTGGCCTCCATAATTTCCCGATCTGACTCTCTGTGACTACTTTTTGTAGGACATATTGAAAGATACTGTCCACCAGAACCATCTCAAGACGCTAGACGAGATTGAATTATCGATTTTTGTGGCATATCCGTTTCCGTTGATACATTACGGGATGTGATGACAAACTTCATTATTCGTTTGCGACTCCTCTGTATGTCGAATGACGGATACTTTGAAAAGGCTTTTTTGGACTGCTGGCTGAGAATGAATTAATACTCATACATGATGATCGTCAATCGACGCGCAGAGCCATCTGTTAGAAGTTGCGTAACGCAGGAAGGTATTTGGCTGTTCTAACCTCCCTTGTTGATTATTTTTAAACATTACGTCCGTAATTTTTTAATTTTCAATATAAAGATTGCGGCTTTTAACTTTAAGATTACGTTCATAACTCCCCTTCCCCTAAAAGAAAATCTGTGTGCACCACACTCTGTTAGAAACTATTGTAACTACTATTTCAAAACTTCTGCACAAAATTTTACAGGTTGCATAATAAGCATATCCTTTTACATTCTTCTTCTATTGTCCTTTGTTTTCGAGATGTGCAATTTTGAAATCAATATGCCCTTTGCTGTACACCCATAGATGATTAACAGTTGAATTCGATTATCACGTCACGGATAAAATCTGGTAATTATGACACTATAACAGAGTTACGTTAATTATGGACTTGTTTCCGTTCCATGGGCGAGAGATACAGAATATTTTGCCGTTATAAAAGGTTTGCTACCATAATCGAGGACTCTATAGCTGAGTTCAACGGCATTTGTTCCCCTTCAACCCCCCAAAACTAAAATTCTCGTTGGGCCACTGCTTCCCTGGACTCCTAGCACTAATTCACTAAATCTTTTTAACACTCCGGAACTTTCTCTGGAAGAGAGGGATTTTCGTAATCCCCTCCTAGCAACAAGACACTACTATACCCACAACCCGACTCTTGACGTCAAAACAGGTGGGCGTCACGGTTAAGGTGTCACAGTCCTTGACTTCCACAGTATGAAGCGATGGAGTGGATTAAAAAAAAAAAAAAAGAAAAGAACTCTTCTTTTGTTTTGATTTCGTGGTTTCAAGTGACTGAACTCTGTCATAAATGTTTGCGAAAGATGAAAAGGGTAAACAAGAATTAGCCTCATAATGAATGGCTGCGGAATGAATGATGAGGAAAAGTGGATTTTGAGATGGATCTGGCAGGGATCAACTTCCTTGATCTTCAAGAAGAGAATATTCCCGGCTTTGTCTTCTTTGTAGAGAGCGCGATGCTTTTAATGGCATTAAAATGAAATCAGGCTCATTTACACCGCAATTTAAAGGAATGCTTTCTTTTGTAGGAATATCCCCCGAGTAAATTTCACATGAGGCTAGGACAATAAATCATGGCGGATGCGTAAATTATAAGAAACTTTCATACATTATCTTACTGCGCTTGCACGCCTACTCCATAGCCTCAAGTATACAACACTTTGAGCTACAGATAAAAGATTTAGAATGAAATGACGATAATTTAATATCAAAAGTATTAGGGAAAGTCAAATATGTTTGGGCTGTTTAGTTCTAATAGTAAGAATATAGGGATAAAAATCATCTTCTTAGTATCAAAATTAAATGTGATATGAATTAAAAATATAAAAAAATATTTTAACATACGCAGGGCATTCGGGGCAAGAGCCCGGGCCCCCAACAAAAAGAGCCCCCTTTAACTTTAAAAAATTGTAAATTTTGATTTTAATTTAAAATAAGAAACAGAGAAACTAATTTAAAGAAAAATAATTGCACTGTTACTATTTCATAGCACTGTTATTATATAAACTCCATTTTTTATAGCTAAACAGTACAGTCTTGGGCAATTATTCAGCACAAACTTATCATTTAGGCGTGACATATGTAGTGAAGTATGCTGATAGCGAAGAAATCATAGAGCTGAGTTTAACCCTTCGAGGCGCAACCCTTTCCCAATGCTGAAAAAAGGGCAGCCGGTACCATCGCTCGACTTCTGATGTGCCGGGCACAGCCAGCTGTCGTCAAAAAAGGGTCTCTAGATCTGTGGCACGCGATGAACGTTTCGAACGTCCACCATCTTGCTGGTAGTTAAGTCGAGCGATGGCAAAGACTGCCCTTTTTTCAGCATTGGGCAATCTATCCAGCTGTTCTCGCGTTCTTCCATTTTTCAGCAGCTGTCAGTGCTGTTAAAAATAATAGCGACATTTTTTTTATCTATCACACGCTAAATAATCACATGCTAAAAAGTAAAGATTCTCGTGGAGCTATATCACCCGCAACTATTTTGATAGAAATCAAATCTATTTTTCGTGACTGGCAACAGTCAAAACGTCAGAGTTTGGTGTTCCCAGAGCAGGATCACTGCGCGTTAAAGGGTTAAATCGGAACAGATGAAAGGAAATAGCTTTTTAGGTGGAGTGAAGTGAGGATTTATTCCACTGTTTAAAAAAATACTCTGGTATAAAGACTAGGAAAATAAATATAAAAATCTTGTGGAAAATGTTTGCTTGAAAAATGCGGAATGAAATTAAAAATTGAATATTATATAATAGAAATATTACTATCCTACATAATATCATTAATTGAAAATTGGTATTCGGGGTTAAAATGGGGTACATTTTTTAAATATGAAGTAAAAGTTAGGCTTTGACACTGAAAATAAAGTTGATGCTTATTGAAATATGAAGGTGGCCGCTTGTGCAAATTTTATGTATAGCAAATTAAAGTTTACGTTATTCGTAAACGATTGGTGTATTTAATTTTGCTGATCGACGAACTACGGTCGAATTAAGCTCAAGAGAGCCTTATATACTAAATTATACCCCGACTTAGGCGACTATCGCTCGTTTCCACTTAGTGCTTGAGTTCAAGTTATTACTGTATATGCTATTCCTGTGTACTGTACCATGTGCCCTATTGAAAATAGTGTATGTAGCATTTGTAGTTCTATGATTGAAACAAGCGAAAGAATTCCAATACATTGATTAAGCTCTTTTGGCAGTCATTATTTAAGCTTGTTTTAGAGATATTTGTCTAATTCAAACAAAATGAAACTGATATGTGCCATTTGGTGGGGAGCGTTTACAAGATAATGCTCGCCAACAAAAATGATGTATGTAACACTTCATATATAGTTCTTCTACAGGAGCACTCAAAAGGATTCCGATGCATTGCGGTCGTTGGCATTTTACAGATATTAAACTTCTTTTACTCTTCTTTTCCTTCATCCATTTCTAGCATGCTTATTGTATTAGCTGTATTTATTATTTTGTGAATAAAAACGAGCACAATTTCTAATTATTATACATAATACAAGCTGCTTATTCGTCCTTTAAACTATGGAAACAGCATTTGAAGCTCTTTTAAAGGGTGTGGCAAAATTACAATGAAAAATAAATATTTTTTTTTTTTGTTTTGAGACTATCCCCAAAATCTTGCAAAGTTTGAGCGGCAGAATTTGGCGATGCATAACATTCTGCAATAAAAGACGTGTGAAATTGAAAGTGTGTTATAATCAATTTGTTTAGCATGATTATCTTTCTTGTTTAATTCTCTTAGCTTTATGAAAACATCACAGCTCTAAAGCGGCTCGAACACAGACCAAAGCTCGACTCAATGAGCATGTAAGAAAGTGTTTCACCAAAAATTACATCCTCTCTTTTCACTTTCTCCAGCTTACTCTGTGCTTCGGCAACAATTTCAGTCGAGCGTAATGACTTCGTCGTGATCTTTGCGATGGTTTCACGCGCACGAAACTTGCATATTCCATTCGTTTTGAGAGTTCTCCATTAGTGGCTACCAGGGCTCATTTGCCTGCAGTTACAATTCATTTTCAAAGCTTTTTTCTCTTCCTTTTCTTCATTATAATCGCAGAAGATCGCGGAACCTGGCGTAATAAAAGCCTTCTCCCAAATGTTGATCACACGTCGGTTTTTAGCATGAATGGTGAAAGGTCATTGTCACCATTTATTTTTTGCTGGTGGAACCGTATGCTGCACCACTACCTCATTACTATTCCCGACTGATACTCCATAAAAGCTGTTAGGGAGATTTTTGGTTCGAAAGTTGATGGAGATTTAATAACCTATGAGTTCAGCTACCACTCTGTTTCGGGCGCTGCTATATGCAATTTCGCGATTGATTAAAAATAAGAGTTTCTTTTTATCTGAATCTGTGAGTGGCCGGGTGACTTTCGTTCACTCATCCTTAGTTTTCATTGCAATATACTGTCCATTCTAGTGCACAATGCTGTATAGTATACATAATCGACAGGCCCTCACTGCATTTTTGTGTCCAGATCACTTTTCAAATTTTGTGCCCCCATTTATTGGTGAACCACACAGTTGATGCGGATGAATTGATCTAAATTCAATTTTTTGGTCTATATTTGCATTTAGTACCCAGGTGCCCGTGCAATAATCAGGGCCTGTATATCCTTCCTCACATACGCACAAAAATAAATAAAAAAATAAATAAAATAATATGAAAAATATTCAGAGCGACATCTTTGGTTTCAATTGTAAATGAAAATGTACGAATAAACGGAAAATGTAACTGTTACTGTGTGTAGTAACTTCGATTTTAGCGGGCATCCAACATATTAAAACAGAAATATGCTTTTAACGTTCAATAGCTATCTTACCTCTAATCAGATTGGAGAAATGACAAAAATACAAATTTCACTAATTTTCAAGGAAAACTCTGGGAGTCAAAGAACACAGAAAAACGCTTTCTCAAATGTTAAAAGAGACATTTCAATCTTTAAACCATATTTCTAAAAATACTGAACATTGCTGGCCATCTGCTCGAAGAGGCCTGGTTGCAAACACTTTTTAGGATATCGGACAATCACAAACGCTAAAAATTCATGAATGAATAGACGTGCACTTATAAAGAGAATATTAAGATTGAACTAAAATACCACTAATAGTACTTTAATGCACTTTAAAAGTGTTTTGTTGAATTTAGCAAAGCTTGTTTGGCTAAGTAGTTTAGTAGGTTTGTTTTGTTGATTTAACAAAAGTTTGTTTGATTCAACCAAATTGATTTAACAAAATGCTTTTTAGAGGAGAAACTCGTATTTACGGAAGAGTGGAAAATGGAGTAATGTCTGCAAGCACGTTTAAAATATCAAATACAAAAATAAATTGGGTTTTTCCTCAATTTGTTGAAAATTTCAGAGGTAAGCCTAATTAGTTTATCTGTTTATAAAAATTAAGATTTTTATTTTAGTGTTTTTATAAGTTTCTACAGATTTAGCTTAAAGACACGCAATGTCTGTTACACTCACTTAGTTAAAACAACTAGAATCCCTTTTCAACAATGTAATGGGCAGTAAAATATTCATGGATGCAAAAATGTTAATGTATGTATGGGCTCGATGACGATATTTTGGGAAAAAAATCTTTAATATGAACTAAGCTGGCACATTATAGACAATTGCGGTATTATGTATTATTACATATTTTGAAAATATTTTTGTAGTTTAAGCTTTAAAGCGAAACACATATTTTTCAAATCCATATTGATGTTATGTTGCAAACAGTTTAATTCGTATACCACGCCGGAAAGAAAATCACTTACGGATAGCACTCATCTTTTATTATATTCTTTCTAAGAGAAAATACACTCATTTTTTTAAATGAAACACTCAATTGATAAAAATGTTTATTATCTTCTTTAAGTTTATCAAAGCGCTTAACTTCTGCTACTTAAGTGATTGTATAAAGTTCTCAGCCAGAACACATGCCATAAAGATTGCCGGTTCGTGTCTGTTTATTTGGGGAGACGAGACATTTAACTTCCTGTATTAGTTAGCCTTTATTAACAATACTGAAAAATGTGTTAAATTATGAATTTTTTCCCTCTGGAGGGCCCCCCAGAATGACGTTAATAAGTTCAGAGTAGTTTAGTTAGCTATGAAAACAGTAAAATAAATATTTTGTTGACAAACCTGAGATTTAAAATTTAAAAAAAAATAAAAATAAAAAGGAAGAAAATCTCAAACACCTTCAGATTTTTAATACGTACTATAGTTCTATATATTAAAAGCGTATTATACTTTATGCGTCGTCCCTATTTTTCTTCCTTATTAAGTTGGAAAGTGTATCATTATTCATGAAAGTGCCGTATTTTGCTTCCTTGTTTCATAAAACTCATCTTTGGAATCGAAATCTATCTTAAAATCGCCTATTTAAACTATTTTACAATCTTCGCGAAGTATATTACAACTATACTTCACCGTTTTAAATATTGGTTCGAATGTGCATCATAATCCATGAGTGTGCCGTGCTTGTCTTTCTTGTGTTGATTCCTATTTTAACTTGCCTCTCGTCAAGTGGTGATCCTTAAACATATGCAGTAACCATGACGATTTTGTGCATTTATGTGGCAATCGTAATTTAGAATTAAAAAAAGCGATTTGGAACAACCTGTAAGTAGAGCATTCTCCTTCATTTTTTTTTATTTTCGGTTGCCAATTAATATAGTTTTAATAATTAAGTGTCTTCAAATTCCTTAACTGGTGCGTTTATCGCTAATTTGTTCACTTTAGTTTTCATCTAGTATTTTGGAGAGCATTGAAACTTGTGCATTACTTATGTGTGAGATCCATGACTGCAAAGTTCGCCAATGTGCGGGAAATTTTAAGGTTGGCGAGAAAAGGGGCGTTAAAATAGGAATCCACTCTTTCTTGAACCATAAAACAAATCTCTGGAATCGAAATCTATCTTAAAATCGCCTACTGTAACTGTTTTACTATCTTCGCCAGGCATATTAGAACTATAGGCATATTCCAACTATATCGCGTAGACATATTTTAAATTCTGTTTGGTATGGGCATTATAATCCATGAGTATACCGTGTTTTCCTTCTTTGTTCTATAAAACGGAAAAGAAATCTAAATTAAAATCTCCTACCAAAACTCTTTACAAATTTTCGCCAGGCATAGTCAAACTATACTTCACCTTTATAAATACCACTTGGAAAGTGTATCATAATCTATGAGTATACCGTATTTGGATTCTCTGTCCTATAAAACACTTCTTCGGAATTAAAATCTATATTTAAATCGCCTACTAAGACTATTTTACAATATTCGCCAGGCGTTTTCTAGCTATACTCAAAATATATTTATAAAAACTTATGAAGTGTCTACATGCCACACGAAAGTGACCACGCCGTGCTTGTGAGAAATAGCACCCGAGTGTTCATGAAAAATGAGCCGACAATGGAAGAATAAAAAAATCTGATGTGTCCAACACATGACTTCCTTGCACGTCCATTAGATCAAAAATATTTTCGACGGACTTCCTCTAAATTTATTTGTTTGAAAGAGATAAAATATCAATAATAGTAAGGTTTAGCGATTTCTAGCCAAATATTTCGATATCGCCAAGCTGAGTTCAATTCGAAAGATTTCCTTCTGACACTTTATTTGGCGATATTTCACCAAAAGCCGACAAACTTGAGATAGTCAGCGAGATTTTGGGGATAGCCAAAGTAGTCATTGACCACAGACTTTCAATGAATTGAATGCATCTATACACCTCAATGTATTCAAAGTCATTTGGCTCACCATGTAAATAAATTCTCAGTCGATTGCTGTCAAAAAAGATATTGAAAACAGTTAGGTATTACAATAGTTCTAAATATAAAGTTAAAAAATCTACGGGTTAAAGTTTTAGAGTTATACAAAATAGGAAATAATTTTTGGCGCCAAATTTGGCGATATTTCGGCGAAACTCGTCAATGTCGACGACATTTGGCGAGATTTTAAGCATGAACCAAACAATGACAGATTATCGCCAAATTTGGCGATATTTCGTCAAAACTCGCCAAGAACGATGACAAATGGCGATACTTTGGGCATGGACCAAATGACTGACTATCGCCAAATTTGGCGATATTTCGCCAAAACTCGCCAAGGTCGAGGACAGACGGCGAGATTTTGGGCATGTACCAAACAATGACTGTCTACAGTTGTATTATATTGAAGATGTCCATAGACATTAAGGTACTGAAATTCTTTTCGGTGGTCCTGTAAATAAACTCTCCAGTAGATTGGAACCAAAAATCGGGATGCACAACTAGATGTTACAACATTCTTATATATGAAATTTCATAATAGTTTTTGAGATTTGAGAGTTAAATATGCACACACATACGCCAAAAGTCGCCAAGCTTGGCGACTTTTGGCATAGTTCTTGAGGGAGGCACGTGACCGTGGTCGGACCATTACCTAACTTATGTGGTAGGACGGTATTGTGCTTGAAATGGATGAATGCCCCTAAAATTGCTATTGACCGTAATGTATTGGAAATCTTTTGAGTGTTCCTGTAGCAGAACTATAAATGAAAAAGACACTTTTATTAATGGAGAAATTCATTTTCTAACTCTTTACAGCATATATCACTTCTGAGTCGTTTGAAATAGCCCAATACCTCTAAAAAACGCTTTGATGAATTTCGGCCCATAGAGCGTAATGTATTTCGAATCTTTTGGGCGGTCCTGTAGATAAACTATTCAGTCGAATGGAACCGAAAGGGGAGGTGCACAACTAGATGTTACAACAATCCTAAATATAAAGTTTCAACATTCAACGCCTAACAATTTTGAGATATGCGAGTTTAATGAATTTCGGCCCATTGAGTGTAATGTATTTCGAATGTTTTGGGCAGTCCTGTAGATAAACTATCCAGTCGAATGGAACCAAAAGGGGAGGTGCACAACTAGATGTTACAACTATCCAAAATATGAAGTTTCAACATTCTACGCCTAATAGCTTTTGAGTTAGGCGAGTTTAATGAATTTCGGCCCATAGAGCGTAATGTATTTCGAATAATAATAAAGCTTGAATCAAAATCACACTTAAAAACAACTTAAACAGAATCAATAATTTTATCCTCTCTCTTAAATTAATCAAAATGTATGTTTGGAAATTCTTCTTCTGACTGATTGCTAATATAATTTGACTATAATAAAAGCAGACAGTTAGTCAGTGCTTCCAGTTTAGGAGATTGATCACTAAATTTAGCGAATTTTTATTGTATTTAGTAAATATATTTTCTTCTGTGGTAAGTGGCATTTTTCATGATGTTTCTCTCTAATTTACAGATTCAAATGAATGTGGAGTATTGTTTCTAACTTTATAAGATTTAAAAACATAGTTAATGCTGCTTTAGAAAAGAAATAAAGTGAGGAAAGGGTTAAGATAATGTGGATCAGACATTGTTTATCCATTATTAATCATCAGTTTCTGTGTATAAACCATACATATCAGGGACGCAGATAGGGAATGAGCCACGGGGCTCTCGTCCCCTCCTGAAATTCTAATTTTTGTAAATTGGATGTCAATAATGAAGTGAAAATTCTATCTTTGCCAGCTTTTGGGTTCGCTCAGAAATTTTGTCTGCTTACGTGCCTGAGACATATATTTCTATTTCCCAATTTTATGCCTGCTTTTGTCTGCTATTATACTGAAGATATTGAAATTTAGTATGAGTATAATCGGTTTTGACAAGAAAACATTCTCCCCAGGTCTTCTTCCTCATAGAACGCTTTTTGAACTAGTTTTTCCAAAGAATTCCATAATGATCACGGTGGTCGTTTCCAAAGAATTCCATAGTGACCACGGTGGTCGTTTTAAGTTCTATGTGCAGATTTGATAACTTCGTGGAAAACCTGTTGGCAACAAATAAAAGAGACAAAAAATTATTCATCTTATTTTTTTACTGAGTGTTTCTGAGAATCAGAGTTTTCTACCCTACGGTGACATATGAATAGAATTCAGGCACGCTGTCAAGACACAATAAAAGATTCTTTTATAAATAGTTTTTTAGTTCTTAAAGATGCATAGTAGCAATACTAGTAGTCAACTTAAATAATTTAAAGAAATTTTTGAAAATTTCCACTTTATTTTAAGTATAATATAAAGGTGCCTTTGATTTGTAGGGCCCCTCTGAATAATTGAAACATATTTCAAAAAATCATAAATAGTTTTAAATCAGCATGCTTAATAATATTTTTTGATTAGCTTATAGTTTTCACAGACTCGATCCTATATTTTTGAAACCTAGTTGGAATTTCTACAAATAATGCTTCAATACCCGTTTTGATCCGATACCTTCCGTTGAGAGATGTTCTGTCCATAGTTTTAGACTTAGATTTAACCTGCATGAATAAAGCTGTGTATAGTTTCATGTTCCAGTTAAATTAACTACGCATTGGTAAGGGAACATGAACAGCTCGAGAAGTAAAAAGAAGTATAGTTTCAGCAAAGATTTAACGTAACGTATTTTAATTTAAAATAGAGATGAAATTCTTTTCTTATACACATTATAGTCCATATTTATACTAAAAGCAATTAATTTAATATACAAATTAGTTTTCAAGAGCTGATTACTTTTTTGCATATCTGTCATACTTTTTGCACATCCTGTATGTTTGGTGTAATGTTCTAAAGTATTTTGAGTTTATCACGGAAACATACTACT
Organism: Cheiracanthium punctorium; assembly: GCA_038373885.1. Lineage (NCBI taxonomy): Eukaryota > Metazoa > Arthropoda > Arachnida > Araneae > Cheiracanthiidae > Cheiracanthium > Cheiracanthium punctorium. The sequence continues at coordinate 730,047 of JAWZYV010012175.1, forward strand.
TGAGAATGTTTTATTTTGAGTGAAAAGAAATAAAAATTAAAAATTTTTAATTAAAAACTTCTGAAATCCAAAAATTTTAAGATCTTCATTATTTTCTAAAATTTTTCACTCAGATCCCTAATGTATGGTATTTTTAAAGAAACAAATTAGTTAAACAACCTTGGACAATTTTTTAATATAAACAGATTTTTTAAAAAAGAGCACAAACAGACAAAACAAACACATTTTGAGAAAAAAGTAAAAAAATAAATGCATACCCACAATTCTAAAAAAAGCACATGTCCCTTTAAGTACGGGAACCTGGAACTATTTGTTTACACTTTTAAATGCTTTATGTTGGTTGTTAAAAGCTTTATTTCATAAACTGATAACAAAAATTTGAACCATACAGTGGTACACGTGCTTTTAAATTATCTCAAAAATTTATAAAAAATTATAAAATATCACCAGAAAATTTGCATGTAGATACAAACATTTTTGCTACTGCATTGCAATAATAAGTTGAAAGAACTTTCAAATATATTCATAAACAAATGCTTTTTACTTCGTTTGAAAAACAAAATCATTGGTATTCCAACAATTTCTACATTCATCTTTTTCGTTTGTTTTCTCTTAGTAATAATAATAAAAAAATACATATGCTAGAAGAAAAGTTGCCTTTTATTCCCTAGACGCTTCTTTGAATAAGAATGTGGTGGATGTCTAAAAATGAATGCTGCTGTTAGATAGTGACTATTTTTAAATAAAAGAGATCGGGCATTTCACCTAGTAGTTAGAGTGCTTGTAATAGACGTCCATGAAAAACTTGTTAGGTGTGTTGACAAGTCGGAATTATAGAAAATAACTGTTCGAGAACATTTCTGCGACGTCCTTGTTCATCCAGAGAAAGCAATGCTTTTTTTTCCATCTTCGGAAAAAAAAAAGAAAAAAAAAAAAAAAGAAAAATATGAAGATAAATTCTGTTTTCTAGGAAATTACAGGGGGATTTCCTGAAAAAATAAAAAATAAAAATAAAGATAAAAATATACAAATAAAAATAAAAGAGTGAAAGTTGCAGAATGTAACATTTGTATTTTTTTTTTTTAGAAATGGCAACAATGAAGAGTGGAATGCGAGGTGATTAATGAAAAGTTCTTCTAACCTGTAATTTACGAGAAAAAGAAAATGGTTGAAGTTGTGAGGAAACACAATTGAATATTCCCGAAGGCAGAATAGTGTACACGTGTTCCCTGTAATAATAAATGATTTGATATTTAAATAGGTGGAAGTTTACTTATCACAATTTTATGTCAAAATTAATCGGGTGCAAATTTGAGGATTGATAATAAATTTATATCATAACAGTTCAAAACACAAGCGTAGCACCGGGGGAGGGGAGGGGTCTGGGGGCACGTGTCCTCCCAAATTAAAGCCATTAATTTTGAAAACTTTTCGAAAAACTTTTTTTTAAACCTGTAGAAACTCAGTTATTCCTACGCTTTCACAAAGGAGTCAGCAGCATAGAGCAAGGGGGGGGACACTCCCCCGGATTTTTGTATGCCGTTTTTTCCCGCTTTTTTGTTCTTTCCAACAGGGTAAACTTATGTTGAAGTAATCCTTGCCTCCTCCTGGAAAATATTTTGCCGACGCCCATGCTCTTAAATATATTATATATCCTCTATAAATTTTCAATCGCACTACGTCTGTGTCCATAATTTAAAAAAAATGTCTTCAGTAAGGAATAATTGAAGTAGCGTTGAGATTGAGGAAGTCACAGGCTGCAAAATACAAAAGATTTTTTTCTCGGATATTTACCAATTTTTATAGGCTTAAGACCCCGTTTGAACAGTACAGCTTGTCTGGATGTTTTCTATTCCTTGGCGGAGTTTGATTTCTTTTAAAAATGATTTAACATTGCTTAACTTCCTTAAAAACTAGTTCATTACTGCTCTTGAATTCGGCTATAACAAACAGTGAAGGGACTTGATCATTTATCACGTATTTGAAAAAAAGGGTGCGGTAAACAAGTTTCTGTTTTATGGGCGACTGTTCAATGACAAAATATTTTAATGTTCCCAGAGAGCTGCCATTATGAATGGTATGAGGTTATTACAACCTCCTCAGCCCCCGAGCATCAAGTAACGCAGACTGATTTTGTTCAAAAATTTAAATAAAATAATTTTAACTCATGTGAAATTGAAAATTCTGTACAAATGTTTTCACTGACAGATGGCAGAATTAACATTGCATTTCCCAGATCTCTTTTTTTTTTCCTTTTTTTTTTCGAGTTACATACACATACATAAAAAAATAAATATTTGAATTTGAGTCAAAATTCCCATGTTGGATTTGTGACCTCCCCCTCCCCCCCACTTCCAACTCACGTAGCTGGTAAAGAGCTGGTAGGACATCATTTATCTATAAAAATTTCTTGTTAATCTTTGCTTCAGGCAATATCAATCATTTGCAACTGAAACAGAAATAGTAAATTTCGCTTTTATTCGAAAAATTATTTAAAAATACGTACTACACTTATCATGTGTAGGTGCAGTATGTTAAAGAAATGTGTTTCGTAGTCAAGAAGTCGACAAGCTCCGTTCCCATAAGAACATATAAAGTGAAGCAGCAGCGGCTTGACCAGTGCTTGGGATGGTGAACTCTCTTGGCAGGACTGCTGTGGAACAGTGTACGGTAATGGGAGCTGGTGAGCGTAAATATGTTCTTGGCTCCAATGTCTCGCATGTTCAAATGGTACCTCTTTGGGTGACATATTCAGGTGCTAGGTCTCTCATCTGGAAATGGTTCAAAATTAGACCACTCAAAGTAGGTAACGTTGGTCTGCCTAATAGGCTGCCCGATAATGAAAGGAGCAACATCCGTGGCCCGTGTAGTGGTCAAGCCTTCAGTAGGCGCTGACCCGGCAATTAGAAAGAAAACAAATGTTAAAGAAATGTTTATGAGATTTTTTTTTTCTTTTATAATAGAGGCATGTTAAATTTATGTCGGATCTGAGGAGGATAACCAACTTTCACTGTAGTTTGATACTTCGAAAAATCGGATTTATTATCTAACGAAATTGTTTGAGTTCAATCGTGGCAGCCCGTGTTCAGTATAAGACGGTAAAGGACCTTCAAATTGCAGAGTTTGCAGTAAAACTAAGAATTGTATTGATAAGAAGTGAAATTTCTAGTAATGCTAAGAGTGTAGTATTCTTCAATGCCTGCTTTGTTCTGCTAAAATTAGCTAACAAAGTTGTGAAGCAAGCAATTTTCAAATGTCACGTCAATTACAATGATTTTGAATAAAGTTCAAAATCTTTGTTGCTGTTTTTGACTTTCTTAAATGCCACAATTGCACTTAAAAGTGGACTTATTTTGGAAGAAACATTAAATAGCATTTTGAAGATAAATGTTTATTTTGTGATATTTTCATGGAATACTTTTAATTCCTGTTAATTGTTGGCGTATAATTTAAAATGAAATTCGTAATAAAATTTTCTCTTTTTTCCGGGAAGAAACTGGATCCGTATTAAACAAATGTATCTAGAACATTTTAAATTAAGATAATTAGGGATGTTATACAGAAAATATATATCAAAATAACTCTACTTTTATTTACAGAGATAGGTACGAATAACGTACAATATTATACAATAAAAATTAAATAACTTCATATTTAATTTTTATTGTATGCCAAAATCGGAATTTTCTTCAAAAAGGGATAAAAAAAAGATAAAATTAAACTGTAAGCAATAAGTAATGAAAATAATAATGAAATAATGATGTTTTCGTGCAGAATATGGTAAAATTATAATTGTAATTATAATAATATGTTATAATTATGATATCATTATGATAATGTATTATAATTATGATAAAATTAAGTTATTTAACTTCATAAAATTAGAAACACTCACTTCGTTTTTTTTAGCATTGTACTGGTGTCAAAATTTACTCTTTGGCTAGTAATGATAGGCAATGTAATTGTGGAAAAAAAAAAAAAAAAAAAAAAAAAAAAGTGTGTGTGTGTGTGTGTGTGGTGTGTTGGAATATTCCGCTTGCGAACATCCACGATAGGATTTAAGCATTAAAATAACCAACTGCTTCTACTTTAGAAAGGGTGGAGGGGGGGGGATAATCAAGGATTGATGTTTTCCAGATGTGCAAGACATGATCTATTTGACACCAGAAAAGTGAAAATAAAAATCTTTGAAAACACATATTCAGTACTTTGAGAATAAATAGGTTATTGTTGTTGTTGTTTCTAGTTCCCTCTGGCAACCACGGAGAAAGGGCAGATACTGCATATAGGACGGCGAGGGGTGAAGGGGGGCTGCTTCCATTTAATGAGCCCCAGTGGGAGGAAGTCCGACTTTGCTCGGATCGCCTAATTTTCAACTAACTGCAGATGAGAGACTTAGCACCTAAAACCAGCACCCCCAGTACAGGGGCGTAGATAGAAATTGTTCATAGGGGGGGTTACGACAACTACAACTCATTTATATGTATACGTTATATCGTTCAAGCGATAATGTAGTTAAGAATATACATTTTTTATGGTAAAAAATTCTTCATGGGGGGTTATGACCCCCCTAACACCCCCCCTTGGCTACGCCCCTGCTCCAGTAGTATCGCTTAAACATGGAGCACATTGGACCCACGAACATATTTTACGTGAGCTTGCTACCATTAGTGTGCATGGTCCCACAGCGGCCCAGCCAAGAGAGGTGTTCTCCCTCCCAAGCACTGGCGCCTCACCATGGCACAGAGGTTACGCCACTGAAAATGGTAGATGGCCGAAGTGTGAAGGTCCCGGATTCGGGTCCCATCGCGTGGCTGTCAATCTAACGGTCTGGAGTTTTGGTAGGTTTTCTCCAGATGTAACGTGAATACGCGTTAGAACACCTTAGAAAGTCCTCCTACCAAGGCACCCCCCCCTACCTTGGCAGATCACCCTAGTGTAGCGTTGCCATAATCACATACAACCCAATCACAGGCCAACCCGGTGCTACTTCTTTCCGTGTTCCTATGGAAACGGAGTTTAGTGACTAGGCCACTGCGCTGCGCATAAATATGTAAGAAAACTATTGGGGAAAAAAATGATGAATCGTTTTTTATTTTTTTATTTATTTTTGCCAAAGATTAGTTAAAAATTGTAAGAACAACTGCGAACAGGGTCTAAGTAAATGGGAAAAACTATAAAGTGAGTTAATATAAGAATAAACAAATTTGAAAATAGCAAGAAAATTAAAATGAGAGAATGAAACAGTTGATCACAGAATAAATTTAAACATAAATATAAATAATTATTTTAATTATGCATGTGCTTATTAGCACATTCTGTCCCTTAGCTGTTTTTTTAACGTAATAACTAATACACCTTAAGCACACAATTTTCTACAGTTTTTACAGATTATCTTGTGGAAAGAAAAACGTTTATGTAATTTATGAAGAAATATAATTTTTTTCAAATCATTTAGTTGTCACTGGTTTTAACATTCAAAAAGGTTCCATTCGCTAAACTGAAGCAATGTAATGTCCGAAAAATCGAGAGAATAATGAGTTTCTTAGCGGAAAAAAAAAAAGAAACCGAAAAAGTGCGGAAACTTCCAACCAATCAGAGGCTTTAATTCTTTCCGGCCGCTAGATGGCGCAATCTTCACTCCAGCCGAAGTAGTTTTGTATTCTTACTGCAGAGTAATCACTGAGCAGAAAGTGTTGTGATTTTCATATGGTCCCCTCCTGGTAAATAATGAAGCATCAAAAAAAGATGTGGTGGTACGCTAAAGACACCATGTGTTCGATGCGGAATGTTAGTTGTGCTTAGTTTCGAATTCTGTGTATTTTCTACTCACCGCATGCTCCCATACATGTGCTTAAGTTCCAATCGTTGTTCAGACGATAATTTAGCTACGTGTTTATTACTACTCACTCAACTCGGACAGAAGAGATCCTGTGCTAATTTGAAAAGTGTTTTTGTTACCTTAGCAACTGCAACTGTAGATTATATTACAATGGGAACCGGTAAGTTCGACTAAAAAAATCAACAATTTACTTTGATATACAAATATATTTCTAATTTTTTCTTGAAAGAATAATTTTTGAATTATTTATTATTTTCCCAGTATAATTCGGGAAATTCGGAGAAATGCATAAGAATTAAAACTGTTGTGTTGAAAATAGCAAAATGTTTATTTAAGTTAAGTTTTGAAATCAATAATTAATGTTTAGCGGCGAGAACAAGAAAATAAACACCTGTTTTGCTAAATATGTTCCAACTTATTAAATTTTAATAACGATTTATAAAATTCATAATCATTTACTATTTTTGTTTTGCTGTTTTTCATAAATTGTGTACATTTTATTATTTTCGGTTAATCTTCACAAAACACTCTGAAAATAATATAAATTTAAAACAAATATTCTGTTCGCAGTAGGAATATTTTCAGTTATTTAATTTAATTAATTTGTAAGCAGTGATTGAACATTCGTTTTAGATAGAGCATTCGAATTAAAATTAGTAATGCAGTAATTAAAAGATACCACTTGAATGGCTTTATACACCGCACAAGTTTTCTTAGGATATTTCTTAGGATCTTAGAATTTTTCTTAGGATATATTTTTGTATAATTTATCTTCAGAGCCATTGCTAAGACTTTTTTTGCGGGGGAGATGTCCATAATCTGTCAAGTCAAATATCGCGGTTTTTACCAACTTATTTATTTTTTTATCAACTATATTACTAACTTTTTACTTTTGCAAACTGGGTTTGCGTAATTTTGCGAAGTATACCAGAAATAGACAAATTACAGTAAATTACAATTTTCGTTAACATTTTTTTTTTTACCAAGTTTGTCAACTAGGTATCTAATTTTGCCAAGTTTAATATAATTTTGCGAGTATCAGGGTGGGAGACTCCCCCTCCACCCTCCACCCCTTTATCAAGGGCCCTGTTTATCTTGCTAATTCCAGAATATAAACTGGCTACAATTGGAAAAAAAAAAAAAAAACTGCACGATGTTTGGAATTGCGTCTGACGTAATATGCGTAGAAGAGGTGTAAACGATGATGAATTATTCTATGTAAAAGGCATGCAACTGTTGTTATTGCATGTTTATTTTACTTATAAATGGCTTTTTTTGCAGATATCCCACTGCTTTCTTCAATTTTTGGGTTCACGGACATGATAAGATCGATTATTATTTCGGTTCTTTAACTTCAGTGTCCTTTTTGAACAATTAGGGAAAATTTAAAAAACTGAATGCTCTGTAGATATGGCATATCATAAACAATTCCCATATCTCAATAATATATATATTTGTTTTATAAAATTAATGAATATATTTATGATACAAGTTTGTTCTTAATTATTTATTATTATTTTCCTCTTTGAAAACGATTCTCCAAATTTCTTTACCACTATAACTGTTAACTGCCATTTTAACCATAACTTTTATCTATTACAAGTGGAATTACCTCCGTCTTTGCCGATTTCCTGGTTCTTATTTCAACGTTTTTGCATTTTGGGCTATGTAAAAGATTGCACCCCTCTTATAAATATTTCTTCGCAATCAGCTGACTTATCATGCAGAAATCTTTTGTACACTTAATGTGCTCGCGTGTCACACTTCAGTAAGGAAAAGCAGCATATATAAATTATTCTAAAGCTTATTATTATTATTTTTTTTTTTTTGTAGCCTTTCTCTTATTCAATGGGCACGTGGATTCGTTTGTGCGTTTCTAGAATTTTGTATAGGCAAACAAATATAACTAAGTAAAGAAATTTAATTGCGTGTGATTAAAAAAAGCTTGCCACTTTTCTCACAAAAAAACAACAACAACAAAAAACACTAATCCACTAAAATGTATCCCAGATTTTCAAAAAGGTGATTTATCACGGGAATTTAGAGGTTTTGAAATAAAAAACATCATTTTCGGAAAAAAAAGGGGTAGAACAGCATTTTGCTTGACTCTCGTTATTTGATAACAGCATCTAGTAACATGCATCATAGTGTTAGATTAAAAGTATCGGTTAACGTTATTATATAAATATTTTATCGAACCCAGACCGCATGGGTACAGACCGGGAATGTTACCAACTTGATTAAATGGGATGTTAACAGTTGCCCACTTTCACATAAAATCAAATTAAAAGTCCTTTTGGATAAAAAAAAATGTTTTTTTTCGAAAAACTGCTCCAAAATTAAAAATTTAAGGTACAAAATCGATATTGAATTCATCTTTTGCAAAATTAAAATAACTTTCCAACTCTACAAAGAACGAAAACGCACGATCATTAATGCGGTGGATACCAACTAATATTTAAAAAAAAAACACGATTGTTGGAACAAAATATTAAATTTGAAAAACTATTAATATATAGAAAATAACCTGTGATGAGTGAGCTATGAGTGTATGCCGAGTTCCAGCACAATTGGATGAACGGAAGCGTGTTAAAAGTCGCACCAAAATTTTGAACTGAATAAAATATAGCAGCTAATTAAAGACCATAGATAAATTAAAAACACTATTGTTTGTTTTAGTACTTGTGCTTGTTGTATAAATTTTGCTAAATTGTACAGTTTAGTAATTTATTAAATACGATCCAGTTAACTATTAATTTTAATCTGAATGAATCAGCCACTTAAAAAACCTTTAAGTCTCCGATTTTATAAAATGAGTAAAAACTGTACAAAACTCAAATTAATCAATTTTCATTTTCGTTTTTTTCTCCCGCATATTGTTTTTTCAATTATTATTTATTTATTATTATTATAAATATGTATTTTTTGCTGTTGTTTTGTGTGTGTGTGTAATAGTTTTAGTTCATGAACAAAAATATAGAAAATCTATTTAAGATCAGAATTCGGTGGTGTTTGAAGAAATTATGCTTTTCAGGGGCGTAGCCAAGGGGGGGGTTAGGGGAGTCATAACCCCCCCCCCTCATGAGGAATTTTTTGCCATACAAGATGTATATTCTTCACTACATTGTCACACCCACGTATACATATATATGAGTTGTAGTAGTCGTAAACCCCCCCCCCCCCCATGAAAAATTACTGGCTACGCCCCTGCTTTATGTGGTTTTTAAACTACCGATTCCACCAATGCTTTTTCTTTATGGAAAAACATAAACCACACTTTAAAGAAACAAACTCCTTTAAAATATTTAAAATAGTATACTTGATTTTTTTTTGTTAAATTTCACTCTTCTGAAATATTTTTAAACACACTATAAATTGGTTTTAAAAAATGAAGAGGTTATTGACATTTTTTTAAACATCGATCTTGAAATTGATGATCATGCTAGCTCGGTACTCTAAAGCAAAAGAAAAAAATCACAATGTTTTAAATACTTTCCATTCCCCTAACAACAAAAAAACATATTTGTTATTTTATTTTATTTTTTGATCTTCTAAAAAATCAAATCTTCTCATTAAAGTTATTCGCTTGAAAGTGTGTCAGAGATAAAGACTTGCAAATCCATGACAAATCACGATTGTTGTAATAGTCGTGCTGAATAATGTTATATTTTACAGCTTACCTGACTAATTGGAGAAGCATTTCCCACGCAATTTTTTAAAAATATTTTTGCATTCCAATGCATGATCTGTTATATTTCTTTTGCTAATGTCTTTAAAACTGGTTTGCTTAATATTCACGGCCACCTAAGTAATTTTAAAACAGTGGTTCCAGTGACGTTTATTTACTTTGCGGAATATGAATAGTAGTTATCAAGGACGTACCCAGGGGGGTGGTCCAGAGGGGCCGGACACCCTCCGAAATTTCAGTTTTTGTAAACAAAATAATAATGATGAAGTTTTGTTGTATAAAATTCTGCCTTTTTCACCGTTTGGACCACGTCCGAAATTTTTGGACCCACACCGAAATTTTTTTCTGGGTACGTCCCTGGTAGTTATACATACAGGGATAATTCAAAACTTTCGGGAAAAAACGTGATTGGTGGTAGACAAGGCCGTAGCCAAGGGGGGGTTTTAGGGGTTCAACCCCCCCCCCAAATTTTCAGTCACATAACTTACTGTTCGTAGAAAAAAAATTATCCCTTGTATCGCCAACTACAATTATTGCACTTCAGTTCATTCAAACCGCATGTAATTTTTTACTTGTGTTTCTCTGAGGATCGCAAAGTGATAAATTTCACTTAAATATGCTACTATTTTCTCTGTACGTTAATATGCATACCTGTCTTCTGAGTATGGCCGAAAGGAAATGCAATTTCCGTGGCACTTGCAAGCAGAATTTCTCATTCTCATCAAATAATTCTTTAAATAAACAGTGTTTAATGTATCATAGTAGTAGGAATTTGTGAAGGTGGTAGCAAAAATGTGCCCTAAGTACACTATGTACGGCTGCTTTATTTACACAATTTTACACAGTATTTACATTTCCCATAATTAGAATGCAGTATGATCGGACCAAAAGCTCACATTAGTCTCAATGCTTCTCCACATTGGTTCTCTCTCTTCTTCTTTCACCCCCCCCCCCTTACACGTAGAGAGAGACAAAAAAGAAATATCCTAACTAAAAAAATTTCTCTTTCCACAAAAAATAGTGAGTCATCTCTCGATTCCATCGGAGATCGAAACACGAAACAGTTTCACAGCATAGGCGCACCCACGGAGGGGGCTATGGGGGCTGAAGCCCCCCCCTTAAAGGCGGGAAATTAGAAGTGGAAAGTATTGAAAATTGTCACTAATGAGTTAAATGTTTTCTTTTTAAAAATTTTCAAATTATTTCTAAAATACTTTTTACCAAAAACAAGTGTTAGTTTTGAAATGAAAACTTACAGTTAGAGCATGAAACACGGTTAAACTTGGTTACAACATCACTGAAAAGATCATATAATTATTTGATTCTAAAATGAGTTACATTGCACGTGGGGATGTATTCTACGGGCAAGTCGACTGGCACAGAATATTTTGACGTTATAAGAGAGTTATAACTTTAATTGAGGTCACTATATCCGAGTTCAGCAGTATTAGTAGCCCAGCCCCCCCTAAACTAAAATCCTAGGTGCGCCACTGTTTCATAGTATCGTGTTTATGACCTCTATAAATAAAAAAGTCAAAGTGATAAGTTTGTGATTTTTGGAGTTTGGGACATGTAGGCTCCAGTCTCGACCCAAGTGGACCGGGAGGGAGATCCTACGTTGCATTATTCACGTAACCAGTCCGCTACTCCTTAGAATAAAAAGAGAGTGACACTTCGGACAGCAGGAGTAAAAAAAAAAAAAAAAACATCCGCTACCTGGCTAGTGTCGCCCCTCTCGAGCGCCCCTCAGCGCCATGGGCAGTCGCCTAGTTTTCCTATATGGTCCAGCGGTCCAGCCGGCCCTGCTCTGTCACACAGTGCTTGTCATTCTTTAAAGGCTGCACTGACACAGAGGTTCGCTACGCCGATAGGATATTGCTTACATAGCACTGTTTCAATTTGGATGCATTATTTTCGCGTTTTAAATAAAAATGAAAAAACACAAAGCTGGAGATAATACTTTGTTTAATTTTAATTTCAGTGTCCGAAAAAAGTACCATATTAAAACATAAAACTTGAAACGCCCCCCGAAAAATTTTCCTGGCTACGGCCTTGGTGGTAGAGCCAACCAATACGGCTCAAAATCACAAAGCAATGTCAGGTCGGAAACGTCGTCTTCATGTATCTGCTAATAATGCCTTTTGAAGACGTGTTGAAGTAATAATTAAACTTTTTTATCAAGATTTGTCCAAAACTGATGCATCTTTCCCATAAAGCACTTCACTAAAACTGACAATTTAGAATTCTATTTCATGTCATTGATGAAATAGTATTTAAATGCATAAACATCTACCGGTTGCGCATTGCCTATATAAACTTAATAAGAATTTGATAAAAATTTACATAGAGCGGTAAATTACAGTTTATGGGAGGAAAATGCAGTTTTTTTACGCTATTAAATACATATTTAAAATCAATTATTTTAGAAAACTGATTTTTTTAAATGATACAACTACATTTTTATGTGAAAACTCGTTAATACAAGAAAATCACATTAAACACAATTGAATATCTCCGTTTTCATTCATTCATATCACTCACTCAAAGACGTTAAAATATACTTTATGGGGGATAATTTATTTTGACAGCATTGTCATTCATATAAAATCATCTCTAGACTTAGCTCCATAAACTTTTGAGCTCTTTGTCACGAGTTTTCGCATATTTTTCAAGATCTTGTGTGTGAACTGCGAATGTCAAAAAATGTTATACCTCACACAATTTGAGTGACTTTGGATTTGTACACATAAAAATAAAAGTTCTTTTTTAGAAACAAGTATAAATTTCAAAGATATTAAAACAGCCTAACAACGCTCGCATTAAATAAATGATTTAAATCTAATAAATGCTATTAAATATCAAATAAATACTATCTAATTTTAAAGAGAGAGTAGTTAGTTTAACTATTCTTGTTTATTAATTTTAATTTTGCAACCGTCCATAAAAACCTAGAAAGAATTAATTCCAATCAAAAAGTGCAGCATTTTTGCTTTCCGAACATATACCATGTACGGAAAGTATTGTAATCATGAAAAAATTCGACTTCGAGGTATTTACACGTTTTGAGGTCGTCTGAATTCATTTATGCTATTTTTATGAGATGTATGTATGTATGTGTGTATGTGAGTGAACATGATAGCTTCTAAACGGGGTATTCGATTGAGCTCAAATTGGGTATATATGTTATAAACCACCTTCGCAAGACCTGTATTCATTTTGGTGTGTTAGGATTTATAGTTTTTCTACAGGGCTATGACAAAGATTTCTTTTACATTATGGCCTATGGGGAGAAATTCTTGAAAGTGCGCTAGCGTTTAAACGGTGCATTCGATTGAGCTCAAATTGGGTATATATTTTATAAACCGCGATCGTAAGACCGGTACTGATTTGGATGTGTATAGGACTTATAGTTTTTCTACAGGGCTACGACAAAGATTTCTTTTACATTATGGCATATGGGAAGAAATTCTTGAAAGTGCGCTAGCGTTTAAACGGCACATTCGATTGAGCTCAAACTGAAAAAACTAAGAATTTTTGCTGAATTATTCATCGATGAAAATTTATTTAAATGCTTGGTAATGATCTTAATCGTAAGTGTTCGGAAAGTCGAGTGGAGCCACTCCAGAATTTTTTAATCTACAATCTTTATTCATTACAATAAAGAAAGAAAGTCATCACAAAATGTATTCGCGAAAAGTTATTTCTGCCATATATCTCTTAAGAGAGTCCTAGTTAGTATCAGAGTGTGATTTAAAGACAAAAACATTACTGAGTACCGTGGCTGGCTGCGCTTGACAAGTCAGATAGCCAATAACAAATAAAGTAGCGCAAGCGAAAAAAAATTAGCCGACCAGGAGGCGTGCTCCCTACTGAGCAGACTGACGCTGGACATAAATATTGATGGAAATTAAGACAGTTATAATGAAGTGGATAATTTCGAAAATATTTTTGGAGACAATTTTGGCAGTAATCCTCGAATTACTTAAAATTATTATCGTGTGGGATTATAGAATATTAAAATATGAATATAGGGATATTGAAATTTTTTGGAATATTCTCATAAATGAATAAAAAGGGTTTTAGGATTAAGTCCTAATGTAAAAGATGATCGATTTACATACATTAATTTAACTTTTTAAAATTAACTATTTTAATCGAGTAAAACTGTTTGTGCATCTTTAATAGTTATTTTAGATCATTTATTTTTTCATGTCATTAATACGAGTACGTTTTATATACATTATTGAAAACCAAATAGATTGTTGTTGCTAAATTAATATGCGCATTTAAATTGATTGGCATTTTTATTCACTTAAAAAAATTACCTATTTTAATAGAATAAAACTGCTTGTGTAGCTGTAAAAGCTATGTTACTTTATTTATTTTTTTAGGATCAGAAGTATATTTAAAATGGATTGATGTTACTGTATAAATATACACATGTAAATTAATTGGGATTTTTATTCACTTCTCTTGAATAAATTGGGCTTCCTTACAATTAATCTACCCCTTCCCCTACTTTGTTCACGCGCCTGCGCGATTGTTTATTTAAAGGGTCTTTTCCGCGCTTTCGGGATTTCTCTTTTCTTATTATGAATGTTTTTTCTATCTTCTCACCCCGTCCTCACTCTTGGTGCAAACGTTATGGCTCTGATATCGATTACTAGAATGTTAATGTAATATAATGTGTTCGACATCCTACATATTCTACCCATATTATTAGGCATGTTTTAAAATTGTATTTGCAATAACTGTTTTCAAAGGTATGCAGCAAATGGGTATGCAAAAGATTAAGTTTTAAAAAAATGAAAAGTCAAATTTTTATTATTTATTATTTTTATTTGAAATAGGTTTGAGAACCTGTGATTTAGTGATCCAATTAAAAAAAATTAATTTATTTCCGGTCCCTATAATGCACTTGCTAGTGCATTATTACTGGGAATTTGCAGGTATGGTTCTAGATATTCGGCCGCCTGTGTGCATTTTTTATTTGGATGCCTATGTGCATTAATATAAAAATAATTTTTTTCTTAAGAAGAAAAGAAATTTTTTTAAAAATGATGTTATTTTACATAAAGCATGTTTTGCGAGCTTTATTGCTCGCACATTCAACTATCAGATCAGGAATATCAATGAGTAGTGAATATGATTATGAATTAATACAAAAAATACCTGAAGTAAAGTTTCAGTAATGCAGTAAAAATATATTACATAATCAGTGGATTAAAAAATGGGGTACATTTGGGTCGCTCCCTTTTTTTCAGCCGCCCTTGTGCGGTGTGCACCTTGCACACATCGCAGATTCGGCCCTGAAAATGTGATTTCAAACATTTTTTTTTTTTTTTTTACATTCTTAAAATTGCAAAATAATTTGTCAAATTTTTCGTTTAGGAATTCAAGATGTGTATGTTTGGGCAAGCCTACACGAGGGGCATATGCCTAATGGGGAGGTTAATTTTGAAGCTTTGTCCTTTTAAGGGTTCTAACTTGTAATCAAGTTACATATGGAGAAAATTGCCCAAAACCCAGACCGTTAGATAGACAGCCGCGCGATGGGGCCGAACCCAGTACCTTCAGTATCTTAACCACTCGGCCATCGAGACGTCCAAGTTTCTTTCATGTATTATCAATGCTATAGTTACAATAAAAACATTACATTTGAAACAAGACCTCTAGGAACATATACAGGATAAAATAGCCGGTGCCCTTGAAATCTAAATCAGAAATCAAATACTGTTTCAGCTGTCAGAAGAACCTTGAAATCTTTAATCGCTTTGTGAAAATGAGAAACGTAATATCTGGAGGAATAGCACAACATCAGTTTTCCCAATATTCCGTTTCACTGCAGGCATTAACTTTTTATTATTGCTGCCCTATTTGTACGAAATTAAAGAGGGCACATTATTTCAGACGGGGATGATTAAGCATTTGGGGAAGCGAAACACAAAAAGATACTACCTCGTGGACGAACGCAGTCATGGATGCACAGAATTCAACAAAAACTGGCGTTAGTAATACTAGAACTTCACTAAAAATTTATATACATCTTCTGGCTCAGTGCCAGGCCAGGCATAGTGCGGTACAGATTCGGAGCCAAATAATTTGCAGTTAAGAAGTTGAGATTACGGAGGTTTTTTTTTTTTCTTTTTTCTTCCTCTCTATTTGGTAAATGTTTTGCGGAGAAACCATCTCTCCTGCTGAGATAACTGGAAAACAGATTTCTAGTTTGCGTTAAACCACCCGGAAACTTTCTAGATGAAAACTGCTTGTGTTTGAGCATTATATGATAGTGATATGCAGTTTTTCAGAGTTTTTTATTTGTACATTTTGTTAAAGAGGATTTTATATTTAACCACCTTAAACCTTTACATCACAACAAATTAAATTTTTATTTATTTTTTTTTTCTACTGCAGTGTGAAGAAAAGAATTATAAGCATACTGAAAGTTTTTATTTTCCAGTTTTGCAATTCATGCCAAATTTATTGACCAAAATATTCCTGTTGTAGAAATCAATAAAACGGTTAATTTTATTTTTGTATTACTTGAAAATATATCTGCTGTATACCAAAGTGTTACTGAGGTGTTTGTGTACAGTTTAAGCTCAGAACGTTTTTTAAAATTCATTAAAATTCTTACAAGGTTGACCTACGAAAAAACACTAAGTGTTGCAATAAATAATAGTGCGACTACTAAATGACAAAAACAGCTTCGTGTTACAATATTAATTAAATATCATAAAATTTTCGGATTTTTGAAAAAATTATTTTATGATCACATTATTCTAGGAAAATTAGGTCATTTGAATATTTTGTTTTAGAACAGTATGATTAATTTATACAACTTTAATTGGCATGTTGCAGATCTGCAGAACGATGATACAAAGGTTTAAGTTGAGTATCCGAGGGCAACAAACTAGTGATGCAACGGATATCAATTTGTCCGGATACCAAATATCCGGACAAACTTTCAGCCGGATATCCGGTTATCCGACAGCAGTATGTTTTCTTCTACTTTTGTTTTATTTTCACTAGTTTTCTTAGATCATTGAGCCATTAATTTTTTCTTTAAATTTTCTCATTAGTTTCAAATCATTTAATTCAAAAATCAGAATCCTTTTGGGATTGTTTCCATGAAATTAGTACCAGTTTTACTGCAATTAAATTCATACAAATAGCAATGTCATGTATTTTCTCCCTCAAGAGTTAGATGAATATTTTAACGGATCAGTTCTTGAAAGAAAGACTGTTGGAAAATCAATGTAACAAATTTCCTTACTTTATCAAAATTAGGGGGGGGGGACATTTTCTCACCAGCCAGCAGTACTACACCAAGTACGCTATTCTCGTAAGCAGGGTCAATTTATGGTGGAAAAAAAGGTAACCGAATTCTTACAAAGATTGAAAAACAGTGATTTTGTACTGTAATTTCTTCCAGTAATAATTTACTCCAACCTTAAAAAAGATAGAAGTACTTAATTTTTCCCCCTTTTTCTATATAATAAAAATACATACTAAAAAGTATTGAAAAAAAATATTTTCACAAAACTTTGTGTTTTTTTTTGCATTTTTTATTATTTGAGATTAAAATTTATTTATTTATGTTTTTTCTCTGTATATAATTTTAGTCCGGGTGTACTACCGGATATTTGTAATATCCGGCTACCGCCAATTATCCGGCATATTGGCCGGATAGGCCGCATGCAGTATGTTTGCCGGATATCCGTTGCATTCCTACAGCAAACTTGATTGTATAGATAGTAATGAATGGCCAAAATACAATAAAAATGACCATAAAAAACAAGCATGTAATGAAAACTGTAATTGTTTTTACCATTCAATTAATTCATCTCCTCTATATAGCACTGTGACATCGCAGCATGTTTGCTTACTGGTCACACTATGACTTTGTGACTTCGTCGTGATGTATTCTTCGCAGAGAGGCTGTTGGACGGACAAATGGCCGCCTTCGAAAGTTTTTGTGACGTCATATGTTGACTATCATGGATGTCACATAGTGACCTAGTTGCGAGAAATTACACTTCAACGTCACTGTGGAATGTTATACGTTTGATTGGAAAAAACATCACAGAAGATGTGCATTTACATTCCATTTGTTATGTGACAAAATGCTACGTTACTTCCAATATGATTGCTGCATGGGTCGATGACAAGAGTCAGACGAGAAGTCTGATTCTAGACTTTTCGTTTCCGCAAAATCTGGATTATCCGTAGGCGGATTATCTGTAACTTTTACTTTCCATTAAAAATAAAAACCTTTTTATTTTAGAGGACATGTTTTATCACAATTGAAAAAGTTGATTTTTTCTCGCCACAGACAGCTTTTTTTTTTTTTTCCTTCTTCTTCTTTCTAATGGCCGGGTAAGCAGCCCACTGTATGCTTGACCGCAACAAGGGCCGAAGATGTTGGCCATTTCATTATGGAGGACCAACTTTGCCCTTCAGAGTGTTCTCCTAATTTTGAACCAATTCCAGCTAACAGACCTAACACCTGGATTGGCACCCCCAGTGGTATCTTTTGAATATGAAGGACATTGGAGCCACGACAAATTTTACGTGCACCAGCTCTAGCGTACACGTTCCCACACTGTGTACGCTAGTCCAGCAGAGAATCAGCCGAAAGAGATTCTCACCCTCCCAGGCACTGGCCAAGCCGGTGCTGCTTCACTTTCCATGTTCTTATGGGAACGGAGCTTAGTGACTAGGCCATTGCGGGACTGCAATGCTTATTGAGTCACAATTCTTTCCGTATTGCAGAAATATCATCTTGGAAACCAGCAAATAATAGCCGAAATAAAATTGCTTACTTTTAATTAGAAAATATAAGAAATTTAAGTTTTAATATAATTATAATTTCAATCAAAATTTTTGTCAGTTATTTTAATTACAAGAAATATAATTATTGCATAAAGTAAGTATTATGATTCAGGTAAATTAAATTTTAATGATCCTTAAAGTGGATTCGCAATCGCTAGGGACTATATGCCGTGTAGACTTCTTTACTGTCAATAAAATGATTAAAAGAAAAAGAAATGTGTTGCTTTGTGTTTATTTTTCCACCTTATTTTTTCACGATTTCAGCGAAAAGTACTATTACTCTAGTTTATTTCAGTTTTTAAAATTTCGATTGTTATCAGAATTCCTCCATTATATGTCAGACATGAGATCGACTAGTCGTTAATTGTAGTGACATACCATCTTTGAAATTCATACTCTAGAGCTTGTTAGTTATGCTTTCCGGTCACTTAAAACTTTCTAAATCTTTTTTGCATACTTATTCCTTTGTTTGAATTTATTTTTTTTTTTAAGAAAGAAAGAAACACGACATTACTTTCCGGTACATCTAATGCTGAATATTACTTCATATTCGGTCGAATAATTTCAAAGTAATTAAGAAAAATGCTTGTTTCAAATGGAGAAAAAATATGCGCATTCAAAGTACTTAGCGAAAGCCTTAGAATAACTATTATATTAGTATTAAAAATTTTCATTAGTCTATTTAATGATAAAAAAAATCCAATTTTTAAAAGCATTTTCCTAATTACTTCAACTTCGTACATAAACATCGTGTGTGTTTTTAAGTAACTATTAAAATCTGTGTCCTATTTCATGTTGAAATTGATAGTGAACAGATGATATAACATTTTACCAGACTCATAATTATTTAAACTATATAAATAAAAAATATTGTCGTACATTTTGCGTAAAACAGAATAAGTGTCTGAAAATTATTGCTGTGCTCTTTTTCTCAACACAAAGTGCTCTTATTTCAATAGAAAGTGCTGTTTTTGATAAATACCCCCTGACCCTTTTGTAAACAAATGTTAATTCTAAATAATCACTATCTCGAATTCATATCTTCAAATAACAATTTCTTAATTTTTCTTACCGTAGTTTGAGCGCATAGGCAGCTAGGGGTTTGCACAACTGAATATATTATAATCACTCTCGTTTTAAAAGCATTAATTGTTAAAAATAACTCAATGAATCGTTTCATGTAACTATCTGTTTTGGCATTTGGTCAAATGGAC
The DNA here is from genome assembly GCA_038373885.1 of Cheiracanthium punctorium. Taxonomy (NCBI): domain Eukaryota; kingdom Metazoa; phylum Arthropoda; class Arachnida; order Araneae; family Cheiracanthiidae; genus Cheiracanthium; species Cheiracanthium punctorium. The sequence continues at coordinate 749,626 of JAWZYV010012175.1, forward strand.
GGCCTTTACTTCAAACTGCATCATCAGACTACAGACCACTCCCTTTCCGGCCTTAAAACTTAATAAGCATCACCACCCGCTTTCAGGGGCAATTAACTATTCACTAATTGAATGCGAAAACTTTGAGCAAGATTTTGTAATATTTTTAGCATTTACGGTCATTTACATTCTATGACCTGACGTATTCGATGATACATTGGTGTGTGTGTATATCACATTAATATTGAATGTATTGTAACCCTTTAAGGAGCGGTGGTTGCGCCGTGAAACTACCTTTTTTTCAACGCTTTCACTGCCAGTCGCAAAAAAATTGAGTTAAATGGTCCCAAAGCCGAAAAGGTACACCATTTGCCATCTCTCGAGTTAACTACCAGCAACATGACGGTCGATCAAATTTGATGCAGCTGGTTGTGTGGCCGCACTGCCAGCTGTGCCAGAAAAAGGGCTTTAGCTCTAGAGCACACGGTGGGCGATTTGATCGACCGCCATGTGCTCGTTAATTAGCTCGTTGGTAGTTAACTCGAGAGATGGCAACGGGTGTACTTTTTTCGGATAAAGTTGTTCTTCTATATTGGTGTGAAATGGCTTCAAAGGGTTAAAGGCGTATTTTACTAAAGTGCGCACAGCATGTTTTGTGTTTAAGAATTCATTCTTAATCATTTTAAAATTAGGGCCTCACCATGGCACAGTGGTTATGCCACTGAAAATGATAGATGGCCGAAGTTGAAGGTCCCGGGTTCGGGACGCATCGATCGGCTGTTGATCTAACTGTCTGGAGTTTTGGTAGGTTTTCTCCAGATGTAACGTGAATACGCGTTAGAACCCCTTAGAAAGTCCACCGACCAAGGCACTTCCCTTGGCAGATCGCCCTAGTGTAGCGTTGCCATAATCACGCACAACCATTTTAAAATTAGTCATAAGTAAGATTTTTCGGAATATTTGACTGTTTAAGAACAAATTTTTAATAAATGTAAACTTTAATTATCTAATTGCATGAAATTTTTTCAGATAGCTGATTGATTTAGCGTTAGAATCGTTGCCACATCAGACAGATGAAATAAATTTGTGAAAAACTAATAGATTGCTGCTTTAAATTGATCATCCTGTGTTAATCAAAAGTATTCCGGCATTTTTGATGATAGATATGTATTGATTAATAAAACACACACACATGACTTTTGTATATTTGAAAGATTTCTTTACCCTTTAACACATTCTTTATTTACTTTTTTACAAAAAAATTGGTCAAGTGTTTTTGTTTTTATTGCTTTAAAATATCGCATCATTTATTAAAAGAACGAAAGAAAAATCTTTAATTATCCACTAAACGGATATGTCTCCCTCAAATTATCAACAGCTTACTGAACTAATTTTATAAAAACCACCAACAACATCAAATCTTGTATGGTTTTTATAACAAATCTTGTTTTCTTGTGAAAAATGCTAACTTCGTGAAGAATCAGCCGTACTTACTTCATGTAAATGTTCATAATCGTCGTGACTTCCTTGGGGTTTTTCTCGAAAGTGATATATCATTTAATAAACTGATAATTCAAGGAGTGATGATTGATTGACCGTCATATTAAGCAGCTGTATTACGAAAAACACTCATCTACTGCCTTTTTCTTATGAAAAGTGTTTCATCTTGCGGTTGAATTTGTAATCCGTGTCGCTGATAGAATTGTGGGGGGGAAAGACCTATATACAGAATTTCCAACCTTTACAGCCTATAATTAATCTTTTATATAAACATATAAAAAGTATATTTTGATATTTTGAAGATATATTTTGAATATATTTTTTTGTAGATATTTAGAAGATATTTTTTCAAATAGTAATCATCGCATACGTTCGACTCAGAAATATTGCTGTATTCTAAGCCGAAAATTACTGTTTACAAAAAGTCTTTGGTTATACTATTCTGTAAAAGTTGGCAACTCTGTAAATAAACGAACTATTTAGTAAAGGTAGCTGATTCAAGTATTTTCTGAAAAAGACTATGATGATAATGATTTTCATACTTTAGAATCCACAAAGCAAATTTTGAACTTCGTAGAATTGAATGTTTGTGTGTGATTTGTATCAATAAATCACCTAAACAGTATCGCAAGTGGGAAAAAATGTTAAATTATATGCTAGCATTTGTGTTGATTATGAAACATTTTCCAGCTCAAAAGATTTTAAATGCGTGTTATGTAGTAAATAAAATACCACTCCTGAAAAAAAAAAAAAATCATGGCTCTTGTGCTGATTATGAAGGGCTTTTTCTTGTGAAAATGTATTGTAAATAAATTATTTTTTAAAAAATCTGGTTTAAAGCATTTATAGGGTACGTTATACAGCATATTACGTCTAAAAAATGACACTTAAACACTTTGATCACTTTATTTACTTTTCATAATTATTGCGTCAACAACCGAATGTGATACAGACTACTAGCAAATTTACATTTTAAACTTTTTATTAGCTTAATCTGTGCATGTCGTTCCAGTTCAACTTTTAACCCACTTCTATCGTCTGATCAAGTTACAATTTTTAAGAAGCACGAGCTAAGACATGCAATTAGATGACACAGTATTACTGTTATTAATTTTTTAAACTATTTTTAAGACAATTTTTGAAAAAAAATTATTTTTTTAAATAGTTTTTTTTTCTTTCTTACAAATATGAGCTGGTATTTATTTAAGTAGTGATCGAAATTTTTTAAATTTTCGTATCATCGTAAAATCTTTTCAGTTCTGAAGAAGATGAAATCAATTTCGCTTCTCTAGCATAAATTTTCAATTTTCTGTGACTTTTTTTTTTTTTCGAAAGAATGATCAATTATTGCCTTCAGTTTCTTTACATCGGGGGACGCTCAAAAAAACAATACATTCTACCTATCGAAACTTTTACAGAATACGGGTTGTCCAGAAATATAAGATACTAAATTTTTAACAATTTTTTGAATCAAAAGCGCTAGAATCATCTGCGAGCAAAATCATTTTTCCTCCTAGTATCAAGCCACACCTTAAATCAAATCACGATAAATTACACTATTCTCACTCACTACTCTAGAAATTCTTAAATTCGGGATCACTGGGACACTTTATCGATTTCGGATCACAGAAATAAAAAATAAAACACAATTATTGAGGAATATTCTTTTATGCCTTATAAAGTCAGCTGTTTAATTTTCAGTATCTGTGCATAATTCGATTATTTTAAGTCCAAATTTCGTCCGTACCAAAGAAATTCTGGAATTTGGAAGTCCGAAATTTGAGAAGTTCTATTTTCGAAACGATGACTTCAACTGGGAAAAATAGTTGTATAAATCTCCTTGAAAAAGGTTTCTGAGTTTTGAGCATTATCTTTCTATCAATCGAAACAGACACCCATTTTGTTTTTTACAGTGTGCAGCGCATTCTGAAGTTGCAGTTTGAGATTGAGAATCTGAAAACCCCATTTATTAATAATTCTGTGTCATGTAATTAGAACCTGGTCTCTAGTGACCACATGAACATATAACAATCATAATGAATAAGTAAAAATAATAAAGGATTAAGTATACGTTGTAAATTGCTACGCTGCATTTATTATGAAAGTAGTTATTGCAATAACTATTATAATTGCTTTTTTTATTGTTGTTATGTTGTAAGATTGTTATTGTGCTGTTAAATGCTGTGAATAGTTACTGAAGAGTTGTCAGTCATATTAAGAAAATTCATTAACCTGCTGTAGCTTTAAATCCTTTGGCTGCTCTTTCGTTGTCATCATCATCATCATCATTACTTTTTAAAATACCCTATGCGTCAATGCTTAATGAATCGGAAAATTCGTCAAATTGTAGCAGATGTGATGATCATTCTAATTTAATTCATTGCTTTATTTTATCATCGGATAATTAATATTACAAACTTTTTATGATTAGAATAACCGCTTTTGTACGTTTTGTAGCTTTTACTTACCTGTGAGTATTTTCACTGTTCTCGTCCATAGTTTTATATTAAACTAAAGAGTTTGAAATATATTGCAGATTTTAAAGATTTTTTAACTACCGAATTTATCATTTTAAAATCTGACACTATTCGATTTTTTGACTTAAAGAACCACCTTCAAATTTTAGCTTAAAAATATTGAAATTTTAAAAATAATAATTATTATTGTTGTTGTTTTCACATGAAAAAAAAAATGATTCGAATCCATGACCACAATATTTTATGGCCCAACTGAGTCTTCTCCCTGGGCCCCAGTCTTAATAAGGGATCAAGTCCATGTGTTATTCTGAAATATTCTTTAATTTATGTAAACATTTGTTAATGTTAAACAAATTTCACGGATTGGGTCACCAAATTTATTTTTCTTTGGGGCCCGGTTTATCATAATCAAACTTTGCTCGAATACTCATCAAATTCAACAGTTAATTTTTCGTTAAAATATTTTTTTTAATATAAAATATATTAACGAGTTCTGAATGCCTTTGCAGAAAATATTAGCGTTTTTGCACATGTCAATGTCTAGACTGAGTTTGTTTGAAATTAAAAATATGTTGAAAATTTATTTGTTTTAATTTGTGTAAAAAAGTGATAATAATTGCATTCCTGTGCACCAAATACAGTACAGTCTTGATAATCCGACGCTTGGTTAGTCCGGCGCGTATTGTATAATCTGGCTCCCTCGAGAAACACGTGGTCCAATTTCATTCTCCGTTCACGATGGCATCGCAAGTGATGATGTCCTAGTGATTAAATGTTTACAAGAGTGTGTCTTTGAAAAGAATTATGAATCAGAGAAACAAAAAGCGATTAATGATTATTTTTCATATCTAAATCCTTTGTCTTATTTTTCCCTGGGGGAAAAATGTGCGTAAGTTATCTTTACTCCGGATAATCCGGCGGTTGTCTCGTTCCGTATTTGTCTGATTATCAAGATTGTGCTTTATAAAGAGTGCTACAGTTCTGTCGTTTCAACAACTAATAAGTGTTAATTATTTTTTGTACCGCATTATTATTTCTTTTTCAAGTAAGTGAGTTTTTCTTGTGGATGTATTTTGTAGATCACAAACCTTTGGAATCAGAATTTCGAGAAACATACGTTTCTTAATTTGCTATAGGAATTTCTGTCTTGGGAACGCTTTGAAAGTCCTTTATGCGGGTCACAAGGGTGTCAGTCTTTACTAATTACCGAGCCTGTCCCACTAAACTCGTCTCAGAACCTTGAGATAGACTCTGCAGCACGTGCGGGATATTTATGATTGGTTGTGACATACTGCCATCTTTTTAAACAGTGAAATCAGGGGTAGTTTTTATTGTTTTTCAAGCATGACCTCCCAGTAGAAAGTGAAATGCGGCATTTGTTACTGGTTTGCCGCTCGATTCTTTTGTTTTGTTATTTTAAGAACTCTAAACTGAAATAAACTGAGTTGTTTGCTAGGACCAGTTATCAGCGTGTGGCATATTAACTTTTGGAAGAAAGTGTACGATATCAAGGTCCTATATACACCTATTGTTCACGTGAGTAGTGGACGCCGAGTTACTTTTAAAATACTATACAGTGTGTCCCAAAACTATAGTAACGCACTTTAATCCTTTATCTACTATCCGCCTCCGGCGACCAGTTGGTTCGCCATCTAAATAAATCTTGTGTTTCTCACCGGCTTCCTTGGCACTGAAATATCTCAGATTCTGAATGGAATTTAAAATTAAGATGGTTACAAACAAGGGCGCCCTGCGGTATGTGCCGCTCCCTGCTAACGTAAAAAAGACGCCCCCTTTTATACTCTACTTAGTTTTTGAGTTCGACATGACGCTCGTTCAAAGCCGGCGCCCCGATGCGATGATTACTTTGCTTACCTTATCGGGTCGCCCCTGGCTACAAAAATAAGATGGTTTAATGATAAAAAAACTACAAAAAAAGGTTCAAATTATTTTCGTCCCATATTAATTGTGAAGAGCTTCTTGATATATCGGCCGTTATCAAAAAACGGAAAGAGAAAATAATTAGAAAATCTGGAACACTTTCAGATTATCAAAGTGATGATGTTCACACGCACTAAAGTGCTATATATAAAAAGCATATTAGAATCCATGGATCTTCCCTATTTTCTTTCCTTATTCCATTAAGTTGGAAAGTGTACCAATATTCGTGAGTGTGATTAAACAGAATTAAAATTGATATTTCTAACATCCTTTTTCTGGATGTAATGCATTAGCAACAGAAGGAGAGAAAGGCGCGCAGGAAAATGCATAATTCGAACTCAATGAAAGTTTCAAAAACTTTTTTGTTGTTGTTTGTTTGTGTATGATGTATTTCGGATTTGTGTGCTTAGCCCGTAGTCGCTTAAAAACTCACGTCAAAAGGAAAAACTTATTTATGGGATTTTAGTTAGTAAAAACTGCGTATTCTGTAAGTTTGCGCCACCTGTCGACGGCTTTGTAAAAACAAGCTCAATTGTATTCTTTTTTTTTTTTAATAAAAGATATTTTTTTATATATTATAGGAACAGTGTTTTTTTTTTTTTTTTTCGCTCGATAAAAAGTAGCCTGTTTGTTAATCCAGGACATTAACTGTCTTTATTCCATATTTTATCCAAATCCGTCAAACCGTTTCAGCGTGAAAGAGTAACAAACATACATACAAGCATTGACATTTATAATATTTTCGTGTCTCGTAAACCGGCCTAAAAGCTTCGTCTCGTCTTGCAAAATCCCTATATCGCAATGTTAAAAATGTGTGCCTCGTCTCGCGTTCATCCCTAATAAATGGATAATGTAAATTTTAAAAGATGTTCAAAATGAAGTAGGACAAAAACTACGATAAGAAAAAATTCCTTTCGTTAATTTTTACGCTTTTTAAATTTGTATACGACTGCCGTATAAAAAAAATTCCCAATTAGTAATATGTGCCCTATACACTAATGAGGTGATGGACAAAATTTCAGCGTTTTATCATATTCCGTCTCATAGATGTGTTTAAACAAAGATGGACAGGTGCCTTATATGAATTCGAATGCAAACATTTATTACAAGAATTTAAAACATTGTTTCCTTTCATATTTTTTTATACAACTTCTGAAACGTGATCATGCGACCTGATTTTTACCCTACGAGTGGCATGGTTTAAGTCAGCATATATTTATCTTCATACTTCTGATACTTTTCAGGATATAATTCTCAAATTTTGTACTTCACCTGATTAGTGTATTGGTAACATTTTACTTATTGAGATCTTTTTATGCGGGTGGTCGTATACAAATTTAGAAAATGTAACTTTTTGAAAATTGACGAGAGGAATTTTTTCTTAAGGAAGTCTTTTTTCACACCATATTTTGAACGATTTTGCAATTTACATTGCTGTTTTTACTCTAATAGTTAAAGAAATAAAACTTGTTACCACCTTTTTGGGACATTCTGCGTATAAAAGGGATTTATAGTTAGAATATGTCTGACATAGACTGCAGAACCGTTTAGTAGGCAATTTTAATATAGATTTCAACTCAAAAGAAGTGTTTTATGGAGCAAGGAAGACAAATACAGCACACTCATAGATTATGATATAATTTCCAACGTTATCGAACAAAGAAAACAAATAGGGCCGACGCATTGAAAAGGATGCATTTTCCTAATAAAATATAAGGAAGCAAGGAAGACATACAAGGTTCATACTTGGATTATAATGCACTTTCCAACATACTGGAACATGAGAAAGAAGTAAAGCTGACACATGAATAGTGATGCACTTTCCAGTGTACTGAAGTCAGACAGCGAATAAGGGTGGACGCATGGATTATGATACGCTTTTAATCGATAGAATTCAGTGCGTATTTAAAATATGGATGTTTTGAAATTTTTTTCTTCCTTGTAAGAAGTGTAAGGAAGTAATGTGATCGTGAAAAATTTCGGTATCCAGATTTCGACGAAAAGATCGATTTTGACTACTTCAAAATTTGCTTTTAAGTGTTTGTTTTCGAGACATCCCGTCATATGCATGCATGTATGTTCATATAAATGCATGTATAATCCATTTAGACTAACGGCAAGTCCATTTTGACCCACGGTAAAAAAAATTCGGAAACGTTATCCCAAAAAATGGGGCAGCTCTTGTAGTTCAAAATTGCGGAAACGTTTCCGAACCATGCGCGTAAAGTATTTAGAAACGTTTCTGCATATGTCGGAAACATATTTACCTATTTTCCTGCATTTTAGGTAAGGTTTCTGGAAAAGATGGGTAACGTTTCTGTATATTTTGGTAAAATATTGAGTAACCTCTCCGTGTATTTTGGAAAGGTTTCAGAGTATTTTGGAAAGGTTTCCGAATTAACGAGTAACCTTTCCGAGTTTTTCAGAAAAAAGTAAGATGCACTAGATGAAGCGTTTCGAGTATCTTAACCTAGATGGCAGCACCAAACTCTGTCAGGAGGAGCAGTGAGGACTAGCGACCAGAATCGAACGCTGGACCTGCGCATTCGGAAGAAAGCACGGTACCACGACGCTGCGGTTTTCTTGCCGAATTTTGCTTTAAAAGTAAACTGACTGCTGCAAAAGTTATTTGTGGTACGGCTTGTTTTGGAAACTTAAATGTTTTTTGTAAGTATTTTGTAAATGGAGAGAAAATACCATAATTAATAAATATAAATTAAAAATCTTAAATCTTTTTTCTTCCACATAAATTATTTTCAGGAGATAATGTGCTGTTTTATTTAAGTATTCATCCGTTTTATTTAAGTATTCATCCGACGACGTCATGGTCACAAATAAACTTCACAGTGACCACACAGTGAAGTTACATCACTCACAAGTTACCAGACCCTTATTATCGCATGGGTAAATCGGGACTTTGCCCAGGGCCCCCAGTTCCAAATGTTGTTCTGAAATATTCTTTTATATGTCAAAATATTATGAAAAAGAAAACAAATTTTATAGATGGGGACCCCCAAATTCATCAATGCCCGGGGCCCCTGTTGGTCATAATCGGGCTGTGCAAGAAGTTACAATGTGACAGTCCTGTGGCAATTGTGACCCTCTGTGTCGTCACAGCGACTCTGTGACCATCTGTGCTATTAGGGAAAACGCGTTCACTCTTATCCGTCTCTTGGCACTTGGCGCATGCACGCGAAGTCCCAAATAAAGATTTCCTCTCCCCCGTAAATACTTTACCCCGAAATATGGGTTATGTTTCCGAAATCGTGAGTTCGAGTAGAGCATAGGTAGGTTACGCTATACTTTCGGAAACCTTTCCGCTATAAGTATGTAACGTTTCTGAATTTTTTTACTGTGCAGTTTTTCCCTTACGTCTGTACGTACTCGCATGTGTGTAACTCGCTGTATGTAACTCGCATATCTCAAAAACTAATAGTCGTAGAATGTTGAAATTTTATATTTAGGATTGTTGTAACTTCTAGTTGTGCACCTCTCTTTTTGGTTCCAATCAACTGGATAGTTTATCTACAGGGCCACCCAAAAGATTCTAAATACATTAACCTCTATGGGCCGGAATTCATTAAAGCATATTTTATAGGGATTAGGCTATTTCAAACGACTCCGAATTGATATATGCTATGAAGGGTTACAAAATGAATTTCCCCATCGAAAAAAGTGTTTTATCATTTATAGTTCTGCTACAGGATCTCTCAAAAAAGTTCCAACTGTTACTGTCTATGGCAGTTTTAGAGACATTTATCCATTTCAAGTACAATACCATTCTACCATGTAGAATGGTATTGTGCTTGAAATTTATCTCCATATAGTTATAGGTAATGGTCCGATCACGGTCATCACCTGCCTCAGAAGTTGCGCCAAAAGTCGCCAAGATTGGCAACTTTTGATGTGATTACGTATGTATGTATGTAACTTGCATATCTCAAAAACTATTAGTCGTAGATTGTTGAAATTTTATATATAAGACTGTTCTATGTATTATGTGTGTAGTTAGTTGTTATTTGGGCTGTGCCCAAAATCTCACTAAATATCATTAACCTTGGCGCGCTTTTTCGAAATATCGCCAAATTTGACACCAAAAATAATTACGTATTTCGTATAACTCTAAAACTGTTTACCATTACTATCTCAAGCTTGTCTGCTTTTTGTGAAATATGGTCAAATTAAGTGCCAAAAGCATATCTTTCAAAATAAGCCCAGCTTGGCGATATCTCACATATTTAAATAGAAATCGCTAAACCTTAGTATTATCGCAGTATTTTATCCGTTTCAAACAAAATAAGTTTAAATGAAGGCTATAGAAAATATTTATGATTTAATGGACGTACAAGGAAGTCATGTAGTGTCCACATGAGATTTCTTTTCTTGTGATAAGAAAGCGTGAGGAGGAGGAAAATCATTATTTGAGAAACCTGGTTCAATTGCTTGATACGTAAAACAAGCAAATTATTTAATTTTCACAAATAAAATAATTGTATTCAAAATTTAGACTAGGAATTTGACTGACAGTCAACTAATTTTGTAAGAGGAAGTGTGTGTTACGTAACGAAGTAAGCAAATTTTGATTGATGTAATCTAATATTTCGACTTCACATGATGTAATTCGCAAATTTCAGAACGAGTATCTACATTATGTCATCATTTTATTCAGAATATTAAGACAGTAGAAAGTTATGCTTCAAAATCAAATGATGTCACGTTGATATATCCTCCATGATGGCATGCTTGGGATCTTGATGCGGCGTTTGCTTTATCTCTGAGTTCAGTGCAAACAAGCCCTTCTGGTCGACGGTATGAGTTGCAAAGTGAATCTCTTTATCTTTTCAGTACCTTAAAAAATTTTGAATAACGAATTTTTTTTTAAAATACAGACTATTTTATCTATTTTCGAGCCTCCTATAACTTTGAGGCCCTACCTTAGGGCTTGGCAGTAATATTCCTTCAAACAATTTGAGCTCCGTGAAAAGGATAAATTTAGAGTTCAAGTCACGTACCCATAAAGAAAAATTGGGGAGGTTGAAATCTCAAAATTTCTTTTATAAAAAGTCTTTTTTAAGGAGAGCATGTAGATTCTTGCGGTCAACCCTCTGTGACGTTTACGTGACAATAAAGCTTGATATGAATATTATATGTTCCACGTTCAATTCGCCGTTTTAAAAGTCTCTGTATCGTTTTTTCATTAAGTTTGGATTGCTGATGAAAAAGGTTGGAAACCACTGTGCTTTTATAGAAAAAATATTTTAAAAGTTCTTTCTTTAATTATTTTTTGCTGAAAAAGTTGCGTAGTTTACTAGTCAGGGTGAAGAGAATGCTTCATCCTGATATACCTGCTGTGCTACCTGATATACCATCCTGATATACCCTAAATCATTTACACAGAAAATTGCCCTAGGTTGTACAAATTCAATAGCTATGCCGGCATCTAATTTTAAATTTTAATTGAAAAATAATTGTCAGAATATTCAGTTTCCCTTTAAATGTTCTGAGCTATCTGAATGTGTCTTTGAGGACAGAAGTAAATAATCAGTTATTTCCATAAAAATAAGCATTATATTATTTTTCTTTCGCTGACCCGAATGGCGTTGCTTGTTCCATTATATCGTTTTTTTAATGAATTTGTGTCATTAGCAAGTATAATTATTGGACGAAAAGCTTTATTTACTTATTTGCGTTTCTTTTTAGATCGATTTTGAACTAATACGTACATCATTTGCAACTTTTTGTATGTCAGCCGGTGAAATGCAATCTTTTTTTTTTTAAATACAAGAGATGAATACCAGTTGTTCGTTATTTATGCGGAAAGATTAATTCACTAGTTTGCTTTTTCATGTTTTACACAACTATTTAACAGATAAAAAATTCATTATTCGTTTGCGCCACCTCTGTATCTTGAACGGTGGACATTTTGAAAGGAATGCGTTGTGACTACGTGCAGAGAATGAGTTTATACTCACACACATGGGAGCCCAAGGAGAGACTATGCCCCCCCCCACACACACACACACTAGCCCCCATATTATTGTTATGATTTACATAATAGTACAACGTTGAAGTGGTTCAACACTAAAATATGGTATCTTTTTCGGCCAAGACCCTTGACTTCCCTCCCCTCAGCCCGTCAAACAATCATATGGGCGCCCATGCTTATACATAATGATCGTCCGTGGATTTTTGACGTGCAACGCCAGTTGTTATCAGTGGCGCATGGAAGGGAGTGGTGGTTAGGGGTTCTAACCCCATCTTGTCAAAGATTTTTTAACATAAAGCAGGGCTGCTTTTCCGAATAGGCACGCTACGCACATGCCTAGAGCGCAAAAGATTTGGGGGCGCAAACAAATTATGAAAAAGATGGTATACATTGATGATGATAATGTTTGATGAAAAAGAAGGAAAGTCCCTATTAAGATCAAATACAAGTTAAGGGAAAATCCCTCACGAACCGAAATTGGTAAGGTAAAAACTGAAGGAGGGGGGGGGGGTGAGCAACAATTCGAAGTGCTTAGGGCGCCGGGAGGTTAAAAACGGCCTTGACGTAAAGTCCGTAAATTTTTAATTTTCAGCGTAAAGCTTTCGCCGTTTAATCCTTTCATGGGCGAGTTTATGCTCTCAGAGTCGAAAGTACTTGGGAATTTTCAGGCTTCATTTTTCCGGATTAACTCATTTATATTTTTTCTCTACTTCAAAATCCAACGTGAAAATTAAAGAAACGAACATTACGCCAGCATATAAATTTTGCAGAAGAATAAAATATTTATTTACAGAATCAAAGTCGGAAAACTAATTGCTGCTGCACACGCAATTAAACGCAAAATATATATTATTAAGAGCGATCTTTCTTGTGCTCAGCTTTCGAATAATTATTCGGGCTTTCTTTGAAAATAAAAATCAAAGGAAGTTTCTAGGCCAGATATAATTTAGAATCTATATGCATGGTACTTGCCCTTTACTACTAAAAAAAAAAAAAAATCAGAAAATTAAGTAACGATAATTGATTTTTGTAGTCAACAGAGCGTAGATGGTAATATATTTACCACCGCCCGTTAAAGGGTTGACATTAAGATTACATCCATAACTCTCCCAACCTTCTGAGCAAAATCGTTACAGGTTACATAATGAACATACCGTTTGCCGACATTCTTTTCTTGATCTTTGTTTTTTAGATTTATAATTTTGAAAATCCGGTTGTTATTTGCTGGACATCCCGTATTGCCCAATCGCAGAAGGTTAAAGAAATGCTATTGTACTTCCATGTGTTACGTGTTGTCATTTGGTTAATTGTTCAATAAAGAAATTTTCTCTTTGCTAAACGAGCCTTTTGATTTGGAGTGCGTGGGTTGCGGAAAAATGAAAGAAATCCGAAAGGTTTGCCCGTGTCGTGATATCTGATTCGAAGCAAGCACGCGCTGCTTTCGCTTTCGAGTTTTTTCTTTTTTTTTTAAACTTTGCATAGCCTTGTAATCAATGGCCATTATCCGGTGAAAGGAAGTCACACCCTCCATTTTGCAGCGCCGAATTGTTGTCTCTCTCTGTGTTTTAACAGCCTTAACAGTGGCATCGCGTGGGGGGGGGGGGGGTGCGGACCGCACCGGGTGACACCAAAAAAAAAAAAAAAAAATACTGGGTTTAAAACAGGTATGGGCAACTTTATTGACAAGTCGCGGGCCAAATTTTAAGATGTTAGTGAAGTCGCGGGCCAGATTTCAGGATGTTAGCGAAGTCGCGGGCCGTATAATTGGGAATTATACGAGATTTTGAGTGGTTTATATGGTTTTATACAGGGTTTTAATATGTCCGGATCAAAAGCCGTGGCTGGCCTCATCAGGCGGGCGGTTGCCCATACGTGGTTTAAAATTTTCAATTAATTTGAAAAAAAGATCTGATTTGTTGATGAAAAAAGATTTCTGAGATTGGAATTGAGAATAAATATTATGAAAGACACATGTTCTGTGCACATGTAGAAGTAAAATGTGTTAGTTCATTTAAACTTTTTTATTCCTGTTTAAAATTTTCATCTTTTTTCTCACAAAACAAGAATATTTCATCCGTATTTTGTTCGACTTTTAACCAGGGGTCTAACTAAGAACACTTTCTCTTGCTGGAGGGAAGGGGCAGTGGACCTTGGGCAAGGTGTGCGAATGAGGTGCTTGACTTGACTAAACTAGGAGTGCAGCAAAGATTACACACGTCCTTGTTCAAGTCAGGGTATTAATGTACAGCAATGTAGTGGTTGTACAGTACTACCCCGTGCGCGCGCCTTGTGCAATACCGGTGTGGAAAATTGCTTAATAGCCTCAGTAATGTTTGAAAGAACTTTCTTACTATTACCAGAATCATATTTTTGCAGAAATGAAACATTATTTGTTTAGCGTACAAAGGAAAAATACCATACCCTTAATGCTGTTAACGATTTTGCTTATTTTTATGCAAAACTAACTTTGACTGGCCTACGTATGTGGAGGATGTGTGTGCGTGTGGGGGGAGGGGGGGTGCGACACCAGATGTGCCCGCACCGGGTAACACCATGCTTACCGACGCCACTGAGCTTTAAGTAGTGTTTAACCAGTTTTTTACATCACCGTAATTCATATGTGATTCTTTCTCAGGTTTCAAGCTTGGTCCTTTTAAGGATATCCGCACTGGCGTAACTTAGAAGTGGTTCAACAGTAAAATATAGTATCTTTCTACTGCAGGATCCTTGACCTGCCAGAAGGCTTCCTAATCCAGAAGTCTTCTGTAATTTTTTTCCGTATTTCTGTAAAATGAACTGAGAATCTGTAAAATTCATGGAAGACTTCTGTAAAACATACGGAAATAAACTGGCGTCCTGGCTAACAAATATTTTCCTTAAATTTGACAGACATTTTTTGAAGTGTGTAATTAATAAAATACACACTTCAAAAAATGTACAATACAGTAATTATTTTTTACAATACAGTAATATATACAATACAGTAATTATTTTTTTATTTGATTTCTTTCCTGAACCCTATGAAACTCAAAGAAAATATTACTCGTTACAAACACGTATTCACGTAAAACACACGGCCGAGTCCACGACACAGCCACAACTTAACTATGCCCTAAGTAATCTCTTGCCTACCCACTTCCCAAAATGTCGCCACTTCTCGAGGCCCGGACTGGCCAGGTCGGCTGGTCGGCGCGGCGATTGCGAAGGGGGCCCCCGAGAGAGCCCTCCCCCAAATGGATATGCAGTGCCCGCCGCTTAGTTGGATCACGTTCGTGCCATTGATTTTTGACCCAATAAAGCGGCTGATTCGAAAAAGCGGCGGTTTTGGTTGAGGCTTTGAAGAGAATGATCCCGTTCCGTTTTTCGTGATTTGATTTGATAAAGTGACTGATCAAGTTAAATAGTGATCCAATTAAGCGGCGGTCACTGTACTACTTTATAATTTAAACTACTTTGTATTTAGAGTTTATTTATTTCCCAGTAATCTTATATCTTTACTCAGTGGTGCAACGGAGGACCCGAGGAGCCCTGCGGCTCGAAGGTCCCCTGAAGAGTCAGGGACCCCAAAAGCTCTAAAATAGTTAAATGTGGTTTTTAGGTACGCAAGACTAAATTTTAAATATTACATATTCTAATAGTCTATTTCCTCTAACCCTAGTAGCACAACTAGTTCAAAAAACGTTCAAATTACGTTGGAAACACGTTTTTTGACGTTAAAAAACGTGTTTTAAACGTCTTTTGGACTAATTGTGCTACTAGGGAAACTGATCAGTAAGGGGGCCCTTTTCAATCTCTAGCAGAGGGCCCCAAAGGAGCCAGTCCGGACCTGCAAGCCTCTGTTACAAATTTTAGTTCTATACATTGTCATTCGTATTAATCGCTAAGTCCATGGGCAAAAACTTTTCCAAGGGCACACTCTTCGTTCTTTCATGCTTTGTTTTACAGGAATCATAGCTAGTTTATATAATAGTTTAGTTGGGATAATTATATACCAAAAGCGTGATGTTACTTGAATTTTTTAAATAATGAAAATTTAACATTTAACCTTAGTCATAAAAAAGTGACAAATTTATTTCAGTTACTGTTGGCTGGCAGCCAAACTGATATTGCCACAGAGCACAATTAACCTAATTAGCAGTTATCTGTGATTACAGGTTTGATCATAAGTATGTTTACTTCACATAAATTGGTCCAATGAAAAGAAATAATCAGGTCGATAACGCCCACTGTGTAAGATGCACTTCTATTTTCACTACAGGCGTGCGGTGTGTGTTTGTATGGCCTCACCATGGCACAGTGGTTATGTCACTGAAAATGGTAGACGGCCGAAGTGTGAAGGTCCCGGGTTTAGGTCCCCTCGCGCGGCTGTCGACCTAACCGTTCGGAGTTTTCCGTGTTTTTCTCTGTAACTAGCGTAAATACGGGTTAGGGCCCCTTAGAAAGACCCCCCGTGGAGGGCTACCCCCTCCCCACTTGTTTTGTCCTTCTAGCAGGGGCGTAGCCAAGGGGGGGGGGTTAGGGGGGTCATAAAACCCCCCATGAGAAATTTTTGCCATGCAAAATGTATATTCTTCACTACATTATCACACACACGTATACATATATATGAGATGTAGTAGTCGTAACCCCCCCCCCATGAAAAATTTCTGGCTACGCCCCTGCCTTCTGGCAGGTTTATAAGCGGGTTACGGACCAAGGGGCGTGGATTTATAAGCGGGTACGGACCAAGCACACAAATCCGAAATGCATGTTACACAAACAAACAAACAAGCGTGGCGTTCGTTGACACTTTTTATTTGTGGCTTAATATTTCTTAATTAAGCTGACTGCACGCCCACTGCTGACAAAAAGGCGAAAAATAAACTCTCTCTTTTTTCTCTTCGTGACTCACAGACTTGGTCGAGCCGGAAGCAGTGTGGAAGAGAACAATTGCTTCATTCATTCACAAAGATTTGCGACACCAGATTTCTTTTTAAAAGCTTCTATTTTTTGTTTATGTAATAATGCCGGAGTTTGTTTATTTTTCTTGTCATCGCCAGTGTTTGATAACTTTCGTTCGTATCTTAAGCGCAATATTTTGCAATTAATAGGTGTCGCCTCTGCTTCCCTCCTCAGATATGAGCGAGGATTATTTATCCTAATACAGAGTGTTTTGAGGAGTCTATCATTTTCTTTTTTTCCGTAAGCGTTTTTTGTAAATACTAATTTAAAAAAAAACACTTTTTTAAGTAACGGACTTTTATGAAAAAATATTAAGGCAATTTTGTGAAAATGCATCTGGGTTATTAAAAACCCGTGGTTTTTCAGAAAAAACCCCAAACCATTGAGTTTTTTTAGGATTTTATCAGGTTTTTTATTTATTTATTTTTTTTTAAGGGAAGGGATTGGGAGGTTCAGAATGGTTGGAGGAAAAAATTGTTAATTACGAAACACAACTTAAAGCAACTAACAGATTACAAAACTCAATTATAGGTGAAAAAATGGTTAAAATAATAATAATAATAATAATAATATATCAATTTTACATGAAAAAATGTATGTTGTTGTTGTTGTTGCTTATGCTCTCTGAAAAATTTTATAAATCAATAATAATAATAATAACCAATCATGGCTTTCCCTTAGGTAAGTTTATTATCAGTAATAATTTTAACAATGAAATTAACGTACTGTACTAGTGCTGAAATTGAACTTTTAACTAATGTTTTTTTATGGTTAAAAAATCCTTATTCATTTTAATTCAAATGAAACGTACAAGAATTTTCTCTAGAAAAAGTCTTCCCGATTTTTTTTCCTTGGGTAGTGGCGGAGGGGGGGGGGGTTGCTAAAAAACTTTACAAGTGGTGTACTCATACTAATAAATGTATTTGGTATGTAATTAAAGTTGAAATTTTGAACGTAACAAGCGTATTCCAGCTAAGCTGAACAGTACTCGGTCCCAGTTAGTCCGGAATAACGGAACAATACTGCAATTTTCTTTCTTTTCCCCCCCCCCCATATAAAAATCGTGTTTGTTATGGCAATTTTCATATCTCAACCGAATTTATCAAATTCTCACCAAAGTTTTATTTCTTAGATGCTCTTCTTCTGATGACAGGGGCGTAGCCAAGGGAAAGGGGGGTTAGGGGGATCATACCCCCCATGAGGAATTTTTTGCCATACAAAATGTATATTCTTCACTCCCTTATCAGACTCACGCATGCATATATGTGAGTTTCAGTAGTCGTAACCCCCCCCCCTATGAAAAATTTCTGGCTACGCCCCTGTACTGATGACCATGAGTTCACGGTCGTATTCATTTCTTCGTCTCACTTGTTATAGTTCTTGCCAACAAAGGGATGCTGTAGGTAGGGGTCGATCCAGGATTTTTTTTCCAGGGTACCATTTTTGTGAAAACTGTTTATTGTTTGTGAATTTCAATATCTACTTTAACCCTTTAACGCGCAGTGTTCCCGCTCTGGGAACACCAAACTCTGACGTTTTGGCTGTTGCCAGTCACGAAGAATAGGTTTGATTTGTATAAACACAGTTTCAGGTGACATAGCTCCATCCATTACTTTTTAGCACGTCATTACCCGTAAAAAAATGGTCATGATTATTTTTAATAGCACTGACATCTGCTGAAAAATGGAAGAATGCGAGAACAGCTGGATAGATTGCCCAATGTTGAAAAAAGGGTAGCCGTTGCCCGGCACAGCCAGCTATAGTCAAAAAATGGTCTCTAGATCTGTGGCACGCGATGAACGTTTAAATCGTCCGCCATCTTGCTGGTAGTTAAATCGAGCGATGGTAACGGCTGCCCTTTTTTCAGCATTGGGAAAGGGTGGGCCTCAAAATGTTAAATTTCAACATCTATATATTTTTTAAATTTTTGCACCAATTTTTGTAAAAGACACTTTTTTTCTTAAAATAATGTTCAAAATAAATCAAAATGAGCGGTAAAATGCCAACGAAGAAATGTTTTAATCGAGTGTAATTTTGTGCAGGGGCCGTAAGACGCACCCAAATTTCGTCTGCATTGATCCCTGTTTTAGGTGTTTACAAAAGTGAAAATAGCTTGGAGCAACATTCTGGCAAGATCCAAAACTTCAGTAAATTCCTTTTATCAGCGTATTGCAACTTTTGCGTTTAAACACGGACAGACATACTAAAATTTTAAGCGTTTCTTTTACAAGTTTGAAAGAAAGTGTTGAAAATTATATTCACACTTGTTTAATAACAGTATTTCAAACAAATTTAACACCTTTTTTCGTTCGAACTTCGTTTTATTTTCGGTACTTAATCCAGCATTTCGACACCAAATGCAATTTTCAGCACACTCCCTTACTTTATTTGCCCACCCCCAAACAAAAACAGTACACACTCATTACAAATCGCTAGACGATACGCAACAAAACAAATACAGCTTAGCACTGATAAAAAAGCTTGGAGTAAATAACAGCTGAATGTGGCAAATAAACTTGGAAAGACTGCGTTGAAGTATCTCAAGAGCAGTGCCTGTGTGATGTTGCTTCGATTACAGTTGCCACCACGGTGACTGTTATTTATTTTATTTGAGTCGATTTTATGATTACGGCTGATTATCTACAGGAGAGATCTAGGCCGATGGGGCGGGTGGGTGCCCTCCCTGGGGGTAACCCGTATAGCCCGTATTTACGCGAAGTTTCAGAGAAAACAACAGAAAACTCCAAACTGCTAGGCCGGCGGACGCGACCTGGGTTTTGAACTAGGCACCTTCCGTCTCCCAGTTAAGAGCGCTATGCTCACGGCCACTTGTGGGCATTACTTATTTGACTCGCTCAGTGACAAATAGCTTACTTTATTTTTCGAAATGGAGAATTTCTTTTACAATTCTGTCAAACAAGGGATGGACTCGCGACGATTTTTTGCGAGACGAGACATACATTTTTAACATTACAATATAGGGATTTTGCGAGACGAGACAAAGCTTTTACGCTGTTTTGCGAGGCGAGTCAAAGCTTTTAGGCTGTTTTGCGAGATCCCTATTTTTCATCTCGCGCCCATCCCTATACTCCCAAGCTCAAAGACCAGGTGAAAAGCTCGTCACTACAGCAGCTTGCATTGTTGACTTTTTCTTCTGTAACTTTTGAAACTTGAAACTTTCTAGCATCAAAATTAAATCTGAACTTAGATGGTATGACTTTATGATTTCATGAAAACAAACAAAGAATTTCTGGGGAAAAAAATGTCTAATTAAAAATACGTCTAAATAAATAAAGTTTAAAACTCCAGTAAGGTAATGTTTTTAGTTTATTTTTTTAAAGTAATTTCAAAAATACTGTATAATCTCGTTGCAATGAACTAAACTATTATGAATATTAATGAATAAAATATTTTTATCTAAGGAAAATTTCAGATAAATGAATTAAAATATTTATATCAAAGTAAATCATTAGAACTAATTAAATCAATGGAATTTTATTTTAACGAAGAAAATATTTAAATATTTTTATCGAAGAAAATCATTAAAACTCTACTTTTTTCAAACAAAAAGGGGAGGGGTGGGGGCGAAACAAGACTGAGCTTCCCTTCACTTCAGAGGTTAATCGGTCCCTGGACGTAGAAGTAAGTAATGTCCTACTCATAGAGGCGCAGTCAAGAAAAATTTCGCGGGAATCCTACTATAATATTTACGCTGATACCTGTCTCAATAATTCTGTAACAATTCCGGTTGAACCCCTCGAAGATAAAACTTTTACCGTTATTAATCCAAACAGATTAAAAAGTTATTGTCTACGTAATAAAATCTGCACGGTTTGTACAATCCGCTTGAAATTTTTCATAATTATGTATAAAAATATAGAAGATAATCTGAGCTACTTTAAAAATCTGAAAATTCACCAGTACTTGATTTTAAGAAATTTTTGCTCTGTTTAAGCTCCATTTTATTTCCGAGAGTGGAAAAGGTGAATCATTTGCGTAACAAAATTAGCTGTCGCAGTTGACATTGACGTCATACCGAAGTCACGGTTATCAGGCTTTGAAGGGAAAATTGCTATTGCAATTTGTGTAAAATAGTTTTTTTTTCAGATTTCTCAGTTTATTTATTTATTTTTCACAAATAAAATGATTTCCTGTGCATGAAGCATTTATATAAGAGCGGCTATTCCCACAAAACGAAGTCGTTCGAATGCGAAAAGTTTCCGCACGTTTCCAGAAGAGCATGAAATTCGATGTCAGTATCTAATGAAAATCTAATATGAAGTTAAGTGGACGACGATTAAATATATTGACTGTAGACATATTTTTGTCAAATGCTTTTTCTAGCGCCCGTTGTAATTGCCTCCACAACGGGCTTTGACTTCTACTATGAAATAAGTCGTGAATAAGTGAAAGGTATTTCAGCATGGCATAAAGCTAACGCTAACCTATCTGAAAATTTCGGGGAGAGATGTAAGATTTTTTTAAAACTATGAAAAAAAATAGAATCATTTTTAATAACCAAAATTATCAGCTTTTCTGTATGTAAATAAATGACTAAAAGTTGCGCAATATCTTATGAGTAGGTCATTTAGCCTTCAAATGTACGATAATTATTTACTTTCAGCCATGAGGCAAATAAAAGGCCTGTATTAAAGCCTGTTAACAAAGCGCCCACAATGATTAAGCAATGAATGACCTTCAAAAAAAGACTAAATATCAAGGCATGTTTTCAAATTTGGGAAATGATGAATTTTTGTTTTAATTCTATCCCACAGCTCTGGCTTAAACACAGGTTTTATTCGGTTTTCCCAAGGGTTTTATTTTATTTGGGGAAAAGAAATCTGCTTGTCACGTGGCTCTTGAACAGTGTATTAATGAATAAACAGCATTAAATATTACATAATAATAATGTTTCGTCAGAAGCTATTTTATACATTTGCGTAAAGGATAAACGATATGAAAAATGAAACTCCCAGAAAAGATTCTTATAATTTAAATGCACATAGCATCCACCCGAAAAAAAAATTGGCGAATTTGTGTATGTGTGTATGTATATATGTATTTTTTATCTTTGTTAAAGCATTTATGTATGTTTTATGTTTTACTGCAAGGAAGATAGGCCTTTTACATTTATGGAAACATGTTTTTATGAAGTTTATAGAGTAATATTTTTATTTATCTGGTAGTGAGTGTGAAAAAAAGTAATGGATGAATCATAGTTTTTTAAAGATAATATATAAAATAAATTATAATACAGTAATACTCCGTACTTGCGCGATAGGTCAACCAGCTTAAATCATGTAATTTTGCATATAAATATGTACATACTAACGCATTTTCATTTGGGACGGAGACTAAAGAAAACACTAATTTGGGGGGATTAAATTTAATAAAATCATAGATAATACATACATATATTTAGGAAATTATAATTATTAAAATCGTAAAAAGTTATCTCGGAAGTTAACAAAAGGCGATTCAATGAGATTTGAAAATTGTGTTAACTCCATGTAAGTCGAGATATTAGTGTATTAATTAAAAAAAAAAAAAAGACACTCTAAGTCAGAGGTTCCCAACCTGGGGCACGTGAAAAGATTGTCTGTAATGAGCTAAATCGCAAAAATAGATCAACAGAGCAGCATTAATATAGATCAGTAGCAGAGTTTATCAATTTCAGGCAATTTTTGATTTATGGAGTCGTACTTTAGATTGCCATAAAAGAAATCAGAAATAGTTCAATTATCTCGACTAATCAGTTTTCTCACGGAGTAAGATTAACTTAAAACGACGTTGGAAAAAAAAAATCTTTATATTGGACCGATATGGAGTAAAGCAATCCTTTATCTCTTCTCTACTTATACTTATTATAAAAGAAGGTGTCTGTGTGTGTGTGTGTGTCTGTCGGCAGCGTTACGGACAAACGGCTACACCTAGAAACACCAAATTTGGTACTCGGGAAGATGTAAATATGTATTTGTGCACCTCGAAGCGATTTTTTCAAAATTCGACCTAGATTTTTTTTTATTTTATGTTTTATGCGATTTTTGGCATTTTTTTTCTCACCTAATTCGTAATAACGGCGGAAATTACGCTCGCAGCAAAACGGCATTTGTATCATCGGATAGAGGAAGAAATTTTCTTTTAAAAACAGTTTGTTCTGAATACGTAACATAATTTACCGATTTTTAGGAATTTTTTTACTAAACATCTGCTTCGCAATTTTTTTTCGTAAAATAATTTTAAAACTGTCGCATCTTGAATTCTATCCGTCATAACTTTTAGATATTTTGACAAATCGTGAAACTTTCTTCCCTCTCTCCTCTTAAAATAAAAACGAAAAGATTATGTAAATTAGATGATTTTTTACGAATTTTAATGCAGCCTAATGCTTAGAATTTAATAGCATCAACGCGATCTTACACCATTCATTACATTGCGATCACGGCACGAGAATTTATGTTCGGTTGTTGCCACAGAAAGGATTAAAAAAAAGGGTTTTTTCAACCAATCGAGTTTTTAAATGGGATATCAGAATTTCAATTCGCAAGTGAGGATCTATGACGTCAAATGCTTTAAGATACGTAAGCAACTTAAGATCTCCCCGCCATAATTTTAACTCATTTATTCCAGCTCTATTTTCAACACAGGGAGACGATATTTGATTAAAATTTACTGTAGAAATAAACTAAGAAATTCACGATTATTATTATTAGAAGTGGTATTTTAATCCGGCGCTTATTTAAAATTGAAATGTTTTCACAGCGCTGAAAATGTTTCATTTTAAAAGTTACAAAGTTCATTCTTTCAAAGCGCGATATATTAAAATTTTTCTATTACTATTTTTATTTTTGGCATTTAATTTAGCGCAGGCGTTGCCTAACATACGCATGCAGGTTGCGAGTATAGTTTTATTTTAACGTTGAATTACGTTCCTCCATAAAGGTCCAACGCAAAGTTTTAATGATACCGTTTGAAAACAATTATGCGAAATATCGAAATTAACCCCCTCAATCTACCGGGGTATCCTTTACGGCAGTCAAACAGTGACGTCATAAATTAAAAAAAAATGCGTGAAATTTGTAAACTCTGCAACTCTAACGCCCTGTCACAATTAAAATGGGAATAAGTAGCTCCTCGAGATTACACAGTTTGATGTTTTTCAGGAGACAGGACTATGGAGGATATAAAAGATATTGCTATATTAGATACATGGATATTTAAAATGGCACCCCTTGGATATTTTCTCCCCACAGTAAGATGAAATGGTTTGCGCGCTAAACGCAATTTCCAATCTTATAAAACTATGTATAAATTAAATATATATGGAGAGTTTCTTAAATGGCAACGATTATGTGAAATGATTATAATTTATACTAATGCGTAAATTGCAAAGAATCGCCACAGAATCACAAGATCCCATTGAGGCCAAATAATCTAAGCTGTTTCTTTTAAGGGAGCCTTGAAGAGGGAGAAGCGAGTATAGATAGTATTAATGTACGTAATAGGTAGTATTATTAGATTTGTAAAGATAATATGAATAAATCGCAATGTACCACGTTAATAAATATTTCATGAAATTAAAAGTGTTTATCCTTTTTCAACGGTTGTCTTACAACCAACTAAATGAAAAGTAACTCTAATTTGCGTTAATATATCCCGCAGTAATTTCAACAGAGGAGATTACTTGAACTTTTTTAAAAATGAAATTCTGTTTTGTCACATGCAGATATGATTTTAGTAGTAAAATATTCCCTTCTTCCCGTATGAAGAGCGGGGTGCGCAGCTATTTTAAAAACATCTCTTGAAAATAGCATAAATGAATTCAGAAGACCTCAAAACGTGTAAATACACCAAAATCTCAAATTTTTTCATGATTACAATACTTTTCCTTATATGGTACATGTTCGGAAAGAAATAAATGGTGCTCCATTTCATGTAGTATCTTATGTATTTAATGCTACAACTTGAGCCTAAAAAACAGTATTATGTAGAAATAAGACATTTTGAAAGCCAGGAGTTCTCTGCAAACCATTAAGCCTTCCACTTTTTTGATAGTGAATGACACTGACGTAGTTTTTTGTGTCATTATACTGCAATGATCAGGTTAGTACTCATAACACAAACTTTACATTAAGAGTCAAATAATTTTGCTCTTTTTTTTTTTTTTTTTTTTTTTTTTTAAATTCCACATCACGAATAATTTCGAATTACACATGTAAGGAAAATTTTCGTTTCCTACCGTGCGAAGAACGGGCACGCAGCTAGTTAAAAATAAAAAGAAAGACCTCCCACCCATTCGAAAAGGTTGTGAACCACAGAAATAAGAAGTTAAACAAAATATTAAAGAACTGAACTCTATATCTTGCACTTGGCCTGTACGGAATATCAACGATTAACAAGGTTGTATTCCAGCACTAAATGTGATCTTTCCGCTTTGTTTGTCTGATCAGCTGTTGCAGGTGTGTTGTCGCTCAGGAATATCTGGCGCGCTTCACCACCCAATCACCACGTCCAAAGAGCGCCCGCTCCAGACAATGTTTTCTTTTTCGCCGCTCTTGAAAACAGCGGTTTGCATCCCCGAAAGTGATTTCCTCTCTCAGCGATTATTTAACATCGTTTCCCTGGGAAGAGCTGTTTCGATTTAAATAGCTTTATTGGATGATTAGTTTAGTTATTCACAGGATGAAGTGATTTCTTTGATTTAATCGCGTATGAAAGAGAGAAATCGGTTTGTTTGAAGTTAAAAAAAAAAAAAAATTCAGGTAGTGAATCTACCGAGGGATTTATTAGCGAAGGGTTACTTATCGTTTCTTACCTCTTTATTTATTTTTTATATAACCCTTGCTATCTACCTGTTCAAAATCTCCAAACCTGCCGTACCAGCCACTTTATTCTTTCGAAAAATCTTATTTAGATATGTTAAGTTCTAATAAATCCTTATTCCTTCACCCAAAACAATTAATTCCCCTCCTGTTTCCGCATGCAGACGATATTTTGATTGAAAATTACGATTTCAGATTATTCGATTGACGATTTGTCGATTGACGTTTCGATCCATATTTCTTAGATTCAAGAGTCAAAATCATTTTTTGTGGCGAAAGTCACTAAGCTACTAAGCATGGCTACCATGATGATATTCTTTTTACAGTTTTTAGTTAATATCCTCTAAAATAATTCGAATTTCGAAATTTAAATCATCTGATTGACATCCCTGAATTTTAAAAAGTTCGAATTCGATTTTATTTCATGTTTCATATGGTTTCCTGCAATTTATTTTATTTTTCACGATGTTTGGTGGGAAGTTGCTAAACCCTAATGTTATCCATTGGGAATTTTAGATTCATAACTTGCCCTCTAACTTATATACGTACAATAAAATGCGATTTTCGAGTTTTTAGTGCGTAGCACATTAACTTAATTAAACCTTCGGGAAAAAATATTCCTCCTCCCAAAAATAAATTAAAAAAAAGAAAAATAACGCTAAATTAAGAACATCACTAAGATGTAGGTTTAAAGCGATCTAGAATCCGACTTTGAACTCATTTTTAAACAAGCACAAAAAAAAAGTTATGTCAGTTGAATGGGTCCTGAAACGAGTAATGCAATTTTATCTACAAACTAGCGGCTACCCGCGACTTCGTCCGCGTCGGCTTAGAATTAGGTCCCGAGAGAAACGAAGCATGTGTGAACAACAAATATGTTTGCGACTAAAGAAACTGCATTTAAATATATTTGCTTTTTACTATTTAAATGAAGTATAATGCATGGTAGTATACTTCATTTAAAATAACAGAGTATGTAAAATTACTAAATTTAGATTTTTTTCAGGCATTTGGCGAATAGAGACAGTTACGACAGTATTTGCGAACTGTTTTGAGTGTTCTTGTAAAAGAAATATTTATGCTATATGCATGAATTGTAGCCTATGTTAATCAGGAATAGTGCAGCTTTCTATTAGCAAAAAAGTTTTAGAATCGGTTCTATAGTTACAGAGATACCCAGAGAGCGTAATGTATTAGAATTATTTTGAGTGTTCCTGTAAAGGAACTATTTGCGCTACATGCATTAATTTTAGCCTATAATACTCAAGAATAGTGTAGCTTACTATCAGTGAAAAAAAGTTTTGGAATCGGTTCAGTACTTACAGAGATACACATAGAGCGTAATGTAATTCTTATGAGTATCCCTGTAAAAGAACTATTTGTGATATATGCATAAAAGGTAGCCTATAACACTCAGGGTCCCTCCCAGTGTCTAAGAGGGTCTGCTCTCAAACTTGGAAGGTGGGAGGTGCCAGGTTCAAACACCGGTCGCGCCTGTCGACCTAGCCGCTCGCAGTTTTTCCGTGTTTTTTTCAAAAACCTCGCGAAAATACGGGCTAGGATCCCTTAGAAAATTCCACACAGAGGAATTCTCCATATACGCCTAGGACCCTATAGGCCTAGGACCATACAGGCCTAGGACTTTCAATCAGTGAAGAAAGTTTTAAAATCGGTTTAGTTGCTACAAAATTTCCATAGAGCGCAATGCATTAGCATTATTTTGAGTGTCTTTGTAAAAGAATTATTTATGCTATATGCTTGAAAGGTTGCCTGTATGTTAATCCAGGGCATAAGCAATCTTCATTACAAATTTTCCCACCATTTTTGTGTGATTCAGTCAAAAACATCCAAACACATAAACGTACACATTTATATTATTTGTAGGATTTGGAAATTTACGAACTTTAAGAAACACGTCTGGACTTTTCTTCGTACTTACCTATTATCCCGGCGGTCATTCCCGCCAAACTGTTTTTTCGTCAAGTGAGTTGCCAAACCGTTGCCAATCGTATTCAAAACCATTAATAATTTCATGTGCCCGGCATTTATCTCGGCAAAAAATCGCTCGTATTGGCGGACCGCCGGGATAATACGTAAGTACACTTTTCTTTATTTATGCTTTTTAATTTGGCGTAAAATCAACATAATTTCCATACTTATTTATGTTTTTCAAATGCATGTGATTTTGCAAATAGAATTTCTGAATAGAATTCTTTATTTCAAAAGCATAAATCATTTTGCGCGGGCGATAAAACGGTTTTTAATTAATAGTTAGAAAAGTAATTAAAATTTCCGAGCCTCAGGTACACTTTACCGAAGTCATGGGTCCAGGCATGCTCAAATTTTCAAAGCTCTGTTTTCTGTAGCTTTGTCTGGAGAATATTCATTTTTATTATTAGAGATAGATAGATTTGGCATAAAACTGGCATAATTTCCGTATTATTTAATGTTTTTCAGGTGCACGTGCTCCTTTATTGAAGTAATAGCATTCTTGTTAGCTCAAAAGATGAATCATATGATACGGGCGAAACTCGCCAAGCATGGCAACGTAAAAACGGTTTTTAATTAATAATTAAAAAAGTAATTAAAAATCTTAAATTCTAAGTAGCCTATAACCAACTCCAGGGTCCCATCTATATCTAAACCGAAATGCATCCTAATCGATTCAGCGGTTTAGGCGTGAAAGCGTCATAAACAAACAAACAAACATACTCACTTTCGCATTTATAATATTAGTTACGATTAGCTACTACTTAACGAGTAATTAATTTGATAGCTACTATCGTTGCTATGATAACGATTAGGCATTTAGACATTTTTTTTTTCATATTTTCAGTTATGGACATTTATATTTGCTTGTTTAGTGTTGGTTTCCTCGAGAACTTAATGCTGCATTGCAACGATAGTTGAAATTGCTGTCAATTTTATTTTTTAATTTTATTTATTTTTTTAAATCTTATATGTGGGTTTTGTTTTTATCTTATATAGTTCTGAAACACCACCACTTAACTAACTGATTGGAATTCCAGCTGATTCTGCTTAAATCAAGCAATTTATATTTTCAGAAAAATGTAAATTATATGGAAAATTGGATTAGAAATATTTACTTTACTGCGCCTATTACGTAATATATTTTTCTTTCAAAAACAAAAGAAAGTACTTTTAACATGCTGTCCTGTCATCCAATAGAACTTCACAAGCCATTTTTTTTCTTTCTTTTTTCATTTAATTTATTCCTTTCACTGTTCTGACATTTGCTAAATCATATTTTCAGCCAACTTATTTGAATTGGCTTTTTTTTTTTTTTTTTTTTTTTTTTTTCCCTTACTTCTTTTTCTTGTGGTTGTCGCAGGCTTATTGACCTTCACGCTTAAACACAAAATAATCCACTCTTTTTCGCCCGAATTGGCAATTTTAGCAAGCGCTTCTTGTTTGTTGTCTGTCCGCTCAATATTTTTTTTCTCCAGGTGTGTAAATTATATTGTTTCATTTAGCCAAAAAGTTAGGATATGTTATAATTGCCTTAAGTAATAGTAACAATAGGTCCTACGTTTGTTTGTTTGTACTTGTGGGCCATGAACAAAGCCCACAAGTTAACAAAGTCGTTTTGCTATTTAAAGATAGTTTTATTGATTTAAACCTAATAACCGTTTAAACAAGTAGTTTAGTTAAAATAACAAAACATTTGCTCATTTTAACCAGGAATTTTTCCAGGGTCTCATTTTTGTGAAAATGCTTATTTTTTTTAAATTTTCATACCCATTTTTATAAGTGTCACGACAGTTTGAAATGTAGCGTAAAAAGCCAATGAAGGACCGTTTTAATCTATTATACATTGGTTAAGGGCCATTTCAATCGATTTTAATTTTCTGAAGGGTTCGCAACACGGACCTCTTTTTCGTCTGCATCAATCCCTGTTTTAATCAAATTGTTTCATTAAATTAACAATTTTTTTTCTTAAAATAATCAAATAATTTTTTTAAAATATTTATTTTTATTCAACAAAACATTTTTTTTAGTGTATATATAGGTAGTTCCTCAATAAAGGGAAAATTAGTATATGAGTTTTCCAAAATGAGAAGTATTGTGAAAATATATATATATTTTTTTTTCCTTTTTTGCATTCCCCTAGTTTGAAATCAGCCAGGCTAATCATGATTTTTGTATATATATATTATTTTATTTTCTAACAAAGACTGTATGAATTAGATCTAAAATCGTATGTTAGTAAATTTCTAGTACATCAAAAAATTATTAATTTTTTTCCAATTATAAATTTTATTGTAATTTAATTTTTAACTTAATCCAGGGTAATTGTGTTGAATTCTCACATGCGTCTAGTCTAAGTGAGACAGCATATTTGATAATGACGAAGATAACTTTCAGCTGACGATTCTTATTGCATACTCTCAAAGGTACGCATAAACTTTTCAAAAGCCAATGCCTTAGGGGTAGGCACTTTTTTTAACACTATAAAAAAATTCAGTCTCGTTTACATAATTTTATATAATAGCTTAAACAATGGGATTTTGTATGTACAATGATACGAGAACGATATATTTAGCGTGTTCTTTAACCCATGGCGCCCGCACATTTTCTCTACATTCTACCATTTAATGTTGATGTATAGAGTGATAAGTACATTTCCGATGTTTGGGGAATTTGTAGAATGCATTTCTTTTTCTTTTAATTTGCTCTTTAGCAACAAACGTTTAAACTCAAGTTCATCTATAGCCCCTGACCATCTTTATTTAAAGATATCTCTGAGACGTTTTATGATGAAATTCTGAAAATTTGTACAGTTTCTGGCACGTATTTTACTATTGGCAATTTTTCAGTATAGGGGTCGTATACAAATTTAAAAAGTGTAACCTTTTTGAAAATTTACCAGAGGAATTTGTCTCTTAACGTAATCTTGTTTCCGATCTTATTTTTAACATTTTTTTTTCAACTGGCGCTGCCCACTTATCTCCAATAGATGAAGAATTAGAGCGTGATGCCACCTTTTTGGAACACCCTGTATATATCACATGCTATGTTTTGAATATTGATAGTTATGTTTGCGTTGCATATCATTTGCAAAGCATTCAGACTTCTATTACAATCTGTTTTTTACTTCAAAAACAAATAATCCGTAACGTTCGCATTTTCAATGTCTGATTCATAAAATTTTTGTGATGCCTTAGTAGCTCTGTTTCCTTTTCTATTTGTGTTCGAGTAAAATTTAACAATTTCTATAGAAATGCTATTGCTGTTTTTTATTTATTTGCTTGTTTATTGAACCCTCTTCAAATGTTTAATTTTTCATTAAATTTTAATCTTAGTGGTTCATTGCTTATTATTTACAATTTTTGTTTGTTCTATTTATAAATCTATCTACTTTGATGCTTGAGTAACTGAACAAACATTTGAAAATCATTTTTATGCTTAAACCTCCATTTTGTTATTCTGCATTTTCCAAAAAATTGTTACGGCACTCGCCGACCGAGTTGTATCCCAGACAGCACAGCAAACTTGCATCAAACTTGCAGCAAGCTTGATTTATCAAGTCAGTAAACTTGAATTAAGCTTGAAAATTTCAAGCGTGTAAGCTTAAAGCAAGCTTGAATCAAGTGTTCTAGTTTACATTTGCCCAGCTTGCATTAAGCTTGACATTTCAAGCTTGAATCAAGCTTGACATAGCAAGCTTAATTTCAAGCTTAAAAAATTTTCAAAAAAAAAAAAATTCTAATTACACGGGGCGCCGAACTCGCCCCACATATTTTATTTTGCCACGCATTTTCCCCTCTACGCCGAAATTTCAATTTAATTTAATCTGTTTCCATCAAGATTCCGCGGCTAGAATAAAACCCGGGACCTTTGGGTTGGGAGGCGAGCGACCTAACCGTTGTGGCACTCTCAGTCGGGCCGATATGACTAAAGTTTGAAGTGACTGTTAGGGTGTTATCACGCCGTTTTCTGGCCAGATTGATAAGTGGCCGATGTGTTATTTGTTTCTTTTATTTTTCCATGGGATGCATCAAAATTAAAATAATGTTATGTGTGATTTAGAGACTCTACTAATAGGGAAATAAACATAATATAAACTTAACAGCAGCACACGTTTTAAAACTTTCAAAATCGAGACAAACGGCTGATTTTGAAATCAATTTCGTAGTTATAATTGTATTTTATTTTGAAGAATTTCCATATTTGGAAATATAGAATCTTATTTTTTTTTTTAAATTCTATGATCAAGTACATTTATGATTGATGATAAATTATTTTGTAGCGGCCGGAAACCGCCTCGTTCTACCACCCATAAAGTGAAGTATATTAACTAACTAAATTGTGTTAATTATATTAAAATTTACTTTTAGAGCTAATTAATTAGTTAATGGAATTACTAATGTTGGAACAGCTTTAGTATGGTCCCTTTTTGTCGATTTTTTGATTTGGCGACAAAATCTTGTTGCCAACCCAAGTTTGCCTTGCCGATGCCAATTGTAAACAATATAATTGTAAACAATGCTGATCGGATGGCGCTGGTTCCGAGATAATTGGTCGTCGCCGTTAATTTTGCTATGATTTATTTTAATGGCTTTTAAATATTTTTATGAAAAAAAAAATTAAACAGATAACAAGCTTACATGTACATATAGATTCGGTTTAATAAAATTTAATAACTTTTCTTTTGTGTGAGGGGGGGCTGTGCCCCCCTCAACCCCCCGCCCCCTTTCTCTTTTTAGTAGATTAAATTAAACAATGCAAACAAATAATATTCTAAAGGCAATACCTCACAAAAATAACAAATAAAAAAGCCAAAAAAATTAAAATACATTTTAGCATTCTGACAAAAGATTACGTAAGCAAAATAAAGAACTAATTCAAATCATAACGAACAATGCTTATCTCATACCTTAATTAAAATCGCTAAATTGTTTCAATATTGAAATAATAAAATCAAAATATCAAATATTATATTAATAACGGAATTATTTATTGCTCCTACCATTAACAAATAAACAAAGGTAATAATAACAAATAAAAACAAACAATGCTTATCACATACCTTGATTAAAATCTCTAAATTATTGCAATATGGAAATAATAAAATCAAAATATCTAAAATTATTTCACTGTATAAAATATTAATAACGTAATTATTTGTTGCTTCTACCCTTAGCAAATAAACAATCGAGAACGAAAATATTAACCTGAAACGTACTATCAAAAGAATGTTTATTCATACAAAACTGTATATAAATAGTTAGTATGAACCTGAACATCCATTTTAAATTTCAAAAATAATTAAATAATAATAAAATTTAATGTAAAATAAAGCCATTAAAATAAAACCATAAAGCACATTGCAATGGCGGATCACGGCACTCAAACCTCGCGGGCTAAGAAATACGGGGCTCAAAAAGTTCATGATAGGAACAAACGGTCGCGAGTCGCGAGTCGCCGGACGAACACGAGCGCATCCGTGACGTCACGGAAGAATCCACTTTTCGCCCGAGGTTGGGGTTACCGCTCCGGAGCATCCGACGGCGGGGTTACCATATTGGCATCCTTTATCGCGCCAAAAAAAAGTCGCCAAAAATAAAGCGCGCCAAAGGGACCATACTAAAGCTGTACCCTAATGTTAATTAGATGTAAATAAAACTAAAACTCCCCTCGTGTTACACTTCAGAGGGGCTTATCCCATTCATTCCTTCACCTTAGACTTTTCCATGTCCATTCTCCTTCTCGCCTACAGCGACAGATGGCGCCATCAGCGCAGTAATCAAGCTAATGGATTGAAATGTCAAGCTTGTATTAATACGTCAAATTCAAGTCAATGTAAAGCTTGATTTAAGCTTATGTGCTGTCTGGGATGGTGGGTAAAGCACGGGTTTCGGGTTCAACTTCCGGCGGCCGTGGTTCGATCCCCGACTGGGCGTGGTTGTCATGTCCGTCCCTTCAAAGGGGGTGACGTTGGTCCACCTACTAGGTGCCCCCGCAATAAAGAGACCAACAATTCTGGCATGTTGTGGTCGAAGCCTTCGAAGCAGAGGCTGGCCATTAGAAAAAAAAAAGTTACTGCAAGCAACAAAAAATTATTTTTAGCGTTTTATTAAACATTTTATCTTTTTAATTTGTACTAGGTATACAAGAAGGTAATGTCAATATTTTGCCTGGCTAAAACTACTGAAGCTAATAATAAGAAATTTGGCATGTATGTGGGTTTTTTAGCTTAGGTGCTAGATTGGAGACCATTTTCAAAAATTCGTAATTTGTGGGGGAAAGGTGGCCAAAACGTTTCTTTCCCCTGTCCTGCGTAATCTCAAAAGAAAAAAAGAGGTATCCATAAAATTCTTGCTGTAAAATGCAACTCTCACAAATACCTAAAAATCGGTTTCGGAACATTCCGAATAGAATCCTCCAAGGAGGGGAGATGTGAAAAAAGGGAGTGTTTGACTATTTTTCTTGAAAGAAAAAGAAATCTATAAAATTCTCTCTTTAAAATTTAACAAATATGAGTTTTATGCGTAGGTATAGCTTGTTTGTAATTCAATACTTGTCAAAAAAATTATTTGTTTGAATTTTATTTTTAAAAAATGACATTGCTTTTCTGTACACCCAATAGTTTTCTGAAAAAAAAAAAAAAAAAAAAAAAAAAAAACTACAGTAAAAAGTTTGAGTAAAATAAACGCTGCATGAGTTAATGCACTTTTGTAGTTTTTCATGCTATTCCTGCAAAGAACCACGAAATAAATATTCCAGTAACATTGATAATAAATGACAAATGACGACAATTGCGATAATGAGATCACCTTCGACAGTAAATGAGATTTTTCGTAAAGCGGCCCGCGATAAACCTCCGGTAACTGATAATACGGTTAAATACGACACTTGCCGACTAAGTTGAAAAGAGTTTATGATTTTGGTTTATTAGTCTGTTCGTGCCCGTGCCCTAAATTGCCGTTATGTATGCATCGATTTCGGCGAAAGTTATTTATGTTATAGACGGTGACTGTTTATCCACAGGGCAGTCAAGGCACTTGCTCAGGGCGGACATATTTTAGAGGCCCAAAAATTGTGTATCAAGAAGTTTTGTATTTTTGTAATTATAAATTAAATTTAATCAGAAATACGTATAATATTTTAATTTCAGGCTAAAAACACGACCTTTAATTCTCTTACAATTATTATACAAATATGTTACCAAAAATCTGATAGTGGGTGTATGTTAAAATATTCCAACAAGCCCGAAAAGTGAATATAACACTTTATTCGACGAATCGAGGAGTCGATCGACTTAAGCAGCGTCACAAAAATACAGAATTTAGTAGCTAACTATCACAGCAGTAACACTATTCAAATCGCAATGTCAATCGTATCGCTCTGCTCCCAATAGCCTTAGTCTTTCACATTGAACTCGACAGCGAGTAGGACTGCCTATTTATAGATTTTCAATCAGCATGTGACGGTCATATAAGACGTGACATCATATTTCTGGATTTTTCCGGTAACTTCTTTTCTAACTGAGATACAGCCGAAATTCTAATACTTTAGAGAACTTTTGTTTGGTCGCCAGAATTGTCACCAAGGTCAAGGGTCACATATTCATTTCCCTTGCAAGAATGCCTGTGGAGCTCCATTTACACATAGTAATGCTGGAAAACTACATTACAAATTTGTAGCAATATATTTAACACAATTAACAGTGCTTGCTAACTTTGATCGCACAATTTCCTAAACCTTAAAAGACCTTTCCTGTGTAAAGAACCAAACATTTAGAAGGGAAGAAAAGAGAGAGACAGAAAGGGGGGGTCACGTTACCCCTATATTTTAACATTTATTATATAAGCGGCCGTTCTGTACATGCATGCATCACTTCTTAATTGTACTTGATGGATACTTATCGCAATCCGATAAATTTTGCGACTCAAGATTAAAAGTACACTTGCGTCTACGAAGATCTACACATACTGGAAAGCAGGCCTAATGGCCTGGGTACTCTTACATGAACATTCCATCAGCCAGTCAGCCGTAATGTTAAAAAAAAAAAAAAATCATTCATATGTTTGTAACATGTTTATTTTGGTTGGGTAGAAATTTTTGTCAGTTATAAAAATACATTTTATTCATGCATGCTTTAAAAAAAGGGGGGGGGGACCCCTTATGGCTCTGTATTCATATTAAATGCAATGTATATTTCTGTAATTTACATTGTCGAAAACAGCTTAAGTGTGCAATATTTTTTTCTTGCAATATGTATCGTAGAAAATTAATGATCTGGCACTAAGGCAAATATTTTCATTTGCCTTGTGCCGAACATGGTGATAATCAGACGCTATTTGTAGATAAAATAGATTTTAATTTATAACAGTATTTTTGAATCACCCTGTAAAGCAAACTGTTCGTGTTTTACTCATCATTTAGTAGGGTGCATGATATATCCCATAACATTAATATATGAATTTTGTAGCAATCGGTACTTTTTACGGTAGTTAGAACACGCGCAGACAAACAAGCCAAAATCACGAACGCGTTTCAACTTTTAGTAATAGGAAAGTTAAAAAAAAAACAGACTTTTTACATTTCAACTTTTAGTTAGTTTCATTAGTTAGTTTAGGAAAACTTAAAACAGGACTGGATAATTTTTTATTGAATCGCCCAAATAAATAAATAGCATTTTTACTTTTCCAACTTTACCTCGTAAAAAAAGCATTGTAGTAATGAAAAAATTCGATTTTGAAAAAAATTTCTTATACATTATGGCCAATAGATGCAAATTCTTGAAAGTGCGCTACCGTCTAAATAGTACATTTGAGCCTGAAATCAGGTACGCATTTTAGATAGGTCACTGTCTTTACATATATATAAATTTTGGTGTGTACAGAAAACAGCTTTTTACAGGGGTACAAAACATTATTCTTATATATTGCGCTCTATACACTCAAATTCCTTAAAGTGCACTTGAGATGTCTGAGCACTGCATTCGATTGAGGTGGAACAAACTTATTTAAAGTTTGGTAAATATCAAGTATTCAGAAAGTCGATTGACTCTCTGCTGGATTTTTATTGATGTAAACGCATTTTACACTGCTTATTTTTGCCATCAAAACACAGCTTGATCTTAAAAGCTTTGCCTCAATGCTGCTCTCTCTTGTGATTTGAAAAAATTTCACAAATTGTGAAAGAAGTACGCATGTGAGTTGGAATTTTCGTAAAGTCATATGCAAATAACGGAAGAGGCGTCTTCTCCAAACTTTTCCTATTGAATGAAAGGTGTATCCTCTCAAGAGTAATAAAACTGGTTGTTACAATAATGACTCGATCTCAAGGTCTCAAAGTATGCATACTTTTTTTTTTTTCCGATTTCCAATTATGTTTATCTTCCTAAGCTCATAAGAGATGAAAGGATGAAAATTATAAAAATTGAAAATTCTTTTGTAAAACAAAGATGAAAGAAAAGAAAATCACTATCAAATTTTAACTATGCACTAATGTGCTATATACGAGCTAATGTGCTATATATTAAAAGTGCATCATATTCTCCACAGCCGGGGGCTCTAATTGTATTTCTTGCTCCATTATGTTGGAAAGTGCATCATTATCGACGCGTCGGCCCTTACTTGTCTTCCTTGTTCAATATAACACTTCTTACGTATATAAATTTATATTAAAATCGCCTACTAAAACTGTTCTTCTATTTTCGTCAGGCATATTCTGAGTATAATTTACCTTTATTTACTGTACACCAATATCGACACTTTTATAGACTCTAATTAGTATTTCCATTAACAATAGCAGTAATCCATTAAACAGTACTGTTTAAAAATTTCGAGCCAACTATAAAAGGTACCGCCAAGTAGGGATTCGATTTTGGGGACATTTTTTGGCGCCAAACTTGATGATAGATCGCCAAAAGTGGCAGGTCCGGGCTACTTTTGACATTTCACTAACGCCCCTGCCCCTTGGAATCTAGAAACCCTTAAAAAACGGTACGCCTTTTTTGAGTGGACGAGAGGAAAAAAATCAATATCTGAAATTAACAGCTCTCGAGTGCTTAAAAATCATGTCAAACGCATCAATTATGCTTTTTTAAATACAAGCCTAATGTAATGCATAAAGGCATGGTTGATTTCATTTGGAATGCAACAAATTAGATGATTCCCACCTGAAAGGAAAAGTTTTGTTGTTTCATTCTTATTGATACTTATTATTCTTTAGTTCTCCCGTCGTTCCACATTGTTACATAGCATAATCAATCGCGGATATTTCTCCAGTCCACTGATCTATGGAGGGGCACCAGAGGCGTAGCCGGAGTGAGGGGCTGCAGCCCCTCCGTAACAGGGCTCTTTACTGAGCTTGTAATTGAAGTATAGCTTACAATTCGATACTCAGCCCACCCACCCCCGAAATGAAATCCTGTCTACGCTACTGCTCCCCACCATAGATCGGTAGACGGAATTCATAAATTTTTAAATTTCTGCTTAAAGATCACGCCAGCTAACATGATTAATTCCAAAATCCCCCCTCCCCCTTCCTCATGAAAGAAGTTTATGTACGTCACTGGGCATAACAATTCCTGGGGAAAAAAACTTAGGGTAATCCCACCTCTTTGTCACCCGCATATCGATTTTTCTTATCTCACGATTTGAAAGTTTTTTCTTCTCTGCCCAGCTGAGTTTCGTAGTGGTCAAAACCCACGTGATTCAGTGTGTATACCGTTCGCTTGAGGCGTGGGTCAATAACAATGGTTATGTCTGCTGGGAGCGAATGCTTAGAATGGAAGCAGCTAAAATTAGAATACGAGAAAGGATTAATAGAGAAATGATAGTCTGTGGATTAAAACTAGCTGGGATGTCTATAAATGATGGTAAGGTTGAGTATTGATCTATTTTATAGATGTTTTCCATTTGTACTCTAGATAATTTAGAGGGCGGATGCTCTTTTAACCAGTTAAGCGCTGCTTGTTTAACAGTGTTTTTGTGCAACCAAAAAAAAAAATTTTTTTTAATTATTAAAAATGAATAGAAGACCCTTAACCCTTTTAGGTCTGATAAAATAATTTCTTTCCAATAGATGTATGTAAATTTTTTAATAAGAGATTGAATTTGTAGTAAAATAAATAAAATAAAACAATGTGATTACTAAATTCCGTAAAATATACAACACAGTTTTAAACTTAATATTATTAGTGTTTACTTTCTAATATTCTTTCAAGATTTGTGTAAAAGAAAAAGTATTTTAGAGAAGCAGCATCCGTTGTTGCTTAGTAAGATGGAAAGAGATTTTTTTAAAACTTTATATTAACGTACATTTATTACGGCTATTTCGAAGCGATTTAGATATGAGACGAAGCATTTAAAGCCCACAATTTTATTTTAAGAAAAACTTGGATATGTTGGTCGAACATTTATCATTTGTGGAAAACTCGTATATATTTTAGATATTGTTGTGGTTGTTTAGTAGTTATATTTTAAGAAATTATCGTAGCATGCTATTAAATGTTTCCTCTGGTTTCAGTATTAAAAGATTGGCACTATGATATTTATAGTAACATTTTAGTTACCTTTATACATAATTTAAAAAATAAATAAATAAATCACTTTATCTGTCGTAGAAGTGTTTTCACTATCCATATAATTATTTTTCATCATTATAATATTTTTTTTCTATTTTAAATGAAAAAAAAACACTTTTTATGCAGCATTACATTAATTACGTCTTTTATATGAAATTTGTGACAAACTTTGCACATAGATTGCCGGATCTTCCGCAAACACAAAATTTTCTTTTCGATTTTTTAACTTGATGTAATAATAGTTGTATTAATGAAATATATTACAAGTCTCCTGACAAATTTTGTTTACATTTTTCATTAATTTAATAGTTTATCTTTTCATGTTTTTATATAATTTCAAATATGTTGATACCCGCCCAAAGACAAATTAAACTTCATGTAAAATAAAGGATTTCAAACTTGTGGCGCTACTCTGTATATTGTTCAAATTTAAAATACCTGAATTCATGATACGTATAATGGCTGAATAATGAAATAATTTTCTCATATTAATTACTAAAAATTGTAAATCCGATGAAATTAAAATATTCAATATAAATTATATTAAAAATTTATTTTATAAATTTTAATTTTAACCAAATTTAAGCTCGTTTAAAAATTGAGTTTTACTGTTTAATTGAGTTTATTTTTTGCTCAAATTAGACATAATTATCCAACCTGACCCTATAGCACACATATCAGTAATGCAAATTGCTTATGTTTAGTTTAAAGACTGTGATCTTTCCGAAGAAAGGAGTTTTTGTACCAACGTCCAGTTTTTATTACTGCTGTGCGTATTATACTCAAAATTATTAATGTGGAATTAACATTTTTTTACTATGCAATTTTTCTTTTCATTGCATTTAACGATCATTTCTTAACTCCTCGTAACTAAAAAATTATCTAAGCCTGTGGAATATGAAAAGAAAAAAAAAATACATTGGTCCATGTTCTAATTATTTTTAAAAATATAAATTATAACTAAAAATATAAAGGCCATATATTTTTAGTGCAATTTAAACTCCCCCCCCCCCCAACCTTTTACAACCATCATATATACCTTGGTCCACGTGTTTGTGTAACGTTGTTGCTATGGGATCATCCTAAACATATATATGAGACGTTTAGGCGGAAAATAGAGAAAGAAATGGAATATCCTAGACATGTCTCATAAAATAAAGCCATGTGGTTCCCATCATATGTAGTTCTGAATGGCAGCTATACATGATTATGTAATTGTTTTTTTCTTTGGTAAATTATTGCTTAAGTTTCGCTTGTGATCGTTATTAAATTATTCATTTATACATTATTTATTACGCTGCACATATCGAATTCGAATAGGAAGTTTTCGCTCTAAGGTTCGAAATTAATGCACTGAAGATTCTTAGTTAAAGAGCAGGAACTAACC
Organism: Cheiracanthium punctorium; assembly: GCA_038373885.1. Classification (NCBI taxonomy): domain Eukaryota; kingdom Metazoa; phylum Arthropoda; class Arachnida; order Araneae; family Cheiracanthiidae; genus Cheiracanthium; species Cheiracanthium punctorium. The sequence continues at coordinate 790,220 of JAWZYV010012175.1, forward strand.
CCTTCGCCATGTTACAATGCCTATGTTTCAGTCTCATGCTTCTTAAAAGCAGGTTTTGTAATACTACTGTTTTTTTTAAACAAATTTTCTAATTTAAAAGAAAAGCACCTGGCTCGTAGAGTTACAGTTAAAAACTGTCAGCTGTCGCATTGCAACTCTGAAGGCCTCATTTCATTCTTACTTACCTTCAATTATATCTAATTTGACTACTTATGTTTGCGAAGGGCAGCGGAAAAAAACGTCCAGTTTCTAAAACTGACCACAGTATTGATTTTGCATTCGTGTATAGTAGAAACGAAGTAAATTTAGGTTGTTGCATATTACCTTTAATAGATGTTTTCTTAAAATTATCCTGACTGAAAAAGGTATTTTTGATCATAAAAATGCCCGAGATACTGGAAAGTTGTAAACATAGACGGCAATTTTAAAGATAATGCACATCGCGGCAATTAGGGAAAAAATCACTCCCTGAAATAAGCAGTTTTTTTTGGTTATAGTGTCCTCGTTTATAAGGAGAACGTGCTTATAATAAAAAACATTTTGTTCGGTTCATTTGTCGGCATATTGCAACATTACTGCAATTTGCTTGTTACATATGTATGAAATTACAATCTCGGTTTTAACTTAAAAAATTGGAGTAGTAGATTATAAAGAAATTTACTAAAACATTTAAATTTGTGGCTTTTTACAGTAAAAAATTTATTAATATTGTTTATTTTTATAAAAAAGGTAAGAATAAAAAGATTAAAAAAAGCAGGCATTGTAATATTTTAAATTTTGGAGCTTCCTTAGTATGATTAGCATAATTATTTTCCAACTGATTATTTCTCAGGCAGTTGTTGGAAAATTATGAATATAACAAACACTTTAATTTAATATACGGGAAATATGAAAATTTCAGTTTATTTAATTACTGTACAAGTACTAATTATATATTTTGTATGTATATATGAAAACAATTAACTAAAGTCACGTCAAGATCATAATTATCGGCCTTTGGTAAACAGTGAACCGGTGATACGCAAAGGCGGCTCCAGACTGAATTTTTGGAGGGGGACTTTTTAGGCAATTCTACTAATTGTTCTAAACGCATATTGAAAGTGTGAAATCGTGAAATGCACGAATGTAAAGCTATAAAACAGAAGTTTGGGTGAGGGGGTTGGGGCGGAGTCCATGGTCCCCTCAGTGGAGCCGCCTTTGTTGTCAGGAGTGGAATTGATTTAACCCACGTTCTCTTTCAAGAACCATTGGTAACTTGGCTACGAATTCAGTCTGCCTTACTGTGTATGGGATGTTATCGCATTCTTACAGCGTTACAGATTAAGTCTGTGACAATTTCTCTTGCAAAGTATAGATGATTTGTTAAGTGCAGGTGCAGATTATGCCAATCATTCAACAAAAAAAAAACTAATTTATATAATTTTTAATGCGAGAAAAGCATATGTTTTAAATAGATTTTGCATAGAACAATAAAACATCCTGGCATTTTATAGCTTACGAATTTTATTAGCTTGGATGACATATTATACGTAACTATAGGAGTGTATTTTAATACAGGGTGGATAGAAAGTCCGTAAAAACTTTAAAAAATCATTATGTTGTAGTTCCTAATGTTACCGATAGGTGGCGCTGACTTTCACAGTCTGAAGCAAGTTTCAAATTTTAAAAAATTCGAATGTTCTCTAATCTTTTCGATGCAAACGGCAATTTTGCATATGATTAACTATTGTTTAATGAATTTTTGAAGTCCCCTTTCTATGACCGTGGAGGACAATATTCAAAATGTCCTGAAATTGATTTTTAGGTACTCGTAAATGTTATACTTTACATCAAGAATTTTTCAGCTATTTTTTTTTCTTTTGAGATCATGCGGAATATGTGAAAAGAACGCTTTGGCATCCTACGCCCTCCCATAGGTTACGAATTTTGGAAAATGCTCTCCAATGAGGATTTATGCTAAAAAGCTCATATGCTTGCCGAATTTCGTTTTATTAGCTTCAGTATAGTTTTGGGGCAAAATACTGACATACGAAAAAAAAAAAAAACTTTACTTTCCTTCCCTCCCCCTCCCCCCATACAATATATTTTAATCAATTTTATTTTTTAACAACAATTTTTTGTTGAATTTTCTTATTATATTTAAAAATTCTGGAGTGACTGCACTCGACTTTCCGAATACATGATCTTGACCAAGCTTTTAAATAAATTTGATTCTACTCAATCGAATGTGGTTTTCAGGCGTTATTGCACTTCATAAGAATGCCCTTTTTGTAACCCTGTAAAAAACTGTAAATCCTACACGCATCAAAATCTTTAATGTACGACAATGACCTATAATATTGCGTACCTACGAATAAAACACTCAAAATACTGGTGCTAAATGATAAAATAAATAAAAACTTTGTGAAAAAAAAGCACACATAAAATGTTACTTATAAGATGTTACGATCGTTTCGACCAAAAAATTCTTTCGGTCATCAGGCAAGCCCTTCGACTCACTGAGTTTGAGATCAGTCGGATGCACCATAGAAACACTAGCGCACTTTCAAGAATTCGCGTCTGTAGGCCGTAATGAAAAAAAAAAAGTTCTTTTTTGTAGTCCCGTAAAAAAACTTTTAAGTCCTATACACAGCACAATCAATGCCAGTCGTGCGAGGGTGGTCTATCTCTATAATACATATACCAAATTTCACATTTATAAAATGAAATGCATTGTTTAAGATCTATAGTGTTTATTCACGCACACACACGCATGTACATCAACGAAAAATAGCATAAATTGAATTCAAAAGACGAATTCGACATTCGAATTTTTTAAAAATGGAATGGAAGAATTTTTATATGGTATTTGTTCGGAAAGTAAAAATACTCGTGACAGCTAGAAAACATCTTATTTTAAATTCCACTTCCGAGATGCAATTTATTTCTCTCCAAGTATTTGCCGAGGTGCACTTTACTGTAATTCAAACACAATTCCAGTCTTTAGTTTCGCTAGAACTACCAACCACTTTTGTTTTCACTAGTGCGCTCTTTTTTTATACGTACATTTCCTCTTAACGAAATCACCGGCTACCCTTGAAATTTGTGAGCCGGAGAAAAAAATTTGACCTTGGAAACAAGTTTAGGATTTGGGGCATTTTCCTTTGATTTGGCAAGAAACGCTTATGGAATCCCTGGCCTTCCTCAGGTATACTTAACTGTATCACATTTAATCCGCGGCGACGATATTTTATGCAATGAAGTCTCCTCTTATTGAATTTTATGCATGCATGATTTCTTTTACCGTTTTACTGTATTATGGTGGTTAAAGTTATGGAGCCAAATACATTTTCTTCATGTTTCTTGGATTATCACGCTAGATTTGCAAGTGTGCAGTAGAACACTTTTTTTTGAGGAACTTTACACGAAATCGCCGATGTACCTATCTTCACTGTAAAAGGTGTTGCGTTTGGTGTAAACGCAATACTTTATGAGCTGAGCTACAACTGCGATTTTATTCGTAATATTTATCGTCTAAAGCCTGGTTTATAAATAAAATTATGGCCCCCACCATGGCCGAGTGGATAAAGACACTGAACGTAGCAGATGGTTGAAGTGTGAAGGGTTCGAGCCCTACCATGGGCGTAGGCAGGGGGGGCAGCTGCCCCCCCCTAAAATGAGCTAGTCATAGGGTCTGATTATGACAAACCGGGCATTCTCCGGTTAGACTCCATGTCCTGCCCCCCCCCTAATGAAAATCCTGGCTACGCCCTTGGGCCCTACCCGCCCATATTTTGACCATCGATTTAACGGTCTGGAGTTTGGAGCGGTTTTCTCCAGGTGTGACATGAATACGCGTTAAAATCCCTTAAAGAAGTCCTCCTCCCAATACGAAGAAATCCCTTATGTAGGCTTTTCGAAACACTCAAGTAAAATTATGTAGTTTAAGGATTTTCTCTATTTCTACCAGTATCACATTTAACTTGTTATCTACTACGGAATTTAGAAGTACCATAAAAATAAAAGTGTCTAAAAAAATTCACTAATTCATTTTAACCCTTTTTTTCTTTTCTTTTTTTTTAAAGGAAAATCACCACCAAATACTTTATTTAATAAGCTTACATCATGACTGCATATTCAATTAAAGTAAGATCGTTTGGAATATATGCTTTCCGTTCTCTTTTTAATTATTTGGAGTTTATAAAAAAGGAGCATTAGTTGGTTTTAATATTAAAGAATTAGATTTCCTCAAAATGTGTAATTCAGAGTAACTATTTGACTTCTTCAGTTTTGTTTGTCTGTTTGTCCTATTTTTTTTTATATGGATTCATTAATTGCTTATGAAACAGTCATCAGACAAACGACTTTTTCCTCGATTTTCTTTTCCCATTACATTAATCACTATTGATCATGCATTTTCTTACTTAAACAAGAGAAAATAAACAGTTTCAAGTTCATATTTCTGACAATTCTCAATTCTGTTACCGTAAATTCAATTAGACAATTATAAAGGTCTAACTTGCTGTCAAAATTCTACTCATCAGAACACCAACATTTTCAGTTTGATACGAAAAGCATTACATTGATTTATAAACAAAATTGTGGAATTTACAGATTTCTTCGATCATTTTACTTATCACATATAACCTGCAGTCGAAATTCTATATATCAGAACACCAAGCATTTCAACTCCATGCGTAATATTTTTCGTTTTATTATATTGACTTTAAAAAAAGTTATGGAATTTACAGATTTATTCAATCTTTTTGTGTATCAAATTTAACTTGCAGTCGAAATTCTGAATACATGAGAATACCAAGCACTTCAATTTCATTTTATTTGCATGTTTATTGTGCATTTATATTTATTCATCATAATTAACACCATGACAGTAATGGTCCTACTTCTGCCAAAATTCCTACACTTAACAAAATTTGCACATACATGCTTTATTATTTGTTTAATTTGAATACGTATTTTTATAGCTTAAGAAAAAAAAAATAGACAGTTTGAAATATTAATGCACTTTCGAATTATTTTATAAGAGTAAGAATTTTAGAAAAAATTATATGCATAGTATTTAACTAACATTTCTCGCGTAGCTCTGTTACCGTCAATTTAGCGATAATGTTTTATCCCATCATGTAGCACCGATTTGACATGCATGATTTCGATATTTTCTTATATTATTTAAATTAAGTTACGGAATCGTAGACTTTTCTAACATTTTCTTCACGATTTTAAAAATTGCAGAAAATATAGTTTATGTAGAATAACTTCTTTCTCTCTCTCTCCCCGTCAGTTTTTACTTGTTCCTTTTCATTGATGGATCCAGAGAAACACGTGCTTTCCTTGGGGATAGTGTGTGTATAGTGGTTTGTGCGCCATTCTACCGCACTTTGGGTGCGTGTTCGATTTCCGGCATGGGCGTGGGTGTTTGTGACGTGTTTATTAGGTGTATGATGTCCAAGCATTGGGCGCCCCCTTCACAAATAGCCATCTCTTTCGACGACCCCCATGCGCTGGCCAAGGATCAGTATGCCGTTGCCGGTGCAGTTAGGGAGAAAAATATTTACTTTTCCATTGATGGTTCCCCAGATTTAAAGACCAAAGATGGGAGATAGTTTTACACTTATGTGTGCAATTTTTTGTGTAACACTTTTGCTAAATTCAACAAACAAAACTACTCTAACCGAATAACTTTGTAGAATCAACAAAAGTCTTGTTGATATTTCGTTGAAAAAAAAATTGTCAATAAAAGTCCCTCTTGTTGATATTTCTTTGAAGGAAAAAAAAATGTTTTTGATTATGAAATATTTTGTTAATCCAATAAAATTATTCGATTAAAACAGCTCCAGGAAATTTTTGAATTCAACAAAATATTTTTTATCGCGTGGCTTCTCAAATTTGGCCTAGTTTGATTATAATACTAATGTGACATTCTGAGCATTTTTATGGTCTTCTAACGGTTTCACCTTCCGCTGTCGCACTATCAATTAGATTATACCTACCTCAATATCCAGACGTGCGACCAATTTGTAGTCAAGGCTATATCCGCCAGGAAACAAAAGACAAATAAAGCGCTTATAAATTTCCTTAAATGAGTCCTTCGCTGTCATCAAGGTACGAAAGTCTCGATGATTTAACAGATTTTCTTTTTCTTCTCTTTTATTCGTAATGTGATCTTGATGAACCTCTATGTTGGTGGTGATGAGTAATCTAATAAATTTTGTTAAGTGTTGTATAAAATATAAAAATGCGTACTGAAGAAAAAAGTTGTTGATTTATTTAATTTTTATATTCTACAGTTGGTGTATACGTGCTTGTGAAGCAAAATTTGTATATAAGTAAGAATTACGTAAGGGCGTCTTTTCAAGAGCGATCAAGTATTATCTTGTGTGCAGGGCCGGTTCTGCCACGTGCGCTGGGTGTGCGGTGTGCATCCAGGGCTTTCAAAGGGGCGGCCAGAATATACACATTTTTTTATTACTATTGAATACGTGAGTGGTTCAAAAGTAAGACAACAAGAAAAATAACGGGCGTACAGACTCACCGAACGAATGAAATTCCATGTCTACCTAAAATAGACGATCACCTATAGCAAATATACCACTAGATCAAAGGGGTGGCCAAACCGTGGCGCATGCGTCAAACTTGGAACATTGGAGGATTTCAAGTAGCACATTGCATCTTTCTGCCAGCCTATTGTTTTTAGATAGATTAAAGGTTTGAAATAATTTCGCACGGGAAATATTAGGTTCCTTATATTTTATGAGACTACATCAAAAGGAAACATTTGTAACATTTCAAAAATCGGACCTTCCCTGATCTCTTACCAAATATCAGAAAAAATTAATTCTAGAATCCTTCCTCAGAACAACACTCTCAATTTTATGTTTACAAGTTATTATTTTTCTTCCCTTAAATCATTTTATCACATGTACTTTGTTTTTGAATGCTTCACTTATTGCTACATTAAGACATAATTATACTTTTTTTATACTGATACAAATGACATGGTATTTAAATATGTACACAATAAACATTGCATAGATAGAAAACTTCAAGATCAAGTTTTCTTTATTCATATATTCCCCTCTCTTCGTCACATACTGTAGAATGTTTGGCAATTTGGACCTCCAAACTCCGGAATTGTTAAAATCTAGACGAAATAGGGCCTTAAAAAAACAACAATAATAGTAAATTGGTAATCAACTGAAAATGTTTCATTAATTCTTAATAAGATAGATGTGTTTGAGAAAACTAGAAAAAAACCTTTTTCTATTGTGAATAATTAACTTCTCAATAAATGTGTTTTATTTTTATTTGTATCTTTCTATTCTAGAAAGGTTATGTCTTCTTTTTTTTTTTTTTTTTTTTTTTTTTTTTTTTTTTTTGACAGCTTTACTTAATTAATGGGCATTTCACAGTATTTGAGACATAATGTAGAGTCCGTAACAAGTATATTTGTACAAATTATGGGGATATATGTACAGGTAACGGACTCTACATTTTGTCCCAAATACTGTGAAATTCCCCTAATGCGATTATTTATAATTTATATTACCGGATTTCTGGAATCGGCAAAGCCTTAACGGCTACGAATTTACGAAAGTTCTACAGTAGTAAAAATTTTATTTTCGTACTATTATGACTTTAGTTTCTTTTCCCTTCAAAGGTTACCTTTAAAGGGGGATGGGGGGGGGTGTTAAGAGTAATTGCAAACAACCAACAAAATATCCTGCTTGTGCTCATAGGGATTGGCAGTGTATACTGTAATAGAATTTTCTTATTTTTGACAGGTTACTACTGGCATTTCTCAATCATTCTCATGTCATAAGAAGTCACTGACTTTAACCGTGAGACTTTTTTCGAAATCCTCAAATTTTTACGACCCTGACAAACTGCCATAAAACTCCCTCCCCTGAATCGGGCGTCTCTTTTAAAAGTAATACAAGTTCTTTTTTATCCCTGTTTTCTATAGAGGGCGTATGATTCACTGTCAAATTTTTACGACCTGTATGGGCAGCAGCTGCAAAATAATCACGCATAATGGGGATGACGCAAAAGCTCGTGTTACACTAATTTCACTACCACATCTCTATACTCGTTTTTCAACGTGACAAAATTGTAGGTGTAGTACTTTTTGGGATGACTGAACTATGCCAGGGAATATTTTTAGACTTACCTTTCCGAAACGCGAAATCAAATATTGATAGAGGCCGATATGTGGGAGAGGGGAAATTTGTAGGTTAGAGATGAGTTCGGGCTCATTTTTTGAAGCCCGAGCCCGAGAACTTTTAATCCGAGCCCGAGCAATATTATTTAAGTCGGAGCCCGAGCCCGAAATTTCAGCTAAAGATAAAAAAAATTCAATTACTTCATTGATAGAATACAATAAATTTTGCAGTTTGTGCAAATTAAAGAGAAATATAGATGCAAACTCCCATTTCACTTTCTAATTCTTTGTATCCATCCTTTATCAAAAAATGTCGTATCTCATGACTAACTAAGGAATATAAACCACCGTTCTAAAATACCCAAAGAGCTTCACGCACCTTCTAGGCGCCCGTGCCGCTATTTTTATTTATTTATTTTTTATAAGTACTTTTATTTTCCTCACGAATCACTTTTTAAAATCTGTATGTCCAATAAAGGAAAAATTTTTCACGAGCCCGAGCCCGCACACATTTGTGAATTACAAAGCCCGAGCCCGTCTCATCTCTAATGTAGGTATGAAGATTACGTGCGTGTTTACCTATCGTATATGGCGTAATTAATGCAATTTTTGAACGACCTCATAATTCCTTTATTTATTTGTTGGTATGGCTGAAGAATAGGAGACCCCCAAGAAGTTTCTTAGAGCGTAAAAATATGATTAAAAAGGTGGGTGCACTGTTGGTTTAAAGCTCTGGAAAACTAAGTTAGGCCATAACCCCAGGGAAAGACGTTTCGGGTTAAAATTTGTAAATGCTTAAAGTTTAGATTTCTTTCTTTTCTTTTTTTTATTAAAATCATTCCTAAAATTTTGCATATGTTCCAAAAAATAAATAAATAAATAAAGGAAAGGAAAGAAAAAGAAAAGGGGAGGGGAGACTTCACACAATTATTTATTTAAAAACAAAGTTCATTGCAAAAGTAAAGAAAAAAAATTGAAAACCTACCACCCTATTAATTTTTGATAATCTTTCTAACTAGTTATTATCATGCGATCCTTTAATCAGATGTCTGTATTACAATCGGATAGCACTGTTTTTCTCCTAAAAAATAGCCGCAACTTCTGTATATCCCTGAAATTAACTGAAAGGTAACATAAAGCCATTAATATTGAAGTCAAGAAACTGTTCTCTTGATTGTGATGGATTGATCACGATTACGTAATGAGTGTGATCGATAACAAAATAAAGAGCAGCGATATTTTTCAGCGTTTTGTCTATCCATCAAAAATCGTAATTAAAAGTAATTATTTTGTGAGGAGAACCGCTCAAGAGAAGGATAAAGTATTTGTTGCGTAATCTCGTGTGCGTATGCAGGGCGTAAAGGGCATTAATGGCAGGGCGTAAATGGCGCATTTATTAACTCTGTCCAATAAGGTTGAAAAGTGCTTATGATTCTAGTTTGTTAGTCTGTCGTGTTCTTAATGCTGTAAATGTACATCGATTACTACAAATGTCATTTATGTTATTCCTATGTATTATACCACGAAAATGGTGTGTATTTATTGTTCTTTTATAGAAGTACCCAAAAGAATTCAATACATTGCGCTCTAAAAACAATCGTTATTTAAAACGTATGTTAGCGAGCATATTCGTCTATGTCAAACAAAATAAAAAAATAAATAAGCGATATGTGCTATCGAGGATCACAGATAATTTTTTTCATCAGAAACAGTGTATGTAGAATTTATAGTTCTTATACTGGAGTACTTAAAAGAATTCCAGTACATTATGGTCTATTGCAGTTTTAAAGACATTCATTCGGTTCCTAGCACAACCCAACGGATGTCTATAACAGCTTACTCTTCTTTTAAAAAATGGAAATAAGTTTTAAAATTCTTTTACATGATTTCGCAAAATTACATTGAGAGCGACATACAGATTTTTTTAGGTTATTTCCAGAGTCTCGCCAAATTTGACACAAAAATATTGTTCTGTTAGAAAGTGTTTTATTATACGATACCAAACTTCGCACTCTTCACTGGAAAAATGCCTTTTCATAAGCCACGTGTGACCAATCCTTGTAGTTTAGCTGTACTTTGCTCTCTGATTTTGAATGCTTGTTCTTGCATAAACAGACATTAAATGTGACATTTTTATGATGGTTGATGTTTTACATGGCATTGTTATTGATATCATTATTATGGGTCTGTATGCAATTGTTCGTTAAATGTAGTCTTTTATGAGGCTTAGGATATCGGAAGACCTCCGTTGCATTGATTTTTTTATTATTGCCATTTATATTTTAACACGTGAAACACGTTTACACTATTTTTCTTTTATTATTATAACGAGAAGCATAAATAACAAAGGTATTTATGTTGTTAATATGTCATGAAAGAATGCTTTATAATCATAACACAATGCCGGTAAACGTAGTTCTGTAGGCAGTCAACAATGTCAGTTGAGTTGTCCTACATCGATATGATGTCGGTTCTACATCTATTGCATGTCGGCTTCTGATTCGAAAGACAGTATCAAAGGTACAGTGATCGTGGCGGAAAGGAATAGAATTGAAGTAGTCCTGAGGCAAAAAAATGAGCTTTAAGTATGGCCGATCCCTGTTTGTACGACGTTTGTGGTGGAATGCCAGAGCCTTTCTACCTTCCAGCTTCAATGGTATATTTATAAAACACCTTGGAATGTGCAAGCAAATATTAAAATAAATGCTTGGAATGAATAGAAACCAGTGGTATATTATCTTGGAATTGTGCAAATAAAAATGCATGAACAAAATGTAATCTTGCGAATGGTACCACAATGATATTCTTAAGATATGATTGATCTCGCCCTTCCTGTCACGGTTACTCGGATTACTTACGCTTTCCAAAAATGGCGTAAACGTATTGCTGTATTTTTATTTTGTTTTTAATTTACAAGCAAAGCAGCTTACAGTTACTCCACTTTTTTCCTAAGCAGCAACGAAGGTTAAAGATCAACAAGTGGTTAGTTTCGGCGACTAGCACTGGGTAGTTATCTGCTGTCGGACATTTGTATTATTAGCTGTTGGTTTGCGATCAGAATACTGTCCAATCAGCATAGCCGGTATTGATCCGTATTGATTGCCGACCAGTTGGATCAAATACCGCCCATGCGTACAAAAAAGTGCCACAGCCGAAGCGGTGCATGGTATCCCATCAATACTTTCTAAAATGACAAAGGCGTCGGCCAAGTGTCATGAAACAGATCCATGTATTTTCTGGATATTAATAACCCTAATTGCACCACTAGTTCAAAAGACGTTCAAAGAACGCCTTTTGAACTAGTTGTGCTACTAGGGAACGCATTTGACGAGCTTGAAGACTCAGAACATTCACTTTGAGCTTCATGAGTAGACCTTGTGCATATACAATAACATTGTTCTTTATTAAAACTGGTGTCTGTAGATTTGATATCTCTTTTACAGAGTTTAACGAAGTAATTCCGATGCTTTATGCTGTTTTTATTTGCTTTATTTATTTTCTTAACAACAACCTACGTGTAATTTAAGCACTCGTGTTGAAAAACTCGTATTGGTCGATGCGTGCGGAATTATTTATCTTTCGTATAATCCGTAGTAATCCTTGTTTTATGAAACACATTTCTTTTTTTATTATCATTTATGGGATTCCCTAAAATCGCATATCTATATTCTAATGTTATTCACATTTAATTTTTTTTTCTAAGCAATTGACAGTCTTCAAAAATAAATCTGTTACATTGGAAACGACACAACAGACAACGGCAAGCACACTCTGTGTATGCAGAATGTATCGTTGGTAATAATTTTTTATTGCTGCTAATTAATTATTGCACTAATGAAAAAGACGACAAATGCCAAACGACCCTTTTCTTAAGGGGCGCAGAGCATTTGGAAGGGGCCGCAGGAAAAACCGGCATAAAGCAAGCTATAATGCCTGTTTTGAAGAATCATCTTATTTATTCTTACTCTTACTGTAAAAGATATCTGTTTTTGTTTAAAATATTTATTCAAACTTTACCGATAACATTATTCTGTAGAAAAGGCAACTAAATGTTCATTTCATAAAAGAACTGCATGTATGCGGAAAAATGTCAAAGGGGGAGGGAGCAATCCTAAGTTGCACATTGTTGGGGAGGAGGGGAATGTAAAAAGGTTGGGAAATAGTATTTCATCTTGAATGTTGTAACTGTCGTAAAAATAAATCGTTTATTATTGAACTTGATAATGTAAGTTAACTAATACTTCGACACTGTTTGTGAAGTGATAATTAACTGTTGTATGTAAACAACATTCAAGACGCATCATTCCTACAAGATTCTCAATCCTTTTTATGTGCACTACCCCATAAAAGAACATTTTGGGGACACCTTGCATACTCTATTTGCAGTACGGTACACATTATAGTTGATAAAAGTTACATATAATTTTTGTGTCAAACATCATACCTTTAGGCTAGTTAGAAGTTACAGATGGACAAATTAAACAAAATCAGAACATTTTCCAACAGTGTTTAAAAAGGTTACTACGATATGTTTCAAACACGGGTTCTTCCCGACAGCTCATTTATATTTTTTAATTTGCAAGTAATTTTTTTCTATTGAAATTACATTCTTTTTTGGTGCATGCATGTATAACACAAATCACTCGCATGTCCGTGCCAGGAATGAAGGCGTGCCAGGAATGAAATGCAGCTGCTATAGCTCAACTTGAATTTGCATGTTAACAGGTGTTCTGTTACAGCTAATAAATTGTGAAAAAAGAATATAGTATTTTGTTTTGTTCGATATTTATTTCATGTTGAAGGGGGTGGAGAAAAAAAATGTACGCTTTTATCCTTTTGTATGAAGTGTATATCTAAGAAAAACGAAATCTGTTCTTAAAAAATGTGGTCCAAAGGACCAGTGACTCCATAACGTATTATTTATCATTGGTCCGTATATCTTATTTTTTTTTAAAATTGCAAAACAAAAGGAATTATATGAGCAATATATATTGATTTCCATAAAGAGCTGAATTAAAAAATATAAATACTTATTATAAAAATATTAAGTAGATAAAATTATGTATAACATACATTTTGGTAAAATTAGACACGTATTGCGGAACTAAAAGAGGAAAGTTTGCAAAAGATATTTAAATAAAATGTTATAATTGTTATTTATATAGGATTTTGAATGGTTTATTGAGTTCTATTCTGGGTTTTGATATATTACGCTGGCCGGACCAAAAATCTTGGCGGGCCGTATGCCTCCCATATGTGACATAAAGAACAGTGCTGTACTTTCAGTATGCAGTAATAATAGTAAAGTGCAGCACTTTAATAATAATACTGTACTGTGCAGTGATAAATATTGTTGTATTGTACTGTAACAATAATAATAATGGCAAACAGTGAAAACTGGAAGTCGGTCAACACAATTCTACTTCTCAAGCGCACAAGGTTTTAAAACTAATGTCTGCAGTATAACTGCCGTAATTATTGCTCCTATGAACTTGTTTTATCAGTATGTCTGACTACACCTATTTGAGTATATTATTCTGATACAATAGGCAGTTAAATCAGGTTATTTCTTGCATTGATTAGGGGGGGGGTTAGGATGGAACTCCTGACCCCTCTTATCTTTGTAGACACGTGTAAGAGAGCTGAAAATTCCTTCGTAAAGTTTTTCTTGTTTTGTTTTGTTCACTGGACCCGAAAACTTGTGTACATTGGCGATTATCACTAAAGTGATTTCTATAAATTGTTGTCCAAACATTAGTGTTAGTAATATAAGAAACTGCTTAGCTTGTAAGAAGAACAGTGATGTGTCATCTCTCCAATGTCCGACAGCCTGTCAGGAAGCATTATAGGCATTCAATAGGTATGCTAATTTTTAGTATGATATTTTGAAAAACTGCTACCCATATTTATTATTCTACAATATTTTTCACTTAAACGATGCTAATTTTTGGTTAAAATTTTTATACTCCAGTTCCGTGTACCATTTTAACACACACTATTTTACAATAGAGTTGGAAAGTGTTTCCGACTACACATTGTTATGTGATTCTGAATTCTTATTATATGCCTGACCTATTAAAGTTTGTTTGTTTGCTAGGAGAGGACAGCTCAAGTCACTGAATGTGTCGTTTAGAGTTTCATGCGTACTTTCCGAAGTTTCCCGCCACAATTTGGATCCTCATCAAATGGTGGGGACTTCTGGATATTGGCACTCCTCGGAAACTGCTAGCAACCGCCGAGAGGACTTTTGGAACCACAGATTTAACGTGCACATACACGTGGTCTTTAGTGGTATATTGCGATCGAACCCGCAACCTTCCAGTTACGCGCCCAAGCCTTAACCATTGGGTTACTATGGCCCTTACCTTTAAAGTTTGTCGGAATTCTTTTGAAACACCCTGTATTAGTGTTGGAGAATGTTTTATAATAGATGCTTTTTGCATGATTTATCTTTCTTATTTTGCTATGCGTTACAAAATCGATCGGTAACGAATGCATACAGCCAGGAAAAGTTCTATTCCAGTTAAACTTAGCATGCGTGTATATACGAAATTACAAGAAAAGTAATGTATGTGATTACCGGTGAAACAATGTAAGTGTTACAAAAAAGTTCATCACTGCATTATCCTAAAATGCTTTTTTTGTGCACAAAACTAAGTTATGACAGCACGTGTTTCGAAACACGTGCTGCTGTATTTCTGTGACGTATTGGGTCTTGTGCTGTAAAAATGTGACTTAATCGAATCCTGAAAAAGATACTCCATGCAAACGTCAGTTGAGTTTTCATAAACAATATTGGACTGACACATGGTATGGCATCCCTCCGCTTTCTTTGTTGCCTAAAATATCTCGCAAAGACACACTTCCTAAGATTGACGTTCACTATATACTGTGAAATGCCACACATTTGTCAGTTGATTTCTTTTCGTAGCTAACAAAGAACTGAATACTTTATAGCTGTTGTGTTGGTATGGTGGGAAGATTTCTATATTTTGAAGGGGCATCTCCAGAGTTCGGCAAAATGGATCAAAAATGTATTTTCAATACAAAGTACAAGATCATTGAATAAAACACATAAAAATACCAAATACTTTAAGAATTGAAAATATGTAAAGCGCATGTATTTTCAAATTGCACAAAACGTACATAATGCATGAAAAATTTCAAAGTATTATGATTACGTTAAATTTTCAATTGTACATCCTAGTTTATTTTATTCAAATGTATTTTAACGAGAAAAACAAAAACAATCATAATAGTTGATATTTAACGTATTTTCTATTCAACTCTTTTGGTATTATAAACATATTAAAGAAAACCTACCCACTATTTTTTTAACGATACTGTACAAAATTTTGCTTGTATAAGATCCAAGACAGACTATTTCTTGATATTTATACTCAAAGCATCATGAAAACGGTATTATTTCAGCATGTGAACAATGCACACTAACAAGACAACAAAAAACACTCAAAAGAAACTGGTGTTTAAAAATTGAAATAATTAAAACTTTGTAAAATAACGCACATACAAGGCACTTATCGTTCTAGACACATGTTTCCGGAGCAAGCATCCAGAACGATAATGTACATTAGTTTGTTCCAAAATAGTTCACAAAAAATATAATTTTCGAAAATCACAGTACGTAAAATACTGTATTTAAGCAATAAACTAAATAAAAATATGTTTTTAAAAAGAGGTTATCATTAACAACTGTTACTCGGGTTTATGATGAATAAATAAAAGTATATTTTTATCTACAGTTAATTTAACAGTTAAGTAAAATACATGAATTTGCGATACTACCCAAGTGTTTTAGTGTTATGGCGAGTCTCCGCGAGGGGCATCTGTCTATGGAGGAGGTTCCTTGGGCAGAGGGCATTTCAAGGTGTTTTATTGGATATTCACGTAACGTCTGGAGAAAATTGCCCAAAACTGCAGACCTTTACACCGATAGCCACCTGGTAGAACCGAACCCGAAACCGTCAAACTTCTACCATTTATCATGTTCAGTGTATTATCCACTCGTCCATGGTGGGGCGCGATATTACCCAAATCTGGGCATGCCACACAAAATAAAGGGATAACTCGAATTCGTATCTTCTGCTTAAGATAACTGACATTCACTAAATTCTGTGACGTGCCCAATGAATTTGATTTTATTTGCCTACGTAACCATCGGAGAAGTGAAATACTGTGTCAGTCTGCAGTTTAGACCCTTCAATGCGCAATGGTTGCTCCAAGAAACCAGCTAATTCCTGTTCTTCTATTTGCAAATAAAAATCACAAAAACTGCTATTAGCAAAAAAAAAAAAAAAAATTGGTTAAATGTCCTCAACTTTGAAAAAGTGCAGCCGTTTGCCGTTTGCTCAATTTAACTACTAGCAAAAGTGGCGGTCGATCGAATCGCCAATCGTGTGCTACAGTGCTAAGGAATTTTTTTTTTCCTGTGCTATTGCTTAGATTATTCTTAGTAATTATTCTGAGTAAACATACTTAAATTGAAAAAGAAGTATCTTACTTATTAATTTAACCCTCTAAATGTTCTTGAAACGATGAAGAAGTGAAATGACTGTCACTCCACAAGTCACTAAGTGAAAGTAGCGTGCTAATCAAAAATCCGAACCCTCAGATTGTTCGGATTTGAAAATTTTGAATAATCAATGTTACTGTTTCCACGTCAAAAAATATTAATTTTCGGTACGTTTCATAGATTCTTCAAGTGGTTGTTTACTGAAGATTTGTTAAATCCCGGGAAGATTAAGACTCCTTGTTATTATTATTATTATTATTTTACCATACAATATGGGTGAAAATTGGAAGATATATGTCCTATTTTTTTTTTTTTTCGAACATAAACAGAATCATCCGCAACGTTCACTGGGGTGGAACTATTATATGGAGGTTATTTTCTTTCTTGTGATTTCGATGTCTAATTAGTGTTTTTTATTTACTTGTTTATTTTAGATGACTAAAGGATTATTCAAAAACTTTTCCCTCTAATATATTTGTTTTCCAGTTCTGAACAGGTGTCTTAGTTATACAATAGTGTTTTTTAGGATATTAAACTTTCACACCCGTGTGGCACCGGGTGAAAAATGAATAATTAAAAAAGTTTATAGAAGTAGTTTAGTCAATATAAAAAGTAAAAATAAAGTTATACATACAAAAAAAAAATCGCCATGTACTTTAATTCTACGCTATTGTACACTTGATATTGATAAGTAGGTCCTTTTCCATGATTAGCATCTAGTTTTTAAGTGAAATAATTAAAAATTTGTAAAAAACAGACACATAATAGGTACTTATCAGTCTATACGCGTTTCGGCCGAACATTTTTCAGCCTTTGTCAGCAGGAATCCTCACATGATGTGCGAATTCCTGCTGACGAAGGCAGAAAATGTTTGCTGCCAAAACGCGTAGACTGATAAGTACCTGTTATTTTTTTTAAAACAAAGTTTTAATTATTTAAAAATTAGACACCAGTTTCTTTTTGTGTTTTGTTACTTTTGTCAATTTTTTACTTGTAAATAAAGGAAAAAATTAAGTGTTCGCACATTCGAGATGAGATAATTTTTGACTAATTTTTTTTATTGAAATTTTAAAATTGAAACTTTTTTTCTATGACTCGTTCAGTGATTTCCTTTGTATTCAAATTTAAAAGATTTTAAATACTTTATTTGGGAAAGATTTATATGTATTTCCACTTAACATGTTTCATATTTAGCAACTAGCATCAATATGTCGTTCCGAATTGAGGGAGCAGAATTGACAAGCACTTAACGCCTGTTCGATCCGGTCGTAAGTGGACACATGCACAATTGTTTTCTATCCCTTGCTATCATCAGATCACGTTGGCAACAGTCCACAATTGGCATAATGGCTTGTAAGTAAGAGCTTTTCCGAATTCATAATCGGAGATTTAAGAGGATATGAATATGCCCTTCTAGTTTAAATGTTCTGTCCTTTGGTCAGGAACACCAAAATAGTGACAAATGGAATTTTTTTTTCTATTCTTCTTCCTACGTCAAGTTAACATCAATGGGCTCCCAAAAAAGGACAGTGCGAATAATAATAATAATACCGTGCTTCGAATAAGTGGTCGATGCTCTGTAGAAGTCGACTGTCGTCATCGGCTCCAGGGATGTCTGTGAAGAATGAACGAATTCTTTTGCAAAGTGTGACCAATTTTACAAAGAGAAAAATTCCGCTAATGTTTGTTTTATCCACGAAATGGAGATGGATGGCTTGATGGGAGTTCTGAAATCGAATATATCAGCTGACAACTTGCTGATGTGAAGCAGTTGGCTTCAGAGCGGAACAAAAGCTGCTGCCAGCAAGGGGAGGTATGTTGGAACATTATCTTGTTTCGTTTTGCGATTGACTTACTGGATTTCAGGCTCAAGAGCTCCCATCGAGCTGCTTCTAGAAGCGAATTCTAATTATAAAGTAAATAATTTCGTAATAATCTGTTTGAAGATAAAATACTTTCTCATTGATCTTGTAGAAGCGAAGTCTTAGTTACAAAGTAAATAATTTCTTAATAATCTTCTTGCTGCTAAAATGAGTTTTCATTGATCCTGTATTATTTAATAAAGTGGTAAATATTATTATGGAAGTTTGAAGATTATTAACTATTACAGAAAAGTCTTAAGTTATCTGACGTAAATACTGTTGTCGGAGTAAGAAGAATTTTTAGTTTTCAGTGAAAGTGTTAAGGGTTTCATTCATGGTGTATATTAATTTTTAATACAGAAATAAATTTGATTAAAGTATTATTTTCTCATTTAATAAGTATTTTGATAACATAAATATTTTATAAATCTTATATAGTGTTTCTGAAAATTTTCTCCTAAACGTGCTGTCGGATGCTTTAAAAAAAATAAAAAATCTGATTATGTAAGAAATTGATTTGCGTTTACCGATTTGACTTAAAATGAGTTCTTTCTGATCTTGCTTTAGTAGACAAGTTGCTAAATATTATTGAAAACGTTATAATTTTTTTTCTTTTAGAGGAACGAGCTTATTCTGGTACTGTATATTATCTTTTAATTAAAAAATATCTTATATTGTTACTTACTGCTATTGCAAAAAAAAAATCGAATTAATATTTTCTTAATAGTCTTGAAAAAAATACGAATTCGACGATGTATTAATGATAATAACTTGTGAAAAGTTATTTCTTCTTCTTTTGTTGTTGTAATTTCATCTAATGTTTACTTTATAAAAAATTATAATTATTATAGTTTTACTATAAAATTATAGTAGTTGTTCTCATTCAATAACCGTTAATATATATTATTTTTAATATCTATTGGGTTGGCAACTAAGTAATTGCGGATTTCACTCATAGATGGCTTCAGTTGAATTTTTAGGTTTGCAGACGATTTACAAATGTAAAACACATTTTGTTATTTGATAGTTGGCAATTCAGCTGTCAATCAGTAAAAAAAGTTCTTTGATAGGTTGCGTAGTTTTCGCTTGGCCTTCGTTGAATTATGGAAAATCAAAAGGAACATTTTCGTCATATTTTGCTTTTTTATTTCCGCAAAGGGAAAAACGCATCGCAAGCTCATAAAAAGTTATGTGCTGTTTATGGTGACGAAGGCTTAAAAGAACGGCAGTGCCAAAATTGGTTTGCCAAATTTCGTTCTGGTGATTTTTCACTCAAAGATGAAAAACGCTCTGGTCGTCCAGTTGAAGTTGATGACGCCCTAATCAAAGCAATAATCGATTCGGATCGTCACAGTACAACACGTGAGATTGCAGAGAAGCTTCATGTATCACATACATGCATTGAAAATCACTTAAAACAACTTGGCTATGTTCAAGAACTCGATACATGGGTTCCTCACGAACTGAAAGAAACGCATTTAACGCAACGCATTAACAGCTGCGATTTGCTAAAGAAACGTAATGAAAATGATCCATTTTTAAAACGATTGATAACTGGCGATGAAAAATGGGTTGTTTACAACAATATCAAGCGGAAAAGATCGTGGAGCAGGCCAGGTGAACCAACTCAAACAACATCAAAAGCTGATATTCATCAAAAGAAGGTTTTGTTATCAGTTTGATCGGATTACAAAGGAATTGTCTACTTTGAACTCATACCACCCAACCGAACGATCAATTCTGATGTCTACATTGAGCAACTAACGAAATTAAACAATGCAGTTGAAGAAAAGCGGCCTGAATTGAAAAATCGAAAAGGTGTTGTACTCCATCATGACAATGCAAGGCCACACACATCTTTGGTCACTCGGCAAAAATTATTGGAGCTTGGTTGGGATGTTTTGCCAAATCCCCCATATAGTCCTGACCTTGCACCATCTGATTACTTTTTGTTTCGATCTTCACAAAAATCCTTGAATGGTAAAAATTTCAATAATGATGATGATGTCAAATCGCACCTGATTCAGTTTTTTGCTAATAAAAACCAGAAGTTTTATGAACGTGGGATTATGATGCAGCCTGAAAGATGGCAAAAGGTCATTGATAAAAATGGGCAATACATTACAGAATAAAGTTACTTAGTTCCATGAAAAAATTATCTTTGATTTTCTAAAAAAAATCCGCAATTACTTAGTTGCCAACCCAATATAAACTAACTGCTAAGGCAGCCAACTTCGCCGCCCCATATCTTACTGTTCTTTACTCAGTCCAGTGTTGACTAAATTTTTCGACTCATTTCAACGAAAATCATGTTTCTTTGTTTTAACAGTATTGTAGATAAAGTTATTTAGGTTAGGGATGCTACACCAGGGGTCGATGCAGACGAAAATTGGGTCAGTTTTACGGTCCCTTCACAAAATTGCAATCCATTAAAACTGCCCTTCATTGGCATTTTATCCTATATTTTAATCTGTTTTATCAATTATTTTAACCAAAAAAAGGTGGTTTTTATTAAAAATTGGCATGAAAATTCATGAATTTTCACGAAAGTGGGACCATGGAAAAACTTTCAGGATCGCACCCTATACACATTTTGGGTGTCATCATAAAAGCCGATGTTGAAACCAGCAAATGGCTAAAATGTGCTCTACCTCAATGCATGGTGACTTTTTTATATGGGCGATAAATACGCCAAGTATTGTAAATTCGATATTTTAAAGCTGTGAAAAAGTCCAAAAGATCTTGCATTTTTGCGTATCCATTATTGTTATTTTGTAATCTAGCTACTGCGCGACATATACTTGCTCCATTTGACGAGACTGAACTGCATTTTCACACATGCGTTATTGTTTTCGCACTAATGTTTACATCTAGCTGTTGCCGTTCGCAGCGTGGAAATATCGTCGATTTTGGTACCGCCTACATTAACGTATCATATGAGTAGGCAATTGAAATATATTAAAAAATGACCTAGAGTTCGTAAATTTTGCTGAAAATATGTGATGTAATATCATTTGTATTCATTTGAAGATATAAAAAAAAGTTTTTCATGACCAAAATATTAAATTTTTTGAGCGAGTGCATATTTATTCTGTTAAATCATTAACTATCATATGCTGCTTTGCATTTCATTTTCTTGGATAAAACTGAAACTAGATTTTTTTTGTGTGTATTTGTTTCAACAAAAAAAAATTATGATCAAAATATTAAATATTTTAAGCGAGTGCATATTTATTCTGTTAAACCATTAACTATCGTATGCTGCTTTGTATTTCATTTTCTTGCATGGAATTGAAACTTGTTTATTTTTCTTTTTTTTTTTTTTTTTCAATAAATAAATCGTAAGCAGTAAAGGCTAGTTAAATTAACTTTTTAAAAACTGAAATTGGTGTAATGTCATAATCATAGGCGCACCCATGGAGGGGGCTACATGGGGGGCTAAAGCCCCACCCCCCTAAACCTGGAGATTTAGATGCGGAAAGCTTTAAAAATCGAAAATTTTCACCAATGACCTAAAATATTTTATTTTAAAAATTGTACATTTCTAATTTTTTGTGGCGGGTAGGGGGGGGGTGTTAATTAAAAGTGGGGGATGTTGGTTTTTAAATAAATACTTACAGTTATTGTATGAAATAAAGTTAAACTTGGGCACAACATCGCTGAAAAGTTGAACAGTGATTTATGAGTCTGTGCCGCACAGCCAGTTGCGTCAAAAAAGGGTACCTAGATCTGTGGCACGCGATGAACGAACGATCGTCCGCCATCTTGCTGGTAGTTAAGTTGAGAGATGGCAACGGCTGCCCTTTTTTCAGCATTGGGAAAGGGTTGCGCCTCAAACGGTTAAAGGAAACCTGCCGCGAAAGATTTTAGCCTGAAAAGGGTGCCGCAGCGAAAGAAGTTTGGGAACCCCTGCTATACAGAGATATTGCGAGACGAAACAGAATTATTTCCGTTTCGCTTCCATCCCACGAAATCATAAACATACTTTTCATGAATAATCAACTTACGCTACCACCCTCTCCCCCCCGAAAAGAAAAAAAATTAGCCGGAGAAGCTAACAAGCCTAGACGTATTAGCCTAGACGTCTTTTGAACTAGTTGTGCTGATAGGGACACGACTACTTTTTGCAGAGATTAAAATCGCAAGTTAGACATCAATCGGCTTCTGTGTTCGAGAGGTGTGGCTCATTAATTTCAGAATGCATTCTGATAATGGAGAATCTGCTACTGTAAGTAGTTAACAACGCTTTAATTTTCCTATCACAACCGCATCAGTTCCATGAATTATCACCCTTCATGATGCGAACCCTGTACTGTAACTCAATGCCTCTGCATCACTTCTCGATTCAGAGGTCACTCTTGCTTTCTTTCTTGTTTGCCAATACCACACCCTTCTTACATTTCTTACCCTAATTACGAATGGCTGGCGCGAGATACGTATCTTGTGCGTGCAACCGGCGATCTGGATTTGTGAATCCCTTTAAAAAAAATACCAGCTATATTTAAAACAGTGACTGTGGATTTTCTTTTGCTGGACATCTAATTATGTCTCGAGATCAGATGAAGAACTGAGTGTTAATCCCCTTTCATATTTGGCCTTGAAAATGAGCAGGACATTAAAATGATTGGTTGCTTTCTAATGTATTCCTCTGTCAAACATCTGATATAATTTGTCAAATGGAAGAAAAGCAGTGAACCATGTCGCTTTGAAGAGCTGAATAGACAATGATGACTTTAAAATGAGCATGGCTTTTTACATGCTATTAGTAAATACTGTTTGCGTCGTTTAATCATGTGGCCGTGATGCAAAGTCCTGCCCACTTACTGCAGTTTTCCCTGCAATGCATCGTCTATATTTTAAATCAGGTTTGTAAATCAGGCAACCTTTGGAAAAAACATTTTATGTGTGTTTTTTCACAAAGTTTCTATTTATTTTAACCTTTCGAACTTTCGGCCAAACTTATCAGCAAAGTCCCTGGCCGTATAATTGGGATTTATGAGGGATTTTGAATTGCTTACATGTAAATTTTATATGTGGGTTTGGCATGTTTGGCGGGCCGGATAAAAAGCCGGTGCGGGCCACATCCGGCCCGCCGGTCGGTGGTTGCCCATATGTGACTTCAACTTTTTATCACTCAAGTATCATAAGTTCTGTTTTGATTTTAAAGCTTAAGCAATTTAAGAGCTTCTTTTTCTAATTACAAATCTTCCTATCAAAATCTTTTCATTTTTATAATTTTAAAGGTGCATGAAAATTTCGCTGTGAAAACAATTTTACATTATTTGCTCATTTCCATGAATCCTGAGTGCCTGGGTCTTGAAATATTCCAATCACTTTATTTCAGTTTTCACTGTTGTACACCTGCTTTTATCTCTAAATAAAGCGAGATTATTGATTTATGTTATTGGTTTTGGTGATTTAGTTGTGTTCATATCAGGGGCATTTTACGGGGGCAGAGGTCCTTAAATTTCCTGGTCAAATATGAGTTTTTACCACCTTATTCAAAAAATTTGCCAATTAGGTTTAACTAACTTTCCACCATGTCTACCAGGAATAGAAACAATATCATAAGGATCTTGACCCATGCACAAGAGCTATATCGTTCGGCCTAAAATTTTGTTTGTCTTATTTGTTTGTTTGAGTGACTTAATCGTCGTCATATGTAAAGAAGCTACGTTTTCCGGCTTGAAATTTTGTTCAGTTGGTTACAAATTTGAGTCATTTGTCTTTTTTCTTTGTTTGAGTGCCTTAATTGGAGTTATTAAAATGGAACCGTACCTTTTTGTAAAATAACTTACAGCAACTGCATATATGTAAATTTAATATTTTCCTAGATTATTTTCCTTCAAAGTTTTAGTTGAATTTGAGCTACTGTGACGTCGTTTTTTTACTGATGCTTTAACAATTTAACGATATTATCATGAGTTCAATTATAGTATCAGCCTCCAGTAAGAGAATTTTAATCGAATTCTTACACACCAAATTTCTTTATAGTCTTATTTTCTATAAACGAACTTCATTTTACCAATTTTAACTTTTGTATACTCTAGTGTTATAGAGTGACTATAAACATGCTATCTTTTCTAAAGTATGCCTGATAAAATATATAGCACAAAATTAGCTGGATTTCATTAGAAAACCTTTTGAAACTGCCACTCTGATCAAATAGACTAAAACTCGGATTACAGGACTTTCACCTGTAATATTTATCGTCATTTGTCTCATTCACGTTAAACCAACACCTCCTAGATATAGAAAGCTTTACAACTCTTACGTCATCAAGCTTTGACGTCATCATTAGGCCTACATTTAAAAGTTTTATTTTCGTAAAATGAAACTATTAAAAATTTCTGGTGAATTTTCACATGAATAGCAATATTATAATTATTTGAGATTTTAAAAAATATAATTTTACGACAGATGACAGTTTTTAATCATGACTAATTAGATAATATGATAAGGAAGACATAATTAAAAATTTTGTTTAAGAAAGGTATTTTAATTTTAATGTTTAAGATATTTTCTAATATTCGTAGCATTTACCAGAAATTTTTAATAATTTTATTTTGCGGAGATAAGGCTTTTAGCTTTAGGCCTAATGATGACGTCAAAGCTTGGCGACGGTGGAGTTGTAAGGCTTTCTATATCTAGGAAGCGTTGGTTAAACGCGATACTTTTTATAAATGCACATTTTTTTGCAATTCTCTCGCATATTTAGAGAGGATGCAGCTGTCATTTACTGGTCATTTAGAAAGTCATCAAGTCAAGTTTCCTTCGTGACGTCATTTGTCCAAATTAACCCTCTAGGAGAGATATAGTCACTATTCATTGTCTGAGTTTTTGATCCGCTCGTGCATTGTTTAGTACCTTTGAAGCTTAAGCTTTAACTATTATGTGCTTATTTATTTATTACTATTATTATTATTTTATTCGTTGTGTCTGAATTATTGATTGTTGGTGTCTTATAGAATGACATTTCTTTTGTCATTTGGAAAAAAAGAAACAGGTAGGAAATATGTATTTTTTAAATTTTTTTCCCCTATGCCTTACTTTCGTGTTTAGTGTTTTTGCGCTATGGCAAGCTGACGCGAGAGGCATCTGTCTAAGAAGGTTGCCTTGGACGGAGGACTTTTTAAGAGGTTTTAACGCTTATTCACGTTACATCTGGAGAAAACCGCCCAAAACTCCAGCTCGTTAGATCGACAGCCGCGCAATAGGCCTGTGTGTGAACCCGGGATTTTCACACTTCAGCCATTTATTTTGTTGAGTGTCTTAAATTATAACTTAATAATAATATCGCCGTTGGAAGAACTTCAAACGGAAATAATGTTTTGATGATTCAACAAAATGTTGCTTGGCTCTATTTCAAGGAAATGTTTTTGTTGAATCAACAACATTTTTGTTAACGTAAAGAAATATTTTGTTAATTTAAGAAGAACTTATTTAAAACCAACAAACTTATTCGATTAAAATAACGCTTACCAAATTTTTGTTGAATCAACAAGATTATGTTTAAATTCAGCAAAGCATTTTTTCCGGTGCAGAAAGGAGCATATATTGGCAACGCCCTTTCCTCGGGTCAGATGTGGCGCCCGGACAAAGCGGCTGGACTTTTCATCTGGCCTGCAGAACATTTTAGAATCATGCTCAAAAATAGTAAATATTCTTATTATGTTAAAAATAATGTTCTTATGAGAAACTTTTTTATAACCTTTAAAATATACTTTTTCATTAACTTCTCTTAAAATATTAATTCTTAGTACATTTAAATAGTTCTTTTAGGAAGGAAAGTTTAATGTTTATAATAAGAAAAAATTATTAAAATACATATCTTTCAATAAATTTAAATTTAATTAATAAATTTTAAAAATCATGCAAGAAAATGTGAAGTCGAAATAATTTATACCGCAAAGTGTTAACGCTTTCCAACGTTGTTAGAAAAGGCTAAAAAAAAATAAATTTCGGTTCGAATAACGTTAATTAGAGGTTATCTATATATCTTATAACACATACCTAGCTAGAAGAAGATTCTTTCAGAGGTTTTTTGATCCGTCTGAGCATGCGCATATACTCTCCCCGACCAATCAGTAACCAGAATAAAGCTTGTCTTTACACATACGTATGGCATTTTATGACATTACGTCAGTTTCATGTCAAATTGAAACGCACGAGAAAGAATTTAGTCAAAATGTGTTTCTTAAAGTTAACAAATTCTAAAATAAGATTGCTTGGATAACAAGAGTTTAAAATTTCAGATGATGCGTTTTTCCGAAATGATATGTAAATAGCTATAGTCATTTGGCAGTTTTCTTCAGAAAGTGTCAATTTGATGATGTCGGATGCTGAATCAGTTGAGCATAATCACGTAGGCTAAAGCCCCGCTTTCGTTACCTATACTAATAATTACTACTTTTGAATCGAAAAAAGAGAAGTGATTTAAGAAGCGCCATTTTGCCACCCGCTTATATATCTGCAAACAATACAGATCTATGACAAATGTTTACCAAAATGGTATCCCAGTATCTTAAAAGAGTAAAATAATTCAAATTACGATTGTGCAATTCACGGTTATACATATTTTTGAAAACTGCCTTTATTGTGAAGCTTAATTTGTGGCTCAGTTTAGATATTTGCAATCATCTCATGTTTGGTAGACTGTTGAAATGTCAAAGTTCTGAGTTCTAGCCTAGTGCGCGAATTTTCATTTAACAGAGTTTTAGGCGGTTTGCTCCAGATTAGCATGAAAATGCATCTGAGCCTCTTAAAAGGTTTTTCGACCAAGGCTCCCCCCCCCAACTTACTTCTCTTTAGGCAGATAATCACCGTGACTTAACCAAAACTGTTCCATCTTGGGTTTGTATTCGTGACGTCACGAGTCAAACAATTTTGAATTTTTTTAATTTTCACACCATTAGAATAAATTCAAACTACACGAGTGAGAAAAACATTCGTTTTCAACAGTGCGAAGAACGGGTACGCAGCTAGTTTAAATTCTTCAGCTTTGTTTCACACTTTAAAAATCGCTTGTAATGGCCATGTCTGTTACAGTAAACAAAGGAGTGTAGATGCATTCGAGTGGATACTGGAGTTCAGTGAACGGAATTTTTTACGTCCCAGATACTCACACAGCTAAGAAGTCGTCAGACAAACAATAATAATAAATTGGAAGAATTAAGTAGAAAAGTAATTTAAAAATTCAATTAATTGGCGGAAATGAGCGACGACGACGAACGATAATCTCATCGAATATATCAACAAGAATGAATCAGTTTAAATGTATTCAAAATGATTGATAGCTTGATTGTCGAGCGAATTCAGAATACATTAACATATCAGAGTCAAATTAATAATACATAATTCTATTGAAATGATTTAAAGTCTTTTTAAGTAAAATCCGGAAACGATGTTTAAATTTGAAATGAATGTATAAATTGGGTGAGTAATAAAAAGTGTATATTGATTAGAGATGTATCGAGTACTCCGTATATACGCCACAATCGGCCCATTTGCCGAGTACTCGGAATTCGGCCAAATTTTGTCAGAGTTCTCGGCTCAGACCGAAAAGTTGTTAGAATTTAGTACTTTTAAACATTATTGAACTGATTCGTAAAAAATCATATAAATATAAATAATATAAGCTATAATTCATACAAACGTAAGTATATAATAATATATCTATACAATGGGTACGTTAAAAAATTAATTAAAATATCAGTTCAAAGAATAATAGGGAAAAGCTGTAATATGAATTAACTGCAAATTAAAATTTAACTACATATTTTATAAATAAACCATGATTCAATAAATAAACATAAAAAAAAAACTTATAAGAGCACCAATAATTAAAATAGCAGATCAGTTTCGCCATGTATAACATGCCATTTTCAGTGCTGGCAAAAATTTGCATCGTTTATTTATTTTTTTTTTTTTAAGTGGGGATTCAAGTTAGTGTTTGCGAGGGCCAATAGGAAAGCAGGTACTCAGATGAGGGTTTTATGTGGGCCAATAGGTAAGCTGGAAATTTAACTGAGGACTGAGGAATTTCCAACATTCAGAAAGGGAGGGGGGACAGCGAAATCATCATTAACAGGTCTATTTATGCTTTTGTGAATAATGAAAACTTTCGAAATTTACATCATATGCCTTGAATTCAATATGTGCACCCCTCTCATCCGCCCACCAAAGAAATATATATATGTATAATTGTCACGCTACACTTATGAACATCAATAATATCTTTTAATTTTAAGTGATGAATATTGCAATTAAATTTCTGAAGTTTTTACGAGAATTTTGTAGGATCTACGTAAGCTAATTAAAAATAGAATATTTTGGCACAGCAATGAAAATGCTTTAAAAAAAGAAAAGAATAGAAAAGCAACTAGTAGTTTTTTCAAAACTAGGGGCCAAGGCCTCCCAGACTCGCTACGCTCGCTTTTCGTAAGAGGCATTCGGCCCCTAATCAGGCTTATTCGTAAAAAAGACATAATTTCAACAGACAAAACCCGAAGATTGGATCAGATAGAATGTTACTGAGCTAAGCTACACATTGCTTGGTTCTTGCATCTTCATTGGTACATAAAAATTTAAACTTCACACTACAGTAGATCCCCTACCCCTCATAACACGGAAGATATTTTGTTATGGGAATCCGTGTTGTACGGGTCCTGAGCTATACTCCACCTGGAATGCGGACTCCACTTATAATCGCTGGAAAAATTATTTGCACCCCTCAAAAACACAATGATATTTATTGTTGCCATTTAAAAGTTATATTAATTAGGAGCTAAAGCGTAATAAAATCAAAACATATGTTTCAGCTGTATTTTTAATAATGTAAAACCTATTGGACACCTTGCGAATTTGCCACCCATGGCGATTTTTCATTATTTGGCGACTTGCGTACATGTAAAGTTAATAAAAGCTACGGAACAGATAGAATAGCCTGCCACCAATAGCGACTTTTCATTATTTGGCGATTTACACATGCTCACAACCTATATTTACTGTTCATTTAAGGTTACCGGAAAACCGTCATCCATATTTTCATTTACATAATCGTTTGCAGATTGGCGTACTTAACACCACGAATTATACCATCTCGTCGCGCTAGCAAATATCCAAAGTGTACTATAACTGCTATAATGGCATAGTTAACGCCGCCGTTAAATTGGCGACCGTGATCAGACGATTTGTTAACATTTATTTTAAAAGAAAGTTCTTTTACCTGCTGTCACTGTATGTTTTCAAAACTTTACTAGATCTCGAAATCAACTTTTTAAAATTTTGTCTAGTGGTGGGAATAAATAAATAAATAAACCAACTTATGTATGAGAGCTTATTGACCCTACAAATACAACAAACAATTTTGCTGGTACGAAAAAAGAAATAATTATACCCTTACCATTTGACCAAGAGCTAATGTTATTCAAACGACATCAAGCGTGCATTTTTTATGTAAACTTTTTTAAAATAACTGTGATTCCCTTCCTATGATGATTGGATTTTTTATTAGTTTTTACAGTTCTGTTTCTTTCCTATTTGAGATCAAATCCTAATCAGCAATTAAAGTACCCAATGGACGTGATTTGATACCCATGCACAAATACTCCAACGTATTATTTTTAAGATTAAGTGGCGGCTGGTAAAAAAAAAAAAAAATATTCAGGCGCCAGTAATACTGGAGTCATTAAAATTATGCACTGTGCACTGCAATTATATTTTTCTGTCTGTAAACCGTTTTATATTTCCATGGGCGTTCACAGTAAAGGTCAACGTTTCCCCTACTAGTCGCCACAGAGACAGCTGATTAGTAGAAGTCTAATATTACGTAATTTACACAGTAGGAGAAAGAAAAAATTATTTGAACAACTCTAATTTGAATATTATTACAGTATGTTGCCCCGAGCAGAAGAATGAAGTAATTTAAAAGGACTTGTTTTAAGACTGATTGTTTTCATTTAGAAGACGTCTACTCCACTGTTCATCGGTTTAAGGCTGTTATCCAGGGACCATTTAGAGATTGCGTTGCTAAGATGTCTGAGAAAATAATTTCTTTAGAAGTCGAGATTTTGATTCAACTTAACATAAGAAGTCGAAAATCCATTATACTGCATCAATTTACTACAAAGGAAATTGCATTTAAGCTCGGAAAAAACACCAATGTTTTCATCCTCAGCAGGATCAAATTACTTTGTTTCGGCCAGACACCTTAACTTTCGTTTGAATCCTACTATTACCAGACAGGATTGTCTTTTTTTTTTTCTTTTTGTTCTTTCCAAAGTATTCCTTTTTGCATTGTACGTCTGATAGTCGATTGTTTCGGTGAAAAGCATGTGGTACATTGCATGATATTTTGTTGAATATGCGATACGCGTCAGAGATGAATAATATCTGATGCTCTCTTTTTTATGATAAATTAATAATAAACGAATTCTTAAAGTATCCAAGGACTTAAACATTAAAAGAACTGCAATTTATATTTTGTTTGTTTTAGTATTAGTGTAGCTAGTACACAGAAAAAAAATCACTGAATTCAACAATCATTTTTACATGATAGTTTCTTAAATAGTTTGTGATACGCGTCATAGATGAATAACTTCATGAAAAATTCATAGTAAAAAAATTTCTTAAAATATCTAAGAAAAATACGATTTTTTTTTTACTAATAGTTAACAGTTACTACATAGAGAAAAATGTTTTATTGAAATCAACATACTTACCGGATTCAACAAATATATTTTTCGCTTTTTCAAACAATCAATTTTGTTGTTAAACAAATTATCAAATACGATTTTGTTAAACCAACAAAATTTCGGCTGAATTTGCGGCACAAACATTTTATACAGTTCAACAAAACGCCTCTACCCCCTCCTCAGTGTAGACAACAATATGGGTACTTACGTATTATTCCAACTGTCATTCCACCCAAATTATTTTTTCGGAAAAAGTGCCGGCAAACTGTTGCCAATCGTATTCGAAACCATCAATAATTTCATGTGTCCGGCATTAATAGAGGCGAAAAATCGCTAAAAAAATCTTGGCGGACGGCCGGTATAATACGTAAGTACCACAATATCTTACACTGTTTGTCCAACATTAAAGTTTCAAGCACAAAATCTGCAATAACTTAAGAAATATTCGGCTGCTTGTAATAAATTTGGCACAGAAATATACGTACTATTATGGGACAAAGCATGTGGAGCATAATAATGAAACTAAGGTTAATTGTTAGTTAACATACAGGTTATATCAAAAACGGTATAATCAAGATGACCCCTTGTAAATAATATATTCTCTCTGTAACAATATGGCGGCTTGCTGTGACGCTTGTTAGATGCGCACGGTAGCCACACACTGTAGGTGGAGCTTTCACGCGATACAAAAAAATCAAGATTAGACCGTTTTTGATATAACCTGCATTATAACTGACAGTTCATCATCTTGCTGTATGCTTAATACTCTCACAATAATGTATTTCTGTGCTAAATTTTGTTACAATAAACCGAGCATATTTTTATCACAGAGTGTAACCTTAATTTTGAACATGAGCATGTAAAATAACCACGTGTAACTCGACTCAAACCTTCTCTCCTCTATTTGTTCTTCTTTTGTTCATTTACTGTATTACTCATATTCTCTCTCACTATTCAACTTTTTCTTTTTATCGGGATGGCAGCATGCTGTTTCCTGTGTGTTTACTTTTGCTTTTGTTTAGCATTTTCTTTTCACCTTAGATGTAGGAACTCCGTGGATAAGTGTTTTTGAGCGTAGCTACCCGGGTTGTGCAGTGGCTAGAGAGCCATTCTACCGCACCACGGGTCTGGATTCGATTCTCGGCTTGGGCTTGGGGTTTCATTTCGTTCTTCCTTTAACAGAAAGTAACACTGATCCACCTATTGGGTGCCTCCACAATAATGTGATCAGAACTCCCAGCCTAGTAGTGGCCAGTGCTTATAAACGGCTAGTGTCCGCCATTAGGCGATAGGAAAAAATGTTTTTGAACTATCTGCTATCCTGCTCCAGGATATCTATCTACACAGGGAGAAAATCTTTTGCGACACACAAAACAAAAACAAAACATCACATTAACTGGATCAAAACTCGCAAAAGAGTACTAGGCAATGAGCTTGCGGATTCACTTGCCAAACAGGCCACTCTGTCAAGTAATCAATTTAATGAAAATACTGTCCACTTCCACTGTCAAAAATTAAACTTGACCTAGTGCAGCAGCTTCTTCGAGATTGGCAAGAGGAATGGAATGTTGGCCTTAAAGACAGGTTCACACACATACTTTCCGAAAGTCTCAAGAGATGTCAGTCTTTCTCACCGTAATTTTTATATCTTCATCAATAATCATGGCTTTACAAGGAATATTTTAATAAATTTGGTATACCGTCCTGTCATCTCTACGTGTTCCCCAAACTTTTCTCCTTCCGCTTACTATATTACCGACTGTTCACAAACTTCAAGTTGGAAAAGCCCCTTGTCAATCATCAGATAGCTGTACAAATTATGTAATTCATAACCCAATTCTCTTTTCTAAGATAATTGTATCACGATGTAGAAACACACTAATTCTACTTTCAAAATACCCTCCCATCTTCTGTAAACTTTTCTTCTCTTATCTGGCCACTCTCCCTAAATCGCAAAAACGATGCTTAACTATTTAAAAAATTTAAACACCAGATAACCTTTTTTTTCTTATTAATATCATCAATTTAATAATTATAATTTATTTAATACAAAATGAATATTACATATTCATTTGATTTTTTCTTCTTTCCTTTCATATAATTTTGCTTTTATTTATTGCTTTCCAATAAAAAAAATCACGCTAATCAAGGAAAAAATTAAATTTCAAGCCTCAATAAATTTGGATTAATCAGTATCTGTTTCACTGTGATTTACAGTACTGATATTTTGTGTTTAGAAAGGGTGGGGGGAGGATTTAAAACTTTTCAGAATGTACAAAACATTTTATTAGGAATGGCGGTGGGGATTATCGTGGAAGTGGTCCATTTTTTGCTTTGTCACGACCCACATTTCGTTTGATCGGTCTGTGTCTTACTACCGAAATACTTGTAAAGATTAATGCTAATTTTCGCTCTCTCAACAAAATTACTCTGTCCTGTTGCTTAGAAAGCATTTCAGTGGCGGATTTCCCAATAGGCGCATGAGGCGCGCGCCTCGGGCCTCATATTTCTAAGGGGCCTCCAAATTCGGTTTTCAGAAAGGAAAAAAACTATATGTAAATATCTGTTCAAGAGAAAAACCTTTGTTCATAGTTTCAGGATTGCTTCTAGAGTAGAAAGCGCTTTTGAACAATCTTTTCTTTGGTGACTCCCTTTCCTCTTCACAGCATTGGACCATAATCTAAACTAATACTTTAATACGAATACTTTTAGTTTATAAGTAATTGATGCTTTAATTCCGTATTTCACTGTAAAAATATCCGGAAACGTTTCTTGGAAATAAGGATAAGTTAGACTTACAAATACTATACAGAAAGTATACATTTCCCTTTGAAAACTTCACTGTTTCGTTCAACCCGTCACTTAACCGAATAGTGGTTTCACGACCTTAAAAAACAGGCAGTTCACTTAAAAATGACTAGAATTGTAAAAAAGAAAATAATTTAAAAAAAAATCCAGTAATGTTCCTTGAAAATAATAGGCAGCTGAGGTGCCCTAAATTCCAAGGAAAGTTGCACGAAAATACCAAGAACTTTACTGAACAAATATGCAATTCAGTGGATCTTTCCTGAGCTGTTCAATAAAGTTCCTGGTATTTTCATGCAACATGCCTTGGAATTTTAGGGCCCTCAACTGTCCATTATTTCCAAGAAAAATTCCTAGATTTTTTTTGCATTGTTTTAATTTGCTCACTATATTTTATCTAAAAAAATACAGGTGCAGAGGGTCCCTATGCCTTTTTCCTATCCAGAATCAATTAATTGTGTTGGGTTATGGGATTACGGCCAAATATGTACAAGTGGGATCTGTGCCGATGGGTGTGGGTGCTCCCCTTGGGGGTCTTTCTAAGGGATTCTAACCCCTATTTACGCTAAGTTTTGGAGGAAACCACGGAAAATTCCTAACGGTTAGGTTGGCGGACGCGACCTGGTTTTGAACCAGGCACCTTCCGTCTCCCAGTTCAGAGTGCTATGCGCTCAGCCACTGGTTGGGCCGCACTGAATCAGATTGCGGCTCAGTAGCTGGTATTGCAGTAGGACATTCAAATACACCTGCTTTATAGATTGCCGCCCCCCCCAAATCAAAAAGTGTACAGTCTGATATGAATATTTCTCATTTTAAAAGAGAAAAGCCTGAACCGCTTTATTCTACAGCTTGAGATTGAAAAATTTGTCAAAAATTAAATATTTAATATTTTTCAGCCGTTCTTCATTTAAATGATTTAGGAAAGGACACTCTGTATTCAGTGAAATTTTCAAATATACCTAGAATATATAATTGTTGTTGGTTGTCACGATGTAAAAGAAATTGGAAACAATAATTTATCTTCTTTCGAAAAATTACTAAAAATTAAAAATTTAAGCTAGGGATAATCGATTTTTATCTGTTTTTGGAATCGAAACTTTCCGAGTATGCAATGATAAAAAATTGCCGACCAATAATTAAAAAGATATGAGCTGATACATGTGAGATAACACTTTTTGGGGGGGGATTGGGGGAAGATATTTGATAGTTAAAAAAAGTATTGAAAAATTAAAGAAAGCAATACTTAGCGTCACCGAAATTTCACATGCATGCAAAGTTTCAGCTCGATCGGATGATAGTGGGTTAAAATTCATAGACAAATTTTGAACTGGAATGTCATACACAGTTAATTAAAAACTTAAAAAACAAATGATGATTAATTTAATTTTTTGTTTTCAACTAAAAAATATTTATGATAACTATATTATAAATACGGCATGTATTTTATAGTCGCAGATAAAAATGCTAAACATTAATAATAAACCTAGGACCGAAGCTTAGAGCATACCCATTTACCCATTATAAAGTGGAATTTATTTTTAAGTCAATAATATTTTTTGTACTTTAACTATTTAAAGTATTGGGTTTTTCTTTAATTTCTCTTGTAGTTTTTTTCATTCTATTTAAAATATAGAATAATGTGTGTGTATATATATATATTATTCATACCTAATTACTCAATTAATAGACCTAAACTTATTGACAGTTTTTGAATAAACACAAAAATTAGACTACACAGAAAGTTTACTTTTACTATTAAACTGCTTAGTTTTGCAGTTCCAACCGGGAAATTTATGAATATATTTAAATATTTATAAATATATGTTCTAGAAGGAATGTTAAATTTTTGGTTCATTTTATCCAAGTAAAGAATTCTGAACTTTGTGATGTCAAAGTCATGTTTCTGATCAAGTTTCCCTTGTTCTGACCTTCAAAAGTACCTGTTAAGTAGTCAAAATTTTCATGACTGAAACAAGACATATGCCAGTGGTCCACAAAAAGTAATTCGACGTAATTAAGTAACAGTGAAAAATAATCAATATAAAACTGCAGTAGCTGGGTTATACTTAGAGGTATGCTGATGTTTATTTAGTGTTAATCATGAAAAGTGAAACGTAGTACAAAAATTATTGAGATAAAAATGTTTTTTAAGATGAACAAATCTATAAACATAAAAATTATTTTAAAATTTTAATATTCCTTTTGTAGCAGGCCCTGACTATCTTGGACGGACACTTGGTGCACGTGCCCTGGGCACACATAGAGAAATAAGCCAAAAAATTGAGTTTAACACGATATCAGGGGCACAAAAATTGAGCCAGCTAAAGGACACGAAATCTGAAAAGTGCCCTGGGCACAAAAGTGTTTAGTGAAAGTCAGGCCCTGGTTTGTAGACATAAACTAGATATAAAAGGAATTAAAACATTTTAAAATAATTAATAATAATGTAAAGGAGTTAGAGTTAGTGATTTTTTTTTTTTTTTTGAGGAGGGGGGGGAGCTCAAAATTGAGTTGCGCCTCGGGCCTCCCAAGAGCAAAATCCGCCACTGAAGCATTTACAAAATTAATTAAACTATTTGAATCGATCAAGATTAGATTATTTCAAGAACATGACATCACATTTTTTCAGGAATCAATCAAAAATGTACAGCGCGACAATTAGAACTGAAGATCTATCTTAGGTTTAGACTTTTAGGTACTACATAACTATGTAGTAAAGAAACGACTGCAGCTTATTCCTTTTTTCGTTGCTTGACTTAAAAAAAAAAAAAAAAAAATCAGTATCATGTGCAACTGCAGTTATTGACTTCAGAAGGCAAGGTCATTTCTTATCACTGTTATTGCCGGACGCTTTTATCATCCAGAATGCTCCGATGACCGGAAACTGGACATTTTTATAAGCCACCACTCTAACATTTAGAGATATCATCGTTCCACATAAAAGAAAATCGTTGCTGTTGTTTTATAGGCACTTCGAACTAACTCAAGGTTATGCCAAATGGTTATGGAAATGAAATTTGTTTACTAGCACAAGAGTTCAATGCCATCCGGAAACCTTTATTGTTGGAGAAGGCATTATTATTTTCGTTGTTAGTCGGAGGAAGAGGGTGAATATGGTATCTAGAAACTGGTGGATGTCATTGCTTGAAGTCGTTGGTTCAGTACCTTCCCGAATTGTTGAAAACAACCGTGGTCAATTTTAAGCTCCTATGCTCACTAAAGAGATTTTGCACTTACAGTGTACAGTAGAGATGAGACGGGCTCAGCCCGAGCCCGGGCCCGCACCACAATAAAAGGTTCCGGTTATAGGAACCTTTGGGGACCATCAAATTTCGTTCACTATATCCGAAGTTCACTAAGTGTCACTAGACCCAAGTGTCGTACTGTAGAGTGATGGATAGAGATACTGTATGTGAATCGGAACTAATGGTTTGCGTTTACTATAGTCGATGGTTCACTATATCCGGGTTCACTATAACCGGAGTTGACTGTACTTATAAAAAAATAGCGGCACTGGCGCCTAGAAGGTGCGTTAAGCTCTTTAGATATTTCAGAACGGCGGCTTATATTCATTAGTTAGTCATGAGACCCGACATTATTTGATAAACATATGGATAAATAAAGAATTAGAAAGTGCATTGAGAGTTTGCAACTATATTTGTCTTTAATTTGCACAAACGGCAAAATTCATTGTATTCTATCAATGAAGTAATTGGATTTTTTTAATCTTTAACTGAAATTTCGGGCTCGGGCTCCGACTTAAATAATATTGCTCGGGCTCGTATTAAAAGTCCTCGGGCGGGCCCGGGCTTCAAAAAATGAGCCCGAACTCATCTCTAGTGTACAGACGTATGTACCGAGAAGCACACTGTATGTGCATTCTCAGCTGCTGCACATAATTGTGCACTCAGTTTGTGCAATAATTAGGCTGCACAACTTCTTGTGCACTTAATCTACATAGTGAATGTGTGGTAGGGCTATTCATAACCGTGTACTCAGTTGTGTATTCGGGATACACAATTCAATGTGCTCTTAATCTACACAATGATTCTGCGAATGCGTTAGTTCTTCATGCGCAAGCTGTATCGACAGAATTCCCGGAGATTTCGATTTCATGGGAATACCCTCATTTAAAGAAAAATAAAACAGGGAAGTTTATGTTACTCTTTTTGAATCTTTGCCGTCCTAGTGGGGAAAGAAACACGAATCCAGAAAGGAAAAACGATTCCCTTTCTCCTCCTGAAGACTGGATGACTTTTCTGTACCGTTTGTCCACGACTGTCGATTTGTAAAAGAGCTCTGCGGAGGGTAAGGTAAAATCGTCAGAGCTAAATCCATTGATTTGCAGAAATAGTGAGTAATAACGAGTAAAACAGGATTTCTGTCAAATATATTTGCCAGAATTATATATTTATTAGGTGAAATTGTCACAGGTAAATCCATTGATTTGCAGAATTAGTGAGTAAAAACGAATAAAACAGGATTTCTGTCAAATATATTTGCCAGGTTATGAAAAAGTTGAAAAATGAAGAGAAATATCTTGAAGTATCTAAAAACGTAATTATCCTCAAATACTTAGTTCTTTAAAATGCCCTCACAAATACCCTCAACCAACAAAAATCTTTTTTTAGGGTAAATACCTGCAATCTCGCAACAGTGTACGCTTTGAATTGCCTCGTTGCTCGGTAAGGAAGAAATACGGCGCTGCACATGTTGCAGTCCGCGGCATAGCTGCCAATAGAAATTATACGAATTTAATTTTTAACAAATAGCCCCAAGAAGTACTTAACTAAGATAAATTTATGTATAATTAAGAAACCTATTTTTAATTGAAGCTATATTCATC
The DNA here is from genome assembly GCA_038373885.1 of Cheiracanthium punctorium. Taxonomy (NCBI): domain Eukaryota; kingdom Metazoa; phylum Arthropoda; class Arachnida; order Araneae; family Cheiracanthiidae; genus Cheiracanthium; species Cheiracanthium punctorium. The sequence continues at coordinate 829,119 of JAWZYV010012175.1, forward strand.
TATTCATAATTATTTTTTAAAAACCAGAAATTCAGTGTATCTCTACATCAAGACTTATTAAATTTAAAACAAATATTAAGTACACTTCTAGATTTTTGCGAATTTAAAACGTGAGTTTTACTCTCCCCCCCCCTCTATTATTAAATACGCTTATTATAGCTAACGCACTGTAGTGTAGGTTACAACAGCACAATCCTTAATCAATGGCACTTGCGAACGGAAAATTATCCTTCTGAACCGCTCTCTGGGAACAAAAGCGGAGACAGTCCGGAAGAAGTACGGCACTGCTGATATCATTCCTTTTGCACATTTTCAATATGCACACACGGCCATTTTTTGCGGTATCTCTTCCGGATTTTCCCTTGGTTTGTTACGTTCGGTTAGTTAATTAATTTTTATTTCATTTTCTTATTATTTTCTTTATTTATATCATTTTTCTCTACATTATGTTTTTTTTTACAAACTAGTGTAACTAATTAAGATGGGAGTAAAAAGAAGTGTTTCGAGCTAAAGTAATGACAATTTTCATTTTTATCCTTTGAAAAAAAATGAAATAAAATGAATCAAGACAACACCTTTTCTAAAACTTATCTTGGTGACAAAATGCAAGACAAAATATTACTTTCTTTCAGTTGCGTGCATTGTTTTCCGTTAACTGCTGGAAATGCAAATCTATTTTAATTTGTAAGGTACGTCGTATCTGCATATTTAATTTTCGAAATTTGTTTTATGAACCTCCATTTAAATAATCCAATAGCCGACACCGATTCTACTTCATGATTGTTAATTTCACGCAAGAATTGCTTTGTTCCAAAAGCTTGAATGATTTTATGCTGGCGAAAATTGCCAAGCCTTGGCAACCATTATGTTTTCAGTTTTTTATTAATATCTTCGACAATAATTGGATTTTCGAAATTTAAGTCACCTTACCGGCTTGCCCGGAATTTTCCGAATCAGTGGACACCTTCGTAGAAACTCATATCCCTACGGTTTCATAGGAGATAGCAGAACAAGCTTTTGACAGCGGCGGCGGCAATCGCTGTTACTTTTTTTTTAGAATAGAGAGATAATGGGTACTCGGTCCAGTAGTAAATGGCTGAGAACTCGGTACATCGCTATTTCTAGAGGTATACACGTTACATCTGAAGAAAACCGCCCAAAACCAAGAAATCGTATTACTAGTAACCGTTACATGGACGGCCGCGCGATGGGCCAGAACCCTGGATCTTCACACTCCAGCCATCTGCCAGTGTTCAGCGTCTCATTCACTCGGCCATAATGAGGCACAGTCCTGTTAATAACGAGCTGTTTCTATAAGCGATTTGATTTCACGGATAAAGGAAACGAAAACTGCAGCTACAGAACAGGTTTTTTTAATCAATTTAATGTCACTGCCTGGAACTCCACTTATCGAAGCATCGATAATAAAAACCACCATTAAAGTAAGCCGACATCAATGCATTGAGAGTGAGTGTAATTGCATGATTTTGGGCTGCATTTTCGATCATTACGAACCTTGTCGACCTTGTCAGAAGGAGGTGTAGTTTCTGGAATAACAGCAGTAAATGGTGATCGTTTAGAAATAATTAAATTATCCAAAAGAGACACAAACAAGAAAATAAGTTTTTTTTTTTTTTTCCTTCGCTTTAGATTGGAAAAATGTTTAGTGTGTGAGGGCAAGCTCCCATATTGCGGTTCTAATCAGCAATGTGCTTGTTCTATGTTAACTCATAAAGATCAGTTCGACGTTTTTAACACGTTCCAAGAAGGTTGAAAAGTGTTTATGTTTCGGTTTGTCCGTCTGTCCGTGCACTGACTGCGTAAATTTGCATCGATTATTACGTAATTTATATATGTTAATCCTACACACGGTTACACGTACCCTATTAAAAACGTTGCATGTTGCAATAACAGATCTTTTACAGGAGTACTCGAAATATTTACAGTTACAATATGTTCTGCGGGCAGTCATTCTTTAGAGCGTAATTTAAAGATATTCAGATAATTCAAACTACATCAAACTGATACATGTTATTAAGGATTACAAGATAAAGCTGTCCATAGAAAATACCATCATTTCTTATCTTTGCATTAGTTCTTCTACAGGAGCACTCAAAAAATCACAATACATTATTGTTAATGGCAGTTTTAGACTTTCACCCCTTTCAGACTTAATACCATCCTATTATACAGTTAACCAACGGTCCAAAGACGGTCGTGTAGCTCTTCAAAAGTTGCGCTAAATGCCACCAATCTTAGCGACTTTCAGAAATAAATCGCCAAACATGACCCGGAGAAATGTTTCGAAAAATGAACCCAGTTTGGCGATATTTTCATTCTTTGGCAGGAAATCAAAAAAATTCCATATGTGATGATATTAAACTGATAGCGATTTCAATGGGAATTTTGAAAATCCGTAATTCACCCTCCCTTTTACTTTTTGGCACATGGTTTCCTGTAAAGATTTTCAGTTATTTGTAAAATTGATTTTAGAGTGACTTTTATCAGTACTGACATCTGCTGAAAGCTGGAGAATGTAATAAACATGCATCAATATAGAAGAACAATTGGACAGACCTCCCAAATTGCCCCAACTCTAAAAAAGCGCAGTCGTTGCCATTGCTTAGTAACATGACGGTCGTTTGAAGCGCACATCACGTGCCACACGCTTCAGAAATTTTTGGCACAGCCAGCCTGTGCCGGAACTGTGCAGAACAGCCAGCTGTGTCAAAAAACGTCGTCATCTGTCGATCGACCGCCATATTGCTGGTAGTGATGCCAAAGCCTGCACTTTTTCATTGTTGGGCAGTATATCCAGTTGTACTTCTATATCCATGTGAAAATGTTTGCACTGCCAAGAGCTAAAGTGTCCATTTGCTGATCAGAATAATGGTGGTAGAAGATCGATTAGCGCATTCAAATAATTTCAAACCTCGAGTAATTTACTTTCGAATGATTTCGAATATCGAGTCGTTACTTTCCATTCGAATGATTTTCAAGAATTGGATGATTGGCTTTTTCCAATGATTTCATGAACAAACTAATTGCTCCTGATTGATTTCAAAACCTGACTCGTTTTCAGTCATTGTTTACTATGCGTCATCAATCCAGTATTAGTATTATCTTTTTAATTCTAAGAAAGGCCGAATCGGGTGATTTTATAAATTATTCGTCACCAGTAATTGCCTCAATGATGTATGTCAAATGTCTCATTTCCACCAATAATTTCATCGTGCTTAGATTTTCTGAAAATTTTTCCGCTTCCCTCGTAATTCTGCTTTAACAGTAATCAAATTGCATGTGTTCATTAACTTCATAAGCACTTGTTGAAAACAGTTATCAACATTCTATACGCACTTAACCCTTTAACGTGCAGTGTTCCCGCTCTGGAAACACCAAACTCTGACGTTTTGACTGTTGCCAGTCACGAAGAATAGATTTGATTTCTATAAAAATAGTTGCGGGTGACATAGCACCACGAGAATCCTTTACTTTTTAGCATGTCATTTCCCGTCAAAAAATGGTCACGATTATTTTTAACAGCACTGACATCTGCTGAAAAATGGAAGAATGCGAGAACAGCTGGATAGATTGCCCGGTGCTGAAAAAGGGGCAGCCGTTGCCATCGCTCGATTTAACTACCAGCAAGATGGCGGACGATCGAAACGTTCATCGCGTGCCACAGATCTAGAGACCCCTTTTTGACGCAGCTGGCTGTGCGCGCGTACAACCAGCTGCGTCTAGGGGGAGGTGTCTAGATCTGTGGCACGCGATGAACGTTTCGATCGTCCGCCATCTTGGTGGTAGTTAAGTCGAGCGATGGCAACGGCTGCCCTTTTTTCAACATTGGGAAAGGGTTGCGCCTCAAAGGGTTAAGCTGTTATCAAGAGGCAGTGTGAGAAAGTACTAGAAACATATGGGAAGGGAAAAAAAAACGATTTTTTTTTCTCCTGACGTAATTTTAGCGTCAAACATTATTCATTTTACGTGGCATTAAATGTAGTATTAAACTCGTGAAAAGCAAATCTCCCATTTATAACTTTTTACATCACCGAATATCGGGGAAGCCTTCTAGAGCTAAAAATCTCATGAATCATAAAATAGAAAAGTTTCTAATTTTAATTTCGAGAAAAAATAAATAAGTAAAATAAAATAAAAAATAGGCGATGTGTCAGGCCTGGTCTGGTGAACACCCACACTAAATATATTTGATCTACGACCAGCCGTCTCAGCATGGTGAATGTACATATATACCCGGCGATAAGGAGATGCACAACATACACTTTTTAAATTGTGTTTTATTTTTAGAGATTATTACTGTAAATAATTACAGTGTTAATTTTCTTTCACTGAAAATTTTTGCATATTAAATAATTAAGATTTTTTTTCAAAAGTATTTGAATTTATGCTAAAAATGTGTTTTAACCCCTCTTTCAGTGCTGTGAAGTACACCCTCACAAAAAAAGTGTTAGAGTACGAGCGAAATTTCTTATTTTAACTTTGCAAGTAATTAATGTGTTTTTTAAAAGCGCAAAACTCGACAAAAGTTTGGGAAATTTAACTCTTTCTCGAATACTTTCTTGAAAGGGTGTATATTTTAAAAAATAACTGATCATAAAGTTGTACTCGGTGTGTTTACTCACATAGGTACCGCAACGGGAAAATCTTTCATAAATGTTTATACCATAAACTCTACATACATTTTTAAAAATTTTTTGAGACATAGATTTGCTGTTTTTCTAAATATTTCTGTGGGTCTGTCGCAGGACATCGGCGGACGAATGGAAGGGCGATTAAGCACAAAAATGGTTACCAAGAAAGATTAAATTTCTCCTTTTAATTTATTATAATAGCAGATTCAACAATAGTAATAATGCAAACTTAATAATCTATATTTAACTAGATGCATTCCTGTTCTTCGCACGGAAAGAATCAAATATATTTCTTACTTGTATGATTGAAGCTAATTACACTGTTGCGGAATCTCAAAAAATGTTAAATTCTTTGACTCGTGACATAACTACTTTGCATTACAGATACTAACTTAAGATCACGGATTGCGCAACTCAAAAAAAAAAAAAAAATACAAAAATACAAAAGCTATTTATACATGCGTTCAAAAGAAATAACGTAAAATGAGGTTTGGAAACAAATCCACTCAATTTCAAATTTCCTTAATTCCACAGAATAAAATTTTTGCCTTATATGACCCCGTGTTACAAAGAGAGAGTCTACTGTAGATTTAATTGCGTTGATGACGTAATTGATATGCGCTGGCACCGTACGGTCCGATAGTTTGTGTAAATACGAGTTATGACCCCTTAAAAAGACCCCACGGAGTCGAGCTCACACCTCGACCTTGAGCTCATGTGTAACTTGGCCGTAATCCCACAACACAACACTGCCAGATAGATTCTATTCCTGATCAAACAAAGCTTGTTTTTTGTACATTATAGTTTAGCATTCATATTAATGATTCACAATAATACAGTTGTTTATGGGTTTTTTTCTTCTAATTACAGCTCCAGACCTGAATCACATTCCCTGAATAGTCTTCCAAAGTGAAAGAAAAATGGAATTCATAAACGCTTCCTCTGCGCAAGCAGCTGAAGACATCTGACTGCTGAGAGCGAGCCAGCTCCCGCGGTCCTTGCGGTATTTCGTTAACCAATTTCGGGTTCGACTGTGAAAGTAACTCCCTTATTCACAAAGAGAAATTGTTCGATTTACAAATTTGGAAAACCAAAAACATCGAAAGAAGTAGTTGCAATTCGGACAGTAAATTTCTGAAGTCTGTTTTGTTGAAAAACAGCTTTGAAGAGCTGTAAGGAACAGGTTAAGTAAAACCATTTGAAGAAGGAGCTGCAATTTCTTAAACGAAAATAAGTTAATCTTTAACAAAAATAAGTTGCTCAAGTCTGTTCGTTGAATAACAGCCTTCTATTGTACGGAATACCTTCATAATTCAATCGTTTGGATCTGTTGCATTGTTTGTTTGTAACGTAACCATTTCGAACGTCTATTGATCACCCATCGTAGGATTTGTGAGATATTTGTTTTCAGTGTAGCCATTCATCGACCATTACGGACATCCATTGATCACCATTCGTTGGATACTGCTTGTTTTCAGTGTAGCCATTTTGGTGATCAATTTCTCCACCCAACTGTGGCATCACCGATGAAGTGCATGGACCCCGACAACAGCGCCGTGTGGCAGCTACTGCCCGGCCGCGACCACAAGCTGGACCTGGATACTGACTCCCCGACTCCGACGGAGAGCGGAGTCCTCAGCTCCAACATCACCCTCTCCAAGTGCTCCACCGTGCCCAGGAACATGTGCCTTAACGGATACTCGAAGGAGTCGTCCGGATACCACCACTCCTTCTACCCTCGCTTCCGCTCCTCCAAGTTCCTCCACAACCGGCAGAGGAAGAGGGTCATCCTCAAGAACGGAGGGGTCAACATATCCAGGGAGAACGTCTCCAAGAGGAGCCAGAGGTAAGGTGACCAAATGTCCACAATTTTCGGGGACATTCCCAATTTCAGACTATTTTTCAATTTGTCCCCAAAATGTAAAAAGTGCAATTCGGGACAATATTTTTATTGTAATAATATTTCAACATTTCTTTCTAATTTTCAAGAAAATTAATCTTTTTTTCCCATTTTATGAATGTTAATGCTTTCGTTAAATAGATAAAAGTTTGTTTAAGATAAGCATTGAATTTATAAAATGTCCCCAATTTTTGTTTCAGAATTGGGGACACCTTGCTAATTTGTCCCCAATTATTTGATAAAAAACCTGGTCAAATTAGTCAGAGATAAGATTACTATCAGGGCTCGAAAAAAACCCAGTCGCTCAGGAGAATAAAAAGTATCTCTTGGTGACTAGCTTCTCTTGCATTAATGTAATTCAGTATATCTGTGGTTCCTTGGCTGGCTCCTAAGATTCTGCAACTTTTGTCAATCCCTGATAACTATAGACCATTCCAGCAGGCCTAAAAACCAGGGAGTCAATGGCAGCTTTGTGTTTTCGTAATGTATTTCAATGGGAGAAACCTGATTTTTAACATTCAAAAAAGCCATTACATTTAAGTAGTTAGATGATTGCAATGGACATAATTACTTAGTCAAACCTTCGACTTTGAGTTTCCAGTGGCATATTATGTTTTGAAGTGATTAAAATAATTAAAACTAATAATGACTTCCTGTGCTCGTTTTTGGGGTTGAAATAATACGAGAGTCTGCGCATTCGGCTCTAATTCAGATGACGTCACTGAAACGTCACCTCAAAATGCTTTATTAATGGATGAACTGACGCAAGCCGCCAGTGTCGGATACAAGTGGAGGTCGATGGGGCGATACCCAGACAGCACACTTGCCCAATTTATGTCCATATCTGGACAAACTTGTCCAAAACATGTCTATGTCTATGATAAGATATCTCCTGGACATCTTTGGGAAAATCCATAATATGTCTAGAATAAGACATGATTGAGACATGTAACACCCCAATTAAGTCTTATTATGACAAGAACGGGAAAATCCATATTATGTCTGTAATATGACATGAATTGGACATCTAAACACCCCAATCATGTCTATTTTATGACATAAATGGGGAAATCTATAGGCGACAAACTCTGATTGGCTTAAATTTTTTTGATCATGCGCAGTAACATTTTTGTATGCACGTTGTTTTTAATAATCTGTGGTGGTTGTGGTAGATAGTACCCATATATTTAAAGTTTCCTTGTTAGTTAATTATAACATTTTTATGCGCACTTCTTGCACATTGCTTGTCTATATCACTGTTCTTTACAATACGAGGTAATTAATGTACAACTTTTTACTTAATATGTATTTTAATAAAAAAATTAAGTCAACTCGTCAGGAATGGCGAAATGTTGATCAAGAAGTTAATGATGAATTATTCCTTATTGAAGCTCAATGTAGTGTGAATGATATTGAATCAAAGCCTATTAATGCGCACGATTATAATTATTTTCATAATGAATTTGAAAATAGGATCGATGAAAATATTCATGAAAGATTCAAATTCATCGATGAAAGATTCAAATATGTGTGATCCTACAAGCAGTTCTTGTAATGGCTCCATTTCAGAAATTACTGATGAAACAGATACTTCTGTTCCTTTATGGTAGTAACTTATCCATAGCATAAAAATAAACTGTGGATATGAGATAAATATCCACAGAATGTCTTTTTATGGACATATTCTGGATGTCTATAACATGTCCAAATGGAGAAATTATGGATGTCCATAACATGTCCATATGGATGTCCACAACATGTCCATGTAGATAAGTTCTGGATGTTCATAACATGTCCATATGGATGTCCACAACATGTCCATGTAGATAAGTTCTGGATGTTCATAACATGTCCATATGGATGTCTATATTTTGTCCAGAGGATATCATTATGGACGCCGTATTGTGCCATAGTGACAAGTTTGGGGCGTATTATGGACAAGATATTGACAAATTTGGGGATGTCCGAACTTGTCCATGATATCATATGGGCATGTCCTGGACAAGTTTGTGCTGTCTGGGTAGGTCCCTTCCCCTGAGCACACTTAAACTTACTGTTGAATCCATGCTTAATCTGTTCGTTCTCATCATTAGAAAGACGCAATGGAGACTTCTTTCTAGTTCTTTGAACTCTCAAAGAACCATTCTGGGAAACAACATCCATCAAAGAAGGAGTCTTCTCCGTTACGTTTTTCTAACGATGAGAGCGAACATGTTAAATAAGGGTTCAACATTAAAAATGAAAAGGTATTTTTAAAAAAGAGTGGCCCTTATCTTATTATATGCTTCGTACTACTTATCGCCCCTCCCTTGAAACTTTTCTGGATCCGCCACTACAAGCTGCCATTCTCGTGCAAAAGGGTTACTTGTTGTACCAACGCCTTCTAAATAGAATGCCATATGTCTGAGCACGTAACGTCATCATTAGTAGACCGATGTTTTGATGGGTATTTTAAGTTAACTTTTCTGAATTTCCTTGTGATTTTACATGAGTATTTGAAATTTTCTTCAACTTAGGATAGAAATTTAATTTCTCTCTTTCTTTATAGCTCTCTTTTCTTAGCGTTTTTTTTTTGTTATTGTTGTTGTTCTGTATAAATTTAATGCAGTCTGTATATGCTGATTAAAAAATGTATTTTATTTTTAAATGTAAATTTTTCCCAAACTCAGAAATATTTTTCAATATTTTGAACAGAACAACCAGAAAGTCTCTCATTTTTTTTTTTCTTAATATCGCTTAATAACTCAGGTCGGGCCATCATGAATCTTCTACCGGGTCTGCTTGTGTACCTCGATGAGACCTCCAAAGAGGCCTACGGACGTTCCTCATTGGTTACATTCGGCCGTTAGATGACGTATCTAATACTAGAACCAGTAAGTGAGCATCCGTAGTCCTCTTTGGATGACTCATCGAAGTTTACCAACTGGCCCGGTTGAAGAGTCACGAGTTCAAGTCCATTAATATGAGTCATGAAATGCTAAGTACTCCTCAGGCTTCCTAGTCTAGATAGCGATGGTTGTAACCAGAGCTATATTAATTAATCTTATAGTGGCGGAGTACCCAGTCCAAATTTCTGTGAAAAACGCCAAAATGACTGTTAACTACGCCGAGTTAGGATATTAGCGAATTCTCCCTAAACTCGAAAATCGTGACTTATGGCAGCCTGTATAGGTGTAAAAGGTACTATGTTGTGATTCATCACATCATTTTCATTTCCTTTATCCTTATCTGCTTTGACATTCTGCTATTATAATTAACTAATGGTCCGACGACAATCGTATGCTTCCCCCAAAAGTCCCAAAACTTTTCAACTTTTAGCGTTATATTTCTAAATATGGCGCCTGAAATATATTTCCATAAATGAAGCCAGCTCTGCGATATCTCCTACATTTGGCGAGAAATCGACCAACTGTAATGCTGTCCTATGGAAATTTCAAAGATTTATGACTCGTGCCCTAATTAACCGATTTATATGCAACAAAATGCTAAGATGAATTATTTAACGCGTCGAACATAAATTGTAGACTGAATTTAATCTCAGAAGAAGAGTTACTCTCCCCTGACCCAAAAAATCGTAATATTGCTTTCTTCTCAAAGAATGTACGTCCCAGGATACAATCGCAGTTCGTAGGTCACACTTGTTTATTGAAAATCAGTCAAAGATTGAAACAGAATATATCTCTCTATTCTAAATTTAAAGTTACTCCAGCTGCCGCTGTCGAAAGCTTGTCATGCTATCCCCTCCGAATCCGTGGGGATTTAAATTTCGATGAAGATGTCTACGTATTCGAAAAATTGAGGGGAAGCCATTTCGCTGACTTATATTTCGAAATTCGAATTGTTTTAGAAGATATTAATAAAAAACTGAAAAATAAGCATCACATAGTTGCCAGGTTTGGCAATTTTCGCCAGCATAAAATCATTCCTGGCTTTGCAGCAAACTAAAACAGCTATTCTAAGTATGCAGAATTGCGTGAAATTGACACACATGAAGTAGAATCACATCAATTTTACATCAAATTAAAAAGCATAAGAAATAAATAAGTCAAAGGTTGTTTGTTCTAAAGAGCTCACAATTTTCAAACAGCAAGAATGTTCTCTTAGATAACAGGAGTTTAAAATTACAAATTATACATTTTCCATATACAAAATAACTAATTATTACTGATTTAAAAAGTGTCAATTTGGCATCGGGTACCATCTGGCAGATAGCTATCTCTCCAAGCAGGATGAATCTGAAACACGTGTGTACCAAAATGTTAGCACTTAGTATTTTGAAAGTGAAAAATCATCTAAATGCAGATTATAGTAATACTGGTTAGGTTCAGCTTTAGTATTTACTTCCCGTTACCGAGCTGAAATGTTTTGGCTAGTAGTTTTGGTACAGCTTGGATATTTACCACCACGATGAGATAAAATATTTCTCGATGCTAGGTACGCCATTTTGCAAAGGATTGTGCATAAGAATATATGGAGAACTGTTTTAATGGCAACCTTAAATAGGAAATGATTATCGTTATACACATGAGTAAATCGCAAAATAAAAAGTCGCCATTGGTGGAAAGATATCCTAGCTGTTCCGTAGTTTTTAGCAAAGAAAAATATGAAGCACTGTTTTATTTGCAAACTTAATGAGAAATGATAATTAACTATGCCACGTTTTCAAAAACCACCATGGGTTGCAAATATGCAAGGTGTTCATTGGTTTTACATAATTAAAGATATTGCGAAATTTAAATTTTTGATAAATATCTGGTCCAATCTTCGGGTTTTGACTGTGAAGATTATGCTTTTGTACGAGTAATCTATTATTAGAGACCGAATGCCCCGTTCGAAAAACGAGCGTAGCGAGTCTAGGGGTCTTGTCCCCTAGTTGTATACAAAGAAGCATTTGAAAGAAAAATACTTCTAGGCCGTTTTATTTACCTCCACAATGGAGTTTGTGTTCTTTTGTATAAATGTTGCTTATCACCGAATGCTCTAATACGATATATAGAAATTAGAACTGTTTCTTCTATAATTATCTAGGATCATAGACGTAGCTAGGGAAGAGGACGGGGCACCCAATTTGGTCGAAAAATTTATTTAATACATTTGTTTCTAAATATAGCAAGAATTTCCTATTCTATCCTTGCCTCCAATATGTGCACCCACAAAATTTTCGGTTATGCACTTATGCTACGCCTGTGACTAATGTTATCTGCTTTTCATTGTTTAATCGTCTAAAATCTTTGGTCCTTGCTTTCCATTATTTGTCTGCGCGTATGTATATCTCCTTTAAAATACAACGGGCATTCAAAAAGTAAGTTACACTTGTTCCTTCACGGTTGGCAACATTGCGAAACAAGACCGAAGCTTAATCAGACGATAGTTCAGTTCCACGGCTTTCAACGGTAGCAATTTCATTCGGATAGTGATAATCATTGGTGCGTATTACGAGAAGGAAATGCCGCGTAAACTGGAAGCTTACTCCAATGGGTGCCAGTTCGGGACTGTACGGTGGATGCTGCTAGACCTCCCATCCAAAGCTGCAGGCCAAATCCTGTGTTGTGCGTGCCTTGTGAGGTCTTGCATTGTCATGCAAGAGGACAATGCCTTTGCTTGAAGCGTTTTGCCCACAAAAACGTAGTGTGCTGCGTACTTCAAAGTTGGAGTAAGCTTCCAGTTTACGCGACATTTCCTGCTCGTAGTACGCACCAACGATTGTCACTATTCGAATGAAATTGCTGCCGTTGGAAGCCGTGGAACTGAACTATCGTCTGATTAAGCTTCGGTCTTGTTTCGCAATGTTGCCATCCGTGAAGGAACAAGTGTAACTTACTTTTTGAATGCCCCTAGTAAAATAATCTTAGCTTTATTTATTTATTTGTTTGTTTTGTTTGTTTGTTTGTGTGTGTGTGTGTGTGTGTGTGTGTGTGTGTGTGTGTGTGTGTGCACCTAACAACTGGATTTGTCTCTAGTTGGCCTCAGGAGATTTCCGCGGTTTACTTCTTCACTTGACCTATGCGCGCTGTAAACCTTTAACAGAACGAATTCAGGTGTTTGGTGTTTGCATATTATGGCAAGTCTACGCAAGAGGCGTCTGCCTAGGGCGAGTGCTTTGGACGGAGGACCTTTTTAAGGCTTTTAACGAGTATTCACGTTACATCTGGTCAAAAGTTAAAAAGTTTTATTAAGTCTATTGAGGAAATTTTCACTTTCAATAAATGTTTAATTTGGTGTTCCCAATTGGAAACATTGCCCTGTAAAAAGTTAAAAAAAAAACTTATTGTTTACCAGCTCTGGCTATTGTGAACCACACTTTGTTCTTAATTAGGTCTTTTAGTTAACTGTTCCTGGAGCTCGGCCCCTGCTGCATTTGTGCATTTTTATTGCCAATATAAAATTTATACTATCTTAAACTAATAACTTTATGTAATTTACCTTGTAGCTCTAACGTGTGCTTTACCTATTGAATCTATTTTTAACGTCTTCCATAATATCCAGCATTACCTAATAACGACAGTGAAAACAAAAAGTGGTACTTACGTATTTTCGCTGCGGTCATTCCCGCCAAATTATTTTTTCGTAAAATTTGCTGGCAAACTGTTGCCAATCGTATTCGTAACCATCAATAATTTCATTTGTCCGGCATTTATATTGGTGAAAAATCTCTCGTCTTGGCGGACTGCCGGGATAATATGTAAGTAACCAAAAGGTACTTCAGCTTTCGCTTTAGAATGTTCTTGTTCTTGAGCTATGCGTGTTCTTATGTGTGTGCCGGTTGAATCCTACTTTAGCCTCCCACTCTCGCCAAGGTGGCAATAAATAATAGGGAGTTTTTGCGCTACGTTTCTTCCCACGGTAACGCTAACGTTAAATGCCATCGGACAATACAGCGCATGCGCAAGAATAAATTCCGAAACATGATTGGTCAAAGAACTCCGAATAGCGGATAGCGTTATCCTTAACGTGGAAAGAAACGTAGCGCAAAAACTCCCTATTCATGTGGAGTTACCATGACGATTTTTTGTATTTATGTGCCAACCATAACAGAAGAATGTTGCTTTAATTTAAAATTAAAATGGCCGTTTTAAACAGCATGTAAGTACAGCATTACTTTTTTTATATTTTTTTGGGTTGCCAATAATTGTATTTTTAATAATTAAGTGTCTTCGAACTCCTTAACTGGTGCGTTTATCGCTAATTTGCTTACGTTCGTTTTCATCTAGCTTCTTTGGGGGCGTTCAAACTTGTGCGCATGCGTCATCCTGGAGTTACTATTGGAGCTATATGACTCCTGGAGACACATGACTTAAAAGCTCACCAACGTGCGGCGATTTTTTAGGTTGACGAGTATGGGGTGATTAACCCATTTGTGCACAGATATTTTTGCGACTTTCTTCGATTTTTTCTAATACCAGCAATAATAGATGAATTTCTGGTGTTAACTTCTTGAACAAGGGATGATTTCTTTCAAAATCATAATGTCTATATCCTTCTGGTTCATGTTAAAATATTTGGTGGAGTTGAGGCTCAATACTATTGAAAAAGGCTAGGAAAAATCATGCTTTCGACTGTTAGCTAAAATGCCGTCCCAAAATAGGGACACTAGGCATAAATGGGTTAAAGTGGGAATCAACCTTTTATGCCTGTCATAGACATCTAATACGGTAGACACGCTGGTAGTAATAGGATACGCTGGTAGACAGCGTATCCTATGTCCAATACATATGTAGCGCAGTAACAAGTATGCACCACATGACTAGACTGATGCAGCCAGCTTGAGACAGTTATTGCTCTTTTGGCGCTATTATTGTGGAAAATGATCCTTAAGCGCTGTGGTTTTTGATCACGGGCATCTATTACTGTAGACAGCGCGTCCTACTGCGCAGATATACAGCACAGTAATAAGGACATGCCACATGACTATTTGACTTAGGTGATAGTAATCTTGTGCACACGCCAGGTTGCCGGATGCGCCGTCTATTGCATTAGATGTCTATAGTGCCTGTATGCTAATCAACAACTAAAAGAACTTTTTTCTATAAAATTTAGTCTTCATTTTACAAACCACACTTCAACCTAAAGTCTTCCGTCAACTCCTTCGTAGGTACCTCCAGGATATCTTCACCACCATGGTGGACATTCAGTGGCGGTGGAACCTGCTAGTCTTCGCCATGGGATTCTTTGTCAGTTGGATTGTGTTCGCCCTCATATGGTGGCTCATAGCCTACGCCCACGGGGACTTAGATCACGAAGGCGATGAGGAGTGGAAGCCGTGTGTCATGAACGTTCACAATTTTGTGCAAGCTTTTTTGTTTTCTGTGGAAAGCCAACATACGATTGGGTAAGTGTGTCGGTAGATCACTGTGTTATTCGTTCACTTTGGGCCCATTTACATGCACAAAAATGCCGGGTAAATGCCGGAACTTTCGCTGCTTTCTACCCCGCTTCCTATACGTAGGGGGGGGGATGCGGGGAAGAAAGATTCCTAGTCTTATAAAGGGTATATGAAGGGATACCTCAGTTTCCCATGATGCATTGCGCGTTTTCCCCTATAATCTGCTGTTATCCGGGATTTTCCTTTTTCCCATGTAAAGGGGCCTAACGTGCTTTTGAACTTAGATTTTTTTTTTTTCCCCTCAGGTGTCTCCCTCTCTCTCTTTGTCTCTCTCACGAACACATGTGCAGGGTGATTCAAAACTTTATGTAAAGGGTGATAGAAGAGACCAAGATGTTTCAGAATCACATAGCAATGTGCAGTCGAATATGTCGTTTTCGTGTACCAGTTAATAATCACTTTGGAAGAACTGTTGAAGTGTTTTTCTAAATTCTCAATGTAGTTCCATAAGCAATGAGCTTTCCTCCGACGCTTTCAGCAATGAAATGAAATAGAATGTGCAAACTACCAGTTTTGGTTAACTGCTTTCTGTGAAAGATGCATTAGTTTTTGACATACGATGGTTGGAAGTTCACAGTTACTTCAGCACTTCCACAGTGGTTATTAACAAGTATACGAAAACGATGTTTCTAACCTCACATTACTATGTGATTCTGAACCGTCTTTGTCTTCACTATCACCCTTTACATTTCTGACATAAAGTTTTGAATCATCCTGTATGTTAAGGGAAATAAACTTATGACCAAAACATACAATTATACCACCAAGAGTCATCGAAACAGTATAGGCTTGCCACATAAATTAAGAAATAATAAGGAATTGAAATACGATAGGCAGATAATAAGCGAACAGCCAAAATCACTTGTATCATACAAATAATGGATAATAAAAATTATTATGGATGTGTGTTGATAATACAAAATTAAAAATAGCGAAGTTATATGGATATAAATGCGCAAATGCGGCTATATGTAGCTTGTAAGCATGTTTAAAAAAATATTACACGCAAACATAGCTGAAGTATCCGTTCTTTTCACGGGAATGGGAATTCTTAAAACAACTAATCTTGCACGAACGCATAAGAATTAGAAACTTATAAAGATTGAAGATTAAATTAAATTTATAAATTTCACAAAAAGAAAATCGCTGTAGGAATATGATTTACTTTTATAACTGCAATACTGATTTTGCCTTATTTGGATGCAGCTTGTTTTAAAATGATCGTAAGGTTTTTTTTTAATTTTTTTTTTTAATAAGTACGATGAACCCCTACAGTAGCTACGTATTTCATGCTTCAAGTACAAATTAATTAGTCTTTAATTGTTTTGAATTTCTCTCTCCCTTGGTAGATTAAACGGCGTATTAAGAGTGCTTCTTAAGAGTCTTCTCCACTGTCTGCAGGTTAACGATCACCGCAATGCTCTTCTATGGAAAAAACAGCCTTTACGATTTCGAGGTTTTAGAACAAACTATTGTATATTCTGAAAACATTTATCTAATGTTATTACTGTATAAAATTTGTCTGAGGCAATTAGAAGAGCATTAATTCCATTACGTCACAAAATTTGTCTAAGGCAATTTAGAGGAACATTAATTCCATTGAGCCAAAAACTTTCTCTAATGCAATTAGAGAGCATTAATTTCGTTACTATGAAAAATTTCTCCAATGCTGAGTTAGAACATTTATACCATTCTAATTATTGTTCTTATAACTGCATTAGCGAAATTTTGTATCATAATAACGCTAGATGAATGTTTTAAAGGGAAAAACAATAATTGAAAAATATTCAATATCCCGTTCTTGAACCTGGAATTTGCAAAAAAGAGTTTTTTATCTTCCTTTCTAATGGTTGTGGCGGTTAATTCTAATGAAGGCTTGACCGCATCGAGGGCCGCAGGTGTTGGTCATTTCATTATAGGGTAACCTATTAGGCAGACTAGCGTTACCCCCTAGAATGGTCTCCTGACGTTGAACCAATTCCAAATGAGAGACCTAGCACCTGAAATCATTACCCCTAGAGGTATCGTTTGAACATGGAGGACGTTGGACCCACGAACAGATTTTACGTGCACCCGCCCAGCCGAGAGAGGTTTCCACCCTTCCAAGCGCTGGCCTGACCGGTGCTGCTTCATTTCTGAATTCTCATGGGAAGAGCTTAGCCACTTCTTGACTGCGGGACACACTTCTTTAACATGCTACACCTAAGCACGATAAGTGAAGTACGAATTTGAAATATTTTTTAAAAATAAAAGCAGCCCATCCGAGATAGATTTTCACCCTACCTAGCACTGCCCAAGCAGATGCTGCTTCATTTTCCATGTTCTTATAGTAATGGACGTTAGTGACCAGGCCACTGCGGGATTTGTAAAGGCAGTTTTCTTATTTAAAAAATAAATAAATAAATAAATAAAAACATTGCGGTAATTGTTTCACCTGTGAGAGTTTCTACGAAATCATGTTCAAAATTACTTTTCACGCTTTTTTTTTTTTCTTCTATTGATTACTTAGTTTAGACTAATGGCTTGGTTTAGCTATAAATAAAATATAAGCTCTCATCCTCTTAAACTTTTCTTTTTCATAATCTTCGATTTATGAGCTCTGAAAGAACATATTAAATAAATTATTTAGGAAGCTAGAAATTCTTAAATCGAGACATTCTGAATGTCTCTTAACAAGCTGTGTTATGCTTTCCTATAACCTATGAGAGTTACAAAGCATGTAGAAAAACTCATAAACATACTTTATTTTGCTAGATGCATAGCTCTTCAGAAATGTTTGAACTGCGACTTTGTTTTAAACAACCTAGATTTTCTTTAAGTGATTAAGTTTATTTTTTACAAGAATGCATAATTGAACTTCTGAAAAAAGGTGTTATTTATTTATTTACTTTTAGTCACTGATCTAATTATTATTATTTTTTTTTTTCTGTTAGCCATTAGTAGCCAACTTGTTATATATTTATAGTCGACTTGATGATACGCTCTCATTCTTTGCCTCTTCCCACCACACAGAAACACAGACGTGCTGTGGAGTATTTTTTACACAATTATATCAGGCGACATGATTTATGAATTTATTTTTATTGTGCGTGTTGTACATTTGACTACACCGAATTTCAAATGCGTTTAAGGGCAAGGGTCTGTCGTACACTACGCCGATCGCTTAAGCGTACGGTGATGGGTTGGACTCCCTGGCTATTTGTATTCGTCCAAATATTTTACTGTAAAGATATGTACTTTAAAATAAATAAATAATTTGTTATTAAAAACAACTGTGATGACGGCCAAGAAAGCGATGGATTTCCAATAAAACTATGAAATTCGTTAATTTCCCTGTCATGGAACTTTGATTCTCAGTGCTGCCATCTATTGTCTTTAAATAAAAATGAAATATTTATTTTCAAAATTATTTACAATAAAATGTAAAATAAATTATTGATGTTAGAGAAAAATAAATGGTAACTGAAATATTGAAATGTTATTGTAGCGAACACAAAGTCACCACCTATTGGGATTTGAGAACAGTCCCCCCCCCCTCCCCTCAATATTTCCCTTAGTACGTAGAATCATGCTGGAGGTGAAAAGATCGTAACAGTGTAACATTCTGAATATATTTTAACATTTTAAACCTATATTCAATATTTTCTTCATAGACTCTGTGAAAGTTAAATAAATGTATTTAGTATCTTCCAAAAATATGTGGTTTTTCAAATTACAAAAAACTTTGCTACGCGAATCATAATTTGTTTACTTAGAAAATTAACAAAAAGTCTTATGTAACATCTTAAAGTCTTATTTAACATCTAAAAGTCTTATTTAACAAAGTCTTATTTATCTTAAAATAGTGACAGTTTTTAATTAGAAATATTCAGAAGATGTTATTTCTCTTTGCAGGTTTACATGCTTTTACTTACGATTCCGCAACCAAAATCTAGATAGTAAATTTCTTTGGGTAAAATACACGCTTCATTGAAGTAGCTGTGTTTTAGATTAGTTAAGGAGTGGTCTTTACTATTTTTAATTATTAAAATGCATTTAATAAGAGTTGAGAAAATTGGACTGAATTAGAAGATAAAAGGTTGTTAATATCTGCCTCCGTAAATAATCAGAAGTGGTGGCTCCTAAGAAGTGATATTAATTGCTCTAAAGATGTTTTATACAATCTAATAAGTCATAATAAGACTTTCAACATTCTAAATTACCTAACAGTTTAAGTAAATATATTGGGAGGAACAACGACCTCATTCTTCGATCGCATTAAAATTGTTTTAGTGCTGCCATCTAGGGCTTGGGATAAGAAAAGTTTGTAATAATTTTAAAGATATACACTCATGGAATACACTCCCTCTCAGTTTTTCGTGGGATATCGGGATTGAGAGTAATTGATCATGCGAGATTGACGTTTCATTCAACTAAGAATTCGTTTTAACAGAGAAAAGCAGGGAAATAGTGAGATTTTTTAAGTACTATTAAGTTTAATAATAATAATAATAAATCTTATTTGATAATTAATCCAATAACTCACAGAAATATGGAAGTTATAGTATGATATGATATTCAGAATAATGTTCTACTTTCTTATGTTCTTGCTAAAAAAGATAATAATGTTCTTTCTAAAAAAGAATCTTGTGAAAAAGACAGCTTAAATAGTCCCTCGTCTTATTAGACTTGATCTAATTTTGATAGAGAACACAAAAGCACTTAACAAAAAAACTGTTTTTTTTTTTTGGTATGTAACCCAGAGGGAGCCATACATTTTTGCATGGTTGACTGAAGTTCACTTTTTAAAAACATTTTTGACAGCAGCTGGCTGTGTGTGGCACAGCCAGCTGTTGTCAAAAAAGGGGTCTCTAAATCTGTGGCACGCGATGAACGTTTCGATCATCCGCCATCTTGCTGGTAGTTAAGTCGAGCGATGGCAACGGCTGCCCTTTTTTCAGCATTGGGAAAGGGTTGCGCCTCAAAGGGTTAAAAACTGCCATTTGTCGTAAAATTGTATTTTTTACCGCAAATCATATTAAAATATTGTTATTGATGAGTAAATTCACGAGAAATTTTTAATAGCTTTATTTTGTAAAAAAAAAAAAAAAAAAAAAAAAACCTTTTAAATGTAGGGGCCTAGTGGCGACGTCAAAGCTTGGTGACGTAGGAGTTGTTAGGTTTTCTTTATCTAGGAGGTGTTGGTTTAATCCAGCTCTGACGATCCATAGGATTCATCTCACCCTTCTCCTTTTCCCTGTGTAGGTACGGCTTCCGGTACACTACGGAGGAGTGCGCCGAAGGGGTGTTCATGATGTGCATCCAGTCGGTGACCGGGGTGATGATCCAGTGCCTGGTGGCGGGCATGGTCTTCGCCAAGATCGCCCGCCCCAAGAAGAGGTCGCAGACGCTCATGTTCAGCCGGTACGCGGTGGTGTGCCTCAGGGACGGCAAGCTCTGCCTCATGTGGAGGGTGGGAGACATGAGGAAGTCGCACATCATAGGGGCGCAGATCAGCGCCCAGGTCATCAGGAGGAAAGTGACCCTGGAAGGGGAGGTCATACCTTATTACCACACGCAGCTGGACGTGAGTATCTCTTTTGTTTCTATTCCATTTTATCTTATCTATATCCATTTTATCTTATCTTTGAGTATTATTAATTGCGGCTACGTATTTTTGACCTACTCAAAAAACGGCGAATCAATTTTCAAGGGTTGCCAGATAGCAGGGAGAGTGGGGAGTAATGAAACGTCAGAAGGCACCAAGGTTGAAAATTTTATTGTCGAGTTTGGCGCCGAAAAATAAGAACCCCGAAACCTGAATCCAGCTTGACGGTATCTTTTATATTTGGCGAGAAATTGCCAAACCGTACTGTTTAATGGGTTACTGCTGCTATTAATGGGAATATTCATTAGTGTTTATAAATGTGCGAAATTTGGTGTAAATGACGGTTAGAATATGCCTACAAAACAGTTTTGCTAAGCGATTTTAATATAGATTTCAATTCCAAAGAAGAGTTTTATGGAAGAAAAATAGGGCCTACAAGAATGACAAATAGGTCCGACTCATAGATTATGATACTCTTTTCAAAGTTATGAAACAGGGAAGACAAATAGGGGCGCCGCATGGATAATAACGCACTTTTCAATGTAATGAAGTAAGAGAAGTAAATATGGCTGACGCATGAATTATGATTCATACTTTAATAAACAGCACTTTATTATGCATTTAAAATATAAAAGTGATTCCGATATTTATTCATTTCATTTTATTATTTAGTGTCTCCAGTCTTTTAAAATATTAATATGTTTTTATACTTCCTTCTACGAAGTAAAGGAAGTATTTTGTAATCACAAAAAATGTCGGTATCCAATTTTGACGAAAAATACGATTTTGATCATCTGTAAATTTACTCTGGCACGATTCTACGTCTCAACGTAAGAATGTATGTAATGTTTAGTGTCGGTAAGAGTTTGGGGCTTTTGCTTCTACACTTCCTCTTTCAAGTGTACCCACAGGAGGAATTCTCTAGAATTCAAATGTGATGAAGACGGGACTGGGGGCCAAGTCCATGCGTGTTCCTGTATGTTTGATGAAGTGTAGAGCAGTGACACGATCATAAATCTTCCTGGAATGTTCCTCAAATATTGAGACCATTCGATGGGGCCTTGCACCATCTTGCGTAAACCACGATGATCCATGTGAATCTTACGAGACATAAGAGTTTGGTCACATAATCATGCAGAACAAGATATCCTGCTTCAGTTATTGTCTGGTATAGGAATTTTTTCCCAACGATTCCTTTCAGCAGTTCATACCATGACGGCGAATATAATGATGATTGCATAAAAATGTGGTTATTTACCTGTTCCTGAAATCGCAAATTTTGTTTCTTCCACAAAGCCATCCAGGTTTCGTTGGAAAACCTTGTGGATCTTGCATAATTTTCGCGATTATCAATCTTTTTTAGTAAATCGTTGGCGATTTCTTTTTTTAATTCGCAGCAGAAAACTACTTAGATGCAACTGAAATTTGGGTTTGAAAAGTTAATATAATTTGCAGTCTTCTGAGAACCCTAATTTGTTTTACCACTTTCAGTATCATAGAATATCCTCAGTAAGCTTAATCATAAAATCAGTCAGTGACCCTAAAATTTATTTTCAAAACACAGATTTATTTTAAGCAACACTGTGGTACAAAAATATTAATTGCTCATGAGAATCAAGAAGGAAATATTATACGAGTAATTTTGTTTTATTATTATTTTTGTTCGTTACATTTTATTTTGTACATCTTTTTTCTTTTGAAATTAGGTCTGAATGTTGTCTTACTAGAGCGTGAATAAAAAAAAATACTGTATTGGACTAGTTAACGGTAAAATGTTACGAAAAATACGTATGTCAGTGTATTATTTGAAAGAAAAAACAGTGGATGCCTCTAACTTATATTTCCTTTCTTCTTTTAGGTTAGATTCGACGACGCAGGCGACCGGGTATTTCTTATCTGGCCTGCAATCATTGTACATGAAATTGACGAAAATAGCCCGTTCTACAACATGTCTGCGCAGGACATACTCAGCGACACCTATGAGCTGGTAGTGGCCCTCGAAGGCACCATAGAATCCACAGGCCAATCCATTCAAGCCAGGTCATCGTTTGTTCCTACCGAGATTCTTTGGGGTCACAGATTTGAACAGATGGTGTCTTACCAGAAGGATACTGGTGAATTCATGGTTGACTACAGGTAAGCTGTTGTTGCTTTAAATTTTAAGGCTATTTCTGCGGTTGCGTGTAAAGCGTTGTTTAGTCAAAAACTAACTATAATAAGTTTCGTGCACTGTAATCTTCTCACTAGCCTTCCGCACAATGCTAAAAGCTCGGTACACTCTAGTTTGTTCACAAAATTCTGTATGAAGTATCTCATTCTTTAGCATTAGAGATCTTAATAGATGGTATTATATCAGAAAGAAACTCTTAAACTTACGGTCGACCTTAAGCACTAGTATAATTGTTACTGTGAGAGTTCGTACGAGTCCTTAATTTGCTAAAATTCCGAACTTTCAAAACTTGTTCTAAAATGTCTTACTGTTTGACAAGAGACCCTACTGAACTTCTTTCCGCATTTTATAAAAAAACAGGTACACTTTTAAAATATCAGATCATTTTAGGACAATATTTCAAATGTTGGGAATTTTATCAAATCCAGGACTGTTACGAACCCTGTACCATGAAATCTGGAGAATGTCAGCTTTCACCGGTGAATGTCAACATTCACACCGTTGCTTGGTGTATGTCCCAAGTATTTGCTAAATATCCTGATTTCTCACTTACACCGGCAAATGACAGCATTCACCATGTGCTAATGGTGAATGTTGAATATATCGGAGATTAGCATTTTCTTCTCCATTCATGTGTAATAAAATGTTCCAAGGGCGACGTAACATTTTCGCCTCTCTTGCTGAAAGGAATGACTAATCCCGGTGAGGAGAGAGGTTCGTCAATCTGTAGAAGAGTTTTTGTTCAAACATGCATACCTGTCTAATGCAACCTTGCGAATAATAAAACTAGTGGGCTTTCAAAGGTGTCTAAATGCGGTGGTTATAAAGTGAATTTTTACAAAATGTAATATTCATCATAGACAGTTGAACTCAGTGCTTCCTCTAGATTTAAAAATCTACGAGTAGGGTGACGCACTATCAATAAAAGCACGAGTCAAATTTTGAAAAATGCGAGTCAATTTAAAAAGTTTAAAAAATGATTTTTTTAAATATAACATTAAAAAAACAGTTATTTTATTTATCTTTTTTTCATGTAGTTTACAATTTTACTTTTAAATATTAAAGTCAAAGATAGTACGAGGTCTGTTTCTAAACACATGTGCTTGTGTTTAGAAACAGACAAATCTTAAACTTGAACACTGAAGATCGGAACTTCAAGCAAGCAATGTCATTGTGTATCGAACATACAGAATAGCTTTGCCAGCCTAGGAAAGTGAAAGTGTGTAAAATATTGAAGGCGCAGCATTTTCCATACTTTTCACTGTAGAACTTGCGAGCGTTACTTTGTGAAATGATGCGCGTTATACTTGATGATGAGCGTTACCATATGAAATGACAATTTTCATAAATTTTGTATTAATAAAAATAGACCGAAATTTTGAGAGTCTGACTGGCAGTTTCAAAAAATGAGTGTCAATTTTTTCAAAAAATATCGATTTACACGTACGTAAAGTGCAATACGCCCGAGCTCTGGTTAGACTCTTTAACATAGTAGACGTTTTTCCAGGTTTCACTGTACAATATCTTTACTTTTATTATTAGTACAAATATCGATAACGGAATTATCTCTTATTTTATGCCGTATATTCTGAAAAGATTGCACAAATCATACACAATCAATTTTACTCAATACCCTCTCTCTTTGTTTCCAGAAAGTTCAACAATACGTACGAGATAGAAACTCCGTTGTGCAGTGCCAGAGATTACTACGAATACAGAAGGCTCATGTCAGTATCATCGCGGGCCGTCAGCTACTGTGGCGCCACCACAGAAGCGGCAAGTTTGGCCAGCTTCAGGAGGAGCGAGTCCACGGAAGCTCAGTCCACGTCATCCCAAATTCAGGTCGAAGGGAATCCCGGAAGTTGCGACGAATGTTGATCACAGCAAAAAAGTAAGTATACTTTGCTAGCTCTCTCATAAAACATCCTTGAGAAATTGAAGCGTTAAATGATTTTGCATCAAGAGATTAAGTGTGTGTCCTATCATTAGAAAGACAAAAGGGACTATGTACATTTCGCTGCATCATATCTTTACATGTTAAAAAGTAGCTTTGAGTTTTAGAGTCAAGAAAATTTCATGAAGAATCTTGAGTTCCATTGAACGATTTAAAAAGCAACAAATTTTAAATTGAATTTGATCAAAATTCAAAAGACAGTCTTAAGATCAGAGTTCTTGTTTGTATCAAATAACCTAAATATATTATCTAATATGTTTTGATAGTTAAGAAAGGCTTACATTTCACTGTATTTTAACTATGCAGGAAAATGAGTTTTTACAGGTAAGTGCGTGAACACTCGAGGACATGTAGACGTAGCGTTACACATCCGTCACTTGGGTGAATGCTTTTTGGGAAAAGATTTTGAAAATGTACCGAGCTTTTTCCTTATTTTCACTCATATTTTATTCGGTACAACTTTTAGCAGAAATAGCAAATTACGATACTATCTTCAAAAATTTGAAGCTTAATTTGTCAACTTTTAACTTCGCATAAGTATGGGCCGATCATATTAGTTTTGATCGATATATACCTCATGACGTGGTCTAGTAATTGGCAATAACTTTTTTCTCAACCTAATATACGAGTATTTAGATAACGGCAAATATAATTCAGAAAAGATCAGAGCAAAATATTACATTCATGCTTTAAAGCAGATAGAAAGTTTATGCCAGGACTGTTTTAGTCAGCAAAAAAAGTAGATTTATTGTGGTGAAAACTGAAGGTTACTGAACAGAATTTTAGAATTCAACTGTTCAAAGGGTACTGCCTTACGGGACGAATGGTTTAAACATCCAGTCTTTGATATAAATTTTATTATATTAAACAATAATTTTGTAGCATCTCCTTTAATCTGACTGAATTTTCATTTCTTTTCAGACTTTTATTTAAAGTGAATCATCGTTCGAATCACACTTCACTCTATCACAAGAACTCATATTCCCATAAAGTGAAGATGAATGAAGGTGCCTCTTGTTCTCTCTACTGGAGAGTCTTTTTTTATATAAATCTGTGATATTATAAGCTTCAATCATTTGTGTGGGGATCCTCTCATCTCTAAGCATTGAATTTAAATTTACCAAAGATATTTTTCGTAGAAAAAAAAAAAGATCATTTGATAACTACGTTCTCGAGTATATATCTAAACGCCAAGCTATTTTATTTCCTGATGTATTTGCTGTGCAGTGAAAGTATTAATAGTTCTTCAAAGGTACTTGGAATCAGACCTCGCTCATCTTTCGACTTAGAAATAAATGACCGTCATTCCAGCATGAACTGGATGACCGTGTTCTTCGTATTTATTTACTAGTTCAGTATGAAACCCAAGTGTTCGTCTGCGAATGTACGCAACCCTCGTTCAGTTCTGTGCCATTTTGTTATTAATTTTGCCTTTTCCACCGTAGTACTTCATTCGTTTAATGTTCTGGTCGTTTCGCGGCTGAAATTCTTCTTAGGCGCTGATTTTAAATGGTGCAAATGTGTTTATTTTCGCTATACGTTGAGGAATTTACGATTTTCGGTAAACTCTTTTACAATGACATTCGAAAGAAGCAGTGCTTAAGGCAATAATTTAAAGTTGGGCGTTACTGCAAAAACGAAGTAACGACCTAAAATGAATCTCTAAGTATGCCTTTAGCATAAGAAGCTTTCTACCTCTTAATTGTAACAAAAATGAAAAGTAGAGTGGCTGAAATTCATTCAGCTCTGAAGTTTGGTTTTGTAATCTCCTGGCCTACGACTGAATGCACTGGCCTACGACTTAGAAGAGCTAAAAATTATTTATTCTTGTCGATTATTGATAGCAATTAGTTTGAATGTAAGACAATCCGAAAAAGAAAGATTACTGTGAAATTCTGTTAATTTCACGCTAGTTTATATTTGAATTTGAAAAAAGAGCTGAACTGATAAAGAAGAGATAAAAATCTGAGGGGAAAAAGAAAAAAAAAACAATAAGTGTGTGAACATGGAAAACAAGCAAAAGCTATTGAAACTTTTTAGAGCATCAAGTTAGTTGATGAAGCTATGCTGCTGGTATTAATCGTTTGATGTTCAGTATTGATTTTGGCAGTAAAATTGCAAACTACAGTTTGCAATACACTCCTTCTTCAATGAAATGGCAAATGTGCGTCTTTCAGTTACAAAATTGAATCATAGGTTTCGTTCATTTTATTCTTATTATTTACGACTTAATAATTATGATTTATTTTTCAAAAAAATGTTTGAATAAGAATAGTCAAGAAAACATAGTAAGAAGTGTCAATGATTCTACAAAGGCGAACAACAAAAAAGAATCTCCGATATCTATCGAGTGTGGAATCATCAACTTTGGACATGGTAAGTAAATAAAAAAAACCGTATCCAGTGTCACAGCTAGATGATTAACAGAAATGGCGGTGCTTTACCATTGTGTTTTTTATTAGTTGTTGGAGTAGTTCATCACGTGTGATAAATGCCATCGCGTCTGCAAATAAAACAATGCAGAAGTATGTAAATATAATTATGACAGTGAGAATCAGTCACACTGATTTGTGACTATGTCAAGATCTGCTATATGGGACCATATTAAAAAGTTTCCTCTAAGACTAATGTGAAATTAAAATTCCAAGAACATAAATAGTTATTTCACATATCTCTCGGCTGAGTTGATGCTGTTTCTTCAGTTTCTGCGTTGTGTTGAGCTGTAGATTTTTTATAGCAGAATGATGTTATATTTTGTGATTTATATTTTATACATGTAAAATATGCTTGTGAAGGCAAACGATGTATCATATAGATTTCCTATGGAAATATCGAAGTTTTCATCACTGCAAAATGTGTCTTTGAATGTTTATTGACAATCATCCGAATTGCTCACGAATGAAAAATGTTTTTGTCAGTTTGCTTATTGTAATACGAAAAAAAGTTGCATTAAGACTCCATTTTGAATCCCTGGTTCCATGTTAACCAATGGGAAAATAATTCTCTCACCTCATGCTTATTGGGAAAAAATCTAAACTATCTAAAATATTTCCACCGTTCTCAACATTTTCTTTTTCACAGTATATATTAGGGGACCGGTAAGTGAATTAGTTATGTAAAATTCAAACAAGTAAATTTTTAACAAGTTTTTCACCCTCTATTAGGCACGTGGACTACGATCATCGACCGGTTACTATCTCTCAAAAGAGTATTCAAGCATAAGTCAAATTTCTTATGTCCGTTCCATATTAAAAATATTGTTCTCCGTACAAGCGAATGACACTATGTATAATAACTTCTAATATTTCTTTCAATTTTTTCTTCAACTGATTAGTTATTTACAAAACTAAAATAGGAAATTTGGCTATTACTGGAATGCCTGTGAGTGTACCTTTGTCTAAGATCGATTGCACGCGCCTAGCGTAGAGTTAATTACAAGTAAGCTGTACCGAAACATAAGATTCGTACTTGCTGTATTTTGAAGCAAAAACTTTATAGTTGTTTTTTTCTTTCGTGAAAGATGGCAAATCTCCATTTTTTACGTGTCTACCCTATTTAAAGGACGATATTCAAAATGTCCCCAAATTAAGCTTTAGGTATCCGGGAGTTTTGTATTTTACAACAAAAGTTTTATGATACTTTTTTTTTTCCCCGCGGGATATGATAAAATGACGTTTTTGTCTCCAACAACCTGATAGACTTACGAATTTTAAAAAATGTTATTAATCTTGCACCTAAGTTAAAAAAAACTCACGTCTGGGACGCTTCAAGAAAGAAAATTTCGGGATGTGTCCAAAAAGTGAAAAAGGTAGACATTCTCACAAATCACAAAAATTCTTGATTTATTGACATCCAGTTGACAAAAATCTAAATTCTGGGGGCTGTTCAGGCCCTCTTATGGCTCACCCACTGTCTATTTGTCTGACTCACATACATGTCAAATTTCACATTAGTATTAGCTTCAGTAGTTCTATCTATGCGAAATATTGACATACGAAAACATGACATGACTTTCTTGCTTCCCTAGTATTAAATGTTAGAAAGTAGTAATTGACTTTTATATTTACGATCATTTCAATTTTAAAATCTTTAAGTGACATTTAATAAAGTTTTGAAAGGGAATTCCAAAAAGCAAACATGTTTTTAAGTCAGCAACTGTATCATTTAAATCCTGAAATATTGTTTTCATTAAAGTAGTTAAAATCATAAAAATTTTGTTGGGAGAAAATAAATTCCAGTAGGATAACATGGTATTGGTGTATTCAAAATGGCGGCCTTAAGAGAACCAAATGTGCATGTTTCGTGAACATATTTTAATGCATTTATTTCTTTGCAACTTTCTACCAAGCAATTCATGTGATGCGTAGAACTTACCTAAGTGCCATACTTCGTAGGGAAAAAGATGTGTATAATTTAGCAAGTGATAACGATACACCGTATCCGTTTTAATATTTAAAACGTATTATCTTTTAATGTGTTGCTTCTTATGGAACATGTTGATATCTGAAAAGTTAAAAACAACTACCATTAAATATCTTTAAAAACATTGTTTCTGGCTGAAGCGCCTTTTAGTCACCTCTCGTGATCATACTCATGGGCAGAATTGCTCTCAGTTCCTTCGTCGTCGTTGTCGATGTTACGCTCTTGACAAAGCACCATGTGGCGCCATCTTTCGTCGATAAGTGCATGTGCTACTTAGTTAACAGCTTCAGTTGAAATAATCTCCATCCCCGAAGCTGCTAATGACGCACTGTTTCCACCTATTGACGAAAGATGGCGCCACTGGGTGCTTAGCCAAGAGCATAACATCGGCAACGACGACAAAGGAAGCGATGAGCACGCTTCAGGAGAGTTGACCGAAAGGGCTTCCGCCCGTAACAGTGTTTTTATACGTTGTTAATGGTAGTCGTTTTTAAATATCAAGTATTTTAGAACCTATATTATTTTATCATTTTAACATATTGATATCTTTTTGGTTTTTGAGGAAACAACACAAACCACGTGGCTTTCGAAAAGTTTCAAAAGATAAACACACTATGTCGAATACTCAAAATTTCGAAACAATTCAACATGGTTGTTGTTGTTGTTGTTTTCTTTATGCAAGCTGTGTTATGCATTCTTATAAACATTAAAGTTATGTGACATTTGAAACTTTCCGCAAAGTTTTAAATTCAGAATACCATTGTAAAATTAATTGAAGATTGATATGATTGGCAAAATATTGCATGTTTAACTTTTTTTTTGGATGTTTCATAAATCTCATAAATTTACTGTTTGTGAGATTGCGAACTGAAGGTAGTGAAAAAGAACTCTAAATTTTGTCGAGTTTCTGGTGTCCTTTATTTTTATTTTATTTACAAGTTTATGTATTAAAAAGTGTAGTATTTCTGACAAGTAATTTAAAGCATACGTACATATTAAATCAAAAATGGTGATAAAGAGGATGGCGAACCTTTCCTACCTCCTAAAACGATTATTCTGTTGCATCTTTTTGTTTGTGTGTGTGTTAAATTATAAAATTCTTCATTTTTTAACTTTAAACATCAGTTATATATTGATATATTCTTATCACTATGCAAATTATTTACTATACAGGGTGCCTCAAAAGGTTGTTACCAAACTTAGCATGCTGGTTTGTCATACTATGACAAACAAGATTTACCTATTAACGTGTGTCCGGAAATGCATGCGACTGCTAGAGGGCGATGTTCGATGTGCGGCACCATACACGTAATGCAAATGATCACGCTTCCATTAGCCTGCTAGCATCGACCTCTAGCAGTCGCCGTTTGCATTTCCGGACGCAAATTCCTCCGTAAATGCTGTTTGTCATGTAATTACAGACCAGCATAGTAATTTTGGAAACGACCTTTTGAGAAACCCTGTATATTCCTAGTAGGAAAACACTATAATTTTTTTACATTGAGCGTATACTGCGCTGTCAACATTTTGAAATGTAATACCGGAAAATAATGTTGCTTTTATAGCAATTCAGTGATATTAATTTCAGACAAAGGTTTTTGTCTACTCCGAGAAACGGTAAATCACTTTTCAAGGGTTGCCAGATTGCCGCGAGCAGTCGCCAAGGTTTGTCACTTTTGGTGATTTATCTTCTAGTTTGGCGCTAAAGAATAAGTCACCAAATCTGGACCTACCTTGGCAATATCTTCTAAATTTGGTGAAAAATTGCTAAAATTTACTTTCTTTTTGGAATTGGTATAATAATACAGCTTGGATAGTTGCAACTTTGCGAGATGAAATATTTCAAGGTGCTAAATCCGCCAATCTGCCAAGGATTATGCCTAAAAACTCGTGGAGAACTCTTTCATTGTCAGCCTTAATAGGAAAAATTATCGATTATGTGCAAGAGCAAATTGTCAAAGCATTGGTAGACGCCATTGATGGCACATACGCAATCTATTCCGGGATAATTTTTCGCTATGGCACATTCAAACAAATGAATTTTTAATAAGATTGTGCCTGTACAATGGATTAATCTTCCTTACATCTTGATGTTGTTGTTGTCGTGTCCACGAAAGGACTTAAAGTGGACTAAAGATGGTCTACACAGATGTGTCAAAAATGGTCTCTAGATCTGTGGCCTGCGATGAAACATTCGATCGACCACCATGTTGTTGGTTGTGCTAAAATGTAAAGGATTCTCGTGTAATTGTCACCCTCTAGTATTTTTGTAGAAATCAAATTTATTCTTCGTGACTGACAACAGTCAATACGTCAGAGTTTTGTGTCCTCATGGCGAGGACACTGCTCATTAAAGGTTTAACTCCTCATTTAAAGGGTTGGGACTCCTTCTCTACGCAAGACATTCTCTTTTTGCATTCCAGCGTGGCATCCAAAGACTCTTTCCGTGAATCAACGGTGAGTGCAGAAAAAGGGGCTTTCTACAGCCGCATCTTTGTGTCGTAAGGCAGCACTAGCACATGGGTTAACTATTCGTTAAGTATACGCCTCAGTAAAATTTTCCAGAAAACAGTTTTTAAATCAATGCTTTATCTATCGTGCTTCAGCTATATTGATCTTATCTCAGATCAGATCACAATATAGAACAGATAACTTTGGTGACTTATGTTGCCCATTATACGTTTTTAGCTATGTGATATATTGAGTAAATTGAAAAACATATAATTTCAAAGATAATTTCATTAAAAAATAATAATATAATTTTTTTTAATATTTAAGTAACTTAACACAGGGACTGATAATGCGATGTTTATACGTTCACTGCATGTCCTGTTTTACTACAATACATGCAAATTTAAAATTTATTAAAATATACTTAATTTAACTATTCTTCATTTTTTATTAGTAGTATTTCTAAATTTGAAAAAAATATTTCTTTAAATTTCCGCTAGAACTAATGCTTATACTAAGTTTTAAATATTACTCATGGAAATTAAAATTTTATCCTTGTGCTGGTCATTCAAGAAGTCTTGGATTAAAATTTTTAAAACGAAACGTTTAATAATTTATGCTTATTAATATTATCTGTATATATCTATTAATATTTATGGGATACAACCCAAGCAACACAATAATGTTCTTTAAATGTTAATGAACGTCCAGAAACATTACTGAACGTTCTCTGAATGTAAATATATGTTCAGAGAATGTTGTGCTGCTTAGGAAGCTGGCTAAATCTTTTACGATACGCTGTTGTAACTCATAAGCTTTAATTTCTTTTTTTTTTAATTATCTAAAATTTATTTCGATAAACTATTTTTTAAATAAATTTGCGCCTACAGTTCTTTTAATGCTTATTTATTATATAAATAATAATACTTCAGAATTAAAATTAACCTCTCCAATTTCGTATAAAATATTTTTTTTTAATGAAAAAGCACTTTTTTTATTTATTTATTTTAATTTCTTGTTCAAAATTAATTTCATTACGCACGGTTTTATTGTAAAGTTTGAGTATCAAAAATAGAACTTAGATTAGTTATTAGAATATATTTACACGCAATAAGCGATCGTTTTATTTCTGTAAGCTGTAGGCTTTTAATATTAATAACTTTTTTGTCATTTTTTATAAGTATTGTTCGAAAACATTTGTTTCTCACTTTGTAAAAATTATTATTGCAGCTTATTTCGCCATTTAAAAAGAAATCTTTTGCTGGAATGTTTCATGAACAATAATTTCATGTACATTTTAATTCTAAATCTAAATTTATAAATTGAATGGTGTATTAAAATACTACAGAAAAGAAAACACATTCCACATTATTTATATACACGTATCATTCCAATAAAATTAGTGATTTGTTACTTGCTGAAATTCTTAAACATTTACCAAAATGTGTTCCTTATTTCTTTTGTGAAATACAGCGAAACCATAAATCCTTGCATTTGTTCAAGTAAAGCTCTGAAATCTTTGGATTTTAGTTAAAAGAACGTATAGGCTTAAAAAAAAAAGAAAAACATCTTAATCAACATGGTAGTCATGAAAGATAATTTCCCTAGGTGTAGTTGTTTAAAGTTATTAGTGTTTCCAGTCGTGTTGAATTTTCTATAAACTGAGTTATAGCATCACGACTCCGCATATTTATTTCGGATAACTATTAAGTTAACAGCAAAATTTAACTCATTTAAGACGGTGTACCAGTGCCACATTGGCTTTATTCTTACTGGACTTGGAGCTTATTGGTTGCTTTTGATGTAAAGCCTTGAATATTGTATGTTGAAATTTTTTAAAAGTTTTTGAAAACTGAAAGTTATCAAAAATATTAAAAAATTCAAGCATGTGTAAATATAATACACAGGCTGATTCAAAATTAGAGGGACAAACTTTTAAGAGGAGTTGGATATGCCAATACGGTTCAGAATCGCATAGTAATGTGGGGTCGGAAACGTCATCGTCTCGTACCTGTTAATAATAACTTTGGAAGAAGTAATGAAGAATGTGTCTAATATCTTAATCAAGTTTCATTAACAATTTACTTTCCTCCGGCAATTTCATCAATGCAATGAAAAAATAATTCTGAATTAACAATATTTATCAAACGCAATCTGCGAAAAATGCATTAGTTTTTGAAAAACCATGGTCGGAAAGTTCGCTATTATACTTGAACACTTTTCCTAAAGTGATTAATAGCAGGTAGATGAAAACGTATGTGATTCTGAACAGCCTTGTAATCTACCCCGCCTCCTACAAGTTTGTCTCTCTGATTTCAATCACCCGATCTATTTTGTGCATCAAAAGTTGAGCATTATTTTTTCTTGGGATTTCACACAGGCATAAACATTTTAAAAGAATGTAAAAATCAGAAATTTCGTCATACTCATATTTTATACGTTTAGGTATGCTTGTTTTTTTTTTAGAATTATGTCAAAAATAAAAATATTTTTACTGAATCTTACTTAAATAAAAAACCGTATTAAACTAACTGCATCACAAATAATTTGCCATCATACACTCTTTTTCCTTCTCTTGTATATTTGCTAAGTGAATTTGTATACACATTGTTAAACTAGTTGATGTTTTATACACTTGTTTAGCTTCTTTGTAAGAAAAAATAATAATAAAAACCATATATTTTATATATGTGAAATGGTTTGCAGTATTTCCTTTCGGCGTATTGGAATAATACGTCTGATGCTTTATTTTTAAGCATGTAATTATTTTGTTATGAAGTGTTTGCAAAATAAAAATTTAAAAGTAAATTTGTTTTTCTCTGTGAACCTTACAACATAAACATTTTATTCTACACGAAATTTTGAATTATTCAGAAAACACAGCCAGCTGTCGTCAAAAAAGGGTCTCTAGATCTGTGGCACGCGATGAACGTTTCGATCGTCCGCCATCTTGCTGGTAGTTAAGTCGAGCGATGGCAACGGCTGCCCTTTTTTTCAGCATTGGGTAATCTATCCAGCTGTTCTCGCATTCTTCCATTTTTCAGCAGATGTCAGTGCTGTTAAAAATAATCGTGACAATTTTTTTACCGGGCTATGACGTGCTAAAAAAGTAAAGGATTCTCGTGGAGCTATTTCACCCTCAACTATTTTTATAGAAATCAAATCTATTCTTCGTGACTGGCAACAGTCAAAACGTCAGAGTTTGGTGTTCCCAGAGCGGGAACACTGCGCCTTAAAGGGTTAAGGGTGTAGTTCGAAGAAACGAAATCTCCCTCACGGTCTAGGTACACAAATTAAAATAAACTAACTGCACCAGAGGCTTGAAAAAATTCTCGATTATTCTTCTTGAGGTCTACTACACATCGTCATAAATGAAACAAAGGTGCCTTTTATAGAACTTTCGCAAAAATTTCTTCAACAGGAAATTGTGTAGCAAAAATTTTGAAGAGTCACACATCCTGCTAAATTTTCGATTTTTGAGAATTTTTTTCTGAAAGTTTCGCAACTGATACAGATTTATCGTTTATTATAATGTATAGAACAGCTTGCAAAGAGACATTCTAAAAATTTTGAAGTGCATGACTTAATTAGTTTATTTGTACTTGTGCACCAAAACCACGGGATTTTTTCGAACTACACCGAAAAAACGGTATTTCACAACATGCTGGTAACGTCTTCCCGAACACACTGCGGTCAGCTGTGAACATGTTTTCGTACAATACCAGATGGTAGCTGTTTGGCAATCATGTTGAGCATATTTTGTTGTAATAATATTTGTAAACTATCACAAATGTATGCTAAATTTGTAAAACACCCCCTGGTGTTGAACATTTAAACTTTTTTTTTTTTTTTAGCTCAAACAAATTCCCATACTTTCATTGTGTCCTACACAAAATTTCATAGTTTTATCAATAATAGTTTTGTCTGTAGACAACTTTAAAATAGGGTCGTTTAATTTCGGACAACCTGTATTTCTTTGAAATAGAGCCAACCAAAACTTAAAACATTTTTTTCGGAGTACCCGTCTTTTCTCTGGAAAAAATCGTTTTCTTACCCCTTTTTTACATGCAGAAAAGCACAATCGATGAGACATCCAGAAGAAACAATTTTCCTGAATTCAACGCTAAATCGCAAAATATCTGAAGTATGAAATAAGAAGTAGTTAAACTGTAGAAAGCACTCATAAAAAAGTACTTCTATGATTTGGGTTTAGACGCCAACTATTGCGACTTTCAAGTCGCAAACGCAAAGTACGAGACGCCAACTATTGCGAAAAAGTCTTTGAAGCAAATTTAGAGGTAGTAAAAATGAATTTTTTTCGTCAAAATCGGTACCCCGAAATATTTCGCGATCACTTAACTCCTTTTACTTCGTGCAAGTAAGTAAAAAGGCAAGCATGATAACTGTGTGTGTGTTTGGAATGAAAAATTATCGAAATAATAAACTCTTGAGTGCTGAAGATTAAAAATACTTTAAGTTTGTTAATATTGAAAGAGAATGCATGCAAAATTTAAACGGAAAAATAAAATGTCTGCACAACCAACAGTGTTTTAATTTTTTGAATGAACGATACAATATCTGATCAAAAGTCTTTCTCATTCACAAATTATTTTCCCTTCTTGTTAATAAATAAACAAATAAATAAATAATAACAATAATAATTTCATTTAATGATAATTTATATTCTTTTGCTGGGTTCTAGTAATCTATAAAGTTTATAAAAGAGTGATTACGAATAAAAAGCGACATAACTGTATTCCAGTCAATGTGAAGATTTGAGTTATCAAATCCGTCGTTTATAACACAAATATTTCTGAGAAAAAAAATCATAGAAAGGGCATCTACAATTACAGTACTTTATCAAATAAAATATTTTATTACAACAAAAACTTATTACTTTTTTTAAAAGATGATTGAATTTATTTGAACATTTTTGTGACAAAAGCATTTTGAAGAAGAAGAATGATATCTGGTATTCTGAAAAACAATAAGATGCTTTCATACAATAAAAGGCTATTTCGACAGTTTAAAATATACTAAGAAAAAAAGAAATTAGTAAAAAATTATTCTAGAAGTTAACGCAAAAAATCGAAAACACTCAGGTTATTTAAAACAAACAAATTTTCAAAAAAAAAAAAAAAAAGAAAGAAAGAACAAAATGTTTGTACTATGATAATATAATGACTCTAGCAGTTTTTCTGGGAATAAAAGACATGGTAAAAGGTAACAAATTTCCAGTAAATACTAAAACTTTTGTGTATTATCACTATCCGTCTATCCCAGTTCAGCTGTGGGATAACATTAAGAATTAAAAAGGATGAAACAGTCCTCTGTGGCTCTACATGCAAAGTCGCCAGAAGCATCAAATGTCTACAGTGATCGTGAACCTATCATTCTCTACATGAAGTTCTGAATGGGAACTGCTTTCTCCCAAGATAACTGTTGTCTGAAAATAGAAAAAAAAAGTATTATAAACTTATGTATACTGTTATTGATTGCTTATAAAAATAAGTATACACAGTGTGCCAAATAAATAAACTACAGGGTGTATCACAATTCCCTCTCGGGTTTGGAAGGCTTATAGAAAAAGTATATATATATATATTATCAATACAGCAACAAAGTTGACTTATTGGAGAAAGAAATGTTACTAGTTTTATATCACAAAAATCCAGTATGTGAACTTTTTTGTGACAGCGACGGATTAATACAATTTTGGGGGGAGGGCAGTTAGTCGGTGGGAGCGGTTAGTTAGACGATTGTCATATACATTCATTTTATGGAAGTAAAATAGGATGATCATTCACATTAACATATTTTTTCTCAATTAGGGCAATCGCCCCCTCCCCCCCCCTATAATCCGTCCTTGTTTCGGGATGCTGATGATTTGAAAAACTAACAGCACTCCCCCCGACAAATTGCACTAATCCGTCGCTGTCACGAAAGGTTCACATATTCAGAGATGAGATTGTCAAAAAAGGAAAAAGTCTGGAAGAATGTGTGAACAACATTTGAGCAATAATACTTATGAATTTTAAGTACAATAATTATTGCAACTGCTGTGATATTAAATATATCCTACTTATATACAATTTTGCCTTATTAAAGAATAAAAATTCAGAATTTTTTTTTTGAAAAACTTATAAAAAAGTTAATTTTTTTGAAACATTGAAAAAGTCTCGCGTACAGACCACATTCGTGAAACCTTCTACGCACGGTTGAAGTTGACACCAATCTTCCGGTGGCTACAGCAAGGGGTATCTAAGTTCAGCCAGAGTTAAGGTTCTATTCCTTCGTGCACATAACGACAAATATCTGTCATCGGCGCTGGTCGTAACAGTTGGCCGTCCTTGGGAACCTCCTGGATG
This sequence comes from Cheiracanthium punctorium, assembly GCA_038373885.1. Classification (NCBI taxonomy): domain Eukaryota; kingdom Metazoa; phylum Arthropoda; class Arachnida; order Araneae; family Cheiracanthiidae; genus Cheiracanthium; species Cheiracanthium punctorium. Next base: position 867,006 of record JAWZYV010012175.1, read on the forward strand.
CCTATCTGTCGTTAGAAATTGTTGCCAAAGTGTATGAACAACAGACGGACTGACATTTAGCCATCTGGCGTCTGACTTTGTCCTGATTCTTGTCTCCCAATAGTTTTCCATCGCAGTTCTTCTAGCAAATGATGCCTGGAAATCATTGCTACGAATTGGCTATCCCCGATTTCTTACCTTACAGTCACAGCAAAAGTTGAATCGGTGAGTGCAGATACCACTTCAGTCACAAAAAGGAAATTTTTCAGGAGAGACTAAAAACTTCATAACTCCTCCAAATTTTCAAATATTTAAACTTTTTTTTTCCTCTGTCATAACATGCATTTATGTTTCTGTCATGCAAATATTACCAAATTTCGACATCAATTAGGCTCAAGAAAATTTAAAATTTGATTCGGACTTATGCTGTTTCTGCACTCAACTGGTTTTTAGTCAGCTGAAAACTTGGAAAATGGTAATCATTCAAATCAAATCAAAGCGAATCAAATCACCATTTACTGTCTAACCATATTTATGGTATACAAAAGTCAAGAACATGAATTTAGGAGAAAAAAAGTGCTTTGCTTGCAGAAAATTATGGAGATGAAAATCTAACATTGAAGCTGGAATAACTATTTTTTAGAAAACCACCCCTAGGGCAGGGCAGGTGACCAATAATAGTGTTAAAATAGATCATTCTCGACGATTGATTCATTGTCGTGTGTCGACCATTGATCATTATCGCCCATCGTTCGAAAAAGAAGCACCGTATCTACGAAACTACTCAACAGACTAACGTCGTTCTGGCCCTCAACACGCATCTTGCCTTTCTAAGCTTATTTTCATCGAAAACGATTTTTCGCATTTTTGTGACTGAAGTGGTTTCTCCACACACCGATTCAGTTGCAGGCTTGATCTCAAAGATGCAGTTTTATGTTTCTAGTAATTAATTTATTCTGGTTGCAATGCGAGTAATTTGCATGTTGCAACTTTACTCAGTAACTTTTATTTGAAAACATATTCAAATTTCATACGCATTGGCTTATTTTTGAGCGAGTTATTGGTATTTTTGTGATTTTTCTTAATTTTTGGAAACCAGTGTAATTCCCAAAGAATTTTAGAATGCAGGCCTTTGCATTCTCTAAAGAAATTCTATGTGTCATTGCTTAAGACACAGGCAACAGAATTTCTTTCCAGTGGATTCCTGTCCATTGTGGAATTTTGGGTAGTGAAAAGGCTGATACTCTGGCTAAAAAGGGAGTCTAGATAGATCAGAGCTTGAATCGCCCTCATTCATTTCATACAACTATGTTAATCTGAATCTCAAGAAAACTCTTAAACAAGATATGGTTCAACATGCAACGAATAAGAGATGGAAGATTTGGGGGGAAGAGAGAGCTGATCCCAGTTTTCCAAGAAAGACTGCTGTGGCCCTTTTCAGAGGCCTTACTTGACATGACTGTTTACAAGACTATCTCTATAGAATTAGAGTGGTGAATTCCACGGACTGTGTTTTGTGTGACTCTAATCAACCAATGACTTTTGAGCATTAAAAGAACTGTGTTGTAATTTCTCAGTACGAGGGCATTGTCAAAAAATGTTGGAGAGCCCGTGAACTAATGGCTTCGGCGCTAATGTTCGGCATTCGTAAAATAAATAGCTCATAAAAATTCATTTAGGAGGGGAAAAGAGCAGGTTAAGACTGTCCATTAATTTTATTTTTGGACATGCAAATTTGTGAACAGGAAAAATAAATAGTAAATTTTGTTTCATTGTAGCCCAACTTCCCTAACTTACCACTTGTTTTATGCTTCCATCTATCATCGTTTATGAGTAATTCATTTTCAAAGTTAAGGGCTCTTCGTGAAACATTCTGTACTATATAAGTGCATATGTTTTAGTATTTTCTTCCTAAAAGCAGGAATAATCTAAGTAAATTACTTGTTTTTGCGGACGTATATAAGGGGGGGAGGGGGTCTGCACCCCATCTCAGTCTCCGCATAAACGCTAACTATAGACAGATATTCACCTTTTGAATCCATCATCTCAAGATTAAATACGGTAAATTAAAAACGCTGTAAATTTTATATAAATATTAAAATTTTAAAAAGTTATATTAATTTTGTAAATTTTATCATTCAGTGCGTAACAAACATAAAGAATTAAATATAAAGAATTAAAATTACTATAAAGAATTAAAAATTTTCAGTGCTATTAAAAATTTTTATCACATACTTAATAGTAAAATTTACTATCAATCAAATTTTATCAATTAAAATTTTATATGAAATTTAAGAATGAACACCCCCCCCCCCCGCCCATAGCTCGACCTCCTCCCATGAGAAAGATATAGCTACGCCCGTGCTTGTTTTATTTACCCGTGTACCAAAGCCAATCCTCAAAAGCCACAGATCTCTGACATACTCTGATATACATCTTCAGAAAAGCATAGGAATAGAAGTCATACTTCTTATTTGTTTTTATGAATACTTAATTAGTTTTCGCAAAATCACTCTTACTTTGAAAATTTTTGAGGAATAGTGTCTTTTATTTAATGGTACACTTTTCTATAAGATTTTTTTTTTTTTTTTTTTTATGAAACCAAAGTTACGAATTTTGCTTCAACTCTAATTTCATTTTTTCTGAGAGTGCACTTATGTTGATGATTAGTACAGCGAGTATTACTTGTGGTGATTTTCAAAAATTAAGGACTTTTGAAGAGCTACATAGAATTTTTCAAGTCTCGAATATTCTTAAAGGAAACTGGAATTTCAAGGACCGTGGGAACCCAGTGTAGAAATAAGAATTTTATGAATATAAATGCTTTTGTATTTCGATATTTTATTCTACAACTAATTTAGAATTGAACCAATTTTAGTAATAACATAGCTTTATGATATAGAAATAATTTTTTAACTTAATTATTTGGTAAGTTCATGATGAATGGTATTCTTCAATTATTAAGTGAATCATTTTAATTGAATTCCATAATGAATGAAAAGTGAAAATTTCTATAAAAATTAAACAAAGTACCACAAAAATTAGGTAAATTAAATATTGCAAAAATGCATAAAAGTTTCTCAGATGAACATGAGACATTTCACTCTCAACAGCCCAATTGCCAATTTTAACAAGAATTTCACCCTTGGCCGTTGACGGATTACTTAATGACTTGCTATGACTATCATAAATATCTTTTATCACTATCACTATTATCCTGCACAAATAGCCATAGCTGAAGTCAGTATTAACGTTGCTATCAGCGTGGGCGTGCTATTATTTTTATTTGAAGTTTATGAATTTTCTGGTTTCATATCATTAAATTCAATACCCACGATTTTTGTCATTCCCGGGACGCAGCCAAGCGGTTGCGGCATGGGTCCTAGACACCCCACGAAATTTTGGATTTTTGTTAATAGAATGTCAATAAATCAAGCATTTACCTGTTCCGCTTTTCGTGCACCCCGAAATTTTTTACATTACGCCATTGTTGAAGTTTTGATGTCTTACGCGACTTAGATGTGAAAAACTTACCGTAAAAATAATCCACACACAATGGAAAAAAATTAATTTTAAAACAATTATCCACAAGTTTATCCAGCGCAGAGACACAGATTAAAGGATCAGGAAGGATTGAAACCATCGATTTCGAATGCTCCATATTTTGTTCATTTCTAGACATATGCATATATCCATTGTATGTCAAGTCACTGGCACAGTATGGATCGACTAGAATGTCTTAAAAAGGGCATATTTCTGGATATTCTATACCCGATTTTCGTCTATTCATGGACATTTTCTGGATTTTCCAGATTATGTCCTTAAATAGATGTTTAATTGATGTCTTCCTCTAAACATAGAGGAGTTGCGGATGAAATGGATCAGAATTAGATGTAAAATGGACAAGTGAGCTATCTGGATATGATTTAAATATGATTGCATCGAAATTCATACGTTGTTTTAGTTGCTGTATCATATTTATCGTAATCTTGCAATGAACTTCAGACAATTAATTAAAAGCTATGAAAGTGCATTGTAATCCAAGTCAGATCTTCTGACAGAATTATTCATTAATTTATTTATTTATATTTATAATCTGGCTAAGATTTATTTTAAGAAAAGCTGTTTTTAAAAAGAACTGAAATATTTATAACAAATAAAAAATTGAAAATTGACATTAAAATAAATGCTTAGTAAACTTATTTAGCAATATTGATTATTTTAGGAAGAAAAAATATACAAAAAATGACAATTTCATCATTGCAAGCCACCGTTTATTTTATCGGCAAACTTTCTGGGGGAAAAAAACACCTTTTGAACTTCAAAAATGCATTTAGAAATATACATTTGAATTTTTTTATGTTTTTTACTTTTGCTACCCTTAAATATCTTTAAACCTCAAATTCCAAAGACTTTTCGGTAATCAGGCTGTAGCTTACAGTCGTACTCATTTGGTACTATGACGAACTACAGTAAATAAAAAAAATAATCGTTACAGGTGTTATTTTGAGGCGAGATTTCTTATACTTACCGTAGTAAGGACAAACGTTAGTGGTCGTCAAGAAATACTTTCGTCTCTTTCCATCGTTCTTGTGATAGAGCTCATAGTCCATGCCCATGACTGCCCAGTCAGCGCCGCATGATTGGGACGACTGATTCTGGAACTGACCGAAAGATTGGGCTGCCACGCCTACGTATTCACATCCGTTCGGATTGATAGTCAGCTTGTAATAATGAAAGGCTTGTGTGTGAGAACATAGGCGAGGTTCCAGGCTTGCAAGTGCTTTCAGGAAACAAACAGTAGCTTATTAAGGAGACAGCTTATTATATATATATAATAGCAATTTATTATTATTAGTTTTTTAGTAAAATTGTTCTTTTCTTTTAAATGTTTAGGAAGATTGCATATTCTAAATCAAAATTTCATTTTCAAAAATTTAGCTGATAAAAAATCCCATCTTATTTTTTTTTGCCCCGAGGTATTACTACTATTACATTTTTTAAGTTTAACTATACTATTTGAGTACAAAATTTGGTTGAAATTGAAAGTGAGGCGGTTAACTAAATCATATACTAAGGAATACCTAGTTTTTTATGCCAAAGTCTCACTTCATTTATGTCACTACCATGGCTGCCGTCAATGTAAATACAACAGTAATTGAATTACTTTAGAAAAATAAATAAGTTCGGGGGGAAATATTTAGATATGAGTACTTTAAAAAATACAGATTGTTTTAAAATAATTAAGAACACCATTATAATTCAAGTTACTGCCATTCTGCTCATGGCATGACAGTAGTACGGCTATCGTTTGGAGACATCTTCTCCCGTTGTATTCAATCTAGAGGTTTCCTTATCTATGAACGAAATTAGCTGTCGAAGTCGTCCAATCTCTCAACCAAAATATGCCAAATAAACGGATTTTACAATTACTGTAATAATTAAGTTGTGTATTTGTAACTTTGGTTAATTGAAAGTTTTATTTTTTTTAGCACAATAAAACCTAAATTAAGTTTGCTAGGTAAATTTTAAGGAAGTTATAATCATTTAAATGCATATATGTGATTAAAAATCGCAGCCGGGAAGACATCGCAAATGAAATTTAACATAATGTGACTTTTAAATTCCTTAGCTTATCTCAATACAATTGATATATTATATTTGTAATCACTCATTAAAGTGTACTGAATTTCACAAAAACTCTGTAATAGAGAATGAAATTTTTGCCTTAATGTATGAATATTAATATGAACAGATTTCGCAATTATTTATATTGTTGTCTGTAATTCTGTTCGTTTAGTTATTCAAATGAGTAAAATTCCATCCACGGCTAGAACTACTTTAATCCAGGCGGAATCTTACCCTCCAATATTTGTATCCCATTCCATTGCAATACGCGTGCGCCGTTATATTTGTGCTTGTATATGCTGAGTCTCTCAAAACTGTTGCTTCCTTCCTAGTGTTAATTAACCCTCCTTGCCTGTGACACCCGAACTCACTTCGGGCAATTATAAGTTGTTCTCAAATATATCCCACAGGCAAAAGGTTAACTAACGTGATAAAAACGGGAAACATACTTTCTTTTCTACAACAAATAGCTAGTTGTTGATGTTGCTCATCCTCGAAAGATCTGACATATGTCGTATCAGCTCCAGAAGGTTGCTGACCTCCAAAAAATCAATAACAATAAAGGGATCGGGTGTTAAGTTGCCCTAAGTAAGTCCAATGCAACCCAGAATGGGATCCGGTCAAGCTGGATGGTCACAGCATTTTTTTACAAGTGCGGAGGGGTTTTGCACTGTAGGATTTTCCGGGTTTTTAGCTTATAGGGAGACTGCAGATTATTTTTCGAACAGGGCCCTCTGCCTAGACCCCGAACGCTTTCCTGATGATTATTGTGTGCGACGGATAGCTTTGTGACTATATGAAATGTAAGAAAACATGTAAGACAATGCTTACTCAGGTAAGAATTTTGATTTCGCCATAATTCAAATTTTTTTATCATTTGAAGCGGCTAATAAATCAAAGTATAAGGATAATTTTTTTATAAATATTTGTTGATAATGCAAAGATTTGTCAAAAATAATATTTTAAAAAAAGAATAAATAAAGGAAATAGATTATAAATAATGTTTGTTACATTTTCATTATACATATTGTTTGTTTTATTATTTATACATTGTTTAGTAAAGAATTACTTCAAGTCAGGTTATCTGGTTAAAGATTGGCATGTTTTACAGTCTTTATCACATGGTAGAGCCTTGAAACGAAAACGAAAATGTACGCTAGATAAAATGAACTGTTGTGGGGGGTGGGAGGATGCTTCGAATGCTCTGGGGCGATGGGGTCTACTGTTTCTTGTACTGCACCAAATTGTTTCAGCCTCACCATGGCACAGCGGTTACGTCTCTTAAAATGGTAGACAAAGTATGATGGTCCCGGGTTCGGGTCTCATCGCACGACTGTCGATCTAATGGTCTGGAGTTTTGGTAAGTTTTCTCCGGATGTAACGTGAATACGCGTTAGAACCCCTTAAAAACGTCTCCTACCAAGGCACCCCCATCCTTGGTAGATCGCCCTTGCGTAGCGTTGCCATAATCACAGAGACAAATAGACAAGCAAATTGTTTAAATCATTGCAGAAAATATTTCAGAATGTTTCGGTTTCCATTGCCGAAAAAAGACAAAAATGGATTAAAAACAGCAGAACTACTTACCACATCGTAGTTTCTTCTGCGCGGTCCGCCAGTTTTATTTTGATGGGAAACAAACAATGTGGAAATAAATTAACCACGGTTTCTAGTATTCTTAGCCAGGACTTGTGCTAAGATTTACGCCAACCACCCCAAACATCATACCGTCACCCTCCCGCACTTAATTGGGAAGACCTGGTCCAATTGATTCAAGTTTTATATTTTTATTTATCTATATTGTTCTTTTAAATGCTCTAAGTAGAATAATAATTTCATGTGATACTCCATTTACCGTTTAATCATCAGGTGTTTTAACCGCATGTAAAACGTCGTTTTCTCAACAAGAATTGTCAATAATACCCCCAGCATGGGGTAAGTTCATACATGAATAGGTCAGATTGGTACATGGGTAAAGCTGATACGGTGAAAGTACAAATAATAATAGTAATGATAAAATGAAGTTATACATTGAAACTTAGTTCATAAATATAATACAATATTATTCTAAAAATATTTTAAATAATACATAAAATGCGTCTAAACACACACACACACACTACACACTATTCATAACTAACACCAATGCTTAAAATAGCATTTAATGCTTGATCTGTGCTGCAAATAATCTGTGCTGCATCTTTGCTTCCGTTGGTACATCACTTGTCGCGCATCGGCACATATTTTACGAACTGCAGAATGTCACCGTAAATCAAATCTTCTTTGTCCCATGTAGTTTAACAAAATTTCCGTAAGTTTAAGAGAGAACGGCAGAATGAGAAATTGAATTTCTCCCATTTAATACATCTTCTGCATCAGTACTGTCATCAGTGGCGGCTTGTCATTAGAGAACAAAGGGGCTGGCCCCACCACTTAACCACCATCAATCAAAATCCCTTCCGATTATGAAGCACAGTTCTTTTAATATTTCACCTCTGTGGGCAAAATGCACTCATTTTATTCTGTTTTAATACCATTCGTTGAAAAGAACACTTTAAAAAAAAACGATTTTTTCTCCCTAGCTAAGCATACACGGGCCATGGGCTTGAGTGCACTGAACTTGGCGTCTTTTTTCTGTTTACCGAGTTGGCATATTTGGCATTCAGCACAAAAGCCACACTGACATAACTTGGCTTCAAAACGTCTTATTTGGCTCTATCTTTAGGGCACAGATCTTCGGACCCTGCTTGGTTGGTGTTCTCTACTGAAAGGAGAAATTTCGATAATTGGTAGCTATTGGTGAAATTTTCCTTTTCGTAGAAAATCATTTTTAATTTTCTTGATTTAACGTGTTTTTTTAAATATTGATTCAAAATAAAGAGATCATTTAAAATTTATGAACGAGCAATTATAAAAAGCATAAATACTAAAGAAAAACTAAACATTTAGGGGGAAATGGCTTTCCCATTATTATTGGAGAAATTTTTTAATATTAAAATCATTAGGTTTTCAATACTAACACAATCAGGTTATTTATTTATTTTATCCATTTATTTATTTACTTTGCGTGTATGTGTGAGTCCGAAATAAGTACGGATTATTCGCAAACCAAATAATTCGCATACGGGTAATCGAGGGTATGCTGTACTTAAAAATATTAGGTACAAATCGCTCTTTGCTGCATCGACGTCATAATTCAAAAATCATGATTTTTGATTGTAAGAGATGTGTTCGAACACTTAACATATACTAACCTAGTAATCACAACAGCAATTTGAGTTGAAACCATACAGACAATTGCAATGATATGAACTTTTAAATGACAGAGTGTCATTTCTGAACTTTTAAAATTCACTCGCTGAATGGCGATAGTTCCAAATATACAGGAAATGTTATTAAAAAAAAAGTTGTTTAAAACATGCATAAAAAAGCTCTTATCATTTGGGACGATCATTTCGACCGAAAAAATCTTCAGCCTTCTTCAGCAGTCTGCACATAGTCTCACAGAATCAAAGACAGACTGAGTGCAGACGTCTGACTTCTTTGAGGCTGGGTTCAGACGGCTGAAGAAGTCAGAACTGAATGTTTCGGCCTAAACGATCGTCCCAAGTGATAAGAACCTTTTTATGCGTGTTTTTAAACAAAGTTTTTATTGATATCATCTTTTGGCAACTGTTTTTGGAGTGTTTTTCGATGCAGGAAATGCGTTCCGTTTCACGGAACACATTTCCTGAAAATTCATGATTTTTGGGTTATGACGTTGTTGACAAATGAGGGACGTGTTCGAAGACTCAACATATACTAACCTAGTAATAAATCTCCTTTCAAGATAGCTTCGATTATTTGGTAGTAGCAACTAGTTTGAATTAGTCCACCATTCGGATAAAAATCGGCATGGCCCAGCTGTCTTTTGTCTCCTACAGCTATTGCTAAAAGAAAGATCAATAATCTTCAATTTCAATTAGAGAACACGATCGTTCATTACAATTTTTTTTTTCCAATTACGGAAACTTGCCGTCTAGGGATTATCTACTATTGCGATCGAAAATGTTCGGCATTTTACTATACGAGCACTTAGTAGGCGGTCAACTTTACCCCTATGAAAGGGTTCTAAATATAATAACGCCCGATAATCGAGCCGTACATTGCACAAACTGATTAACTTCATAAAACAACAAGAAAGGTAACTCATGCCAAACGCATCGATTATAAAACACTTTCCAACACAACGCTATTTTTGCACCAAATTTGGCAATGTGTTGTTCTTAAATCTGGGGAGATAATTTTTTAAAAATATTTTACTATCATTCTAAATGCAATTTTTCGAGACCCTGTGAAAGAGCTTTAAAAGTTTCTTTTCCATCGTTTATCTGAAGAGAGAGAGAGTAAATTGTTACAAACATTTTTATGTTTACTGTACTTCGCTTGAAATGGATTAATGTCTCTCAGCTGCTATAGATCGCAAAGGATTGGAATTCTTTTGAGTGTTCCTGTAGGAAAACTATTACAGTGCATCTCAAAAGTCTATAGACTAGCGTTTTTTCAATATTTTTTTATTTAAGAGTTAATCAAAAAAATAAGAAAGACGACAGAAATTATGCAAATATGTATTGACGCAACAGAAATAGTAAAATGCTTAGAGTACTTCAAACAGTCATAAATTTAACATGTAGACAACCGGTGTTAAAACTTGATTGAAGTACTGATCTCCAAATTTGCATGTTTCAAGGTCATGTACTGGTCATTCAATAGCTTTTTGAGATAAAAGTGAAGCTCTCTTTCCTTCTTCGACTGATTGTAAAGATGCCTCGCAACGAGCAGTTTTCCAAAACTGAAATTGCCCAAATCAATCGTTTGGATGCTCGTGGAATGAAAGTTGTAGATATTGCAAGGAAACTTGGACGCAGTAGGGCTGGTATTTATCGAATTCTGTCAAAAGGTGACAATTTGAAAGCAAAATCTCGCATTATGCGACCAAAGAAAACAACTAAACAGCAAGACAGGGGGAGTTTCAGGTTAGATTCAACCCAAAACTTGTCTGTACGGTCAATTTCTAGAGAAGTGACCATTCGAGTATCAAAATCCACAGTGCATCGACGTCTGCAGGTATGTAAATTGCTTGCTTATCGCAAAATGCTTCGATCACCGAACTTGACAAAAAGACATAAAGACGCTCGTATTCAGTGGGCTCGAAAGCATATGAACTGGACAGATGAATGGTTGAGTGTTCTGTTCAGTGATCAAAAGAAGTTCAATTTAGATGTCCTCGATGGATGGGCATATTACTGGCACAATATTCGCAAAGAACCGCAAATTTTTTTCAGCAGGCAGCAAGAAGGGAGTTCACTCATGGTATGGAGAGCATTTTCCTATAATAGAACTACCGATATTGTTTTTTATAGGGTCGTCAGTGTTCCGAAGATAGCCAGAAAATGCTTGATGTACAGTTACTCCCATTCGGAAAGTTGATAGGGGGGACAAATGGATATATCAGCAAGACAATTGCTCCATTTGCGTCTCGAACTCCATAATGCAGTGGTTTAGACGAAACCAAGTAGCTGTTAGGGATTGGCCAGCCCTAAATCCTGACCTGAACCCAGTGGAGAACCTTTGGGGAATATTAGCTAGAGACGTATATGCTAATGGGCGTCAATTTGCAACAGTTCAAGATCAATTGAAAGAAGTTGGTTTTCTCTAAAGCCAAAATCTCTTCAAACTCTTATTTCGAGTCTGCCTGATCGAGTTTTTGAAGTGATTAGAAAAAATTTGAATGTTAAAGAAAAAAAAATGAGTTGTCTATAAACTTTTGGGACCTTAAATTTTCATTTTTAGTCTATATCGCAAAGTCTGTGATTGTGTGATATTATTTTTGTATAGTATTATTATTGTCTTGATGTTAATTATAATTGAAAATGCTTTTTGAAATATTTATTCATCTTTTTCAAATGTAAAATGAAAAAAAAATCTGTAGTCTATAAACTTTTGGGACGCACTGTAATAACACAGACACTATGGATAACGTTATGAAAATAATGTTATGGATAACGTTATGAAAATAACGTAACGTTATCCATACGTATCCCGTTAACGTAACGTTATGGATAACGTTACGTTCAATAACGCTTCAATACCATAAAGTCAACTGTACTTTCGATGAAAATAAAACAAATATCTCTAAAATACGCTTTCAAGAATGACTGACCATAGCGCGTGATCTATTGGATTTTTTTTTCTTTTGGTTCATGTAAAAGAATGTAAATTCTACATACATTATTTTCAATAGGGTGTATGGTAATGTAGATAGAAAAAGCATGTATAATTTTTGCACTAATAGGTGTATATTTATGATAGTTAGAGCATGGACCAGTGGACAGAAGAATGGACAGACAAATCGAAATCATAAACACTTCTCAATCGTGCCGGAAGGATGAAAATATAAATATTTATTCCTCTTACAAAAAATAACGGTATCGCATGAGCGCGGACAGCGAGAAATTTATTCGGGGTATCACTGTATAAACATAAAAAAATCGTGACTCACGCTTAAATCTATTGAGTAAAATAATAATCAAACGGAGTATATTTTTACTCAATCATTGACTTCAAACAGCCATTCTCCCGATTGAGTAAAATTTGCTCCATTAATCGACAAATATCAATGGAGCGAAAAATTCTCAATTTTTGAGCATTATACAACAGCTCCATTTAGGCTAAATAATAATCAAAAATGAGTAGTGTCTGTCCGTTTTTGATTAATATAACTGTACTCAATTATGATTATTATTTAAGCTATAGAATGAGCGTTTTTACAAAATCAGTCCTTTTTTAATTAATATATCTCTACTCAATTAATATTATTATTTTAAACTAGAAAAAGGGTGTCTTATGAAAATTTGCTGTTTTTGATTTATATATTGAATGATTCGTTTTCTTCATTTTTTATTATCAGAGCTGTAATCTATGATTATAAGCCCGAGAAAATAAATTTTAAATCAAGACAAATACATTACATATATCTTAATACACCATAAAAAAGTATTTTTTTAATAAATAGAATATAATTTCACTATAGTCTCTAGTTATAAAACGAATTCACAGTACAGTCAGAATACACAAATGCAATCATGGTTAAACCAGCTGTAAGATTTAATTAAAGCAGCAACCCAATTTATTTACATGAAAAAGGTAAAATAGTACTTACTCACTTGACTGAAGATATCATAACTTATTTGTTTTACAAGAACTACGAGATTTTTATAAGCCAATCGTAAGAAACTATGTCCATTAAAACAAAATTTTTACCGAAAGCATCCTCTCCACATTTAGGTTGAATTTATTTCACAACTCTGAATATGAAAAAGATGTATTTGGTATTCGGATATAAAATAAAGTTATCACCATTCTAAAGTATCATCGGGTATCCTCTTCAGAAACTCTTTTAATTCATATTTTGATAACGACATGTTTGCTCTTCGATGCTCGCCGCAACAAAGAATATAAATAACCACTGCGTAAGCCATACGATTCCCGCGTTGTGTTGTCTGTGGTGACTGTGCCGTTTTCCGTTAGAGCCAGAGCGTTGGTCACGTGAAAGTAATAGGATACCTTACTACGCATCTTTCGTGGGGGAGAGACAGAATTCTCAAATAGACAAGATTTTAGTGAAAAATGGAGTATAATAGAAACTAGCGAATCCTGAGCATCGAGGGGAATTGAGGAGATAACAAATTATTGCCTTTAATGAGTATTTTTTAGCGTAAAAGGATTTAAATCAGCCGATAAGAAATTTAATCAATAAAGGAGTGTTAGTTTTAATCAATAGATTTAAGCGTGTAGACCGCGGATTATATGAAATTGCACATTTGCATATGCAAGCGCATATTTAATTTTTGTTTTTTGGTGATTTTGCATATAAATGTGCACAAAATGCCATATTTTCTCATTTGTATGCACACGCTTAAAAAAAGAACTAAATTCGCTCAAAAGGAGCTAAAATAACTCAGAAGGATGTAAAACCGAGACAAGTTTGTCTCGTTTTTAAGTCCTTCGGAGCCATTTTAGTTCCTTCGGAGCGAATTTAGTTCTTTTTTTTTAACGTGCATATTTCAATCGATTTTGCGATAAATTCTAAATCTTTTTTCACCTTATTTAATATTTTCAATAGATTTTTACAATTAACTATTATGAATACACATAATTGGCAGTTCTAGAACACAGAATAATAGATGTAGCGAGTTACCCTAGTGTACCAGGAGAGAAAAGTCTTATTATTGAACATTTAGAAAGACATTAATTCGGTACTACAACAAAAATTACTGAAAATGATAGCTTTATATCATAATAATCATATATATTTTACGTGGCTACTATTGAAAATGATAATAATAATTTTCTTAAAAAGCGATAAACAGTGCTTAATTAATATATATATATATATACTAGCTGCGTGCCCGTTCTTCGTACGGTAGGAAACTGAAATTTTCCTCACATGTGTAATTCGAAGTAATTCCAGGGATGTGGAATCTAGTAAAGCAAAAATATTTGACTCTTGACTTAAAGTTTGCGTCATATGTACTAACATGAGATCATTGCAATATAATGACACCCCCACCGCAAAAAAAAACTATGTCAGCAATCTATCCAAAAAGTGAAAAGTTTGACCGTTTGCAGTGAACTTCTTACTTTCAAAATGTCTTATTTCCACATCATGCTGTTTTTTAGGTTCACATTTTAACGATAAATACCTCAGACACTACATAAAACGGAATTTTTTTTTTAAATTTTAAATTACATCACCCTCTCTTGTAACCCTTTATAAAAAGAAAAGACTGGCATAAGACTGCGCTATTTATAGAGGCTTTAAAATTGCTTTTCTAGATTACGCAGTTTAATTTTTCTTTTCACAAATAAATCAAGTATTTATAAGCGGAAATCGAGCCAAGCAAAGAAATCGTCTGCGTGGACATAAGAATATCTATGTACACAAAACGAAATCTTTGGAATGCGAAACTTTTTTCGCGTTTTCAGAAGAGCGCTTTTTGTAATTGCTTCACAACTGACTTTGACTTCTAGTCGTACAATAACAGCAGGATTTGGCGCATTTTGTCTTCAAATATAAGGCAATAAACAACAGATGTTCTAATTCGAATTCCGAAGGGATCCGTCCTGGCAAATGACCATACAAAATCATAGCCTTATTATCGCATGGGCAAATCGGGACCTTGCCCAGGGCCCCCGGCCCGAAAGTGCCCCTAACATCAAATGTTGTTCTGAAGTATTCCTTTTTATATCAAAATTTTATGAAAAATAAAACAAATTTCATAGATGGCGGCTCCCAAATTCATCAATTCCCTGGGCCCCAATTTGTCATAATCAGGCTCTGTACAAAATTTGGTAGGCCTACGATTTGGAGGAATTCAACCAACTTAAATCAATTGACTTAATTTAGTGAAAAATCTGAATTTAGAGCGTCTTAAATCGTCTTAATAACTGAATTATTTCTTCACCGAAAATTAAAATTCAACGCCGTATTTCAATAAAACCTTGTTTTTAAAAATACGCTCTCATTAAATTGCTCTAAGCGCTAGAATCATCTTCTCAAAATCGCATATCAACCATTTTATTTTTCGCCAAATTAAAAAGTTGCACATTTTAGTCTCGGAAAATTTCTAAGTCCTATTTTTCTTTTGAGTATAAAAGATTTCATTCCTGCTCTGATTTCACATGCACACGATATTTTAATTAAAAAATAACCTTACAAATAATCTAAAAAAATCGTTATTCTTTTATTTTTACTTCAAGAGTCTGAATCATTTAATAAACTTGCCAAATATGGCAACCTAGATATACTTAAATTCTCACTTTTTCCACTGCGGGGTTACAACTGCGAAATGGCGAAGAGAAAAAATTAGCCTTTTGCGATAGGTTTTTTATCGATATCTCTTAAAATAATTCGAATTTCGAAAAAATCGCTTCGAGGTATGTCGGGCCTCCTCCTGGAGAATTTCCATGCAAAATTTGGTAGGTCTACGATCATCTGTTTCGGAGCTACGCGAGGCACAGACAAACAAACAAACAAACTAACTAACTGACAGTTTACACTTTGCTTTATTTATATAGATATATATATTTCATTAAATAAAAAATAAAAAATAGTGTTATATAAATTGCACCTCATGTGCTGGAACGTAATTTTACTTTTAAATAGAATTTTTTCTGTTAATACATGCATTTTTATTCAGGCATTAAGTACATACTTGTAGAGTTGTAGAGCATATTTTCAGAGTTTTTTATGCATATTTGCATGCAATTTTTGCCATTTTTTAAGTATGTATAATCCACGGCCTAGTCATGACTATACTAAGTGATTTCGTACTTAAAATATATGAAAGCGTTTCAGAATTTTTATATTATATTTTTTGTTTGTAACATTACAAATTATTATTTTATTGCTCTTACTAATACCGGTATTCCGGTAGAATCTTTAAAAAAATACCAAATGCCGGTATCGCGGTATCGCATTTTTGATCCGGTATTGAATACACTAGCCATCAGAAAACACTTACCAAAGCAGTTAAACCCATTGGTGTGTATGACATCCACAATTCTGGCATCTCTGTACGTGATTCGCTGATTTGGAGGAGCTCTGGCAAAGGGAGTATATGCCGGATCAAGGGCTAAATTACAAAAGACTTTCACTGAGCATATATTTCTGTATTTAACATTTATATTTCACTAATGCAACAGACTGTAGGTGACGTGCACAAATGATGTCACACTTGAAAAGGGGGGAAGGAGTAACATCAAGTGTGACGTAACACATTTTGGTTAAAATAAAAACATTTAAAACTGAAGTTAACTTTGAAATTACCAGAATTTGAGGGTGTTTCTTTTATTCGGGGATAAAACGCTTTGCATGCGATATTTTCTCAGCTTCCATTTTTTTGGGACAAGCTTTGAGAATACGAGATGTATTCAAAAAGTATAGATCCTTTGGCTGCCAAAGATACATTTATTGATTGGAAATCCGAAACACTAATCCCCTTCAAAATACTCTCGTTGAAAGTACACACACTTCTCGCAGAGCTTCCGCAATTGTTGAAAACAATTCTGGAACTCATTTTTTGGAATGGTGAGCAACGGTGCCGGATAACACTCCTGTCTATTCTGCTCATTCTATTCCGGTTTTTCTCGCGAAACACATCATTCCTGAGTGGCGTCGGCTCCCTACTCACCCGATGTGGCTCCGTGTGACTTTTGGCTATTTCCGAAGCTGAAAATGCTGCTTAGGGAAATGTCTCGTTTCAGTCAAAAGAAGACATCCTGCAGAATGCGACGGAGCGGTTGCTCACCATTCCAAAAACTGCGCCTTAAAATTGTTTCCATCAACAGAGGAAGCGCTGGGGAAAGTGTGTGCAATTTCCAAATCAATAAATGCATTTTTGCCAACCAAAGGTTCAATGCTTTTTGAACACCACTCGATTGGTTTGCTGCAAAATTTCTTTACTTAAAAACAAATTATGCTCACAAATATCATTAAAACACATTAAAGTTTAAAAATAAAATTTGAAACATGATCTGTAGCGTATTGCTTTGTTCCTACTGCAAGTAGAAACAAATAATCATAACAAAGCAATACTAACTACAAGTATACAGTGTGCCCGCTAAGTCCGTTTTCACCCCAAGAATTTCTGAATGGCAAGAGCTATAGTCACAAAAGTAGCGATTCGATATCGGAATAAAATCTGACGCGTGAGAAGAACTTTAAAGTGTATATATCAGTAATTAGAGTGTTAAACTGTCCCCAATTCTTATCCTGGATCAACTGCAACAGCTTCATGGACAAATGTAAGAAACAAACTTTTATTAATGAAAATGCAAATACACTGGCCTCCAAAAGTTAAGGAACAACATGTTTTTCGAAGCTCGCCATAAAAAAATGACACTGACAGTAAAATTTATGGTTTATATAAATGATAAAAATGAACTTTATGCAAATTTATACAAAAACGATAGCTACCACTTTGTTTTTATAGAAAAGAACAGGTATATATGAGTCAGATAAAAATGTGAAATATCAGGCTTTCAAAATTACGCGTGTAACTTCTGTTGATTTACAACTTTTGTTCGCAGATTCGTTAACAATAGGTAGCAGGGTCCCGCAATGTCTTAGAGAAACTGTTTGCCCGATTCGTTAAGGTGGCGGTCGGTCGTATGAATGGAAAGAGTTGTCACAGGCTTATGCACCTAGGCGTCTTAATGTGTCCCGCAGTGTGGTCCATCGTCTCTGGAATCAATATCAAACGGAAGCTTCTGTGCCCAGAAGACATGTTCTAGGCCGACCACGAGCTACAACACGCGCAGAATATCGTTTTATAGCTCATTCGGCCCGGAAAAGAAGAATCCTTTCTGTGCCACAACTTGTTGCAGACCACTCTGTAGCATCAGAGAGAAGAATATCCGCTAGTACGGTGCGAAGGCTTCTTCACAATGCAGGTCTCTATGCAAGGTGACCACTTGTATGTGTCGGACGACAGAGAAGGGCCCGTTTATCTTGGCCAAGAGAATACTTTCCTTGGACCAGACAGCGATGGGCTTCTGTACTCTCTACAGACGAGTCCAGATTCAAGATGGAGAGCGATTCAGGAAGTCTGCTTATCTGGAGGGAACGAAGCACCCGATACCATCCATCCAACACTGTGGAAAGACACAGTTATCGAGGGGGTGGAATAATGGTTTGGGCAGGGATCCCACTCGATGGTCACACTGACTTGCATGTGTTCCAGGGAAGAACTATGACTGGTGTGAGATATCGGGATGAGATCCTTGATGCCTATGTTCGGCCATATTCTGCTGCTATTGGCAATGATTTCATTCTGATGGATGATAATGCCCGACCTCACCAAGCTGTGTTTGTTGAGGATTATCTTGAGAGTCAAGGTTTGGCGCGAATGGAATGGCCAGCTCAGTCTCCAGACCTCAATCCGATGGAACATGTTCGGGACTACCTTGGTAGGCAATGGCTGCTTCAAGTCCTCCTCCAAGATCGTTGCATGAGCTGGAACAAGGACTAATCCGTGCGTGGTCTTCGATCCCTATTGAAGTGCCCGACAACTTAATTAGCAGCATGGAGAATCGATGCCGCCAGTGCATTGCAGTTAGGGGTGGACACATTCCTTATTAGAACTCATTTTTGTAATGTTTCCACAAAAAAAGATAAACTGATAAACTGTTTTCCCCAAAAGAGGACTTTTCTACCAAAAGTGTTCTTTTGCTTTTACACCATGTTTGTGTTGAATTTATGTGAATTTCTATGTCGTACTCAATAAAGAACTATTTAGTGCTCAGTTAGTCCACATTTTTTGCTTCTGTGTCATTCGTTTCCATATTATTCACAAAAAACAGGTTGTACCTAACTTTTAGAGGGCAGTGTATAATTAGCATATTATTTCTATTCTTATTTCTTAAAGTTAGCATGCTTGCGGGAAATTCACATTATTAATTGAGTTACATAATAGAGGGACAATGCTTAGAGAATTAAAACTAACAGAGCCAACCTTTTACTTATTAGCGTAAATTAACATGTAAAACTTGGGGAGGGGGGCCAAAATGTTTAGTAATCAGATATTCTTTGGAAACCTATCAAGAAAACTTTTCAACTACCTGTTATTCTTCTCAGTCCTCTAACACTTCTTCCAGCGAATCCCGACGCAATGGCACCAAAGCTGTGTCCGACAATATGAAATTTTTCTGGTCCAACTCCAGCCTGTCTCTGTAAAATACAAAGTCAGTTAAGTTAAATAAAATGTCAAAATAATTTATACATCGCACACACCAAAAAAGAAAAAGAAGAAATTGGGTTAGAGTTTTTGAAATGATCGATGTTTGGGATGTGTGATGATGTTTTGAAATGATTGATGTTTTCTGGATGTGTAATAATCCCTAGCCATCAAAATCCCTATATTTGTTATTGTAACCATGTGTAAAGTGCATCAATGGTTAACATAAAATGAATATGTATGGTGTGTGTTTTCCCAAATGCTAAGTGAAGTCCAGTAGATAGCGTATAGTGATCAACAGCTTTAATGTCTCACAGAAAATTCAAAGAAGTCGACTGCAAGCATTTATCGAAACTCCGCACCCTCCCCCTTCCTAAATATATATATTCATATAATAATCCTAAATAATTACTACCCTAATAAACGATATAAATTGAATACACGATAGCTCCTAAACGGTACATTCGATTGAACTCAAATTGGGTATATATGTTATAAACCACCATCGTAAGACCGGTATTGATTTTGCTGTATAGGAATTATAGTATATACAGCACCTGTATAGGACTTATAGTTTTCCTACAATGCTATGACAAAGATTTCTTTTACATTGTGGCATATGGGGAGAAATTCTTGAAAGTGCTCTAGCATTTAAACGGCGCATTCGATTGGCTTCAATTTGGTATATATGTTTGAATTATTAATCGATTAAAATTTATTTAAATGCTTGGTAATGATCTTAATAGTAAATGCTCGGAAAGTCGAGTGGAATCACTCCAGATTTATTGTTATTGGATAGTTTTGATAATATTTACACCTCAATGATGGAAGTAAATATGTTTGTCTATTTTATGTTACGTCAGTAACAGATTTTTGAAATAATTTTTCATACTTAAATAGAGATTGAAGAAAAAATCTGCAGGTATTTGAGTATTAAGTACATATTTTAAATTGTAAAAAATTGTTCTAGCTGTATTAGTAAATTTTCTGAACAAATTAAGTTCACATTGTGAAGACATCTATCAAATATCTCCCAAACAAAACGATATCCAATAAACATTTATTCTGTGAGTGTCTGATATTATGAATAGTATTTATATTCCTCTATAAATGCTTTACTGAGATCTAACAAAATCATCTCTTTTAAAAAATTACATATAGCCGTCTTTTCAGGAAAATTATTGGCAGATTGTTGTTTATAATAGGAAAATTTTTGAGATCATTAAATTTTTTTTCAACAATCTAAAACCATATATATTAAGTTTTCTCCATGATAAAAAAGAACTACTTATAATTGTTGCGTAGTATTTACAAGTTCATCACTGTAAGTATAAAACATTTTCTAATTTAAGAAGGGCGTTTTTGTCTTGCTGTTACATATGTGAACTATTATTTTTAAAAAATAATAATCTCTGAAGCCAACATTAAGAAACATTCATGTTATAGCCACGGTCCTACGAAGCGATCACCGAAGATTCGTAACGCGATTAAACTGTCTAACGGAAAGTCTTGCTCAGTGCGTTAACCATCTTCCCCCCTCCACCCACGGCGAAAAAATATAACCATTCTGGTTTGGAGATGACGTGGCTGTTAAAAATGATGATGTTTCTTGTATTTATCCTTTTTCCTTTGTAAGTATTATGTAAACATATAATTTTAAAATGTTATTTCTAGTTTTCATTTAATCCCCTAGACTACCCACTGCCCGCCTTTAACATCATATATATTAATACGCTAAGGTTCGCGTTGATGCTATTAAATTCTAAACATTAGGCTGCATTAAAATTCGTAAACAATCATCTAATTTACATAATTTTTTCGTTTTTATTTTTAAAGAGGGAGAAAAGAATGTTTCACGATTTGTCAAAATATCAAAAAGTTATGACGGATAGAATTCAAGATGTGACATTTTTAAAATTACTTTACGAAAAAATTCACCGAAGCAGATGCTTAGTAAAAAAATTCTTAAAAATCGGTAAACTATGTTACGTATTCAGAACAAACTGTTTTTAAAAGAAAATTTTCTCCTCTTTCCGTTGATACAAATGCCGTTTTGCTGCGAGCGTAATTTCCGCCGTTATTACGAATTAGGTGAGAAAAAGTGGCAAAAATCTCATAAAACATAAAATAAAAAAATATCTATGTCGAATTTTTGAAAAAATCGCTTCGAGGTGCACAACTACATATTTACATCTTCCCGAGTACCAAATTTAGTGTTTCTAGGTGTGTCCGTAACGCTGCCGACAGACAGACACACACACAGACACCTTCTTTTATAATAAGTAGAGATAGAGATAACTCACCATTATGTTATTGATGACGAAACCCACTTGCTCTCCCACAATTCTGGCATTCAGACCTGCAAGCACATAATCCGGGGTGTTTCCCCACGTCCAGTCAATCAGGATCACATTGTATGAAGAATTCCTGCTTTTAGCTCGCAAGAAAAGTTGCTCCTTGCACTCCTGCATTTAAATAAGGAAGATGAGTCACCCTAAACACATCCGTCATAAAGCACTTTCCAAAGTGTTTTATAACACAGTCTTATATGCACATCACATACTGCTGTATAAAGGATGAGTAATTTGTTCGCTTCAACGCTGAGCTACAGAAAAGGACCTACTATAAATTAAAATTAATATTTAAGATTAATTTGATTTTTAACAGCATTATTTTAATGGTATGTATGCTTACCGCCATCTATTGGGTGCTGTTAAAAAAATGGGAATTTTTCTTTTTTTCCAGACTCATTTCGTATTCAAAATGTTTATTATCATTATTTCTTTTCTTAACAAATGAAAAATGGTAAAATAGCTTACCATGGTCATTTTCCAAAATGATGGAATTGGTGGTAAGTATACTTACCATGGCCTTAAAAAGGGTGAAGATGCACGTTTGCTTTTTAGCTGACTAGACTTCCCCAATGTTTCCCAACGCTGAAAAAGTATAACCGTTGCCAACGCTCAATTTAACTATTAGCAGCATGGTGGTCAGCAAAATCGCCGACTGTAGGTATGGACGCGAGACGAAAAATTGGAGTTTTTCAGAGTACTTTTTCAGTGTTTTCAGAGCCATGGCATTGGCCCTTCTTAAAACTCACCCTCATCCAAGCAGTTCTGCAGACTCCATCCAGCCACCCGTGTATGAAAATTTCTGTGTCGGCATCCCTGTCGTAGGTGGAGTCTGGAGGCAACCCTCCGCCGCATTCGTGGAGGAGCTCGGCTGCATCCGGGCTCTTTGGAGTGAACAGGAAAGCAAGAGTCGTCGGCTCGTCGTTCGTAACACTTGGAGATCGGGGCCTATAACTCTGGGCTAAAGTTCTACTGCATCCTGAAGGTCTGATAGTGTCGAAACAGGGCCGACCTTGCTGGAACAATCCTTGAAGAAGATCTCGGGCTGAAAAGGGGAAAGGTTCAATCAGTCAGGGCCGTTTTTAACCGTGCTGCACCCTAGGCACTTCAAATTGCTGCGCCCCTCCCCACACTATTTCCTGAGCACCCCCCCCCTCCTTCATTTCTTAGCTTGCCAATTTTGGTTCCATTATTCAGCCCCTATGGACCCATCGTGTCCCGGACTGAGATGTGGCAGTCGTAGGAAAAGATAGTGGCATGGTTTGGCCACTCTTGTTCTTCTCTTGCCTTATGGCATCACAAACCACCCACCCACCCTTTTGTAATTAGTACAATAAATTAATGAAATCGTTTGAAATTACGGTACAGAGTATACATTACTGTATTCACTGTTTTCAACTTGTTAATTACCATCTTGTCCATCAATTATTTGAGCCCCAAAATCTTTTGCGCCCTAGGCACGTGCCTAGCGAAGCGGAAAAGCGGTCCTGCAATCACAGTTAAATTTTAAACCTTTCATCACCCAGAAATTTAGATAAATGTACAAAGGGAGGGAGAAATGTACGTGATTCTCATTTCTTGTTTTACTACTGAGTTTTTTATTGTTAACAGTAAATATGTAAAACGAATCTCTCCCACTGAAGAATTTAAAAATCGTGGAACATAAGTAATTCTCTCTCTCTCTCTCTCTCTGTATGTAAATTTATTTCGAATTTTGTAGTAACTTAACTGATGAAAAATTTGTATATATTTTAAGAGCAGAAATCTAAAGAAAAATAATTAATCCAGTTTATCTGGATTGCTATAGGTTTTTTGTGTTCATCCTTCACAGTCCACAGACACTGTACCCAACATTCTACAGATTCGGACCAAAAGTACGAGTCTTTTTTTTTTTTTTTTTTTTTTTTTTTTTTAACTGATTATTTTTTGGTTCTTGACAATCGTAAAGAGGACTCAGTTTCCGATTCAGTTTTTATTAATATTTTCCAACAAGGTTGAAAAGTGTTTATGCTTTGGGTTTGTCTGTCTGTCCGTCCGTCCGTGCTCTAACTCTTCTAAATATGCATCGATTGCTACGAAATTTACGTAAGTTATTTCTGTGTAACTGTACCATGTGCCCTATTGAAAATGGTGCATGTAGCATTTATAGTTCTTCTGCAGCACAGCTCAGAAGATTTCTAATACATTACTCTCTACGGGCAGTCGTTCTTTAAAGTGTATTTTAGAGATATTTGGCTATTTGAAATCAAACAAAACTCATACATGTTATTAAGGATTACAAGATAAAGTTCTCCGTCGAAATTAGTGTCTGTATTGTTAATAGTTCTACAGGAGCTCTCAAAATAATTCCAATAGATTACGTTCAATGGTAGTTTAACGGTAATAACAAGGTATGATGGTTTCAATGGGAATCTTGAAAATTCATCACTCGCGCTCTAATTAACCGATGTAGTGCGTTATGTTGTGTTAAAACAAAGCTACGCAAAGTCTATCTGCTTAGGGAATGTGTGCGTGAGTGCGCGCGCCCGCACGTGCTGGTGTGTTGGAAAGTGTTTTATAATCGATGCGTTTGGCATGATTTATTTTTCTTGTTTTTTACTCCTGATTTTTAGTTTGTGTTCCTGCTGTCCAACCATCCTTTCTAATTCATAAGGTAACGAAGTAAAAAAGACTGTCTTCTGTTTTAGGGTGATGTATGTATACATGTTTGTCTAGCTTCTTCACAGTACTTGGTGTTTTTTACGTTGGCGGAAGGCTTTATTTTCACTGATGATACTGAGAGAGGAAACGTGATTATCCGCATAGGATAGTCGACATATTAGTAGTCCACAAACTACCTTTCATTCATTTCCAGATAACATGAGGGCTGTCTGCTACTAGGGAGAAGAAGACTACAAATAAAGTTGAACTCGGTTACAGTAATCTTGTTTATAACTAAGAGCTCACATATAACGTCAAAACAGGGCTCGCACGTACTGGCGTTTTACGCGTAAATCGATATTTTTTGAAATTGACTCTCATTTTTTGAAATTTCTCTCATTTTCTATACTTTGAAATTGAAAAAATTGACTTTCATTTTGTGAAACTTCGAGTCAAAGTTTGACTCGCAAAATTTCAGTCCATTTGTATTAATACAAAACTAGCTGTCTTCGGCGACCAGTTTTATCCGTCGATGGCAGCTTCGCTGCCAAAATGTGCAACCTAGAGGACACGCACCGCATCGCGACTGGTTTGTGCAACCTACGGCACACGGGCCTCTTCGCTACCGAAATTTGCAACATACTAAAATAATTCTATAACTAACTTTTTCGTTTAAAATCGATACTTTAATAAATACAATTGTTAGTAGCAAAATTTCTTTGAAAGGGAACCTGGGGAGATTTCCGTTGAAGAGAAAAATAACCTATCGAGATATTTATCACTATATTCATGCTGCAATGTATTGTTCTAAAAATATTTTTCTTTGTAACAATAAAACTTCCGCTCGAACATGCATTTGATCTTAAATAAATAAAATTAGAGAAAAATTAGTAAAATATAAATTACAATGAATGATTTTTACAGTTTTTTTTTACTATACAGTAAAACCTGTCTAAAACGGACCCTGCATGAAACGGAAACCTGTCTTAATTGGAAAAAAATTTTAGTCCCAGCGGCAATTAATGTTTTTCAATGTATGTTAACTTGTATGAAACGGAAAATGCTTAACGCGGAAACGAACTCCATATTCGTCTATTTTTAGGACAAAAAACCCGTCAAGACGGAACATTCTATCTTTAGCGCAGAAAATTGGCAAGTTGCCAACAAAGAAGAATCTAAGATGAATCGCCTAATAGGGAGGAGAAATACAGTATGGGTTTTTTAGAGCATTTCTGTTCTCTCTCATCCTTTCGAAAGTGCAGTTCTGTGTTCTCATGTTCATAGTGATTTGACGAAAAAAAAAAAAAAAAAAAAACGTGGTGAAATGGCTGACTTTCGTAAGAAACATGTTTTGAGTTTAGACTCAAAGGTGAAAGTAATTGATGCCTAGGAAAAAGAGCATTTAAGCGTAACGCAAATAACAAACAAATTTAATATAGGAAAGACTCAAGTTTACGACATAGTGAAAATGAAACATGAAATTAAAGAAGCCTGGCTTAAAGAAAATGGAGAAATGAAAAGAAAAATGCCCAAGACTGGAAATGAAGAAATCAATGAAGTGGTTTGGGAATGGTTTGTTGATGCCAGGTCACAAAATTTACGCATATCTGGACCTATGCTACAAGCCCAAGCTAAACAAATTTTGGAAAGACTTGGGAAAGATTTTCATGCTTCAAATGGATGGCTGGAAAGTTTTAGGAAAGGGCATGCGATAAAATTCAAAGAAATTTGTGGTGAGGCTGCTAATGTTGATCCAGAAACTGTGAATGACTGGGAAAAAAAAATTGCTAAAATTAATCGAAGAATACGATTTGAAAGATATTGCAAATGGCGATGAAACAGGCTTATTTTTTCCGAGCTTTACCAAGCAAAACTTTATGCTTGAAAAACGAAAGCTGTGCAGGTGGAAAGAAATCTAAGGAACGCCTAACTGTATTTCTTTGTGCATTTATGACCGGAGAAAAAGAAAAACCGTTAGTCATCGGAAAAGCAGCCAAACCTCCCTGTTTTAAAAATCTTGAGCTGAAAAATCTCCCAATTGAGTGGAGGTCGAACAGAAAAGCTTGGATGACCTAAAAAATTATGGAAGAGTGGTTAATTGGTTTCAATTCTAGAATGAAAAAACAGAAAAGGAATGTTTTATTATTTCTAGGTAATGCAACCTGTCATCCACGAATAAAACTTTCAAACGTAAAATTGGCCTGGTTTCCAGAAAACACTACTAGTGTTACCCAGCCCAGGGGCGTAGCCAGGAGGGGGGCGGATATCGGGATATATCCCCCCCTCCGAAATTTTTGGATTAGTGATGAAATTCCGTCTATTTATACACATATAAGTTCATATCCCCTCCCCGAAAAATCTTCCTGGCTACGCGCCTGACCCAGCCTATTGATCAAGGCATAATTCGCAACATAAAGACGAACTACAGAAGTTTAATGATGCAATCGTTATTAGCAAACATGAAAAGTTTATCCAGTCCTTCAGAGTTAATTAAATCTATAAATGTTCTTGATGCCGAATTGTGGCTTGGAAAAGCATGCAAAAAGTCACTTGTGAAACTATAAGGCTCTGTTTCGTGAAAGCAAATTTTCCTGGAGAAAGTAGAGTCAATGAAAATGCATGCAATTCCGAAATTGAAGCTTTACAAGCAATGCTAGATGAAGGTGAAATTAAACTGAATGCCTTAGATTTTGTGACATTAGATGACAAACTAGCCACAGAAACGCCATTTGGTGAGGTTGTAAAACTTCTTTTAAACGATACAATTAACGATAATAACAGCAGTGAGGAAGAAGAACAAGTTGCCGAGACTGAAGATCTTGCAATTAACTCTTATCCCGAAGCAATGCGTTGCATAAGGAATTTCTGTGAATTTTCTGTCTTTAAAGGCGACGTGGAAATACTAAGTATTGTCAATAATGCAAGAATCACTGTAGAAAATCGCACTGCGAGATCAACTTACAAAAAACAATGATTATTTCAAAAAATAATTAAAATTATTATTATTTTCTTTTTTTTTTAAATTATGCTTTGGAATTAATTTTCATTTATTTGATTAAAAACTATTTTCCCTATGCGGCTTTTCCAGTTTTTAAAAGGTAAACGAAGTTTGATCTCTCTATTTTTATTTATTTATTTATTTTTTAATTTTTTTTTCCAATTTAAAAGTGAGTTCCTTTACGAGACGGAAACCTGTCTAAGACGGAAAATTTTGTCGATCCCTTCACATTCCGTTTTATACAGGTTTCACTGTAGTAAATTAATAAATTTGGTTAGTTAAAATATAGTCTCGAAATCATTTTGCGCAATTGTAAAATTGCTTAATCCTCTTGGTAATTTTAATGATTTAGTACTCCTGCATTATTTATTTATTTTTCCCTCATGCAGTTAACTATTTTACTCCTAAATATTAAGGTCAAAGATAGTAAGAGGAAATGTGCTTGTGTTTAGAAACATTCAAATCTTAAACTTGAATCCTGAAGATAGGTACTTCAAGCACTCTTATAATGATTTAGGCACTCTTATAATGCATGTAAAATCGATGTTGATCTCAATTAGAATCTTGTCCGCTTTAGTTAATAGCATTCAAGTCACAAAGCGAGTCATTTACGAGTACCTGCAGTAAAACAGTTCCCGCATAGTGGTAACCCTACTTCTTGAACATGCAAAAGAATTCGAAGGTTTCGAAAATCTGTATGTTTTCAAAGTGATGCATATGTAAGCCTGGCTTTTAGTATTTGACAGATGACATCATAATTGATTGTGTTATTAAATCTAATAGCTTTGCTGCTCTACAGTCTGTGGAAACTTTGCTAGATTATGTGGGACAAAGAGGATTTGATTACAGTGACATTACTGCTGTTCGTAAAATATGCGTTGATATATAACAAGAGATGAACAAACAGAAGCAAAGACGTTTTACAGATTTTTTTTAAGCAGTAAATGTTGATAGGAAAATTTCTAATTTGATGATATACAGCATGCAAATGTCAGTAATTTTTATATTTCTGTACTGATGTTGATTTTTTTCTTTAATAGAAAGAAGTTCTCGGATTATCTGTGTTTTTCTATTATCCGGACAATCCTTCTCGGTGATTATCCCGGATAATCGGGAGTGCACTATATTTTTTATGACAATTACTTTTGGAACAAGTTCTTTGTGCGTGAAAACGTGAAAATAAATCACACTTCTCATGCATTTTGATTGCATTCATAAAAATGCATTTATATTTTGGCTTCAAATGGTTTGACACGTCCATTCTCTTCTCTGCTGGAGATTTTCTGCCATCTACAGAGCAAATATGATAACGTTCTGCTATTCTTGCGAGTACGTTTTATTAGTAGGACACTAGGTTTTGGTGATAAAATTCTTGAAAACTGAAGAATATGGAGTAATGCAAAGATGTGTGTTCCAATATTAGGACGTCAGGGCCGATGGGGTTCTCTTACCGGATTTTCCCCAGCTGATCTTGGATAGGCAAAACGTTCCATTCTGGATTATCCCGTGTGTAGCTCGGGCAGTAGGAATTTTTTTATTTTTCACGTAATCTTTCCCGAATTATTTCGTTTGGCTTTCAAACACTTTTATTTATTTTCCTGCCCACTAGAAGATAGAACTATACATGATTTAGGAAATCTGATATGAGAATAGTGTTATTATGTTTTTAAAATGTATCTATATCTAATTCCGTCTGTCTCTCTATTCTAAAAAAAAGGAAAGGCCGCTGGCGCTGTCAAAGCTTGTGGACGTATCTCCTCCTAAACCTTACGGATTTGAGTTTCGACTAAGATGCCCACAGATTCAAAAAATTCCGAGGAACCTGCTAAGCTGATTTAAATTTCGAAAATCGAATTATTTTAGAAGGTATTAATGAACAACTGAAAAAATAAACCGAATGTTTGCCAGATTTGGCATAAAATCATTCATTCCGTTGCAACAAAGCGTTTCCAACTATCTAGAATCGCGTGAAATTTACAAACATGAGTTAGAATTACGCCCATTTTACGCCAAAATAAAAACTATATGAAATAAGTAACTCAAAATGAGTTACACAAAGTTGACAATTTTCAAATAGTAAGTTCACTTAGACAACAGGAGTTTAGAATTAGCTATTATTCGTTTTTCTAAAACAGAAAAACTAATATCTTGAAAATGAAAAATAATTAAAATGCAGATTACTTTAAAGCCGGTTCACGTCCAGCTCGATTATTTGCTACCAGTAGAAATATTTGGCGGCGTTAACTATGCCATTATAGCAGTTATAGTACACTTTGGATATTTGCTAGCGCGACGAGATGGTATAATTCGTGGTGTTAAGTACGCCAATCTGCAAACGATTATGTAAATGAAAATATGGATAACGGTTTTCCTGTAACCTTAAATGAACAGTAAATATAGGTTGTGAGCATGTGTAAATCGCCAAATAATGAAAAGTCGCCATTGGTGGCAGGCTATTCTATCTGTTCCGTAGTTTTTATTAACTTTACATGTACGCAAGTCGCCAAATAATGAAAAATCGCCATGGGTGGCAAATTCGCAAGGTGTCCAATAGGTTTTACATTATTAAAAATACAGCTGAAACATATGTTCTGATTTTATTACGCTTTAGCTCCTAATTAATATAACTTTTGAATGGCAACATTAAATATCATTGTGTTTCTGAGGAGTGCAAATAATTTTTCAAGCGATTATAAGCGGAGTCCGCACTCCAGGTGGAGTATAGCTCAGATCCCGTACAACACGGATCCCCATAACAAAATATCTTCCGTGTTATGAGGGGGAGGAGGGGGGTCTACTGTAGTGTGAAGTTTAAATTTTTATGTACCAATGAAGATGCAAGAAGCAAGCAATGTGTAGCTCAGTAACATTCCATCTGATCCAATCTTCGGTTTTTGTCTGTTGAAATTATGTCTTTTTTACGAATAAGCCTGATTAGGGGCCGAATGCCTCATACGAAAAGCGAGCGTAGCGAGTCTGGGGGCCATGGCCCCTAGTACTTAAAAAAAATGACATTTTTTGACCCTCCAACGCGAAAAAAATTGAACCTGCAAGAGGTTAATGCTAAATTTAAAAATATAACTTTTTTTTTAAGTAAAACTTCTTTAGGCGCAACTAGGGAGTAAATCAGAATTTTTTTCTGACGGAAGTAACGCTCAGTAAAGGAAGTGACGTATCTTTTTCCCCCTTGATTTCTTCATTTGCGGAACAGCTCTCGGGCGTTCGTTCCTGCGAATGTCGACTGTGCTCCCTGCGCGTCGACATTACTTCCTACCTGTTTTGAAGCAAGATCTTGTCTGATGATACTGTTTAGTGGATAAGTGGACCTGCTCTTGTTAGAGCCACTGTGGAAAGCCTTTCGCTGAACAGGCGGCGATCCTGCTGTCTGTCCTGCATTGCAAGATGGGGCATTGCATGATGGGATCCTGCATTGTGTTATAATGTAAACAAACATGCATTACAAAGCGAAATCGGAACTCAAACTGTTACAAGTGTGAAATTTGCCCCCCTCTAGAAAAAATTTTTTAAGTTTGCCCCCCCCCCTTAAAAAAACTTCTATGGGCGCCCATGTCTGTCTCTCACTGTTGTTACAGGCAGCGACCCAACCCGTCACCTCCGATAAACAAGGCCTACGCGCCGAATACAATAAGTGGCACAATGGTGCATTCCGTGGTCGAAGCTCCGTTGCTTTACTCACATGTTTTCAATGGCATTATTACAATATTTAATGGAATTATGAGTTAAAAGTTGCATGATTGGTTGCCATGATACTTAAATATTGTTTGTCTGTACTTAAATAGTATGTAATCTTTTAATATTGCTCATGTGTTTTTGAGTTATTTATAATAATGGGCCAAATGTAAATTTTTAAACAGAATAGTACTTCGAGCAAAACCAGAAGAGGAAAACAAAGGTTTAAGAACACTGCCATAGAAAAAACGCAATAATAGGCCCTACGTGCATTGGATACCAACCGACAGAAGAAAACACCAGTTTAAGAACACAGTTAAAGAAAAATACCACAACATAGACATTCTCTTGATTCAAACCCAACGGGAAAACATTTTAAGAAAACAGTGAAAGAATAATACTTCAACACGGACATTTCTTGGATGCTAACCCGATATCCAGACGGAACAACGGTTTAAGAACACGAGTGTGTAACACCACAAAGAAACAAACTCCGGCTGCAAAGGGTTTAAGAACAAAATAAAAGAATAACAAATCGACACTCCGTGGATTCTAACCAGACCTCAGGACGGAGCAACGGTTTAACACGGGGATGGAACACCACAAAGAACGGACCCTATCTGCAATCAATCCCAAACAATAGACAGAGCCTGCAGTTTAAAAACACGGATACAGAATAATAATTCGAAACCTACCAGCAGACGAAATCAACGCTTAAGAACACTGTGATAGAAAAACACACACACAAAATTTTTACACTACCGATGATTCTTACTGTAGATTTTACTGTTAATTTTCGCTATCAAGAATCTCAGCCGTCAGTTGATTTTTTAAACGAAAAATTTGATGTAACAATGAATACTTCTCCACTTCAATCAGCAACGCATTTCGGTACAACGATAAATGCTGTATTGTCAAGAAAATTAGCAAATTTAGAGAGTAAAATTTATGTTTCACATTATAGTTATCACAAACCTATAATTTCATACATAAGAAATTATGATGACATTCAAGTACCTATTTTCAATTAATAATATGAATATAACATTTATATAATTTTTGTAAAGTACATGAATAATAAATATAATTAAATTACGATATTTATTTTAAGTTAAAGTTTAATCATTTCAGTGATATGTGTCGTAAACGTCAAGAAGTTTTACTTCAATCGCGTGTAAAAATTACACGCACACACTTTTTTTTTAACTTTCTAAGTCGACTGGCATTTTCCAAAAATTGACTCTTACTTTTGTTGATAATGAGTCAGCATGGCTCGCAGATTTTTAAGTCTAGAGAAAGCAGTGCGCATATAGCATTTGAACAGAAGCCCTTTTATAACATCACTAGGTTATAGGGTTTTAATGACTATCTGATATCTTCAATGACACTGTAACCGAGTTTGACAGTAATGTACTATCTGTAAGTACGTATTTTGTAATCAAGTTCTTTTGTAGGAAATTCACTCAAAGCAACTTGAAAACAAATTTTGAAATGTAAATATTTTAATTCGTTAACTCGGAGACTATTCTGTATTTTCAATTTTTATTTCTTCACCTTAAGCACTGTTCCCAAACCAGGGGTTCGCTGAAATAGTACTGTAATGGCGGAGTTTTATATCGCTAGCATAAAAAAATTAATTAAAAAATTTACAAGATATATTTAGTGCACTGTTAATTATTTTAAAACATTAAATGAGATGAGGTTGGCCCCAAGAACATAAATTATAATTAAATAAACCTGTGGGATTTAGTTCCGATTAGCTTTGTTTAATGAAGTTTTCGTAAAAGTAATTTTTACTAATTATTACACTGTAATTTTATTATGGATCTATTGTTAAAGACAGTTCGTTTAGTCGAGTCTGGAAAAATGATGGATAAACAGTCAATTGTTCAGTTCAGCAGCTGATTTCGAAACAATACAAGGTGATGATGCTGAAAAATATAGCCAGCTATCATCTCACCTGGCTAGAAATAAAGAAAGAAATTGATCATCATGGTCAGAAGAAAAGAGAAATGAGGAAACATGACAGCTACTATTTACAACCGAAATTTTATTTTACAGGGGAAGAGTCAGAACCTAAACCACTTTTGTGTAATTTGCAACGAACTTCTTGCCAACGGTTGCTGGCACGTAAAGTAGTGTTGTATAAATTGTAAATTTTATAAAATAATGCAAACTGCCGTCTATTCCAAGTGCTTTGTGAGAAAGCATGTTTCTTGACTACTCCGTGCAGAAGTTAAATGTTTTTCCCGTGGAAAGGTTTTAACACGCTTGTTACTTTCCGAACATGTACCATGTAAGGAAAGTATTGTAATCATGAAAAAATTCGAATTCGAGATTTTGGTGTATTGACACGTTTTGAGGTCTTCTGAATTCATTTATGCTATTTTTACGAGATGTATGTATGTGTGTGTGTATGTGTGTGTGTGTGTATGTGTGTTTGTGTGTATGTGAGTGAACACGATAGCTCCTGAACGGGGCATGCGATTGAGCTCAAATTGGGTATATATGTTATAAACCACCGTCGCAAGACCGGTATTGATTTTGGTGTGTATAGGACTTATAGTTTTTCTACAGGGCTACGACAAAGATTTCTTTTACATTATGGCCTATGGGGGAAAATTCTGGAAAGTGCGCTAGCGTTTAAACAGTGCATTCGATTGAGCTCAAATTAGGTATAGATGTTATAAACCACCATCGTAAGACCAGTATTGATTTTGATGTGTATAGGACTTATAGTTTTTCTACAGGGCTAAAACAAAGATTTCTTTTACATTATGGCCTATGGGGAGAAATTCTTGAAAGTGCACTAGCGTTTAAACGGTACATTCGATTGAGCTCAAATTGGGTATATATGTTATAAACCACCGTCGCAAGACCTGCATTGATTTTGGTGTGTATAGGAATTATAGTGTTTCTACAGGGCTACGACAAAAATTTCTTTTGCATTATGGCCTATGGGGGAAAATTCTGGAAAATGCGCTAGCGTTTAAACGGTACATTCGATTGAGCTCAAATTGGGTATATATATTATAAACCACCGTCGCAAGACCTGTATTGATTTTGGTGTGTATAGGACTTATTGTTTTTCTACAGGGCTACGACAAAAATTTCTTTTACATTACGGCCTATGGGACGAAATTCTTGAAATTGCGCTAGCGTTTAAACGGTGCATTCGATTGAGCTTCAATTTGGTATATATATTTGAATTATTAATCGATTAAAATTTATTTAAATGCTTGGTAATGATCTTAATCGTAAGTGTTCAGAAAGTCGAGTGGAGTCACTCCAGATTTTATGAATTGAAGTCAGAAGTTCGTTGTTTTTATGGAAAATCCATTTCATTTGTCCTCTCGCATATTCAATATTATTTGGCTGCAAAAGACTGCATACTTAACTGATGTCTTTTGTAAATTAAAAGAATTAAATACATCATTACATGACCCAGGTGTCACTATTTTCAATGTGCATGAAATAATAGAAGCCAGAGTAAAAAAGTTCACCTTTTGGATCCAGTGTTTGCAGCTGAATGAGTATTTTGACTCTCTCAGCAGCCTTTTGTCAGAAAATTCAACTAAACTTGAAAACATTATGACGAACATATGAACATCTGAAACATCTTCAGCTCACTTTCGATGACTATTTTCCTCAAAATATTCCTATTAACTGGATACATAGTCAGAAGATGCAAGTTTAGAGACCGTTCTAACTTTACAGGAAAGGAAAACACTCGTTGAATAATCCTATGGCTTCTCTGAAAGCTGCTTTTAAAGATCACTCTTTAAATATTGACTTCAGGCTCAGCGTTACAGATAAGTATGCTGTTTTGTAAAAAAAAAAAAAAAAAGCCAGTTTTATTACCTGTTTGCACAGCATATGTATATGGGAAAGAATTTTCAACTCGACGTATACGTAACCGAAAGATAAATACAGAAACACATTAAATACGCAACCTCATCTAAGACAAACTATCAGACGTTCAGACAAACTTTGTATTTCTTTGTTCGATTCGACAGCCGAAAATGTCTATTAAGGGATTTTTTTTTTACATTTAATGTTTACTTAACTGTATTAATTATTAATTTTCTTGTCCGACTGTAAGTTGGTATCAGTCCAGTTGTTGAAAGGTATAACATTCTTACCGTTGTAAACGTATGTTCTGTTTTTATTACTGATGTGAGCTTGACAAAGTTCATTTAACAAGTTGGTTAAATTCGTATTTATTTTCTTGCAGCTATCATTTTCGTTTTTATTAATGCCTGTTCTGAAATGTTTCGTTTTTTGTCGTAACTATTGTGTGATATGGAATACAAGTGCTCTATCAAATTTAATTGTTTTCTTGCCTGTTACTAGTGACTGTACAAGGGATTTTCCAATATCTTTCGTATTTTATAAGGGATTCGCAAGGAGAAAGATTGGGAATTATGGGCACCGGCAGCATAGGGCAAGGGGGGGCAATGTCCCCCCCTGGATTTTTATATGCAGTGTTTTCCCTTGCTTTTTTGCTCTTTCCAACATGGTAACCATACGTTAAAGTAGTCTTCCCCCCCCCCTTGAGAAGTCTTTGCCCCCCTGGAGTAGTCTTTCCCCCCCTGGGAAATATTCTGCTGGCGCCAAAGTTGAGAATCACTGCCTTGAAAGGTACTTAAGCCCCTATAGCCTCCTATGTGGGTGTGTCATATTTACAGGTCCATATGGGGTTCTTCGAAGTGAATTTCCCACTCCAACCCTTGAATGTTCAATTATCAAATAGATTTTCCCACGCAATTTCCAACATACAATCCACGGTGGTGTATTATCCGCATCTCGAAATAACGCACTTAAAATATTATATGCACGTGAATCTTAAAATAATGAATAAACTTCACTAGAATTTTATTAAGACTTCTCTCAATATAATTTCTTAAATATATTTAAATAATAGATACATTTATAAACATTTATATTGTAATACGCTTGTATAAAACCTCTTTAAAATAGCACTAAAATAATTGATATTTTTTAAGATAGTTTAAAGTGTGGTAAGTGGGCCACTTTCGTTAGATTACACCTATTTTTCCACTGTAGATCCTTTGTTACAGATTTTATAAAGCTACTAGCTAGAGATGATGTGTTACAGATTTTATATATCTACTAGCTAGAGCACCCGTTCTTCATACAGGAATAAATGAATTTTTTAAAAATAATACGGGTTGTTGTAGTTACCAATTTTTTGTCATGAATATATATATAGCAAAATGAACGCGTAAATACCATACATGTTCAACAATCATGCATACCAAATTTCATGGCGATCGTTTCAACCCTGTAAAAGTTGAATTATAGCAAAACGGATGCGGCGAAAATATTCTTCACGTTCAAATATCTATGTATACGAATTTTCATGGCGATTCGGTGAACGATCCTGAAGCTGATGTGTTAAAATGATATCTAGTGGCAAGTTATAGTAAAATGAATAGAGCCAAAATATTTCCTATATTCAGATATCTATATACCAATTTTTCATAGCAATCAGTTAAACGTTCAAGAAATTTATACACCGCAGCGCCATCTAGTGGTAAATTATAGCAAAAATGGATAACACGAAAATATTCTCCGTGTTCTTATTTCTATGAAACCAATTTTCACAGCGATCAGTTGAACGGTCAAGAAGTTAATGCGCTGCAGCGCCATTTAGTGGCGAGTTAAAGTAAAGATGTTCTGCAGTGACATCTAGTGGTAAACTACAGCAAAATGAATAGTAAAAAAATATTCTCCGTGCTCCAATGTGTAGGCATACTAATTTCAGTGAAGATCGGTTGAACGGAAAAGCTGATGCGCTGCGCGCCATCTAGCGGCAAGATATAGCAAAATGGGTAATATAAAATTACTCTCCGCGCTCAAATGTCTGTGTGCACCAATTTTCATCCTGATGACTTTCGCAGCGCCACCTAGTGGTAAGTTAAAGTAAAATGGATGGCATAAAAATCTTCTGAATGAAAAAAGACTTCGGTGTACTGCACCAAATTTCATGTTAATATGTCAAATGGTGTTGAAGTTTTTCAACGCCATACACACACATACATACATATTTTATGACATTGTTTTAATGTATATTTTCTGAATGCTAAAGCAATCTTGTAAAAATTTGGCTTTACATGCTAAAATATTTTTTCCCTGACAACTAAATAAAGTATCAAAGAATAAGGTACATATTTATAAAGCCCACAAAAAAGAAATTTAAATTCTTATTTGTTTTTAAATCTTTCGTGTTATTCTAATTACCGTACTGGCCCGAATATAAATAACGCTGCTCGAATTTAACGCGACGCAAAAATTTTTCATCAAGGTAATTATAAAAATCCTATATTTTGACCTCGAATTTTGCGCGAGTCAGGTTTTCTACCGGCAATAATCAGTCAAAAAACACCGCGTAATATTTGGGCCAATGCGGTAGTTTTTAAAATTGGGTGGACCAGTTGTCACGCAACTGGGTACAATGTAAAATCATTAAGACAAGTATTTATTTTGAATCGCTGTGCTTAGAAAGTAATCTATGAGAGTTTTTTCATTTGCATAATGAACTCTCATGGTAGAAATTAATTTGCAAATGGTCATTCTAAGGGAATTTTAAGAATTTCCTTCAAAGAGAAACAGTGCAGTTTTGTTATCTGTTGTTGGCGGTTCTTTACCTAAGTGCGCCATTTAGTAAAACTCATAGTAATACAAATTTTTGAAAGTGAGTGTATCGGAATTGTCGCGAATTAACCCTTTGAGGCGCAATCCTTTCCCAATGCTGAAAAAAGAGCAGCCGTTGCCATCGCTCGACTTAACTACCAGCAAGATGGCGGACGATCGAAACGTTCATACACTAAAACGCAGCTGGCTGTGGGCAAAAAAATGGGTCTCTAGATCTGTGGCACGCGATGAACGTTTCGATCGTCCGCCATCTTGCTAGTAGTTAAGTCGAGCGATGGCAACGGCTGCCCTTTTTTCAGCATTGGGCAATCTATGCAGCTGTTCTCGCATTCTTCCATTTTTCAGCAGATGTCAGTGCTGTTAAAAAGAATCGTGATAATTTTTTTACGGGAAATGACGTGCTAAAAAGTAAAGGATTCTCGTGGTGCTATGTCACCCGCAACTATTTCTATAGAAATCAAATCTATTCTTCGTAACTGGCAACAGTCAAAACGTCAGAGTTTGGTGATCCCATAGCGGGAATACTGCGCATTAAAGGGTTAATTGTTTCATCTGTTCAGTCTGTGGAATGCAGCAGAAGATGATAAGCACCAAGGGTTCTTACGCGAGAAATTTCATCTCGGAATTGCCCAGAGTAGCTCAGTAAGCGGCATTCCTGGGTTTGATTCTCGGCTTTGGAATTTTTCGCATCGCTGGTACATTAATCAGCCTAAACCCTCCAGCTTGCCTTATTCATAACAATATTTGGTTGATTGATGCTTATTGACAGCAATTAGAGTACATATTTACAGACAAACAGAAATCATAAAATAAATTCAACAGCTGAAAATGAATGCGTAGAAATATGTAACGCGACTTTGTACGTTACTCAATCCGTCCGTCAGTCAGTTAGCAAGTACTTGTTTTTTTACTTTGTTGCACAGCAATTTTGTTCGCTGGTTTAAAGTCTCGAATCCTACAAGAAGGGTCTTTTTTTAGTTCCAAAGGTACTATTTTGCATTTTTTATCATTTTTAGAAAGACTTGAAAATACTTTCTCGGCTCATTAACAATATACAATAATAATAATACGTTGGCCTACCTGCAGCGATGCTATAAAAAAGGCACAGGATGGTGGACCATAAAACCACGCACAACCTCATCTCTGTAGCTGCAAGAGTTATATGTTTGCTAAGCTGGGAATTGGAAAATCTGTGTACAAAAATGATTTCGTAATATCATCGCAAAAGGATTGCGTAGTATAGTACTTTACAGTGTGAAAAAAAGGTTTACAGTTACAGCTTGCGCTCTTCCGTAGCGATTGCACGGTTTTGATATTGCTTTTAAAACTATACTTCGCATTTATGAATACTTTCCGAAGAAGTGTTTTATGGAACGAAGAAGGAAAACAAGGTACACCCGTAGATTATGATACACTTTCCAAACAGTATTTAAAATGGTAGAGGATAGTTAGATTATGCTTAGCGAAGGTTGATAAACAGTTTTAGTAGGTGACTTTAACCCATTAGCGCCCAACTTTTTTCAGCACATTCTCAAATTTATGTTGATGAGAGAAGTGATAAATAAATCTCCGACATTTGTGTGGTATGAAGGACGTAAATCTTTTTTTCTAAAAATGTGAATAAGACAGAGAAATATTCTCATTTAAATTTGTTATCGCTGAGTATTTTATGGATATCAGATTTTGTATTCAAGAAATTAAGCTATGAAAATAAACTAATGTTTAAATATTTGAGTGACTTACAAATTTCGTGTCGGTCTAAAAATAGATCGCTGGGCGTTAATGGGTTAAGATAGATTTCGGTTCCAAAGATGTGTTTTATTTAAAAAGAAAGGTGAACACGGCACACTCATGTATTATGATGCTTATTCCAAATAGTATTTAATATGGTGAAGTATAGTTGGAATATGCTTGGCGAAGATTGTAAAACAGCTTTAGAAGGCGATTTTAATATAGATTTCGATTCCAAAGATGTGTTTTATGGTGCAAGATTGAGTTGATTCCTATTTTAACGCGCCACTCTCGCCAACGTAAAAAATCCCCGCACTTTGGCGAGCTTTGCAGTCATGGGTCTCTAGGAGTTATGCACAAGTTTCAACGCTCCCAAAAGAACTAGATGAAAAATAAAGGGAACAAACATGCTATAAACACACCAGTTAAGGAATTTGAAGACACACAATTATTAAAACTACATTAATTGGCAACCCAAAATAAATAAAAATGTAACGGAATGCTGTACTTACATATTGTTCCGAATCCCCATTTTAATTCTAAATTACGATTGCCACATAAATACAAAAAATCTTCAAGGTAAATGCATATGTTTAATTATCGCCACCTTCGCGAGACTCGGGGTGTAAAAGAATAGAACAGGTAAAAGAAAAAGTAAAGGTAAAAAAAACAGGTAAAAGAATTTTTAGATGGCAGATTTTTAAGAAAGAAGAACCCAACAAAAGGAAAATAAAACGTGAAATCTTCAGTCATTTTTGCCAACTCTGCCGAGAAAAATCGGCAAAAATCAAAGTTAAAATTGGCCATGAATGGCGAAAAATGTTTTCAAGTTGAGGAAAAAATAAATTATTCATTGGCGTTTACTTCTAAGTTCTTGTTCTGCTGAAATATGCTTGTCTGCAAGTCTTTTTTGAATCATTTGGACTTTTATTTCCAATTTACAAAATACTTCGGTATTGCCAGTCTGCTTATCTCTAGCCTAAGGCGACCATATTTCTAAACAGTAATTTGGGGACAAATCAAGCATTGTCCTCGAATCTAAACAAAACTTGGGGACACTAGAAAATATTTTCGAGGACTTAATCGAGGACACAACTTATTACCATGTACACCCTTCAAAAAAAGTATTCGAGTAAGAGATAAATTTCCTATTTCAGATTTGCGAATAATAATTGAGTTTTTGATAAACGTAAAACGTGACAGAAATATGGAAAGTCATATTTATACATAGCCTAATTCATATTCTATAATAA
Organism: Cheiracanthium punctorium; assembly: GCA_038373885.1. Classification (NCBI taxonomy): domain Eukaryota; kingdom Metazoa; phylum Arthropoda; class Arachnida; order Araneae; family Cheiracanthiidae; genus Cheiracanthium; species Cheiracanthium punctorium. The sequence continues at coordinate 907,732 of JAWZYV010012175.1, forward strand.
ATAATTTTTAATATACGGAACCAACGTAGGAAATTTTTACTCGAATACTTTTTTTGTAATGAATACCTGTATGCCCATACTTTAAATCTTGACTGACTTTTATACTTAAAAATGAACTCTAATAGCTTTTTATATCAATTGTGTATCCTTATTTCTAATAAATTAATGGAAGTATTTCATTCGTTTATAAATATTTATTTAAACCAGAAGTAAGAAAGGAACATGTTGAAATATTGCAATTTATTCAAAATTTAACTCTTGGAATAGTATTTGTATTTTTCAGAAGACATTGCTACATTGGCTCATTTTGTGATCATTTTTCATGAAACTTTGTACACCCTCTAATAAAGTATTCGAGTGCAAGAACATTTCCGTACGTCAATTTCAAGCATGTTTCTTCATGAAAAGGGATTAATCATAAACAAAACTGAAATGGGAAATTTGGTCATAGTCGAATACTTTATTGAATATCTGTACCCGCTACACACACAATGACAACAAACGTTTTCAGTGATCGAATTTCATTGTTTCTCTGAGTAGATGGCGCTTTTGGTCGGTTTATTTTTCTTATTTCTTCAGTTTTTTTCTGAAAGAAATAAACTAAACGGAAACTTTCAGGGAAAAAAAGTACAAATCTTTAAATTTGGGGACATTTGGGGACAAAATAACAAAAAGGTCTGTATTTGGACTGTCCTTGAATTTCAAGGACGTCTAGAAAAAGTGGCTAAATTGGCAACCCTGTCTTCAGCGCATTTTATTTTTTAGCAGACGATATTTTAAACTGCGGAGGGATGAATTATTCTTAAGGCTTTTTTTGCGCTGAACAATCATGGTGAACTTAAAATAAAAAATTTTCGAAATCATTTCCCCAGTGGCAATCTTTTTACGTCACAGCTTGCAGCTACAATTTGATTTCTAAAGCAGTTTTTAAATCGTGACATCACAATGACGTGATATCCCTTACGATACCTGAGTTTGTCATGCAAATGATTCACATTTTTCACTTACGTATATGTAACAGGCATCACAGAAACTATTTCTGGTGCTGAAAATAGCGAAAAAGGTGGGAAACGGGTGGATTTTTAGATTTCGAATGCAGCCTGTGTTTTTATTTTCTGAATGTGTACTATGTAAGGAAAATATTGAAATTATGGAAAAATTCGACTTTGAGATTTCGATGTATTTGCAGGTTTTCAGGTCTTCTGATTTCATTTATGCTATTTTTCATTTAAGCAATTATTTTATGCTATTATTTAGGTGATGTATTTATACATGTTTGTATGTATGTGAGCGTCAATGTGAGTGAACAAATATTTACTAAACGGTAAATTCGATTGAGCTCAAATTTGTTAGATATATGTTATACACCACCCCAGCACCATCGTATTCATTTTGTGCGTTCAGGACATGTAATTTTTTTATAAGACTACAAAAAAGGATTCTTTTACATTATGACCTATGAACGGAAATTCTCGAAAGTGCGCTATAGTCTTAACGGTGCATTCGATTGTGAGCTAATTGGGTATTACTCGTATATTATAGATCACGGTTACATGGCCTGCATAATTTCGGCGTGTGTGCAGGGTGGATCAAAAAAAAAAAACTTTTTTCAGAATTTCAAAGCCTACCTATGCGGAAAATAAATTGTAAAGTATGAAGAGGAAAATAACAAAAAAAATTTAATTTAAAATTTAATACTGCAGCAAGGGGGTTGATTTTAAGACAAAAAGGAAAAAAAGAGTAAAATTTGCTTTCATATGAAGAAAACAAAAATACTGTTAATCAGAAACTACCAATGCGGAAAGGATGTTCTATAGTACGGAGATAAATAGAGAAATAACTAAAAAAATTAATCATAAAATTTAATACTGCAGCAAGGGGTTGAATTTTCGTAAAGAAGGGGGAATTGACTATAAATTTTGCTCTTCTATGTTTTCCTACTTTATTGCAGAGCAATTTTGTTTGATGGTTTAGATTCTCGAATCCTACTTTATTACAAGAAGGGGTTTTTTTTAGTTTCAAAGGTATTATTGTGCCTTTTTCATCATTTTAGAAAGACTTGAAAATACTTTTCTGGCTCATTAATGATATACAATAATAATAATACGTTGGCCTACCTGCAGCGATGCTATAAAAAAGGCACAGGATGACGGACCATAAAGCCACGCACAACCTCATCTCTGTAGCTGCAAGAGTTATATGTTTGCTAAGCTGGGAATTGGAAAATCTCTCTATTCTAAAAAAATGTAAAGGCCGCTGTCGCCGCCGCTGGCGCTCACAAAGCTTGTGGACTTAACTCCTCCTAAACCGTAGGGATTTGAGTTTCGACTAAGGTGCCCACAGATTCGAAAATTTCCGCGGAACCTGCTAAGCTGATTTAAATTTGGAAAATCAAATTATTTTAGATTAATAAAAAAACTGAAAAAATAAACCAAATGGTTGCCAGATTTGGCATAAAATCATTCATTCCTTTGCAACAAAGCGTTTCCAAGTATCTAGAATCGCGTGAAATTTACAAACATGAGTTAGAATTACGCCCATTTTACGCCAAAATAAAAACTATATGAAATAAGTAACTCAAAATGAGTTACACAAAGTTGACAATTTTCAAATAGTAAGTTCGCTTAGACAACAGGAGTTTAGAATTAGCGATTATTCGTTTTTCCAAAACAGAATAACTAATATCTTGAAAATGAAAAATAATTAAAATGTAGATTATTTTAAAGCCGGTTCTCGTCCAGCTGGATGATTTGCTACCTGTAGACATATATTTGGCGGCGTTAACTATGCCATTATAGCAGTTATAGTACACTTTGGATATTTGCTAGAGCAACGAGATGTATAATTCGTGGTGTTAAGTACGCCAATCTGCAAACGATTATGTAAATGAAAATAACCGTTTTCCGGTAACCTTAAATGAACAGTAAATATAGGCTGTGAGCATGTGTAAATCGCCAAATAATGAAAAGTCGCCATTGGTGGCAGGCTATTCTATCTGTTCCGTAGCTTTTATTAAATTTACATGTACGCAAGTCGCCAAATAATGAAAAATCGCCATGGGTGGCAAATTCGCAAGGTGTCCAATAGGTTTTACATTATTAAAAATACAGCTGAAACATATGTTCTGATTTTATTACGCTTTAGCTCCTAATTAATATAACTTTTGAATGGCAACATTAAATATCATTGTGTTTCTGAGGAGTGCAAATAATTTTTCTAGCGATTATAAGCGGAGTCCGCACTCCAGGTGGAGTATAGCTCAGGACTCGTACAACACGGATTCCCATAACAAAATATCTTCGATGCAAGAACCAATCAATGTGTAAAAGCTCAGTAACATTCTATCTGATCCAATCTTCGGTTTTTGTCTGTTGAAATTATGTCTTTTTTACGAATAAGCCTGATTAGAGGCCGAATGCCTCATACGAAAAGCGAGCGTAGCGAGTCTGGAGGCCTTGGCCCCAAGTCTGTGTACAAAAATGTTTATGTAGTATCATCCCAAAAGGATTGCGTAGTATAGTATTTTACTGTCTAAAAAAAAAAAAGATTACATCTTGCGCTCTTCGGTAGCGATTGCATTGTTTTGATATTGCTTTTAAAACAATATTTCACATTTATGAATACTGTCTGAGCGGTGATTCAGTAAGTACAACTCACATGGACAATAAACCGAGTCTCAAATCAGTCTAGACTAACTAATAGAATATTAAAAAACTGCAGCGCACAGGAGGATTTTTTTTTAATCAAAACTTATAGAAGGAATTAAATATTAAAAAAGCTAAAGAAATCCGAAAGAACATGATGAAAACATCGATAATAATTATTTTGAGTCATCTGTAAAATCGTCCTCAACACCCAAAAAAAGTGTTTACCTCGCCGACAAGATTTTCAAATTTTTTTATTATTATGTTTTGAATTACAGCCTCATGATATTCAATTAATTGTCGACGACATTCTCAGAAGATGAACATGAAAATAAATAAATAAAGATAAATAAATAAATAAAATAAAAATATTTTCGTTATTTTTAATTTTAGTTGTTAATTATCTAATAATGAGGAGAGTGGCAAATATTAGCAACTACAATAAACACAGACATTAAGCTACGATGCCAAACTTTATTATAATCTTCATAACGTAGTCTGATTCTAATGAATTTATAGCTTTATAGCTCTTTTTCGCATAGGTAGTTTTGAAATTCCGAAAAAATAGTTTTTCTATCCACGCTAGTTTGTACAGCAGATAATTTGTTTACAGGGTTGAAAAAAAGTTATTTTTATATATAACGGCCTACAGACGCAGATCATTTAAAGTAGGCTAGTGTCTAAATGGTGCATTTGAGTAAATTCGAATTAATTATGTATATTACAGGTCGCCCTCACACGAACTGTATAGATTTTTTTTTTGTATGTAGCACTTATAGTTTTTGATCAGGGTTACAAAAAATAATTCTTATACGTTATGACATTTAGACGCAAACACTTGAAAGCGCACTCGCATTTATTTATATGGCGCCTTCGATTGAGTTCAAACTAGGCACGCCTGTTATTCGTATATTGTTTTACATATTGTATAGATTTTGGGGTGTGTAGGGCTGTCAGTTTTTTACAGGGCCACAAAATGTATTCTTATACATTGTGGCCTATACACTCAAAATATTTGAAGTGTACTAGCGATGATCAAAAAACAATAGCAATGATCACGACCAATATGTTTTTATTAGTAAACATTACATTAAGGGGAGAATTTATTCGTCGGAGGTTGTAAAAAATTTTGCTCGGGTTTCAGATTTAACAATAAATAAATAAATAAAGTCTGTGTAAAATGTTTTTCTTTTCTGGCTAGTCACCACTGTGACATCTTTCTGTGTAATAAAAGTATTATTATTTCTGCTTGTCTTTAAACATGACTTTTTTTTTAAAGTAATATTTCGTACTAAAGTATCAGGTTGTAACGAAAGTTTTCCGCCAGATTTGCTTGAGTCAGCTCACGCAGTACCCAGCTATTGACCTTATATGCCAATTTAATGCGATGCTTAGCGCGACTAATGGAGATGGCACTAAAGTCTAACTCTTTTAGCTAACTCTCGAGTGGGTGAATATTTTATCTTCTTCCACAGATTGTCGTAGGCGAGTCTCATCAGCATCATTTAGGCCGGCCAAAGCGCTCTGCTTCTTCAATGTCCCAGTCCTCTTTTTTTGAACTTTCGGTACTAAATCTGGTGTCATATGATACAACACTAGTACCTTAAGCTGTACACATCATTCGGTGTCATTCTGTAGCTGACTTTTTGCACCAGAACTGAGAGTCAATGATGGTTCAATCTGGTAGCGTGATAGTTCCATTTCAGACACCTTATACTTAATCATAACGATATTTTTTTACAGATTTCACAACACAGTGCTGTAAAACAAGTCTTTTTCTTTCAAATAACAAAAATCGTTTCGCAAAATATTGGCAAAGACACCAACGCGAACTGCTTGTGCAGGCAATACTTGCAGTGGCGGAAAACTTTCGTTACAACCTAATAATAAGCAAAAGTATGTGAGAAATGAACTTAAAACTTTCTCATTCATAAAATTTCGCATGATAAACAAAATAAATTAGAAGTATTAATCTGTGCTTAACATAAAAGAAAAACATTACAGTAAATGTATAAAATTTTAATGATTATTATTAAATTTACTATTAATAGCTAATTTAAGTTCTTATTATTAAAATAATTGAAGAATTAGTTCAGATTGTTTAAACGAATGCCATGTATCATTTTATGTAAAAAATTGAAGTGAATAATTATTCAAGATGGTTAAATTTATAATTTTCCCTTTTTTTGGGCCACTCGAAAAGTCTTCGATTAAAACTTTTAAAGCGAAACATTTAGTAAACACAAGCGAAACATCGTATTATTTTTAGCTGAATATAAAATTATTTGTCTATGACAGACGAGTAGCGTTTCAATAATTTGCACATGTGAGAAAACGAGATAATGGTAGTTCGTCATTCTGACAGCCCAGTATGCGGTGTGTATCAAACTGAGTACGCAACACAAGAAAATGGATAAATAAAAGTCAATTACTTTATTGATAGAATATCATAAATCTTGCCGTTTGTGCAAATTGAAGACAAATATAATAACAGAGAGCCCTAGCCCGAACATAATCGTGAATTACAGAGCCCGAGCCCAGTTCGGATTCGGGCTGAGTCCGTTTCATCTGTAGCACTCATACCTATGGGCAGGGTGGGTCCATGCCCCCTAACTCTGAGAAGAAATATACATTAGAGTAATAATTTACGTAGTAGTATAACTTAGAAGCCGTTCAACACTAAAATTGAATTTTTCTGGGGCAGGATCCCTAATTTGCACCCCCCTCTCACAAACAGTCATATGGGCGCCCCTGTAAGAAGAAAAAATGCTTGAATGTTAAATACTAAAAATACAAGGTAGATACGTTCCGTGTTATAGGAATCCGTGTTATAAGGATCCGTGCTGTACGGGTCTTGAGCTCTGTTCCACCTGGAGTGTAAACCAGGCTGTACAACCGCTGCACACCTTACAGAAATTTATTTCCCATTTCACTTAAATACCGCTTACTTGGTACTACATATGTACCAGAGATAACTGATATGCACTTCCTCTAAATTAAAACCGTTTTAAATTCGCAGACTTATTTTAATTAGTTGTCTACCAGTGGTCGAAATTTGACCAGAAAGCATTAAATTTTTTAATTTGAGCATGAATAGTTCTTCTGTCAAAGAGTATGGTTCACCATTCCATATATATTGGAACCTACTAAAAGAAACCACCTAGGCTAAGGGACCACCTGTCTTTAGTGACCACTTTTGTACAATTTCACTTTACAACCACCACATTTTTTTGTGAAGACGGTGTTTTTGTAAAAACTCTATCATATTTTGCTAAATGCAAAAGCAGCTCCAGCGAGTGGGTCGTAGGGTCATGTCCCTCTACCGACCTTCGATTTCGCACATTCATTTTGCGTTTTGAACAATTTAGGCTTATCTAAAAAGTCTTGTGCCCCCTCCCAAAATTGAGCCTGGAGCCGTCCACAGCTAAAGGTCCATTATGTTTGGAGTTATAAAATCTTAAACCGTCGAATGATTGAACTCTACTTGATGAGGCGTACCACTGGCCATGTATAAAAACTTAATTTATTGAGGCAGGAATTTATTGAGGCGGCTTTTTTCGAATGATCGTCCTTGAGATTTATTTTCTGTCATCGCAAATGCAGGTATATTTATAAATTGAGTTTTTTGAAAGGATATGGTAAAATAGTACAGAACATTTTATAAGTGGAATTAAAATTCTTTTAGCCTGCGGTTTCAGTTCAAACTTCGGAATCAATAACATTACGATGTATAAATTTGATCTGCATTCTTGTTCCATTGACTAATGCTTCCTTTGTATTTGAGTTTCTGATTAGTATAACGATGCAATTTACTTTCAATACTAACTTATGTGGTGGCAAACTATGGTACTTTTCGATTAGCCAGGTTCAAATCCCGCCACCTGTATTTTCGGGGAAACGTTTAAAGGCTACTTCTGAAACACTGTCGTTCCGTCCCCCCCCCCAAAAAAAAGCCGAAAATTTTAATCCATAAACAAAATAGTACTTAAATACAGAATTCAATTTACACAAAAATATCAATGTGCTAAAAAGAAAATTGTATGCTTATTGGTTACATAATGGGGAATTGGGGGAAAACGTGTGGAATTGAATTAAAATACGAAATTAAATTAAACTTCCAAAAGATGGAAAAAGATAAACAACTACGTACTGGAAATCGCTTTAGGTTTCTAAGCCTTTGGCGAAGATCACAATTATTTGGCAATTTTTCACTTGCTCCCGGCTAACCGAAAAAAAAATCCTAACCACTCACAGTCAAAGAATCTAAAAACTCTACTGGATAGTTGTTGATTTCACTGTCATCATAGCAAATTATTTTATCGTAGTTACGGTGATATGCTCTCTATTCATCAGATAAGTCAGCATTAATAAAAGTTCAATCATCTTTTTTCAAATTCTATTATTGCTGACTTCAATATGTAAATGAGAGTATATTTTCAGAAATATTTCCATACACTTTATTAATAATATAATTTTCATTCCCTATTAATTTCCTATTAATTTCTGAGGTATTTCTTCAGCTTTAAAACATGGAATTTACAACACTTCGCGCACTTATCGACCATCTTAAAAATATCACGAAGCACATTGCTAAAGAAAATTTTAGTCATTGTTGTTCCACCAAAGTGGGGAATAATTCCACTTTTTGCAAATTTTGTTGTAATACTATAAACCTATAGTACTGCTGAAACTTAGTGTTTTTATTTCAAAATTGACACAACAATGAAAAAATTGCCCGACTTGGCGCGAAATACTGCGTGCCAAATTACTTCTCTAATTTTTTACACTGCACTAACATATTACACAAAAATTTGTAACATTCGCACAGCCACCTCCATACGAACTTTAACTGAACCGAATTTCTCACTCATTCGTTCGCGCAATGTGCTTCAAAAGGGACACAAAGGTTTTCCTTGGCGTATTTATATATACATAGATAAAACGCTTTATTTTTCAAGTTGAAATAGAATAAAACAAATCATTCAAAAGTTCTTTCATATACGTTTAATGAATACCACAATTAGAAAAAGCCGAGAGTCCGAGTCTCTTTTAACGTGTTATACGGAACCCGATCGCAAATTTTTTCGCTGTATTGTATGGCCCGTGTTCTAGGGGGGGCTACTGTATAAATCTATGAAGTTGATAAACAAATAATTATGCATAAAAAGGGACGTTAGTAATGTTCCAGTTAATGTGAAGATGTAAGTATCAAATCTTGAGTTTAATCCACAAATATTTCTGGAAAAAAAAATCATTGAAATGACTTTTAGAATTCCAGTGCTTTCTTTAAATAAACTACTTATCGCTTAAGACGATAGAATTTATTTGAGCATTTTTGTAGCAAAAAAGTTTTATACAAGTAGAATGATATTTGGCATTCAGGAAATGAACAAAATGTTTTCATACAGTAAAGAATAAAATCAACAGTTGAGTCAAAAATATGGTAATAAAAAAGCTGTCGTAGTAGCTCCGGCAAAAGATTAAAAATCTCAGGCTGTTTCAAACAAATTCTCTTAAAAATGTGACTGTATCAGGTTTCCTGAAAGGAAAAGACATGATAAAGTTAATAAAGTAAGTTTCTGTATACAGGGCGTTTCAAAATTAGAGGAACAGGATGGGGGACGTTATACCAAAGCGATTCAAAATCACATAGCGATGTGGGCTCGGAAATGATGTCTTACCTGTCAATAATCTTTTTAACCCTTTAACGTGCAGTGTTCCCGCTCTGGGAACACCAAATTCTGACGTTTTGACTGTTGCCAGTCACAAAGAATAGATTTGATTTCTATAAAAATAGTTGCGGGTGACATAGCTCCAGGATAATCCTTTACTTTTTAGCACGTCATTTACCGTAAAAAAAATTGTCACGATTCTTTTTAACAGCACTGACATCTGCCGAAAAATGGAAGAATGCGAGAACAGCTGGATAGATTGCCCAATGCTGAAAAAAGGCCACCCATTGCCTTCGCTCGACTTAACTACCAGCAAGATGGCGGACGATCGAAACGTTCATCGCGTGCCACAGATGTAGAGACCCTTTTTTGACGCAGCTGGCTGTGCGCGCACAGCCAGCTGCGTTATATCGAGCGATGGCAACGGCTGCCCTTTTTTCAGCATTGGGAAAGGGTTGCGCCTCAAAGGGTTAAGAAATGAGACGCAAGCTTCAACACTTTTCCCAAAGTAATTATTAACAGGTATATGACGACGACGACCCCGCATTGTTATGGGATTCTAAACATTCTTGGGATAACCTACCCCTCCTAGAAGTTTACAACAGGGTGTAAACTTCTGCTCAGGGTGTGCTCAAACAATTCCCATAATTTTATTATATCCCACACAAAATTTCATAACTTTCTCAACAATAGTTCCTTCTGTAGGTAACTTCATAGGCGTAGAGTTATATGGGCCCGTGGGGCTCGAGCCCCCCCAATAAATTGTGAATAGGGGCTGAGCCCACCCAATAATTTACCACTAAATACAGAAAACTAATTTATACTAACATAAAAAAAAAGTATTCACGCCATTTACAAACGTTTAAAAAAAAACCTTTACTTGTACTTTAAAAAATTTTCTTTTGATTTCAATCATGAATTAGTATTCATTGTGACGCCACGTAACACGCAGTGTTACTATAGGCAGCCTTCGCCAGGGTCTGATTAATTAAAATCAGATTATGCTATGTAAAGTATGAAATGAAGAAAAGTTCAGATGTGTCTAAAATGCACTATCTCATCGAAAATGTTTTTTTTTCCTCCTTTGGATTTTTTACTTTGCTACTATTTTTAACTTATAACATGGTAGGAAGATACTAACATGGATACTTACCTTACATAGGTGCAGAATTCTATGGACCCATAGAGCTCGAGCGCCTCCAATAATTTACACTTATATATAGTAAGTCATAGCTGCCAACAACTACGGAATATAATTAACCACTTTTTGTTAACAGTATATTTTTTACTTATTTTTTTCAAAATAGTAACCAGCTCGCGCGCAAAAATTTTGCTATATTTTAAGCCGAAAAATCATGTAGAAAAAGGGGTTAATTATATTCCGTAGTAGTTGGAAGCTATGAGTAAGTTATATGTACGTGAATCAGTGGCGTAGCCAGAAATTTTTCATTTGGGGGGGGGGGGGTTACGACTTCTGCAACTCACATATATGTAAACGGGTGTATGGTAAGGGAGTAAAGAATATACATTTTGTGTGGCAAAAAATTCCTCATGGGGGTGGTTATGACCCCCCTAACCCCCCCCTTGGCTACGCCACTGACGTTAATATGTTTGGTTGTTTGGCCCAGCCCCCCCAATAATTTTGAAAACTTTACGCTTATGTGTAACTTTAAAATAGGGTCGTTTAATTTCGGCCACCCTACATTTTGTAGTGCGTAGTGTATCTAATGTATAATATGATGTCGACCAAACAGAACCACATGACTTTGTACCAAAGACAAGAGATCTTGATAATCCAGAATTTTTCGATAAATCGGCGGTTTCCTTTTCCAAAATATATGTCGAATTACCAAGATCGTACTATTTCATTCAAATTGAATTTCTTGATTTTAGTTGATTTTTCTCCTTGTTAAAGACATGTTGTAATATGCTTTCTCGTATTGAAAACTACTTCTAGATCTAATCCCAGCAACATTGTTAAGAGGCATTGCAGGGGCAAATCGGGCAGAGCGCAGGGTGCGAATTGACGGGGGGGATGCCGGGGATCGTTCCCGGCTGAAGAATGTAATAACCCTGGCTAGAGAAATATTAATTGATCCCTGCCGGGGACACTATTTATCCCCTGCTGAAGAAATGTTAAACTTGTGAGTGAAGATTTGGGATTGAAGTCAAGAAGTCAAAATGAAGGTTGTACGTTATCGTTTATTGCTATACTCTAAGGCGACTGCTTTAAAATCCCGTCTCTTTTCTAAGCTAAAAACCCTCAGGGTGGCTTCCAATACAGGTACATTGTATGTAGCTTGTGTATCTGTGATTCCATAGAACAAACAATCGATGGCGACTGCATTCGTAATATCTTGTGAGTGAAGCATTTGCACCTTCCCTCCTTTTCCTTTTCAAGTGTCCCCCCCGGAGAATGTTTTCTTTCAAATGCCCCCCCCCCTGCAGAAAATGTTCAGTTCGCACCCTGGCAGGGCGTTCATATCACCATCTCAGAATTTCATGATTTTCTTTTATTGTGTTGCCTTACCCAAGGAAAGAACAAATCTGAAATATTTTTGATTTACCTCTTTTAGATTTGGAGTTATGTCAAAGTACCCCAGAGGAGCAACGTTGAATTAATTTAGGGCCATTTTTGCCACTTTATTGTCTCGACTATGACTGGCTCAGAGGTGCTTCAGAGAATTTTTTCATTTTATCCTATAATATACCTTGTATATTAACATCTCAAAATGAAAATTCATCCGAAAATTGTCAGAGCCCCAAATTAGGGCCCCCCAAAATACCCCAAATTTCATAAAAAATACAGTTTTAAGAATGCTTTAAATCTTGGCTCTGACGTGATACAGAAAAATTTTTTGCACAGTGCAGTAATATATCTTCATATAAAGTGAATCCAATTTAAAAAAATTTTGAAGGGCCCCCCGGTACGGGGCCCCAAACATGGTCCTTAGCGCTAATTTACGCAATTTCGAAGCATTGGTACAGCTGAAGCCGATTTCCCACAGGAGAACTATTGACATGGAGATGTAGTATCAACATAGTAGTTTGATATTATGAAAAAACATTTCTTGAAGGTACAACTGTTTCCAAGAAAAATCCCAAAAAGTACCTCCCTATTTGGGACATTCCACTGGCACGCATGGGGGCATTTCGGCGTTACTTTTAGAAGTTTAATAGACAGTGGCAATATTGAAAATTAACTTATACTTCATAAATGTCAAATATATCCTCCATATATCGCAAATACTTATTTTACGGGGGCACTCATAAGAATTACATTACGCTGAATGGGGGATCTCTGCAACTAGTGAGCCTTCAAAAATTTTTAACATTGGATTCACTTTATATGAAGATATACTATAACTGCACTGATAATAACTCAGCTGGTAAGAAATAAACAGTCCAGCTCGTAAGTCCGGGAATTTTTGGATGTTTCGTTTTGGAATATAAACATATTCACTTGTTTTTTCCCCCAGAAGATCTCTATGCAGCAGAAAAAATAAGAAAATTGTTCTTCTTCAAGAAAACAACTCGACGTTAAGTAAGGATAATTTTTTCATGTTGAAAGAGTTTGGAATAGAGATCGTCCTTAAGTAAAACACCGTTAAACATATATAATACAGGATACGTAACACAGGTAACTTACATATATAATACAGGGTGCCCGAGAATTGTTGGTCCCTTTATAAAATAAAATTAAAAAATTCTAAACACAGAAGCATTAAAATGTAATTGCTAACTAATGGCATACACAACTAAATAGCTTTCCATATGAGATCTTTTTGTGGCTCGTACAACATCTAAAAGATATTCGATTTCATTCAAAATATTTGAAAGCATTGGAGGAGTTATGGAATGAACAGCAGCTGTGATTCACTGCTTCAGTTTCTGTAGATTAGAACATGTAGTCCTGTAAATATCTTTGACGTAAACCCATATGAAAAAAGCTAAGATAGTCAAACCCGGTGATCGAGGAGGCCACTGAATTGAACCCCCCCCCCTCCCCACAAGGACATCAGAGCTCTCGAGCACAGGCTCTGGGATTCTTATGTTTGCAAAATGCTCTTTGAAGTACTGACGTTCACCAATATGGAGATGAGCTGTCCAGTTAAAAAAATCACATTGCAAAATCTTTGCCACATTTGCCATGTCCTCTAAAACTTCTGAATCTTGCCAAAATCCTTGAAACATAGCTCTATCTATCAGATTTTTTTGTACAAAATTATAGGAAACGAAAATCTAGCACTTTTGTAAGTCGGAAATTTTTCAAATGCTCGGTTCCTGAAAATAGTTTTTTTTAAATATAATATTGTAAACTGTGCAACAATTCTCAAGCACTCTGTATATCTATACAGTGAAACCTTTATTTAACGTCATTCAAAGGATCGAAAAGAAATAATGCTGTTAGCAGAAAATGCTACATTGGGGTTGGAAAAAAACAAAATGCTGGCACTGAATTCCAATTTATGCTACAAACCTTTCATTCATTCCTGTAAATTAATTTCGAAGCCAATTTTTAAAATTATTTTCTAAAGAAATCTTTGTTTTAACTATTTGCATTAAAAATTTCCCATTCAATGCATTTTTTGTTAATTTTACTCTTGTGAAAGGAACGTTTGAAAAAAGGAACATTTGAAAGGAACGCTTAAATTCTGAAGGTCCAGGGTTCTAAAACACCGCACGGCTGTCAGTCACACGGTCAGAAATTTTCTGTGGTTTTTCTTCAGAAGCAACGTGAATACGTGTTAGAGCCTCTTAAAAAGTCATCCGATTAAGGCGCCCCTTGACAGATAGCCCTTGCATAGCTTTGCCATAACACAACACAGCACACACAAAAATCTTTTTGAGCCAGAATGCTTTTAAACTATGGTCCTGCCACCTGTTTGCAGTAGAAAGTATGATAAGCAGTAAAATTTTTAATTAGTAGTTGACGCCCATTAGAAATTTTTGAAAAGTCTTTCGCTCAAGGCATGCCACGTAGGCAGATGCCCCTCGAATAGATTTTCGTAACACAAAACACACAATCGCTGAAGCAATTATATGTCCTTCCCATAGCCATTTCAATCATCACACCAGCTATCAGATTCCGAAAAAAAATTATGTAAATGCGGGAAAGGTAATATTAGTTACGGAAATTTTTTAACATTACAAATAGCGTAGGCGCACCATTAATTGACACTTTGCCTGATAATTTATTATAATAAGCTTTTATTTCAAAACTGTTATCAAATGGAGCTATCTGGTACAAATTTAGATATTTGTCTTCAGTTTTATGCAATTTTTTTTTACCTCCATAGTACTCTATTAGAAATCGAGATTTTTAACTCAGTGCCAAAAAAAAAAAAAAGTCTAATTCTCAGTAGCTGGTTTTTTTAATCTTGAAATTAAGATTAGTTCATTATCAACCTGTTTCTATTTAAAGCATATTTCATTTTAGAAATCAATACAAACTGAATTGTATCAGGTAATAGTACATAAAATAAGTCTATATTTTTTAATAAATAAATAAATAAATTTATTCATTTATTTAACCCTTTGAGGAGCAACCCTTTCCCAATGTTGAAAAAAGGGCAGCCGTTGCCATCGCTCGACTTAACTACCAGCAAGTTGGCGGACGATCGAAACTTTCATCGCGTGCCACAGATCTAGAGACCCTAGCTGGCTGTGCGCACAGCCAGCTGTCGTCAAAAAAGGGTCTCTAGATCTGTGGCACGCGTTGAACGTTTCAATCGTCCACAATCTTGCTGGTAGTTAAGTCGAGCGATGGCAACGGCTGCCCTTTTTTCAGCATTGGGCAATCTATCCAGCTGTTCTCGCATTCTTCTATTTTTCAGCAGATGTCAGTGCTGTTAAAAATATTCGTGAAAATTTTTTTATGGGAAATGACGCGCTAAAAAGTAAAGGATTCTCGTGGAGCTATGTCACGCAACTATTTTTATAGAAATCAAATCTATTCTTCGTGACTGGCAACAGTCAAAACGTCAGAGTTTGGTGCTCCCAGAGCGGAAACGCGCGTTAA
Source organism: Cheiracanthium punctorium (assembly GCA_038373885.1). Taxonomy (NCBI): domain Eukaryota; kingdom Metazoa; phylum Arthropoda; class Arachnida; order Araneae; family Cheiracanthiidae; genus Cheiracanthium; species Cheiracanthium punctorium. The sequence goes on from JAWZYV010012175.1 coordinate 923,070, forward strand.
AGGGTTAAAAATTTAATTACTTATTTTAGTTTCTAAGTCACCTACAGCTCCCCGTTCCTGACTTCAGGTGATTGTCACTGATGAAGAACAAAATGTTTTTATTCGAAATAGTTGTATGGCCGTTCAAATAACTTTTATGGTGTTATTTTACAAAGTTTTTTTTTAATTTTATGCTTTAAACACCAGTTATTTTGAGTTTTTTTGTTCCTTATTTTAATTATCGGTTTTTAACTAGAGTTCACATGATAATTGCATAAAATTTCTAGGAAATGCAGTAAATGGCTATTTAGAAGGTAGTCTTTAGGTAATTTTTAAATAAACAGCATGCATCAAAAAGATAATAACACGCTTTAATTCTGTATCTATTGGAGTTAAGTGGGTAGTGCGTAACATGAAAAAATACGCAATCACAATATACGTGATTCGCGAACAAATATTTATGCATTTTAAAACAATTTTCACAAAATCTCTAATTAATTTCTTTTTAATCGATGTCTCGGTTTTAAGTTGAGTGACTACCTATCATGTCGCCTTTCATTTCATTTGCTTCAGTCATTTTGCCATCATTGCATTAAAAAATAAAAGGGCATGTTTTTCTACTCTTTCTTAGTTGTCAATTACAGGAGCATGAAGTATCAATCTCTGGAGCCAAAGTTTTTTCTTGATGTCAAGTGCTGGTGTCGCCATCATGACAACAGGTAAAATATGGGAAGGGGGGGGGGGATCTCCAATATTCTGTAATAAATTACACCCTACATAAATTTCCAAAGTTCACTTAAGTGTTGAAAACAAAAAGATTGTTTCAGGATAGATTTAGTAATTAGCAATTACTAGTTAATATCAATATTGCTTTTAAAGTGTCAATTACTTGTACACCTGCCCACTAGGAAAATATTTAGAACCAATAGAAAATGACGTTGTAATCTGATAAACTTTAAATACGGACGACGTTAAATCTCGTTTTTACTGTATTCGTTTCATTCCATTAATTAAGTAAATTTATATTATGCAAAGGACAAAATTATGAACTCTACATTGGCCCTCTACCTCTAAATGCCAAGTCCCCAAAAGCATCAGCAAGAGCATACCTATCATTCCGTGCAGGAAGTTCTAAATGGGAGCTCTTTTCTCCCAAGATAACTGTTATCTGAAAAGAAAAGAAAGACAAATTATCATAAAACTACGTCTACAATATTAAACATCAGGGGTTATCTATATTGACTGGTTATAAAAAAAAGTGTTTTTGAAGTAAAACTTCTTTAGGCGCAACTAGAGAGTAACTCAGATTTTTTTTCTGACGGAAGTAACGCTCACGTGGTTTTGGAAAAGCGGAAGCTGCCTGTGATCGAACCCAACCAGCAGGCGAAAACTACGGTTTAAGAACACGGTGATAGGAAAACATGAAGAAATGGAACCTGCAATCGAGGCCAAACTAGCAGACGAAAACTTCATTTTAAGAGTACGGAAACAGAATAATACTTCGAAAAAACCAGCAGAGGAAAACAAAGGTTTAAGAACACAGCCATAGGAAAACGCAATAATAGACCCTATGTGCATTCGATACCAACCAACAGAAGAAAACACCAATTTAGGAACACAGTTAACCCATTTGTGCCTGGATATTTTTGCGACTTTCTTCGATTTTTACTGATAACAGAAATAATAGATAAATTTCTGATGTCAACTTCTTGAACAAGGGATGGTTTCTTTTAAAAACATTATGCATAAAAATCAAAATATCAACATCCTACATTGTCATGTTAAAATATTTTGTAGAGTTGAGGCTCGATACTCATGAATAAAGGCTAGGAAAAATAAATAACGTTTTCGACCAATAGCGAAAATGCCGTCCCAAAAAAGGGACACTAGGCATAAATGGGTTAAAGAAAAATACCACAACATAGACATTCTCTCGATTCAAATCCTACGGAAAAACGTTTTAAGCAAACAGTAAAAGAATAATAGTCCAACACGGACACTTCCTGGATGCTAACTTAAGTTGGCCATATTTCTAAACAGTATTTTGGGGGCAAATCAAGCATTGTCCTGGAATCCAAGGAAAACTTGGGGACACTAGAAAATATCTTTGGGGACTTATTCGAGGACACAACATATTACCATGCTAATAGCTCTTTATATCAATTGTGTATTCTTATTTCTAATAAATTAATGTATTTATAAATATTTATTTAAACCAGAAATATGAAAGGTAAACCATGTAGAAATATTGCAATTTATTCATAATTTAATACTTGGCATGTATTTGTATTTTTCAGAAGACATTGCTTTTTACATTGGCTCGTTTTGTGATCATTTTTCATGAAACCTTTTACACCCTCTAAAAAAAGTATTCGAGTGCAAGAAAAATTTCGTAGTTCAATTTCATATTTAAAGCATGGTTGTTCCTGAAAAGTGATTAATCATGAACAAAACTGAAATGGGAAATTTGACTCATAGTCGAATACTTTATTGAATGTCTGTGCACGCTACACATACAATGACAACAAACGTTTTCAGAGATCGAATGCCATTGTTTCTTTGAGTAGAAGGCGCTTTTAATTGTTTTATTTTTCTTATTTCTTCAATTTTTTCTGAAAGAAATAAACTAAACGGAAACTTTCAGGGGAAAAAAGTACAAATCTTTAAATTTGGGGACTTTTCGCGTCCCCAAGAAGTCAAGGTATTTTTAGGGAGAAAGTTAAAAAAAATCTATATTTGGGGACTGTCCTCGAATTTCGAAGATGTATGGTCTCCTTTATGCTACCCCGACATCCAGACGGAACAACGGTTTAAGAACACGGGTATGTAATACCACAAAGAAACAAACACTGGCTGCAAACGGTTTAAGAACAGAATAAAAGAATAACAAATGGACACACCGTGGATTCTAACCCAACCTCAAGACGAAGGCGGTTTAACACGGGGATGGAACACCACAAAGAAACGGACCCTGGCTGCAATCAATCCCAAACAATAAACAGAACCTGCAGTTTAAAAACACGTATGCAGAATAATAATTTGAAACCTACCAACAGACGAAATCAACGCTTAAGAACACTGTGATAGAAAAACACACACAAAAAAAATGTACACTACCTGCACTACGAACCCAACAAACAGAGGAAAACATCATTTAAAGAACACAGTTAAAGTATAATACTAGACTATGGACATTCCCCCATTCAAACCCAACCTCCAGACGGAACAATGGCATAAGGAAACAGTTAAAGAATAATACTACAACATGGACACTTCCTGGATTCTAACCCAATTTCCAGACGGAACAATGGACAATAAACAGAACCTGCAATTTAGTGTGTTTAAGAACACAGGTATGGAACACCACTGAGAAACAAACCCCGGCTGCAAACGATTTAAGAACACAGTTAAAGGATAATACATGGACACTCCCTGGATTCTAACCCAACCTCCAGAAGGAACAACGGTTTAAGAACATGGGGATGAACATCCAAAGAAAATGAATCTGGCTGTAACTGAATCCAGCGTCAAAGAAGTTTTATTTCAATCGCGCGTAAAGATTACACGCACACACTTTTTTTTTTTTTTTTTTTTTTTAAGAAAACCGACTTCAAATTACTTCAGCATAACGAAATAGTATTCCTATTTTAAATTAGTGGGGTTTAGCAAATTCTCGCCACATCTAGCAGATATCGCCAAGCTGGGTTCAGTTTTGGAACTTATTTTTTGTCCCCAAACTTGGGAATAAAACGCCAAAAGTGACCAACCTTATTGACTTTGACATTAAGACCAGCGCTGTTACTGGCAATCCTCTACGTAATGGTTTAAAAACACGGCTTTTTTTCGATTTTCGGAAAGATAATATCATGAGAACGAAACCAAATTAATATGGGACCCCCCCTGAGCTATCCTCTTTCCAATTAAAAAAAAAATTTTTTTTAATTGAAATCGGTCCACCCGGTAAAAAATTATCTTTGTACATACATAAATATGTGTGTGCGTGTGTGTAGGCGTTGAACATAGTACAGCCTCCTTTTTTGAAGTCAGTAATAAGTATGTGTATTTGGAATTAGACGTAGCTGGTATAGGAAGAATACACTCATTTTCTTTGGGAGGGGGATTTCTGAAGATGGCTTCCAGGCGCGCCATGAACTTGAATTTCGTGGAGCGAAAAATTCTTTCGCGTGTTGTATATGTGTAGGTCATTATCCGGGAGCTAAACTGATTTTTTTTTCACTAACTCTGATTTATGGGAAACTCGAATTATTGAGACTCGACTGTATATATATTTTTAAACGAATATACAGTGATATTTTTTTAACGTGAGACCCGATTTCCAAAGTTCTCTTTTTAAGGGCTATTTTAGGGGTGGTATCATATCAATTTGGTCACGTTCTGATGATATTATCCCTCCCAAAATCTGAAGAAAAACGTGCTTTTAAACCAATAAAGGTCCCGTTAAATCGTTAAGAGTTGACAGTAACGGCATTAATTATAAAATGTAAGAAAAATCGCCAAGGTTTGTCCCTTTTGAAAATTCATCACCAATTATTGCATCAAAAAAATAATTTCTCAAAACTGAACTAAGTTTGGTGATTACGAAGACAGAGTGAAAAAATCAGAAAGGAACGGAAGTGACACCAACTGATTCATATAGGCACCGCTGCATGGATGTGAGAAAAAAAAGCATTTCAAATAACAGTAGATGTTCATTCAATAAGTCTAATTAGTTGTAAAATAGTAGAGTTCAGCAGTTTCTCGCCAAATAACTGGCGAGAAATTGCTGAACCCTACTATTTTACAATCAGAATAATGGTACGGCTTGGATATTTCCCACATGGCGAGATGAAACGTTTCATAGTGCTAGATACGCCAATCTGCCAAGGATTATGCATAAGAATATATATTTTAATGGCAACCTTAACGAGAAATGATTATCGCTTATATGTGTATGCTCAAATCGCCAAAAAATTAAAAGTCACCATTGATGACAAATATTCAAACTGTTCGGGAATAATTTATCCTTATAAAGTAATTCATAGTCAGTTTTCTTTTCCTTTTTTATTTTTTTTATTTTTTTTTTTTAAATAAAAATCATACTTGTTACAAGTACAATCGTATTCACTCGGCACTGTGGCGAAATATCGTAAATAAAGAAAATAACCGTTGCAGATGATATGTGGCGAGATTTCTTATACTTACCGTAATAAGGACACACGTTAGTGGTCGTCAAGTAATACTTTCGTCTCCTTCCATCGTTCTTGTGATAGAGCTCATAGTCCATGCCCATGACTGCCCATTCGGCACCGCATGATTCTGACGACTGATTCTGGAACTGACCGTAAGATCGGGCTGCCACGCCTACGTATTCGCATCCGCTCGGATTGATGGACAGCTTGTAAAACTGAATGGCTTGCAGATGAGGACATAAGCGAGGTTCCAGGCTAACCAGTGCTTTGGAGAGACAAATAACATCGATATACATTAATAGAGTAATTATTTATGGTGTTTAGGATCCGTCCACAAATGATATCGCTAGTTGCAGGGGTACACACAGGGGGGAGTCCTGACGCAGTTGCGTCATTGAAATTTGGGGAGAGAGATTTTTTTTTTTTTTTTTTTTTGGGGGGGGGGGTATATTGCCCCCATAATAACTTAAGTTACTTTTTTAGCACATCAATTTTTTTTAATTACGGTTTGCTTAATTACACCCACAAGGATGCACAAACTTATTAAAACCAAGGGCCACATAAATACACTGTGACTTACTGAAGGCCAGCAAAATAAAATAATTTGAAAGTTAGCTATCGTATGCCCTAATATAGTATGCATACTAGCCCGCATTCTCATATGAGGCTGCGATCTGTGCATCCTTGTTTTGAATCTTGCGACCATTTAAAACTAAATACCAACTATTTTCCTGTACAATTATTTCACCACAATTTCGATAGTTTGAAATTAATTTGACTAATTGAATGTCACAATTGAATTAATTCTAATTAGTGCTTATTATCAATCAATAAGTTATTTTGAATCATTAAATTAAAGAAACTGAACAATGAAAATTACATTATAATCGATTTTGCAAAATCATTTTACGTTAAAATCAAGTTAGTTACTACTTTGAATTTAAATTCAATTACTTTAATCAATTTAGTACTAATTTAAGATTTAAAAAATGTATGTTTATTATATTTATATATATATTTGTGTGTGTGTATTCCTTTTTTAAATTAAAAAATAATAATAACAACAAATTATTTTTGAACAAAAAGATCATGTGAGTTTTTTTTTAATGTGTGTATGGGGGCACCTCTGGCTAGTTGCAATACCTACCGGTACTAGTAGCAATGCCGAATACCAGTATTTCTTGCTATCTTTGAAACAGGTATTTACTAGTGTAAAATACAGGAATTTTTAGTATAAATTACGAATGGAAAATTATTTTTTCTTTGTTAAATGGTTTAACCCTTTTTTGATCGGCGTCGCATTTCATGCGTTCGGCGTTTTCGTGCCCGTACGATCGGCGTCGCATGACAAATGGCTAAAAGCTATCTACCTTTGTGGAGTAAAATTAACCGCTTTTTCTCAACAGTAATTTTTGTGTTATCATGCAGCAAAAAGATTCAATAAAACATGTGGGTTTGTTACTATTTTGAAAAAGCATTTAAAAAACTCGGCTGTTCGAGCCTCGTCAGGGGGAGATCCCCCTGAACCCCCTAATTTTTTAGTTTCATTATAGCCATATTAAAACGATATTAATTGACTTTGTCATTTTATCTCTCATCTTTCGTGTATTTCGCGTGGTAACCCTATGTTGAAATTTTTATGATTATAGCCTATTTATAGAAAAATACATGTGATGCATATTCTACAGCTTACGAAGTATTGTAACAATAGATTAAAGCTTTTGTGAACTATTAGTATTTAAATATATGTAAAATTACGTCGCATACTTTTATGTCGCATTTTTGGGACACATTTTTCGGACAATTTTCAATAAAGGGGGTGAGAGATAAAATGACATAATCATTAAAAATACATGTGATGCATATTCTACAGCTGACGAAATATTGTAACAATAGATTAAAGCTGTTGTGAACTAATAGTATTTAAATATATGTAAAACTATGTCGCATTTTTATGTCGTTTTTTTGGGGACACATTTTTCGGACAATTTTCAATAAAGGGGGTGAGAGATAAAATGACATATCATTAAAACAAGTTGAAGTATTCGTTGTTGACGGGTTAGTATGTAATGCAGATTTCCAAAAGCCTGGATTTTCGTCAGTATTGTAGCAGTACAAAGAATAGAATTAGCATATTAACAAAATTATAAAAAGCAAACTTAAAAATTCTTTTAATATTGCAGGTCCGAGAGTAACTAAGTGATAAGCAAAACGGTCAATAGAAAATACTTTTTTTTTCAAAAGTTAAGGTTTTATTTTAGTGAAATTAGATTTAAAGTCAAGAGGTAATTCCTCGGGTGTAACTAAATTTTGTGCACAGTAGACATTTTAATATTACGCCTTAAGAAAATTTTACACAATTTTCACAAAATCTAAAAAAATAAACATTTTAAAAAATCGACGAAATTTGTTTAAGTTGAATAACCAATTAATATATTACCTTCAGACGCCTTAAATGAAATCCCTGAAGAAAAAGGGAAAGAAAAATGCAATTTTGGGGAAGTTTTAAAGTGTATTCAATTTTTTTCAAAAAATTCGAACATTTACTGTTTTATTCGTTACTGATCATGTTACTATATTTCATTCTATTCTCTTAAGCCGTCTTTGAGGGATGAGAGAACTAGCATCAACACAATTTTCACAAAATCTAAAAATATATGAAATATTTAAAACAATTTTGGCATTTATAGCTTAACTTGCCACCTAGCATAACTCCAAATTTCATTCTATTACATAACCATTTTTCAGGAATGTAACAAACATTTTTTTTAAATTTTAATAAAATATCAAAACCTATAAAAAATTTTTAAGTAGTTTGACGCCCACAGTTTATGTGACCACCTATGAAGGTGCTAAATTTCATTTCATTCGCTTCAGTGGTTTACATGTAATAGACAAACAAATATTTACACATTTTGAATAAATTTTCACAAAATCTCAAAATTTAATCCAAATTTTCAGAAACTTCGATGGAATCTCAGAATCTCACCAAAAATTTCAAAAGATTTCGTGCCTATAGTTTAAGTTGTATGACCCTCCAATCACATAATTAAATTTCGTTTTATTAGCTTAGGTCGTTATGACGTGGATGTGCGAACAAAAATTTACGCATTTTCAAACAATTTTCGCAAAATATCAAAATCTAATAAACATTTTTAAGAAATTCGAAGCCTATAGTTTAAGTTGAGTCACCCTCTATCATCTCACCAAATTATATTTCATAAGTTTGTCATTTTTGAATGATGTGCGATCAAAAACAGCGTTACAGACAGAACGACAGACAGACAGACTTTGTTCTGACGTCTTACTCGATTCCCGGTTCCTTGAAACGGATAGAAATCGGAAAAATCTCCAATTTCATATGTGTAGACAAAAAGTCTCATTTTATTCATAAGGATTGTACTGTTTCCAAAAAAATAGTTAATTATATTCCGTAAAGGCTGGCAACTCTGGGGGAAAAAATTGCCTTTTTTGAATTGAAAAATCGAAAAAAAATCCGACCAAGAGGGTTAATTAGACTTGATCTCTCCTGTTATTTGAAATATCTTTTCCTCCCACATCGATGGGGCAATCTCTTCATTAGCCGGTTGCTTCCGTTCCGTTCCGATTTTCACTGTCTCTCGGCGTAATTTGATGGTCAAGGGTGTATAAAAAATGATGCCTATGTCAGGAGAAACTACAATGTTTTTAATTTTGACGAGATTTGGAGATATATCGCCAAATATGTCACATAAGATAAGGTTTCAAAAATGAGGTCAGATTGGTAGTATCTTCCACTTTGCAAAAATTCGATCTACTGTAGTGTTATCAATTGGTAATTTCAAAGATTTATAACTTGCATTCCAATTAACCTATTTACATTCAACAAGTTATTTTATTACTCTTTTTAATACCGATGTTGATGCCGGTATGCCACACAACCTTCAAAAAGTACCGAATACCGGTATTGTACTTTTGTCGCTATTGTAAGCACTAAATGTCATGCTCGGAGGGTATTTTTGAAGTAAAACTTCTTTAGGCGCAAGTAGAGAGTAACTCAGATTTTTTTTCTGACGGAAGTAACGCTCACGTGGTTTTGGAAAAGCGGAAACTGAATGCGATCGAACCCAACCAGCAGGCGAAAACTACGGTTTAAGAACACGGTGATAGAAAAACATGTAGAAATGGAACCTGCAATCGAGCCAAACTAGCGGACGAAAACTACATTTCAAGAGCACGGAAACAGAATAATACTTTGAACAAAACCAGCAGAGGAAAACAAAGGTTTGAGAACACTGCCATAGAAAAACGCAATAATAGACCCTCCGTGCATTCGATACCAACCAACAGAAGAAAACACCAGTTTAGGAACACAGTTAAAGAAAAATACCACAACATAGACATTCTCTCGATTCAAATCCTACGGAAAAACGTTTTAAGAAAACAGTAAAAGAATAATAGTCCAACACGGACACTTCCTGGATGCTAACTTAAGTTGGCCATTTTTCTAAACAGTATTTTGGGGACAAATCAAGCATTGTCCTGGAATCCAAGGAAAACTTGGGGACACTAGAAAATATCTTTGGGGACTTATTCGAGGACACAACATATTACCATGCTAATAGCTCTTTATATCAATTGTGTATTCTTATTTCTAATAAATTAATGTATTTATAAATATTTATTTAAACCAGAAATATGAAAGGAAAACCATCTTGAAATATTGCAATTTATTCATAATTTAATACTTGGCATAGTATTTGTATTTTTCAGAAGACATTGCTTTTTACATTGGCTAGTTTTGTGATCATTTTTCATGAAACCTTTTACACCCTCTAAAAAAAGTATTCGAGTGCAAGAAAAATTTCGTGCTTCAATTTCATATTTAAAGCATGGTTGTTCATGAAAAGTGATAAATCATTAGCAAAACTGAAATGGGAAATTTGACTCATAGTCGAATACTTTATTGAATGTCTGTACACGCTACACATACAATGACAACAAACGTTTTCAGAGATCGAATTTCATTGTTTCTCTGAGTAGAAGGCGCTTTTATTTGTTTTATTTTTCTTATTTCTTCAATTTTTTCTGAAAGAAATAAACTAAACGGAAACTTTCAGGGGAAAAAAGTACAAATCTTTAAATTTGGGGACTTTTCGCGTCCCCAAGAAGTCAAGGTATTTTTCGGGACAAAGTAAAAAAAAAATCTGTATTTGGGGACTGTCCTCGAATTTCGAAGATGTATGGTCTCCTTTATGCTACCCCGACATCCAGACGGAACAACGGTTTAAGAGCACGGGTGTAACACCCCAAAGAAACAAACACTGGCTGCAAACGGTTTAAGAACAGAATAAAAGAATAACAAATGGACACTCCGTGGATTCTAAGACGGAGGCGGTTTAACACGGGGATGGAACACCACAAAGAAACGGACCCTGGCTGCAATCAATCCCAAACAATAAACAGAACCTGGAGTTTAAAAACACGGATGCAGAATGATAATTTGAAACCTACCAACAGACGAAATCAACGCTTAAGAACACTGTGATAGAAAAACACAAAAAAAAGTACACTATCTGCTTTTGAACCCAACAAACAGAGGAAAACATCAGTTAAAGAACAAAGTTAAAGTATAATACTAGACTATGGACATTCCCCCCATTCAAATCCAACCTCCAGACGGAACAATGGCATAAGAAAACAGTTAAAGAATAATACTACAACATGGGCACTTCCTGGATTCTAACCCAATTTCTAGACGGAACAACGGTTTAAGAACATAGGTATTGAACACCACAAAGAAACAAACCCCGGCTGCAAACGATTTAAGAACACAGTTAAAGGATAATACATGGACACTCCCTGGATTCTTACCCAAGCTCCAGACGGAACAACGGTTTAAGAACATGGGGATGAACACCACAAAGAAAATGAATCTGACTGTAACTGAATCCAACGTCAAAGAAGTTTTACTTCAATCGCGCGTAAAGATTACACGCACACACTTTTTTGAAATTGTTTGATTAGGAAGGGAACGGGGTAAATAGAAGTGTGACATCAGTCATTTTGGTAAAAATAAAGCATTTAAAATACGAAGATTGAGTTCTGAAGTTATTTTGAAATTACCGAAATTTGAGGTTAATTTTTAATCCCTTATAATCGGGTTAAAACATCTTTCACATAATTTTTTCATTTAGATGTTCTTCTTTTCTAAAAATACATTCGCTATAGATTCTGACAATAATATAACAACAGAAATTTTGTTTGGAAAAAAAATTATGCCCCCCCAAATGTCATTAAAACGCTTAGTTTAAATTTAACAATAAAATTGGAAATACATCTATAACGTAGTGCTTTGTTTTGAACTGCAATAAGTTTATGTACATAAATGTTGCCTGGCATTCGACAAGTGGGCGTAAGGAAGTGTGGTAAAGTGTGACACTTTGTGATAAAGGAAACGATGGGTGTCAAAAACATTGAAAAAAGTGTGACATCGTTTTTATGGACAGCCTCCTATTGTAACTGTGTATCTTTCTTCGTTCAAATTAGAAAGTTCGCCAGGGCGGATGCTAGAATTTACGTCAACTAACATAAAGGTAATCTGGCTGACCTTTCTTGCTCTTAATAGGGCAGATTGGGTCTGGATGATAAAATTTTTACATTTTGATTTATCGTACATTTGTTTTCAAATTGTATTAGTTTTCCACGGAATGTGGTAAGATGATAAATGAATGCGTAAAATTAGAACATGAGTAAGCTGCTACAGCGAAAGAACAAAAAAAGTTAAATGAATTTATAAATAGAAAATTAGTTCAGAAATATAATTAGAAATTTTAATAATAAATATAATGCTAATATAAAAGGGCTATCTATGCCCTTTAAGGGGCTATCAATGGGTGTATAAAGGGCTATCACTGGTGCTTGTGAGGATGTCACTTGAGTGACATAACGTGTTGCATAACCTGGGCATAGGTCTGTGAAGATCTTACATTGTATTTCTATCGTAATTGTCTTGGCATAAAAAGAAAGAAGAAAAATAAAGAAAACGGAGTTTAAAATACTCATTGAAGTTATTTTTTATCACTTCAAAAAAGGGTACTCTGCAAGAAAACCCAAATCGAAAACTTACGTATGTAATAAAATCAATTGCATCAATTTAGATTTTAGACCACTTCTATATGTTCAAAATGGGACTTATCTTTTTAAAATACATTGAAAGAGGTTTTTTTAAGTTACTTGAAATTTCTTATTACGGTGGCTATAAGAACAGTGGCTATTACGGTGGTTAACTCGAAACAAAAATCGTTTAACACGAAAAAGTTCGTTTTTGACTTTTAGTGGCATGTTTGTGACAAGTCACTAGAATGTATTTGTGGAAATGTTTAACTTCTGGGAATCGGTTCCTTTTCCTTCACGACACCCTTTTTGTTTTTCTCCCCAGTAGTAATGCTAGAATAAGGTGACCAGACCTACCCAATTTTCGGGGACAGTCCTCAATTTCAGGATTTTTTTCAGTTTGTTCCCAAAATGTAGAACAATAATTGGAGACAAAATTTTAATTAAAATGGACATTTCTTCCCAAATTTTTTAAAAATCAATCATGTTTCCTTCATTTTATGAATGTTAATAATGTTTTCAGGGCCGTACTAACACTCCGTCAGTCCGTGCCCCGACACGAAATAAAAATAATCTAGGGGCGCAAAATTGCCTATATAAACTGAGAAAAAAAAATCTCACTGAAGCTTATGAATTTATTCGAAAATTTTCCGAAAAAAAAAAAAAAACCTAATGAAACAATTTAATTTTATGTACTTATGTATAGTATATGTGTTTTATGTATTATATGCGTTTTATGACACTCACTTTAATGAATCCTTGTCGATGGCTAATGGCACCCGAAATAGATGCAGATAAGAATTTCGAATCATTACCAAGACATTGAGTGCGTCGGGGAAAACGACAATTTGACCATGAAAACCATGATGAGCCCATAACTGATGCACAAGAACAATATAAAATTGAATTTTTTTACCACCTGGTTGACACTGCAATCAATTCATTGGAACAAACACTTTCTCAGCTTCAGCATCATAATAGTATTTATATACAGTCGAACCTCTTTAAGACGAAAACGCTTAGCACGAAAATACTCTTAAGACGAAGGAAAACAGTTCCCCAATCGCATCTTGCCTTTTACTGTTTTATCGGTTAACACGAACTTCGGCTAGTACGAAAAGATTTTTCCTACCTTTCGACTTCGTCTTAACGAGGTTCGACTGTAACATACATAAACTAAAAGATGCAATTCCGGCCAACTGTAAGGATTTGGAAACCATTTTAACAGATAGAGAGTCATCCGTTATATACAGTTTGGAACTTTGTGATGAATTATCAGTGGTATGTTTTCTCTTGGATAAAGATGTACCACCTTTGGAAGTCTCAAAATTAATTACGGAAATGAATTTTGCTCCAAATTTCAGCATTGCTTTAAGAATTTTACTAATTCTGCCTATAATTGTTGTATCTGGGGAGCGTAGTTTTTCAAAACTTAAATTAATCAAAAACTATTTGCAGACAACCACATCACAAAAAAGATTGTCAGAACTTGGTATGTTAGCAATTGAGTATGAACTTAGCAACTGTTTAGATGTTTCTAAATTAATTAGAGTTTTCTGAACTAAAATTTCGTAAAAAAAAAAAAATTCGTCTGAAATACATTCCTGTTGCCTGCTTTTTTTTCAATAAATCAAGTTTTTTAAGTGAAATTTAATGTATTTGTGTCGATTACTGAATTACACTGATTTTTTCTAGGCGGGGGGGGGGACATTCACTAAAGAATAATTTTAAAAAAGACCATACAATCTTTTTCTTTTTAAGAATGCTTAGCTTATACAGCAGTTCCATAGGGGCGCAATTGTTTGTTTTTGCACGGAGTAGTTCAAAGGCTAAATCCGGCCCTGAATGTGTTAGTTGAATATTCAGACGCTTAATCGAGAAGAGCACTGAATTTATAAAATGTCCACAAGGTTCATTTCAGAAATTGCGACACTACGCTGATTTGTCCCAATACTTTGTTCAAAAATCTGTTCACCTTACACTATAAGTATCATCCATCAGGTCTTTCTCCTATTTCCATGAAAAATACACTCCAAAAAAAGATTCCCCCCCCCACACACACACACAAAATAATAATAATAATAGTAATTTTTTACTTGTTTTTCATCCCAATGGGTGCAACTTTCTTGTAGCTTAATAGGAAGTCGAAATAAAACATAACATCGAAAATATTGGTGAGTTTTGTCGTTTCTTTTCCGCGAATCTTTTAACACGAAAAAATAGTTTGGTCCCCCCAGTTTCCAGTTAAGCATTTTTTACTGTATAACGATTTTGAATTTTGAGTACAATATTTTAAATACACGGCTTATACACGAAAGCGTTTATATTTAGAAATATAAAGTACAGATGTGTTTTGAAGACTAACATATACTAACCTGCTAATACATCTCCTTTCAAGAAACCTTCGATTATGTAGTAGTAGCAACTAGCTTGCAGCAGTCCACCATTCGGATAAAAATCGGCATGACCCAGTTGTCTTTTGTCTCCAATAGCTTTTGCTGAAACAAAGGTCAATAAGCTTCAATTTCAGTGATGGATCGAGATCATTTATTATAAGTTACTAGAGGCCAAGGCCCCTAGACTCGCTACGCTCACTTTTCCTATGAGGCATTCGGCCCCTAATAAGGCTTATTCGTATAAAAAAGCAAAATATCAAGAGGCAAAACCGAACGATTGGATCAGATAGAATGTTACCGAGCTACATATTGCTTGGTTCTTGCGAACATAAAGATTAAAACTTCACACTATTTTTAATTATGTAAAACCCATGGATCACCTTGTGTGTTAGCCACACATGGTGATTTTTCATAATTTGGTGAGTTACGTACATGTATAGTTGATAATTAATTCTAAGAAAACAGTGCTTCAATTTTTTTTCTTTGATAAACACTACGGAACAGCTAGAATAGCTTACCACCAATGGCGACTTTTCATTATTTGGCAATTTACACATACTCATAACCAGGGGCGTAGCCAAGGGGGGGGGTTAGGGGGTCATAACCCCCCATAAGAAATTTTTGCCATACAAAATGTATATTCTTCACTACATTATCACACACACGTATACATATATATGAGTTGTAGTAGTCGTAACCCCCCCCAAGGAAAAATTTCTGGCTACGCTCCTGCTCATAACCGATACTACTCATGCAAAGTTACCGGGAAAACCGTCATCCATATATTCATATACATAATCATCAGCAGATTGGCGAATTTAGCACCACGAAATATATCATCTTGTTGCGCTGGCAAATTTCAAAGCTGTACTATAACTACTATAATGGCATACTTAAAGTCGCCAAATATTTCTACTGGTAGAAAATAACCAAGCTGAACCCAACCGGCTTTACTATAAGCTGCATTTTAATTATTTATCATTTTCAAGATACTGAGTGCTAACATTCGCAGTTTAAATTCATCCTGCTTGGAGAGATATGCTTTTGCCAGATCGTACCAGATTCCAAAATGGCGCTTTTTCAATCGGTTACAATTTGTTATTCTGTTTTGGATAAACGAATAATCGGTAATTCTAAACTACTGTTATCTGAGAGAATTTACTATTTGAAAATTCTCAGCTTTGTGTAACACACTTTGGCTTATTTATTTCACATACATTTTTAATTTGGTGTAAAATGGGTGTAATTCTTCTTCATGTTTGTCAATTTCACGCTATTCTACATACTTGGAATTGCTTTGTTGCAAAGGCATGAATAATTTTATGTTGGCGAAAATTGCAAAACCTGGCATCCATTATGCTTGTTTTTCCAGCTTTTTATTAATATCTTCTGAAATAGTTCGAATTTCAAAATTTAAGTCAGCTTATCGGTTTCCCCGGAATTTTCTGAATTCGAGTACACCTTCGTCGAAACTGAAATCCCCACAGTTTTGGGATTTCAGTTTCGACGATTTCAGTCCCCACAGCAGAGCAAGCTTTTGACAGCAGCGGCCGTTACTTTTTTTTAGAGTAGAGAGATACTTTAACAGCTGAAGTGCCCATCGTTGACGGGTTAGTATGTAATGCAAATTTCCAAACAGCCGGAATTTTCGTCAGCATTGTATTAGTACAAAGAATAGAATTACTTTGTTCGGGTTCCCCTAATCAATTCCAGATGAGGGACCAGCCATCTGAAATCAGCAACCCCAGAGGTAGCGTTAAACATGGAGGACATTGGAGCCACGACGGATTTTACATGCACCCGCTCCCATTGGCTTACACGGTCACACAGCAGCCCAGCTGAGAGAGAAGTTCACCCTCCTAAGCACTGGCCAAGTCGGATTCTGCCTCAATTTCCGTGTTCTTACGGGAACGGAGTTTAGTGACTAGGCCACCGCGAGACGAAGTTATAAATTCTGGGTATTGTTAAAAGATAACAGCTTCTAAAGTAACAAAGTACTGAGTGAAATTAACGATAGATGAAAATTTTTATATATATGTATCTTACTTTTAAACATTTAATTTTGACAAAATGTTTTCTTCGGATCGCATAAAACCGCTTAATCTGCACATTTTCATCATTTGGAAAATGCAAATAATGTCACTTTTGGTGTTTCAGAGTATTGCCTTTCCATCTTGTATACATTACCATCGTTGACGACTGAAACTAATTTATTTTTTTCGGGATTTGAGGCTCTTTCCGACCTTTATCGGAGATATTCCAAAGTTCGTGGAACAGAAATCAGAAAAAAATTAAACTGTAATAA
This sequence comes from Cheiracanthium punctorium, assembly GCA_038373885.1. Lineage (NCBI taxonomy): Eukaryota > Metazoa > Arthropoda > Arachnida > Araneae > Cheiracanthiidae > Cheiracanthium > Cheiracanthium punctorium. The sequence continues at coordinate 940,034 of JAWZYV010012175.1, forward strand.
AACGAAAAAATATCAACCAAAGCAAATGACAAATCTTTTAAAAACCAATCGTTCTTTAACACTTTAACGCGCGATGTTTGGGCCGTGAAAACACATCTTTTGGACTTTTTCAACGGCTATTCAAAATATTGGGTAAATGCTCCTAAAACGAAAAAGTGCACCCGTTGCCATCTCTCGGACGGCACAGCCGACTGTGTCAAAACAGGACTTACGCTCTGCAGCACGCGGTGGGCGATTCGATCAACCGCCATGTTGCTGGTAGCTAATGCGAGAGATGGTAACGGGTGTACTTTTTCAGCGTTGGACACACTATCCAGTTGTTCCATATTGATGTGAAAAGTTTGCGCGCTTAAGGGTAAAATGGAAATAGCTGTTGAAGTGCTGAAGGCTGAAAGTAGGAAGGAGGTAGCCATTTTGCCTCCTAAGTATGATGCTAATGCCCTTTTTCTTCTTCTTCTTTTTTTTTTTTTTTTTTTTTTTTGAGGAGGTGGTGCGTGCCATGGCCGGAGAGGAGAGATATACGAAAATGGCGGTTGCATACACACGAGTGAGGGCTATAGAAGCAAGCCTTCACGGGAATATCTCAAGCTGCCTCGCTTGCGTTGTCACTTTCTGCTGCCGCAAGCAAGCATTCATTTTAAACAAAGTGCAATTTATCAGCAAAATGTATTTAAAGTTTAAACTTTTGCTATGTTTAATACATTAGAAGCAGTAGCGTAGAAAGAATACTTTCATGGGGGGGGGGGTTGTCACGACTACTGCAATTCACGTAAATGCATACATGTGTGTGATAAGGGATTGAAGAATATACATTTTGTATGGCTAAAAATTTCTCATGTGTGGGGGGCAATTTGATGTTGTGCGGGGTTGTTTTGTTTAATAAAACTAGTTAATGTTTAATGGATGTGAAGTTGTTTCACGACCACCAAGCATCTTCGAGCATGTGACGTTGCAGTGTGACGTCGCAATGTGATTGATAATTAGTCACAAAGTGGCGTCAGTGTGGAACAAACAACATGTAACATTGCAGACACGTCTATGTAGCCTCACTATGACGTCCATGATGGACAGCATGTGCGGTCACAAGAATTGTCCCAGGCAGCCATCTGTTCGTCGCGAAAACCTCTCCTCGACTTACATATTCTGTCACAGGAAATCACAAAGTCACACTGCGACCAGTATGCATACTCGTCGAGACGTCACATTGCTATAAAGGATTGTTCAGTAACATCTCACATATGTGATGATGCCGAGCTTTCGTAGATTTCAAAAACTTAATTTAACTTTGCCTGATTTGGCGATATTTTGGGAGAATTTTTCGTGTTTGAATGAGTTTGCGAAATATTCCAAGCTCTAATCAAAAATGAAAAAAACAGCCAGAAAGACAACACTTACCAAAGCAGTTAAACCCATTGGTGTGTATGACATCCACAATTCTGGCATCTCTATACGTGATTCGCTGATTTGGAGGAGCTCTACCAAAGGGAGCATATGCTGGATCAAGAGCTAAATTATAAAAGACTTTCATTGAATACTTTTCAATATTTAGGTTAGGGGTTAGGGGCACCATATTTAGGTTTGGGGCAACTGACATTGAGTTTAAAATCTCAATTTTTTATATCTAGAGTCCCCTGTAAGTAAAAGAAATTACATAAAATAGAGCACGAATGTCCAATTAAATGCAGTAATTGATAGCAATTCTTTTGATAAAAGTTCTGAAATAAAAGCTGATTATTACTGTAAGTTATTTGCAGTGTCAGTTACTGGAGCTGTGTCAATTATTCGTGCATCTATAGGGTGTCAGAAAATTGACACAATATTTGAATTTAATAGAAAACACGGGTTTTTAATTTTTTTTTTTAATTGGAATACATAAAGTGCATAGAATAGGATTATGTCTGGAGCAGCACGTATGGCAAATGACCCCATGGCTTTTCTGGCACATACGCATTCTTTTGTCGAAAATTTCCAGGACCACTTCGAATAAATATGGCTGAATTCCGTTGATGAAGCGTTGAGTCCTCTGCACATCTTCCTTCTATGCACGTAGGGATGTGGGGCTTTTGGCATAGATCTTTGACTTCAAATAATCCCAGAGAAAGAAATCCAATGGTATTAAATCACATGATTTTCCCAAAATCATCATAAATTGAAATTTTAGTACTTTTGAAATGTTGTTCAACAATTAAAACGCGTTGTTATTTCGTACAGTGGTGCATTTTTGCTACCCTAAACTTTCAGCTGTCAAACTGTTTTTCTCTTTTGGTTGCTAACACTAAATTAGTCAATTTTCTATTTACTTCAAATCTTACGTCAATTTTGGGACACCCTATGTATGAAAATTTTACAATTTTGAGTTTTTAAATAGATACCCAAACTTATATAAAATGCAAAACTTTTAAAAACTGTTTTGAATTGTGTTTTAATTCATTGGAGAATGCCAGTCAACATTAAAAGGAAACAAAGTATAGGAAAGGTGGGTAAATTTTTTATATTCTAGGGTTAAAACTGTGGATTTTCCAGGTATTTAAAGATAAACTAAAATTTACATGCACTGTAATAAATACCTGTAATTTTACCACACATATTGCTGTAAAATAATACAGCACTCTGTGTTGTAAGCCTCTCTATGGCACAGTAATTATGTCACTGAAAATGCCAGACTGCCGAAGTATGAAGGTCCCGGGTTCGGGTCCCAACGCGCGGCTGTCAGTCTCACGGTCTGGAGTTTTGGTAGGTTTTCTCCAAATGCAACGTGAGTACGCGTTAAAACCCCTTAGAAAGTCTTCCTACTAAGGCACCCCCATCAGTGGCAGATCGCCTTACCGTATTGTTGCCATAATCGCACAAATTACCTGCGTGTTGTAAATCCACTCACGAAATTATGCAATGACTTTGATAAATCACTCACAAAGAACTTCGTGCAACAATTTGACATAGTCTTCATTTCACAACGCGTTAGCGTTACGTTTATCTACACGTTGTGCTACAATCTGGGAAATTTCTTTTTCTTTCTTCTTTCTTTTCCTATAGTGTGAGATTTTCTTGAGTTTTAAGCGTTAATTTTTCAGGGTTTTCCAGGTTTCCGTGAGGACGTATGAGCCTTGAGGACGAAATGCCCCTAATTTTTTTAGTTTCATTATTGCCATATTAAAACGATATTAATTGACTTTGTCATTTTATTGCTCATCTTTCGCGTATTTCGCCTGGTAACCCTATGTTGAAATTTTTATGAGTGTAACCTATTTATAGAAAAATACATGGGAAGCATATTCTACAGCTTACGAAGTATTGTAACAATAGATTAAAGCTGATGTGAACTAATGGTATTTAAATACATGTAAAATTATGTCGCATACTTTTATGTCGCATTTCTGGGACACATTTTTCAATAAAGGGTGTTGAGAGATAAAATGACATAGTCATTAATGTAAAACAGCCAAACTTACATAATATGGATATCCCATTAATCCATCGATCGAGAGTAAGCACAAAATAGAAACAGCATAATAAAAAAAATTAAAGAAAGAAAGAAAAAATCCCGGAACCATGAAATATAATGGAGACTTAGGCCTTAAGTGTTGTACACAAACCTACGTAGCAAAAGAAAACAGAGCTATTGGAGCTAAAAATGTTGGAAATAATTACCAAGTGAGATCTCGTGGGCATAAGCGTACAAGAACCCAAAAAAGTGGAAGTGAACTGTAAACTATATTAATCAAGTTCTAATCTTCAGGTGCCACCACTTAAATTAATCTAGTTAAATGGAAAAACAAAATACACTGCTGGCCATCGTAAATGCAACACCCTGAAGGAAGCATGCAAATAATATGAAATTTACAACATGCATTAGCTGAGGTGAGATATGCAAATGATTAGAATTTCAGCGCAGACGCACATCAAGCGCGCCTGTGGCGCCACCTCAAAGCGCTATTTAAGGCTTGGAGATTTCGACGGTTTCAAGTACAGCAATTGTGTTTTTCTTGCTTTTTTTTCAAAAAAACGATAAATTATGCCTCGTAGGAAACAACGATCATCTTTTGATCAAGTATCCGAGTTTGACAGAGGAAGGATAGTGGCATACCGAGATTGTGGGTTATCTTTCAGGGAAATCGGTCGTCGTATTGGACGAAACCAAACAACTGTGATGCGGATATGTGATCGTTGGGTGCAGGAGGGTACGACGGACAGACGTGATCGACCGCATCGACCTCAGTGCACCACGTCACGTGATGACAGGCAGATTGTACGCATGGCAGTGACGGACCGCTCAGTCACATCACGAACCATATCACAGCAGATTCAGTCTGTAACGCATCATCCAGTGTCTGCGCGTACCATTCGACGTCGTTTACAGCAGAATGGTCTGTCCGCAAGACGTCCGTTGCTTTGTCTACCTCTGACGCGGAACCACAGACGTCTCCGCCGCCAATGGTGCGATGAAAGAAGGATGTGGACGACAGAATGGAATGAAATTCTCTTTACTGACGAGTCACGCTTCTGTATGCAACACCACGACGGTCGGATTCGAGTCTGGAGACACCGTGGAGAGAGGATGCTGAACAGCTGCATTATGCACCGTCACACTGGTCCTGCACCGGGTATTATGGTATGGGGCGGTATCGGATATCTCTCTCGCACTCCTCTAGTACGCATTGCCGGTACTTTAACCAGCCAGCGCTACATCTCCGAGGTGTTGGAGCCATTTGTCCTTTCTTACCTTCAGGGCTTGCCAACAGCCATATTTCAGCAGGATAATGCACGGCCACACGTGGCACGCATTGTCCAGGGGTTCTTCGTCAATCACCAGATTGAATTGCTTCCCTGGCCGGCGCGCTCTCCGGATCTTTCGCCGATAGAAAACATGTGGTCCATGGTTGCTCAACGACTGACCCAGAGTTCATCCCCAGCTGTCACACCAGATCAACTTTGGCAACGTGTGGAAGCTGCTTGGTCTGCTGTACCCCAAGAACACATTCAAAGTCTCTTTGAATCAATGCCGAGGCGTGTGGCAGCTGTGATCTCCAACAACGGCGGCTACTCTGGGTACTGATTTTGGCAGGAACCACGCTTCATAGAATGCTGTAAATTTAATCATTTGTTACTTGGTCAACATGTTATCTACACAATAAATTTTGTTGTGATATCTCTTGTTTTTCTTGGTGTTGCAATTTGGGTGGCCAGCAGTGTAGCTAGGTTTCTGTAGGTTGCATGACAAAAAAGGGTCATTAAAATCAACCTAGGGGTCTTGACCATAGCTAATATAGAAAAAACGAACGTGGTGAAGAACCAACATGGAGTAAAAAGCTCAGAGATGATGCCAATACAATAAACGAAAAAGGTGATGCCAGCATAGAAATTTAAGTACTAACAAAAAAAGAAGCAGCAAGATCCAAGGAGCAAAAAAGAGAGAGAAATTAAACAATCCAATGGTATTGTAGCCAGAACAATGTAGTTAAAAAGAGAGTAAACATAACAAAAGCAGTAATTGGGAAGGGGGGGGGTGGAGAAAGAAATGTAAAATACTAAAAAACTAGTATTATACTGGTGTTTTATATGAACAGGTGGGGCACTTAGCAACATCTAATAGCAGAATTTGATAATAAAAAAGACGTATACTTAAGGATTTGAGGCTAAAATCCCCTCCTCACGATTGGTCCTGTGGTTACGATTTTCCACATTCGTCATTCATAAAGGCACTATTCAAACACTGCAAAACCTCTCTTAAAAGTCTTTAAGGTTTTACACTCATGGTGCTGAAAACATCTGAATCAATACTTATATAATGGGAATAACCTTCGTAAGATGTGATTAATCTTTACTTTAAAATATCCAAGCAAAATGCAGGTTAAAGTGTTATACTGCATGGTGTTCACAAAAAAATGCCCTTAATTCGATTTAATAGCATCAACGCGGAGACCTTACGCCATTACTTTAATAAATCATGGTTCGAGAATTTATGTTGAGTTGCTACTGGAAGGAATATAAAACAGGTTTTCTTTTTAAACCTATCCATAGAGTTTTTAAATGGGGCACCGGATTTTCAATTCGCAAGTGAGGATCTATGACGTCAATTGCTTTAAAATACGTAAAAATTAAGCCACAATTTTAATGCATTTATTCCTGCTCTTTTTTTAACACAAGGAGGCGATATTTTGATTAAAACTTACTATAGAAATAAACTAAGAAATGCACGATTATTATTATTATTATAAGTGGTATTTTAATCCTTTATTTATTTAAAAATGTTTATATGTTTCATAACATGTGCATATTGCGAGTATAGTTTTATTTTAACATTGGATTACGTTCCTCCATAGTGGTCCTATATAAAGCAAAAAATTTTTCAACGTCGTTCTAAGTTTTAATACGACACCATTTGAAAACTAATGATCCGAATTAACTCCCTCAGCCAACCGGGGTATCTTTTACGGCAGTTAAATAGTGACGTCATAAATTTTTAAAAAATGCGTGAAACTGTAAATTCTGGAACTCTAACGTTCTGTCACAATTAAAGCGATACCAAATAGCTCCTCAAGATCACTCAGTTTGATGTTTTACAGGAGACCGAACCCTGAAGGATTTATAAGCTATCGCTATATTGGATACATGGATATTTAAAATGGCACCGCTTGGATATTTTCCGCCATGGTGAGATGAAATGTATTGCGGTACTAAATACGCCAATCTTACAAAACTATGCATAAATTAAATATATACGGATACGGATAACTTCCTTAATGGCAACCATTATGTGAAATGATTATTATTTATGCTAATGCGTAAATTGCAAAGAATCGCCATAGAATAAAAAGGTCTCATTGGTGCAAAATAATCTATGCTGTTTCTTTTAATCGAGCCTTGAAGAAGGAGAAGCGAAGATAGATAGTATTAATATACGTAATAGGTAGAATTAATAGATTTGTAGGGATAATATGAATAAATCACACTAAACCACGGTAATAAAGATTTCATGAAATTAAAAGTGTTCTGTTTATACTTTTTCAACGGTTGTCTTACAACCAACTAAACGATAAGTAATTCTAATTTGCGTTAATATATCCAGCAGTAATTTCAACAGAGGGAATTACTTGAACTTTTAAAAAAATGAAATTCTGTTTTGTCACATGCAGATATGATTTTAGTAAAATATTCGCTTCTTCCCGTATGAAGAGCGGGTGCGCAGCTATTTAAAAATAAACGGTTGTCCATTTCATGTAGTGTCTGAGGTATTTAATGCTACAACTTGAACATAAAAAACAGTATGATGTAGAAATAAGACATTTTGAAAGTCAAGAGTTCTCAGCAAACCGTTAACCTTTTCACTTTTTGATCGCTAATGGCACTGACGTAGTTTTTTTGAGTCATTGTATTGCAATGATGCCAGATTAGTACTCCTGGCACAAACTTTACGTCAAGAGTCAAATAATTTTTCTGTATTTTAGCACATCACTGGAATTAGTTTGAATTACGCATGGAAGGAAAATATTCGTTTCCTACCGTGTGAAGAACGAGCACGCAGCTAGTATTACTCATAAAAGAATAAACATCCCCAAATTAGTATATCTATTCGTTTGATCGAATAGATATAGTTTAAAATTTGAAGTATTCTGTTGGAATATATGTGGTTGGAAATTTTGAAAAGTATGTAGGTAGAAATAAATAATAACAATAACACTCATGTGTTTCCAAAGTCTATTTTTATAATTAATTAATTAAAATGATTAATTTCGCGATATATTTTATCATCACTGTCCCGCGATGTACCCCGGCTGCTTAACGGGTGAATTTCGGATGCCACTATTACAAACATATACTAATTTTCCTAGTAAAAATGATACAAATATGAAAAACTATCCAAGAAATTTGGTAAAACCTATAAAGAATAAATATTCTCTGTTACCAACTCCGTTACATCATAAGTTTGTTTTGTTTCTGTGTTATGGCAAGCCTAAATGAGGGGGCATCTGTCTACGAGGAGATTGCCTTGGTCAGCGGACTTTCTAAGGGGTTCTAACGTGTTTTTTAAGTTACATTTGGAGAAAAACGACCAAAACTCGACTGTTAGATCGACAACCGCTCGGTGGGTCCGAACGCGGGTCCTTTTCAGCCGTCTACCGTGTTCAGTGTCTTATCCACTCGGCTGGGATTATATAATAAGAGCCGTACATTCTCTGAAATATGACCAAACATTTTAACTACCTGTTATTCTTCTCAGTCCTCTAACACTTCTGCCAGCGAACCCCGATGCAATGGCACCAAAGCTGTGCCCAACGATATGAAATTTTTCTGGTCCTACTCCAGTCTGCCTCTGTAAAGTACAAAATCCGTTAAGCTAACAAAATGCCAAGATAATTCTTGTATCACACGAAAAAGCATTGGTCGCGTTATTTTTCAAATGATCATTGGTGTTCTCTGCATTCACGTAATTTAAATAATAAAAGTCCTGAATATAACGGTGCCGGGTTCGACTCATCGCTCCCGGTGCATCTGGCGGCCATGTTGAAAATTTGATAAAAACGACATTTTTATCTCTAATTAAAAGGAAAAACTTTTTGTACAGTTCAAAAGATCTCTAAAAAATGAACCTTTTTCAAAGTTGTAGGTAATTTCAACTCTAAATATCTAGCGAGATATCACGCCTTGAAAAAGTAAACAGAAGCGAAGCAAAAATCCATGAGCGAGATCGACGAAAGGTGACGATATCTATGAATTATATTGTTAACTCCGTCGTGAAGCGGCGCGTGTAGAATAATTCCTCGAATCTTTAAAAAAATCACGGAACATAATCCCTGGAATAGATCAATTAGATGACGTCATACTGGCTAAAACACTCCTTTTCCGTGGCAAGCAATGCAATGTAAAAAAGCAATTGGGAACAATTTTTAATTATGACATTGTTTTTTAATTAGATTTCTATTAATTATTTTATTCATTAGAAAATGTCCCCGATTGTGTTTCAAATTTGGGGACATGCCCTCAATTTTACGTTCAAAAATATGGTCACCTTAATTTAACGGAAAAATTTGATAGATTTTGGCCAAATTTATTGAGAATATGTAAAATTTTGTTTGCATAACACTTAAACACCTATTTGTAGGAATTCTTTTTAGCAATTGGCAACACTCTTTGAGATGAGAAAAACGTATTTGTTGTTTGTGGAAGTCGTGTTTTTTTTTATTTTTCATTGATCTCAACCAAGTGTTTTTAAACGTTAACGGCGTGACATTTGTGAAATCCTACTTTAAAAGTGTTTTAGTGTTTTAGATTGTTTGGTAAAATCATACAAGACGGTGCCCCTCATGTAAACACGGCGATAGCCGCTGGAGCTTGGCGATCGCCAAGTGCGAACGCTACAGATCTTGGCGCCAAGCTCCAGCCATGGCGCCAAGCCACCCTGGCGACCGCCAAGCTCCAACGGCTATCGCCTTCTTGTGACGAATAAACACAAGTATATACCACTAAAATTTTTACAAAGAAACACAAATTCTAAGTAAATGACACTATATAAAACAGTCAAATCCACAACAAAACATTAGAAAAAGTAGATTAAACAAGCACTTACCTCACCTTTCCCACCTCATTTTTTAATGGAAGGACCAAATTCCCCAAGAAAAAATAAAGACGAAATTCCCCGAGACGCTCACTAACTTACGTTAAAGGGTACGTAAAACGGAATCAAAAACACAAGGAAAATCCAACGCAAACTTATTCCACTCAGAATCAAAGAACACCAAACTTCAATCTTCATGCAATTAACACTAAATGAAAATTCTATACTTCAAATGCATCGCGTTTAATTTTCAGAATTGCCAGTCAAATTCTGATTTAAAAAAAATGATTTTCCAGACCAACATGTGATAAAAAATCCAGACGATTTTCAAGTTTATGACGTCAGCTTTACATATGTTCTCCAAGGGCGGAACCAGAAACTTTTTCGGAGGATTGCGCAAATTGTGAATATTCATTTTATCTAGTGTAAAGCCTGCTAAATATTGGTAAAAGCCCCATTTATGTAGTGTAAAAACATTTTTCTTGGAGGGGGCGCGCGCCCCTCTGCGACACCCCCCAAAAAAACATCAGTGGGTTCGGCCACCGACTCAAAAGGGCCCCCTCGAAAATATGCTAACGCGGGCCCCTCTGCGAGACCCAAAAAAACATCAGTGGGTCCCAGGGGCGTAGCCAGGGGGGGGGGGATATCGGGATATATCCCCCCCGAAATGTTTGGATTAGTGATGAAATTCCGTCTATTTATACACATATAAGTTCATATCCCCCCCCGAAATTTTTTTCCAGGCGCATATACCCCCCCGAAAAATTTTCCTGGCTACGCGCCTGGTGGGTCCGGCCAACGCCTCAAGGAGGCCCCCTCGAAAATATGCTAACGCGGGCCCCTCTGCGAGATCCAAAAAAACATCAGTGGGTCCGGCCACCGCCTCAAGGGGGCCCCCTCGAAAATATTCTAACGCGGGCCCCTCTGCGAGACCCAAAAAAACATCAGTGGGTCCGGCCATCGCCTCAAAAGGGCCCCCTCTAAATTTGCTAACGCGGGCCCCTCTGCGAGACCCAAAAAAACATCAGTGGGTCCGGCTAACGCCTCAAGGGGGCCCCCTCGAAAATATGCTAACGCGGGTCCCTCTGCGAGACCCCAAAAAAAACATCAGTGGGTCCGGCCAACGCCTCAAAAGGGCCCTCTCGAAAATATGCTAACGCGGGCCACTCTGCGAGATCCAAAAAAACATCAGTGGGTCCGTGCGGGCCCCTCTGCGAGACCCAAAAAAACAATCAGTGGGTCCGGGCGGGCCCCTCTGTGAGATCCCAAAAAAACATCAGTGCGTCCGGCCACCGCCTCAAAGGGGCCCCCTCGAAAATATGCTAACGCGGGCCCCTCTGCGAGACCCAAAAAAACATCAGTGAGTCCGGGCGGATCCCTCTGCGAGATTCAAAAAAAACATCAGTGGGTCCGGCCACCGCCTCAAAAGGGCCCCCTCGAACATATGCTAACGCGGGCCCCTCTGCGAGACCCAAAAATAACATCAGTGGGTCCGGCCAACGCCTCAAAAGGGCCCCCTCGAAAATATGCTAACGCGGGCCCCTCTGCGAGATCCAAAAAAACATCAGTGGGTCCGGGCGGGCCCCTATGCGAGACCCAAAAAAACATCAGTGGGTCAGGGCGGGCCCCTCTGCGAGACCCAAAAAAAACATCAGTGGGTCCGGCCAACGCCTCAAAAGGGCCCCCTCGAAAATATGCTAACGCGGGCCCCTCTGCGAGATCCAAAAAAACATCAGTGGGTCCGGCCACCGCCTCAAAGGGGCCCCCTCGAAAATATTCTAACGCGGTCCCCTCTGCGAGACCCAAAAAAACATCAGTGGGTCCGGCCACCGCCTCAAAAGGGCCCCCTCTAAATTTGCTAACGCGGGTCCCTCTGCGAGACCCCAAAAAAAACATCAGTGGGTCCGGCCAACGCCTCAAAAGGGCCCTCTCGAAAATATGCTAACGCGGGCCACTCTGCGAGATCCAAAAAAACATCAGTGGGTCCGTGCGGGCCCCTCTGCGAGACCCAAAAAAACAATCAGTGGGTCCGGGCGGGCCCCTCTGCGAGATCCCAAAAAACATCAGTGCGTCCGGCCACAGCCTCAAGGGGGCCCCCTCGAAAATATGCTAACGCGGGCCCCTCTGCGAGACCCAAAAAAACATCAGTGGGTCCGGGCGGATCCCTCTGCGAGATTCAAAAAAAACATCAGTGGGTCCGGCTACCGCCTCAAAAGGGCCCCCTCGAACATATGCTAACGCGGGCCCCTCTGCGAGACCCAAAAAAAAACATCAGTGGGTCCGGCCAACGCTTCAAAAGGGCCCCCTCGAAAATATGCTAACGCGGGCCCCTCTGCGAGATCCAAAAAAACATCAGTGGGTCCGGGCGGGTCCCTCTGCGAGACCCCAAAAAAAACATCAGTGGGTCCGGCCAACGCCTCAAAAGGGCCCTCTCGAAAATATGCTAACGCGGGCCACTCTGCGAGATCCAAAAAAACATCAGTGGGTCCGTGCGGGCCCCTCTGCGAGACCCAAAAAAACAATCAGTGGGTCCGGGCGGGCCCCTCTGCGAGATCCCAAAAAAACATCAGTGCGTCCGGCCACAGCCTCAAGGGGGCCCCCTCGAAAATATGCTAACGCGGGCCCCTCTGCGAGACCCAAAAAAACATCAGTGGGTCCGGGCGGATCCCTCTGCGAGATTCAAAAAAAACATCAGTGGGTCCGGCCACCGCCTCAAAAGGGCCCCCCCGAACATATGCTAACGCGGGCCCCTCTGCGAGACCCAAAAAAAAACATCAGTGGGTCCGGCCAACGCCTCAAAAGGGCCCCCTCGAAAATATGCTAACGCGGGCCCCTCTGCGAGATCCAAAAAAACATCAGTGGGTCCGGGCGGGCCCCTATGCGAGACCCAAAAAAACATCAGTCTGGTCAGGGCGAGCCCCTCTGCGAGATCCAAAAAAAACATCAGTGGGTCCGGCCACCGCCTCAAGGGGCCCCCCCTCGAAAATATGCTTACGCGGGCCCCTCTGCGAGACCCCAAAAAAAAAACATTAGTACAAGTTGAAGCAAATTAGAATAGTAGACGAAAGAACAGGAAAAAACGAAAAATAACAATAACGCTTGCGCAAAACGCAAATTAACAGCTTAGTGACGTCAAATTGAGCAAGCGAATTCGTTACATTCATCTGCTTACGTCACACAGTAGCTAGATTAAAAAACAACTATTACTCATGCCCGAAAGTGCAAGAAATTTCGCATCTTTCAATAGTTCTAAATTATCCAATTTACAATATTTGACGCATTATCATTCCTCTAAAAAAAAACGTCGCCAAGCTCTACACATTTCTTTATGGTTGCCAGTCAAACAACCATCGGCAGGGTACTTTACTAACGTTGAACATCGCTGACGATGTCGCCAGAACCAAGGGGCACCGGATACGGAACATAGACCGATTGGTTTGGTAACAGCGTTTGCTTAATTTTGAATTCGTTTAAACGGGTGCATTTTGATTTCAACGTCGGCGGTCAACCATCGATGGTTCAAATTCAACCATCAGTTCACCAATTTCAACCATCGACAGTCAAAACTGGACGCCGAAGGCGACTACTAATCCGTAAGCCTTGTACGCATTATGACACTGACAATGTCTGGAACACAAGTCTTGCAACAAATCGTAGGGCTATTCAACGGCATTTTTCAATTGCTCTGGTGGTTCTGGACTGTCGCGATATTTTTTCCTCTGTACATACCTAAACAACATAGTCTTGTAATACATGTCTACCAACAAAGTTGCAAGGTTGTTCCACAACTCGCAGTATTCATTATTTGAGTGTTTACATTTTAAACTCTTTGAATTTCTTAGTTGGCTCTCAGCAAATGGTGTAGCCCTCAATGGGGCATATTTTAAAACGAACTCTATTATAGTTAACATTTTTCGATAATAATATAAAAAATATTCATTGTAAAATGTTTAAATACATTCCTAGAAAAAATTGAGTAAATAAACTCAAAAATATTTTGACCAATTTGTATTAATTTTGCATGGTAAAAACATTATTCTTTCTTTAAAAAAATGTCTCGTTAGTTTTGTAAGAGAACGAACAGCCAGCCAACATTTAAATGTGTTGAGGAATGATCCTGTATGAATTATGCATTATTAAGTAAAATAAATCGTCTATTTTCATTAAGTCGTACTATGGTTAAGCCGACCATATTTCTAAACAGCATTTTGGGGACAAATCAAGCATTGTCCTCGAATCCAAGGAAAACGTGGGGACACTAGAAAATATTTTTGGGGACTTATTCGAGGACACAACATATTACCATGTATACCAGTATACCCATACTTTAAATCTTGACTGACTTTGATACTTAAAAATGAACTCTAATAGCTTTTTATATCAATTGTGTATTCTTATTTCTAATAAATGAATGAAAGTATTTCATTCATTTATAAATATTTATTTAAACCAGAAATATGAAAGGAACATCATGTTGAAATATTGCAGTTTATTCAAAATTTAACTTTTGGCATAGTATTTTTTTTTTTTTTTTTTTTTTCAGAAGACATTGCTTTTTACATTGGCTCATTTTGTTTTTTCATGAAATTTCGTACACCCTCTAAAAAAAGTATTCAAGTGGAAGAAAATTTTCGTACTGTAATTTCATATTTAAAACATGGTTCTTCATGAAAAGTGATTAATCTTTAACAAAACCGAAATTGGAAATTTGGCTCATAGTCGAATACTTTATTGAATGTCTGTACACGCTACACACACAACGACAACAAACGTTTTCAGAGATCGAATTTCATTGTTTCTCTGAGTAGAAGGCGCGCTTAGTTGTTTTATTTTCTTCAGTTTTTACTGAAAGAAATAAACTAAACGAAAACTTACAGGGAAAAATGTGTAAATCTTTAAATTTGGGGACTTTTCACGTCCCCAAGAAGTCAAGGTAGATTTGGGGACAAAGTAAAAAATAAAATCTGTATTTGGGGACTGTCCTCGAATCTCGAGGACATATGGTCACCTTAACTATGATACTACTCATTCTTCTAAATAAATTTTATCTAATTCCACTATTTCATTTTCATCCGAAACCTTCAAACTTGCAGTCCATCTTGTAGCGAGAACCTGTGATACGATTCACTGATCTGAAGACTAACAGATCCTAGGAAATCAAGAAACGGAATTTTTTTTATATAGGTTTTAAAGGCGACCACGTATGATTTTGTTGCATTTTATGACAAATTACAACATTTTAGTCAATTAAGTTACGAAACTCGTAATGTGAACGGGGCTTAAAGCCTACGACGTTTTCTAGGTCGAGGAATATGTTTTAGTTTTTCTGTTACAGATGTGAAGTATTCCCAGCAAACAAACACAAGTTCTCTGAACGTCTATTAACGTTCAGAAAACGTCTTCTGAACGTTAATAGACGTTCCGAGAACCTGTGTGTGTTTGCTGGGTTGCCTTTAATGCGCGGTGTCCTCGCCGTGAGGACACAAAACTCTGACGTTTCGACTGTTGTCAGTCACGAAGAATAAATTTGATTTCTATAAAAATATTTGAGTGTGACATAGTTACACGAGAATCCTTTACTTCTTTAGCAAGTCATTTCCCGTAAAAATGGTCGATTATTAGTAAAATTGTCAGGATTATTTTTAAGATCACAGGCAACTGACGAAAACTGGAAGAATACGATGGAAATACATTGATATAGAAGAACAATTGGACAGACTGTCCAATGCTGAAAAAAAAAAAAGGCAGCTGTTGCCATTTTTCAGGATTGGGAAATGGTTGCGCTTCAAAGAGTTAAATAAAAAATTAATCTTAGACTCCAACATACATAATGTGTTTCTTTTATAGTACTGTAACTCACCATTATGTTATTGATGACGAAACCCACTTGTTCTCCCACAATTCTGGAATTCAGACCTGCAAGCACATAATCCGGGGTGTTTCCCCACGTCCAGTCAATCAGGATCACATTGTATGAAGAATTCCTGCTTTCAGCTCGCAAGAAAAGTTGCTCCTTGCACTCCTGTATTTAAATAAGAAAGATAAGTCATGCGAAACACATCGGTCATAAAACACATTCCCAAGTGTTTTATTACAGACCCACTGTCTTACTTGTACATATATTGCTTCGTAACAGATGATTAGCCAATTCGCTGCAACGCTGTACGTGCTGCATCTGACTACAATTCTACTCCTCTCACGCTGTTACACCAAACACTACCCGTTGGCATCGCGTGATTTAACTACCAGCCACATGGCTGCCCATTGAATCGCCATTCGCGTGCCAGAGTGCTAAATAATTTATTTGACATAACTGGGTGTGCGATACGCGATTGACGGTTCGATTGATACTTATGTTACTGGTAGTCAAATCGAGCGGTGGCAACGGATGCCATTTTTCAGCTTTTGGCAGTCAGTTCGCTAGTTCTATATTGATAGTTAAAAAGCGCGGGCCAAATTTGCGCCTTGGGCCTTCTTAAAACTCACCCTCATCCAAGCAGTTCTGCAAACTCCATCCAGCCACCCGTGTATGAAAATTTCTGTGTCGGCATCCCTGTCGTAGGTGGTGTCTGGCGGTAACCCTCCGCCGCATTCGTGGAGGAGCTCCGCTGCATCCGGGCTCTTTGGAGTGAACAGGAAAGCAAGAGTCGTCGGCTCGTCGCTCGTAACACTTGGAGATCGGGGCCTATAACTTTGAGCTAAAGTTCTAAAGCATCCTGAAGGCCTGATGGTGTCGAAACAGGGCCGGCCTTGCTGGAACAATCCTTGAAGGGGATCTTGGGCTGAAAAGGGCAAAGATTCAATCAGAATTCAATTTTAAACCTTTCACCAGGCCCTACGAGAAGGGGGGGGGGCAGACGGGGCGCCGCCCCTGGGCCCGTGCGAGTTAGAGGGGGCCCGTGTTCAGTTAACGTGCGTCCGTAAATTTTTCAGAATGTGTTACGAATTTCATTTATAGATCTTTAAATAGACTAAATTTTGAATACATAATTCTAGACTGATTTAGATGGAGAAAATACTCATTCTACCATTTAAATATTACCATTTTTTTTCAGCCTTCGAACATGAATTAAAAGTACCGTTACATATCAGAAAAACTTCCCTCCCAGCCTCTTTCCATACAGCATTTTATATGAAAATCATTAAAAAGTTGTTGTACATTAAAAAGTTGTTTTACAAAAAGAATTCCTTCCTTCCGGCGTGTTTTTACGAAACGTTTGTGCTTTACGAAAGGGACCGGGAAGATTTTCGCCCCGCCTAGTAAAATTTCTCTCGGAGGCCCTGCCTTTCACCACCAAGAAATTCCCACGAACGTACTCAAAAACAGAGATGCCAGTTACTACAAATTGTCCGTAGTTTCTAAGGATTTTTTTTTTTTGTTTTGTTTTGTTTACTACGGACTACCGAAAAAGCGTATATTTTAACGGAAATTTAAATATAAATTGATTTATTCTGTAACGCTTTTAAGCTATGTTCTTTTAATGGTCTCAAAAAAAAGCACCTAGATTTAAGCACAACATCCTAAAAAAAACAATCATCGGTTGCAATCGGGGCCGAATTTGTAATCAGTGCCGGCTGAAGAGAAAAAGTGTTGAGTCTGGGCTTCTCTGGATCTGGAGCCTCTCTTCTTACCTAACCCCTCCTCCTTTTTTCAGGCTTTCCACCTTTCTCCCTTCTGCTTTTGTTTTCAAGCCGCGTTAACTGCGATGGCTCGGTGATAGATTCCATTCTGGCAACTTTCTATTTATTTTTTATTAAGATCAATTTTAATAGGGTATAATTAAATTATTATTTTAGAAAAAAGACAAACCAAAATTTTGCCTGTGCGACTGACTACTGACAAACATAAAAAAAATACTAAAAATATTTAGAATTATTACTGAAAAGTCTCATTAAGGGTTGGTATCTCTGCACAGAGAAAATCCATAAGTTTTCAAATCGCGTAGTACCGTCATCACAATTACATGCTCTTCTGAAAATATGTGGAATTTCACTCAGCGTGTTTGCGGAAACTTTTTGCATTCGAAATATTTTGTTTTGTTGGGAACAGCCCCACTTATGTATCAATGCTTCATGCAAAGGATATCATTTTACTTGTGAAAAAAAAAAAAAGTTAAAATGGATTACCTCGAAAAAGTATTTCAAACGAATTGGAATCTTTATTTTCTCTTAAAAGCCTGATAACCATGATGTCAATATCACTTACGATACTGAATTTCGTCGCTCAAGTAATTAAAATTATTTACTCTCGGTTTACTCAAAGGAATTGAAAGTAGTGAAAAATCGTTAAAAATTGGGGAAAGGACGGATTTATAGCTTTTTAAAATAGAGCAAAATTTGCCCTCTTTTTCGGCACTAGGGTGCTATTTCGCTCAGTATGATAATTTTGTCTATGCATTTTTAGTCTACGCTGTTTGGTCTACGCGATCTTATCGACAAATTTTGTAGAAATGAACTGTCACGGTGAAGATATTTTCAAATGTGTTTGCCAGATAACATGGAGAGGGAGAGGCGTTAATAAAATGTTGAAATTCGCGCAAGGTTTGAAATTTTTGATAATGAATCGCTAAATTTGGTGCCAAAACGCGACAATTTATAATAAATATATTACAAATATATTACGAGTATAGTTAGAAAACGCCAGGCGAATATTGTAAAATAGTTTTAGTATGCGATTTTAATATAGATTTTAATTCCAAAGAAGTGTTTCATGGAACAGAGAAGACAAATACGGTACACTCATAGATTATGATACACTTTTCAAATAATATTCATAAAGGTGAAGGATGGTTTGACTATTCCTGGCGGAAATTGTTAAACAGTTTTGGTAGGCGATTTTAATACAGATTTCTATTCCGAAGAAGTGTTTATGGTACAAAGAAGGAAAGCACGGTACAGTCATGGATTAGAATACACATTCCAAACAGTATTTAAAATGTTTACCCGATATTGTTGGGATATACCCATATTTCGAATATGCCTAGCGAAGATAGTGTAACCGTTTCAGTAGGCGATTTTAAGATAGATTTCGATTCTAAAGATGTATTTTATGGCACAAGAAAGAGTTGATTCCTATATTAACGCCCCCACTCTGGCCAACCTAAAAAATCGCTCCCACTTTGGCGAGCTTTGCAGTCATGGGTCTCTAGGACTTATGCACGCTCCCAAAAGAACTAGATGAAAACTAAAGTAAACAAATTAGCGATAAACGCACCAGTTAAAGAATTTGAAGACACTTAATTATTAAAACTACATTAATTGGCAACACAAAATAAATAAAAATGTAACGGAATGATGTACTCACATGTTGTTTCAAATCGCCGTTTTGATTCTAAATTACGATTGCCACAAAAATACAAAAAATCGTCATGGTAACTGCATACGTTTAATGATCGCCACCTTAGTGAGAGTCGGGGCGTTCAAGTAAGAATCAACCCAAGAAAGACAAACACGGCAAACTCATGTATTATGGTGGGCATTCGAAACAATATTTAAAACGGTGAAGTATAGTTGTAATATACTTGGCAAGATTGTAAAATAGTTTAAGTAGGCGATTTTAGGATAGATTTCGAGTCCAAAGTTGGGCTTTATGAAACAGGGAAGAAAAATACGGCACACTCATGAATAATGATACACTTTCCAACTTAACGGAATAAGGAAGAAAAATGGGGACGGCGTATTAACTATGATGTGATTTTAATAAATAGCACTTTAGTGTGTATTTAAAATCTGAAAGTGTTTCAGATTTTCTTTCTTCTTTTTTTTTTAGCATTAGAATGCTATTTTGTTCACTCTGAGTTTTTTTATCGACATATTTTTGTAGCCCGATTTGCGTTGACACGTTTTTGTTGTGTTTTTCAATAGAGTTACCAAATAGTGCGGGGGAAGCGGGGGGTAAAATTTTGAAAGTCAGCAAGGTCTGCAATTTCTGACAATTTCTCGCCAAGTTTTGTGCCAAAATATAAATCCCCAAAGCTACGTGGCTTGGTGATATCTTTCATATTTGGCAAGAAGCTGACAAACGCTATAATTTATTACAAAGGATATGTATAGTTAGAATGCGCCTCACGAAGATTGTAAAACAGTTTTAATCCTCGATTTTAATATAGATTTCAATTCCAAAGAAGTGTTTTATGGAACAGGAAAGATAATGCAGTATACTCATGGATTATGATACACTATCCAAACAGTTCATATTTATAAAAATGAAATATATGGTTAGAATATTCTTGAAAAAGATAATTAAACAGTTTTAGCCGGCGATTTCACTATAGATTTAAATTATGAAAAGTGTTTTGTAAAACAAGAAAAACAAAAAAGCCACAAGATTGCAAAACACTTTTAGTATGCGATTTTAATATAGATTCCGATCCCAAGGAAGTGTTTTATGGAGCAAGGAAGGCAAATACGGCACGCTTATGGATTTTAATTGCACTTTCCAACGTAGTGGGAAAGAAAGCAGCTAGGGCTGAAGCAAGAATAACGATTGCTACACTATCCAGCGTAATAAAGCAAGAAAAACAAATAGGGACGGAGCAAGGATTATGATGCGCTTTCAATATATAGCACTTTAGTGCGTATTTAAAATATAAAAGTGTTTAAGATTTTTTTTTCTTCTTTTATTACGTATTTGTGCTAAATTTCAAGCTGATAGGTCCAACCGTGTAGATATGCAATATGGAGAAACAAACATACAAACTTTCGCTTTTATTTGCAAGATTGTTTATTCAGTACAAAACCTGCGTTTTCGTTAGTAAAGTAACGTCTTTAAACGTCTCGTTAAAATTAACTGGCAAGGACTCAAGTAGCTCCGGTTGACGGTACTTATTTTCAGACACTGATTATGACCAACGGGGGCCCCGGGCATTGATGAATTTGGAGGCCCCCATCTATGAAATTTGTTTTATTTTTCATAAAATTTTGATATGAAAAGTATATTTCAGAACACTATTTGAAATTGGGGTCCCTGGGCTAAGTCTCGATTTGCCCATGCGATAATAAGGCTCTGCTTATTTTTAAGCTATAAATATCAAAATGAAACTTACCCAAAACATACTGCAGGGAATATAATACGCATGTAGCGAGAGTCAGCATTCCTCAAAAGCAACAAGGTTGATACTAATGGTTCCCTTAGCTAATTTCTGAGTCAGATACAGAACTCTCAAGCTGCGAGAAAATTTAATTATGATTGCTTGTAATGCGAGGGTTTCAACCATTAGCAATACAAGCAAGCCTGACGAAGCGTGAAATTCGTATGTTATTGGAGAAAGTGGCAGAAAAGAAATAGTACATTTTTTTACCGTTTCGATTGACTTCAAGATTCTTATCGACAAGGAATGGGGTATTTAGGTGAAGTAGTGCTCATGTCAGAATATAAAACTGCTCCCTGTCCCTTAGTAAGAACGGCATTGATCACTTCGTTTGTATGGTAAATTCTTAAGATTTCTTTAACCTCTTCGCTGCAGAGGTCCACATTTGTGGAACTTTTTGTTTCCACTGTTTAAAAGAATCTTTAATATTTTTTGTAGTTCGGAAATGGCGTACATATACGTCCGTAGTTTAATTTTGAATAAAATGATTTCAACGCATGTGAATTCTACTCACTCACGCGCAGATTTAATTTTCGTTTGCCGTTATTTTATTTTCGTGTGCCATTATTTTATTTTTGTTTGCAGTTATAGAAAACAATATTTGAATATTATTGAAATTTCCTAGGGTAAATTTGTGAAAATTTTTTGTTTTTTTCAAAATTCGTGAAGTTGAAAAGAACATCATATCCCTAAAAGTTTCTTAACAATCTTCCTTTATGGACGATAACAACTTTTTACTACTGAAACAGAGATTAGAAATGAGACTTTCATCCGAAAAAATATTTGAAGATAGACTTTCCACTTGTAGATTTTAACCCATGTATGCCTATTGTCCCTTTTTGGGACGGCATTTTCGCTATCAGTCAAAAACGTTATTTATTTTTTCTTGCCTTTATTCAGATGTATTGAATCGCAATTCCACAAAATATTTTATCATTGTCATATAGGATGTCATGAAGGATGTTAACATTTCAATTTTTATACATAATGATTTTAAAAGAAATTACCCCTTGTTCAAGAAATTGATATCAGAAATTTATCTATTATTGCTGGTATTAGTAAAAATCCAAGAAAGTCGCAAAAATATCTGGGCACAAATGGGTTAAGTGTAATGGGTTTTTAAAAACAGTCATGAGATTGTTCTTCAGTTTGAAATGTGAAATTTGTGTCGGGTCTGAAGAGGTTAAAATGACCATTTATCAGTGGTGGCGCCTCTATTTGAACACATGAGCACGTGAACACCCAAAAGAAAAAATACACTAAACACATTAACCCTTTAAAGCGACGACAGCTGGCTGTGCGTCACAGCCAGCTGTCGTCAAAAAAGGGTCTCTAGATCTGTGGCACGCGATGAACGTTTCGATCGTCCGCCATCTTGCTGGTAGTTAAGTCGAGCGATGGCAACGGCTGCCCTTTTTTCAGCATTGGGCCATCTATCCAGCTGTTCTCGCATTCTTCCCTTTTTCAGCAGATGTCAGTGCTGTTAAAAAGAATCGTGACCATTTTTTTACGGGAAATGTCGTGATAAAAAGTAAAGGATTCTCCTGGAGCTATGTCACCCGCAACTATTTTTATAGAAATCAAAGCTATTCTTCGTGACTGGCAATAGTCAAAACGTCAGAGTTTGGTGTTCCCAGAGCGGGAACACTGCGCGTTAAAGGGTTAAAAAACGATCAAACATAAACACTGTGTATGTGAGTGTACGTGCACATAAAAGCACGATATTTTCAGAAACCTTCCTTGACATTGGTGCGCAGCCATCTTTAAAAAAAGAAACTGTTATTTTGCACGCTTGGATAACAAAGCCAAGGCTGGAATTTTAATGAATAAGTACATTTTTTTCACTATTCAGAGTGTCTTTCTGAAACGGATAGGTTGATAAGTTAATCAGCAAAATTAATCCTTTAAAGATTAAAAGAACACGTAAAGAGCTCTATTAATGTCGTAATTTATTATCGGAAGTTCTCTTTTGCAAGTGCACTCAATGTTTCATCATAATCATATGTATGTGTTACAAAAAAAAAAAAAAAAAATGCTGTAATGATGTTTATTTTGAAAACATGTTTCCTTTTAAATAGTAGTGTGCCCTTGGTTTAAAGACTTCAGCGAGCTCTAAAAATACTCGAAAAAGCATGTAATAGCGACAAGTAAAAATGTAAACTTTGCATAAAACATACGTAATAGTAAAAACAGATTGGGCGTACGTACGCTTCAAAACGTCCTACTTTCATCAGCGGCTAGGATCACATATGTAAATACAAAAGCAAGAGCCTGAAGAAAAGAACGTAGATTTTAACTGCATGTGGATTTTCGAGTATTGCTGCTGATTAAGGAAGGGCCTTTCGCATCTTTTGAGACCGTCACACGATCTGTTTTCACGGTTCTGTTTCTACAAAGTATTTAAGTTTATTTCTGTGAGCTACTAAACTAAAACCTATTTGGAAAATATAATTTGATTTGCGTGCTTCCCCGTTTTCAGAAACTTTAAAATTTTTTAGTTTCAAATATTGCATAGTAGGCAAAACAGAAAGAAAAATGAACAGTAATATTTAGATTTTTAGACGCCCCACCATGACCAAATGGATAAAACACTCAATAGGATAGATGGCTGAGGTCTGATAGAGTTTTCATTACGGAAAAAAGTATGGGTGAGAATATCTCACCCTTTCCCCCAAACTGAGTGAGATTTTTTTTTAAATGGGTGATAATTTCTGACTATAGATATGGGTTGGGTAAATACCCAGGGGGTAAGGTATTTACAAATGGGTATTTATCCCTCGGACTCCTTCTTTTCAACAGCTTCGGGTAAACAACCCGAGGCTGTTGTGTAAAACGATTAAAACGAGGCAAAGAGACAAAACGTGTAATTTATGATTTTTAGTCATTTCTATTGCATATAACTGGGCCTGCAAGTCAAAGTCAGTTATATAGGGGAAGTTGGGGCTCGTTGGACTTAGGGGTACAGTGGACCAGGTTCAATTATTTCGGAAATACTGTTTTATTTTATTTCATTTTATTATCAACAAATGCCGCTAGTAGTTGCACAAATCCTATAAAGAAACCACATGCTAAAGTGATAAGGAGCCATTTTTATTTCAGTGGTTTGTATTTTATCACTGCTGAGTACTTTTCATAAGTCTGCTACTTTGTTTTCTAAAATTGGTTTAATTGGAGCAGTAACTTAATCTCTGTTATATGGTAAATTTATTGATTTAACATTTATTTAGAGTTAGTTTAGATTTTATGATAAAGAAAAAATATTGCTATATTTTTGAAATTCAAGAATATGGTCCTTGGTCCATTCGAGTTGGGGTGCATTGGACCATGGTCCATTTTACCCCAAGTAATTAAAAATAACGTTTTAGCCTTACATATTATTCTATTTATGCTTCATAGTTATATTAGCACTTACATACAGTTATTCGTTTTAAGTTACTATACACAAGCCTGAATTAAATTATATTTTAAAGAAACTTTGGAGAAAAGAGTAACGTTTTAGCCTTACATATTATTCTATTTATGCTTCATAGTTATATTAGCACTTACATACAGTTATTCGTTTTAAGTTACTATACACAAGCCTGAATTAAATTATATTTTAAAGAAACTTTGGAGAAAAGAGTTAAGCAAAAAGAGGGATGCTCTCGAATTACTACTGATACACCTGTTAAGGCAATTTTGGAAGGTGAAGCAAATAAAAGGATTGATAAGAAAAAAATCTGGAGTGACTCCACTCGACTTTCCGAACACTTACGATTAACATCATTATCAAGCATTTAAATTAATTTTAATCGATGAATAATTCAAACATATATACCCAATTTGAGCTCAATCGAATGTACCGTTGAAACGCTAGCGCACTTTCAAAAATTTCTCCCCATAGGCCATAATGTAAAAGAAATCTTTGTCGTAGCCCTGTAGAAAAACCGTAAGTCCTACACACTCCAAAATCAATACCGGTCTTGCGACGGTGGTTTATGACATATATACCCAATTTGAGCTCAATCGAATGTGCCGTTTAGGAGTTATCGTGTTCATTCACACGCACACACTTGCATACATACATCTCGTAAAAATAGCATAAATGGATTCAGAAGACCTCAAAACGTGTCAATACACCAAAATCTCGAAGTCGAATTTTTTCGTGATTACAATACTTCCCTTACATGGAACATTTTCGGAAAGTAAAAAGAGAAGAGTCTGCAGCTTTGTTATGGAAAAATGAAAACTTTTAAAAGAATTAGAAGAAATTAATTCTAGTAGAAGTACTGAATTTGATAGACTCAAATTATACTGAATCGATTGACAATGAAATTGTAGATGGCCATGATATAAACAACTACGAAGTAAAAGTTTGTCAATATGTAGTTATAAGATTTGCTACCAAGAAAACAATAATTCATTATGTAGGATTAGTTTTTGTAAAACTAGATGTATCAAATTATGAGATTCGATTTAGGCGCTGTTATGAAAACAAAAATAACTTTTATATTCCAATAAATTTTGATGAAGCAACAGTCCACAAAAATGATATTCTCCTTATTCTTCCAAAGCCTCGTGTCTGCTCAGAAAGTAGCAGGCTTTCCTTTCACACATCTCGTTCGGTATATCCTTTGCTAACTTCAACATATATTTAACTTTATTTTAAATTATTAATGATAAATGCCAAAGATTTAATTTTTTCAATGTTTACTAAATAACTTTGTTCGAAGTGTGATTGCTTTTTATTTTTTACAATGCAGGATTTCTTTTACTGATAAAATTTAATCTAACTGGATCGACAAGTCCGAAAAAGTAATATGTTTCATTATAAAAAAGTAAGAATTCAGTAAGAATACTGGATAATATGCATTCTCAAATATTACTATAACTAAAAATTTTGGCATAGGATGGTCCAATGTGCCCCATAAGGAACCATCAATATGTTCCATAAGGTGGACCAAGGTACCCCGGATTTGGGGTACCTTGATCCACCTTATGGAACAGATGGATTACACACAGAACATTTTGAAAAATATCGTGGATGCTAAGAAATGTGTTATGAGTCTTATGGAAAAGAACAAGCTGTACAGTTAATTTTTTTGATGCGTTAAAAAATAAAAAGCAGAAAAGTGGACCACTGTGTCCCAACTACCTACAATAGCAGTAATCCAGTTGAAAAACAGCCATCGCCCCAGGACCCCCCCCCCCTATTATTTTCATAGCCTTTAGGAGTCTTTGAGAATCCACTTTTACACTCTGTTAAAACTTTCAACTGTTTTCATTCATTCTTTCTTTCTTTTTAAGCGGACTTGTAGGGTGCGCGAATTTCTCGCAGTAATGAGTCTTTTATGCGGGAAAAAGAAAAAAATGCGAGAATCTCGCTTTCTCGCACGCTAGTGAAAACACTGAGTGAAGGTCCAGGGTTCTGGCCTACAGCGCTTCTTTCGATCTAACCGCTTGGAACTCGTTGCGGTTTTTTTTTCAAAGTAATGTGAATACGCTTTTGAATCCATTAAAAAATCAATCGCCAATGCACTCCACCGGCCCTTGTTCAGATACCTCTCCTGTAGATTTGCCTTAAACACAAAACAAATAACAAGAATTTTAGAATATTTTCCTTCAAAAAAGATGTACTCTTTAATAAATTGGGACACAACTATCACGAACGATTCGAGAAAAAAACAACTTATGTCACTCCTACAGAAAAACACTGATATACACTGCTGGACAA
Organism: Cheiracanthium punctorium; assembly: GCA_038373885.1. Classification (NCBI taxonomy): domain Eukaryota; kingdom Metazoa; phylum Arthropoda; class Arachnida; order Araneae; family Cheiracanthiidae; genus Cheiracanthium; species Cheiracanthium punctorium. Next base: position 966,390 of record JAWZYV010012175.1, read on the forward strand.
AACTTTGGCGACCACCTAATTCTAGAAAAGTATAAACCATGTACGGGTGTGTTCCCCATCCTGACTTGAAGGGACAATAAGGAACAAATATGATTATCAGAAATTGTTTAATAACTAAAAGTAAAAAATTTCACAAAAATACATGAAAATGGGTAATCAAAACTTTGGCTACCACCAAGTAACCACACATGTCTAACAAACAAAAGATAGCAAAACAGCAAGATAGTTATTGAATTTATGTTCCTTTAACATCAACGACCTTTAGCAAACTTCCAGGAATTGATTAGTACAGATTCATTATGGTTTCCTTATTGAGCTTCTTGGCACATCTTTCCGGAATAGCGGCCCGACGAAAATTCCACTTTTTGATGGCACAAGGTATTATTCAACCGTCCAAACGCCCATACGCGAGTCCACTGCATATGATTCGGAAACAAAACAGTGATTGGCGACCACGTGGCAACTATCGAAGGCTAAATAGTAAGACCATCGCTGACCGCAACCCTGTTCCACATATTCAGGACTGCATACAGATTTGGAACGGCAAGAACATTTTATCCACCTCAGATCTCCAGAGAGCATATCATCAAATCCCTGTAAACCCGGAAGACGTTCCAAAAACTACAATAATAACCCTATTTGGTCTCTTCGAGTATTTACTTGTGTCCTTTGGACGTAGAAATACGGGCCGAACATTTCAAACATATATTCACAAAGTACTTTCCGGCTAAGACTTTTGTATCCCCTATTTAGATGGCATTTTGGTAACATCCCGCGACAAGAAGGAGCATTATGATCACCTCACACAAATTTTCAGCAGGCTCATGAATATAATTTAAAGCTAAATCCTGCAAAATGCAATTTTCGTCAGACCTCTTTGCCTTTTCTTGGATGCCTCATCACAACATCGGGAGCAAAACCATTACCCACTAAAGTCGAAGGAATCATAAACATGCCTCAACCAAAAACTCTCGGATACTTACGACGTTTCTTGCTATGGTATATTTTTACAGGCGCTTCCTTCCAAAAGCAGCCGAAATACAGGCGCCATTAAATGACTTCCTCAAAGGAGCTAAAAAGAAAAATAAACGCAAAATTGATTGGACGGATATTATGTTAAACTCGTTCAAGCAATGTAAGCATGATCTCACAATTTGCACGACTCAGGGGCGTACCGTAAGCCGCCTCCGCAACCCCCGCAGTGCAGGAGGGGCCCCACACAATGAATTATTTAAAAAATGAAATGAAATGTTTACAGATATGAATTGTCAGTATCCGTTTTTTTAAATTAACAGCAGAGCATTAGTGATAAAAATTTTGTTTTGTAACACCTTACAAGGAACTGACAAAAAATATATAGATAGAAGGAAGACAAAAATTGACAGTGTCATTTTTAATAGCTCTTATTCCTTTTCCCATTGAACTCCCGATAAACCCCTTGCCTTAAATAACTATAAAACCATATTCTCTGATTCACTGAAATGATACTTTAAATACTTGCATAGTCTTGATAAACTAGTACTATGAGATATATAAATGTGAAAACTTGTATAAATCCAGTGTTCGATCGATCGTTTTGAAAATTTACAAAGATTTGTAAAGCGACGCCAAAAAGGCCATAGGCGACTTCATAATTTCGAAAAAAAAAAAACAGTTCTCCGATATTTATGGAAATTTTCCAAATTTCCGCATTTAATGAGTTTTTCCGCTGTCCTATCAAGTAAAATGTGACAAATAATACGGCGTTGCTTATGTAAAGCTAACTACAGCAAATGAGATTGATGATATTCTGATATCAAGAGTTTAAAAGTGACAGAAACCCAGTCACAGACTGTAATGAAAAAATGACGTCAGACTTGAAATAATTCCGTTATTTATCAAATTCTGACTAGTATGAGAATAGTTAATTTTTATTTATTTGTTTGTTTTAATTTTCATCGGCCGTGAATTATTTGATTGAACCATAGAGAAGATATAGGATAGAAATACGAATTCCTATTCTATTAATAGAACTAGAATTTATGTGGACTGAACTTCTATCATTTCTGTAGAAGATATAATTCACTTCTTATTTTCAAGTGAAATTGCAAATGCCTTACCTCATAATTTTAAAACCTTCTTAGGTAACAGTTTTTTTTTTTCTCCACGTGCCTAATGTTTCTCAAAATTTGCAATTTTCAGTAATAAATTTTTATTACCGAAGGTGAGATTTACACAAGCACAGACTATTTCTTCCTAAGAAATCTTGCAAGCCGTTATGCTCGAGTTTTTCAACGATTTAGTGTTCATCAAAATTTTGTCTTACCTAAAAGTTTGTTACATAAATGGTTTAATTTATATCTATATCTATTCTATATAAATAAAATTAGACTTTTGTCTGTACATTTCTTGGAATTCAAAAATTTTGCGATTTCTATCCGTTTCAAGCACCTGGGAATCCGGTACGACTCTCAAAAAAAAGTTTGTCTGTCGTTCTGTCGTTCTGTCATTCTGTCCGTGACGCTTTTTTTGTTCAAGCATCACGTAAAAACGACTGAAGCGAAATTACATGAAATTTGGTGTCATGATAGGTAGTCACTCAACTTAAAACATAGGCGTCGAATTTTTAAAAAATCTTGATTGGATTTTGAGATCTTGCGAAAATCCTTTCAAACTGCGTAAATTTGTATTCGAGCATCACGTATAAACGACTGAAGCAATTGAAATGAAATTTGGTATCATGATTGGTGGTCACTCAACTTAAAATATAGGCGCCGGAAAAAAAAAAGAAAAAGCTTGATTAGATTTTGAGATTTTGCGAAAATCGTTTTAAACTGTGTAAATTTGTGTTCGCACATCACGTAATAACTGCAAAGGGGAAAAAATGATATTTAAAGAAATAATAGGTGGTCATTAAACTATATGCATCTAATTTTTAAAAAATCGATCAGATTTTGAGATTTTGCGAAAATCATTTAAAACTGAGTGAATCTTTGTTCACGCATTACGTAATAACGACTAAAGCGAATAATACGTAATTTGGTCAAATTATAGATGGTTGCTCAACATACACTATAGGTATACAATTTTTTAAACATTTTTATTAGATTTTGTGAAAATTTTCTCAAAATACGTTTGTATTTCTTCAAGCATCAGGTAATAACGACTAATGCGAGTGATACGAAATTTGGTGATATGATAGATAGTTGTTAATCTAAATTTATAGGCGTTGAATTTTTAAAATATTTTGATTACATTTAGAGATTTTGTGGAAATCGTTTTAAAATGCAGGAATTTTGTTCCAGCATCACGGAATAAAGACTGCAGGGAATGATAGTCGACCACGAAATTTGGTGACATGACAAGTTGTCACTCAACTTAAATTCTAGGCTTTCAATTTTTCAAAAATATTGATTAGATTTTGAGATTTTGCGAAAATTATTTCAATATGCGTAAATATTCTTTCGCGCATCACATAATTACGACTAAAGCGAATGAAATCATATTACTTAGTTACTCTCTAACCTGTAATATTTTAACAATACATAAAAATTATAACTTCGCTTTCTTTACTTTGGCAACATACTACATCCATTCTGAGTACTCCTACAATACTGACGAAAGTTGTTGTTTTTTGGAAATTTGCATTGAATATTAACCCGTCAACGACGGGTACTTCAGCTAGTGTTCAAATAAAATAAATGAAATAACGCGATACTGCCCGAATAATGGGCCATTAATGAATAATGGGCTATTTGCTAATAATGGGCTATTTAAATAGTGCGGATAATGGGCTATTTGCTAGCTCCTGATAAAAATGTGCTCAACCATGAACAAAACACAGTAGAAGCCCGATATAACGCTTTTGTTGGGAGACATGTTTCACACTCGCTTTATAGCTTAACCGCGGTATATCGGATTGGTGTCAAAACAGTGACCGACAGTTATACAAAATAATAAAAACACTTACCCGCTTTGTGGAATGTAATTTCTCATTCATTGAACACAAACTGAATCTTAACTGCCTTTAAAAAATCCGTAAGTGTTGTTTAGTGAACTGAGGCGTTTCGTTTCTTTGTCGCATGTTGTTTCACACTAGCAAATTTATCCTAAAATTGATTTTTACTTTCCAGACATGTACCATGTAAGGAAAGTATTGTAATCATGAAAAAATTCGACTTCGAGATTTGGGTGTATTGACACGTTTTGAGGTCTTCTGAATCCATTTGTGCTATTTTTACGAGATGTATGTATGTATGTGTGTGTGTGCGTGTATGCGTGTGTGTGTGTGTGTATGCGTGTATGCGTGTGTGTGTGTGTGTGTATGCGTGTGTGTGTGTGTGTGTGTGTGTGTGTGTGTGTGTGTGTGTGTGTGTGTGTGTGTGTGTGTGTTTGTGTGTATGTGAGTGAACATGGTAATTCCTAAAAGGGGCATTCGATTGAGCTCAAATTGGGCAGATATGCCATAAACCACCGTCGCAAGACTGGTATTGATTTTGGTGTGTATAGGACTTAAAGTTTTTCTACAAAGCTACGACAAAGATTTCTTTTACATTATGGCCTATGGGGAGAAATTTTTGAAAGTGCGCTAGCGTTTAAACGGTACATTCTATTGAGCTCAAATTGGGTATATATGTCATAAACCACCGTTGCAAGACCGGTATTGATTTTGGTGTGTATAGGACTTTGGTGTGTATAGTTTTTCTACAGGGCTACGACAAAGATTTCTTTTACGTTATGGCATATGGGGCGAAATTCTTGAAAGTGCGCTAGCGTTTAAATTGTACATTCGACTGATCTCAAATTGGGTATATATGTTTGAAGTATTCATCAATTAAAATTTGTTTAAATGCTTGGTAATGATCTTAATCGTAAGTGTTCGGAAAGTCAAGTAGAGTCACTGCAGATTTTTTTTTTTTTTTTTTCCCTAGAGACATACTTTTCCCCACGTTAAATCCAAATCGGATATGTCGGACAGCGTTATACCGGGTTCCTACTGTAAAAACAGTCTTTAATATTTATATACGAGAAGTCAAAACCCGTTGGAGGCAATCACAACGGGCACTAGAAAAATTATTCGACGAAAATACGTCTACGCTCAATATATTAAATCTTCTTCCGCCTAAAATAAATAACTCCATATTCAATTTTTATTATATACCGAAATCGAATGTCATGCTCTTCTTAGAAACGTGCTGAAACTTTTCGCATTCGAAATATTTCGTTTTTTGTACACGGCCATTCTTACATCCATGCAGACGATTTATTTGTGGGGGGGAAAATTAAACTTTGTAATCTGGAAAAAGTATTTTAAATGAATTGGAATCCCAATTGTATGCAGTCATTTTTATTTTAAACAGCTCATTTTGTCACGCAAATGATTCACTTTTTTGACTCTCGGAAATAAAATGGAGCTGAAAGCAGCGAAAAATCGCTTAAAAAGAGGTAATGGATGGATTTTAAGACCTTTAAAGGAGCGCAGATTTTTTATTATAGTTTTATACATGATTATGAATTTAATTTATAAAATTTCAAGCGGTGTGAATTTTATTACAGCTTTAGACAATAACTTTTTAATTTGTTTGGATTAATGACGGTAAAAGTTAAGTATGTTTTGAAGTGGTCGGACCAGAATTGTTAGAGAATGAGTCAGGGATCAACATAACTATATAGTAAGATTTAAGTATCGGTTTTTAGATAAATTTAAACTTCCAATTCTAGCATTTATTTCAGTTTTTTGTTTCTAATCTTTGCAATTATAAATATTCATTCATTTTGCATCATAAATGCAAGGGGTTGCTTTAAAAATTTGTAATTACATAAATACTTCAAAGGAAGTCCCAGGGAAATTTTTGCGGGGGGCCTCGAACTTTTGCGGTACGCCACTGGCGCGACTTTAACATACTCCACAAACCATAAACTTTCCCTACCTGTGGACGCTTCCGACATTTCAGTAGGCGCGGTTCTGCAGGCTCACACTTTCGAAGGCCTCAGACTAATTGCATTCTTCTCCCGCAAACTAACTGGTACTGAAAAGAAATCTAGTACATACGGTTGAGAGCTTTTAGCCATACATGCCGCTGTAAAGCGTTTTTGCCCTATCCCTACTAGCAATTTTGCCCGGGCCATCGTCGGCTGGCTACGTGGCCGGTGATAGCCCGAGCAAAATTGCTAGTAGGGATGGTTGAGGGACATAATTTCACAATTTTTACGGACCACCGCACGTTAACATTTTCTCTAAATAAAAAAAAATCCAAATCATGTTCTCCGAGTCAAACAAGACAGCTCGATTATACATTGGGGTGACAAAAGTCATGAGATAGCAATATGCAAATTCACAGATGTCGGTAGTATCGCGTACAACAGGTATCACTGGTCAGTGGATCAGCAGAACTTTTTTTTATAGTCAAGTAATTGATGTGACAAGGTGTTTGAAGTGATCATGGCTCCACGACGAGGATTAACAGAATTTGAACGCGGAATGGTAGTTGGTGCAAGACGAAGGGACATTCAATTTCGGAAATAGTTAGTGAATTGGATATTCAGAGATTCGCAGTGTCAAGAGTATGTCGTGAATATCTAATTTCAGATATAACCACCCACTATGGACAACGAAGCGGGCGGCCACGTGCTTTGAATGACCGAGATCAGCGATGCATCCGAAGAATTGTCAGCGGCTACAGACAAGTAACGCTGAGTGAAATGACCGCAGAAATCAATGTGGGTCGTATGACGGACGTTTGCGTTAGGACTGTGTAGAGAAATCTGGTTTCAATGGGCTATGACAGCCAGTGGCGGCTCGTGGGATACAGCAAGTACAGCCGGGCTGCACTTGAAATTATCAGTACATACTTTAAAATAATTTATTCTACTAATTTTCCTAAATTCAGATTAGAATTATGGAATTCCTATGGTAAATTAAAAAAATCTCCAAAAAAAAACAAACAAAAAAACCGTATTGTGGCCAGATCGCTCATTCAGAAAAAAAAGCACTTTAATCTTCCCGCAATTCAATTGGGGGTTCACCTGAGATAAAGGGAGAGGGCGACCGCGATAGCGGTTTACGCCCACCAGACCCCCCCCCCCCCAGGCTTATTTATTTACTACAAATAAAACTTTTACAATCGCTAAAAGCGTTACAAACCGCCAACGGCGCACAGGCCAGGCTGAAAATATACATATATAATTACAACACACACACACACGCAAAAAAAAAACCACAAATCAAACACATAGCAGACAAAATACTACGTATTATCAACCCTATTTACATGCCACCTGCCCCAAGGAAGAAAACCACAACATCTGAGGAGAGGATATGTTAGATATAGTATATATATATATATATATATATATATATATATATATATATATATATATATATATGTAATGTATAAAAAGGTAATTTGGGTTTTACTAGTTTGGGTATTGGTCAAGCGGGTACTTTCACTGTAAGTTTTACTTTCCTGTCATACTTGCCACGCGCGCTCTGGAGCTATGTTTTATTTATTTTGTTATTTACCAGACATCAGGCCGTCGATTCTGAGTTCTTTAGATGTACACGTGTCCCCACGCCCTTGTGTCCCCGGATGTGGGTCATGTTGGGAAATGTGTGTGGTTCGATCAGAGATAAGAGAGAGAGGAGGAGTTGTGTCTTCGCAGACCACGTGGTGTGGTAAGCGTAAATACTCCCGCACATCGAAAATCGGGGGACTTCTGCCACTGGAACGGCTTAATGAGTCCACGCTGATTCTTGTACCCGTCTCCCCTCCCCTCTTCTCATTCTAAATTGTAACTTAATTGTAATGTTCAATAAACCATATTACCTGCCTTAACTCTGAAGCTTACTTGAAATATCTGACGTCTCATATATATATATATATATATAAAACATACGTTCAACATACGTTCAATCACAATATGATCAACAACATTTACAATATTCCAACAATTACACAGTCCAATTAAAATATAATTTACCATTGAAGCACGTACTTTACAATTAAAAGCCAATTACAAGTGAATTTAAAATCAGTTTACTAGTAAAACACAGAAAACTAATAAAATATATTCTAAAACCTGGAATATGTTCCCAAAATTAAAATTACAATCATAAGTACATAAAAACAGCATTAAAAACCTATATACAATGTAAAAACAATTATTCATCCACACTCCCAGATATATACTTCTTATATTTAATCCTGAGAGTTTGATAGTTCTGTGCCAATTTACAAATATTTTCTTGTTTTTTTTTATAATTAATATAAAATGTTTCAATTCTCCAATTTTGACATTTAAGCTAAATGAATTAGGCGTAAATGGGCAGTTTTCATATACATAATGGAGAGGACGGCCAACTTTACCACATTCACAAAGATCATTATCAAATTTACCAATGCGATACAAAAACGTGGGAAAGAAACCTTTTCCCGTTATATACGGAATCACTGCTTTATTTAAAATCGATTTATCTATACATATATTTTTATAAAAACAAAAGGTCTCCCTGCCAGTCTCCCCCCGTTCCCAGGCAATCTGCCACATACTGGCAATCTCGAGTTTAATATATTTTTTCACAGCAGAAATCGGAATGGGTACATCTCTTCTTAAGATGTCAAAGTTTTCTAATAGAGGCTTTTTAGCCAGACTGTCAGCACGCTCGTTACCGAGCGTGCCAACATGTGCCTTAATCCAAGAAATTCGAAATAAAATACTATCATGGTGATCAACGATGTCAAAAATCTGGTCTATAAAAGGATCCTCTGAATAACCAGCATACAAGGCCTCTACGGTCGAGCGACTATCGGTCAAAATCTCCACACAATCATAAGCCCGCTCGCATAATAACTACCTTTACTCTCTGTTGGGAACGGGGGAACTTGAAGCCTTCTTATTGGCTGCTTTCTCAGAGCATCTTAAAATTTCAATATATGTGGTGGTGCCATCTATATTTTTATTGTTAAACTCATGACTGCCTCGCCTTAATTAAATTAACAGCATAAAAAACATCAGAATGATTTGTTTTGGTGTATATTTAATTAAAAAAAAATTCCTCCCATTTAACAGCATTCCTTTAAACATATATTTTTCTTTAGTTAATTTGTTCTCTCTCTTAATCAGATACTCAAATGTTATGAATATTAAATACTACTAATTTTAAATGACAAAAATTGAACCCTGTTTTTCAAAGGAAATAAAGTTTAACAATGCCTACATATGTGTGACAAGAATATTCTAAGGATAGAGCATCTTTTTTTTTTTTTTTTTTTAATTATAGCAACGAAAAGTACTAGGTATTACTATAAAATGAAATTCATTTTTCATTGTAAGAAAGATACAGTTACCTTTTAGAATGACAATATTTTTATCAAAAGAGTATTCTGAATGATAAATTCAACATAATAGGATATATAAGAGGATTTTGTTAAATTTTAAATTTGTTTGTTTGATTAAAGATTTTGTTAAGTGATAATATTTTAAAACCTCAAATATTAGAAAAGTATATTATAAATTGATACAAATGCATTTATAATATACTTTTCTTTAAAAAATATTTAGAAATTTAAATGTTTTTAGAAATTAGAAAAGTATCTTTTTAATGCTACTATATACATAAAAAAATATGCGAAACAAAAAATTTCCTTGAACTGGTAAATACACTTACCTATGTATTTAGAATACTCTAATATAAACAATAAATTTCTCATTCAATATTTATTGCTGTAGTTTTTGAGGATACACAATTCTCAGTTAATTCTCTATAAGGCATTTCTTAAAATTATTCACATATATAGAGACATATTATAGAATAAAACTTTATTAGCTTATAAACTTTCATTTATTTCTTGCTAGTTTTACATGTACGGTCACTTTTATGAATTGAATCTTTTTCACTGATGAAACAAAAAATTTTAATAGATAAAAATATTTTTCAATTCCAAGAATTATTTCATTATGTAACTTTTTCAACAAAACTATTAGTACTTAATAAAAGTTCTTAATTTTCCTCTTTCACAAAGCGTCTTTTTTTTTTTTTTTTTTAATGGTTGGTTGCGTTTCAAATGCTCCCAACTTTCTTATAATTGTTGAATATAAACCCCAGAACTTAGAAAGAGAAAGTAAATAACACAGAAATTCTTTTAATTTTATTTTCAGATTCAGACACGTTAAGATAGAAAGAATTATTTGGGGATGGTAGTATTCGAATAATTTTTCATATTTATTCTTTTCCTTTAATATCCAAAAATTGTAAATTAAATTTTTGAGGTTACAATTGAATAATAAGAAATGCAAGAAATATGGAAAATAAGTAAAATTATATCTTTAATATATATGTATTGTACAAAAAATTACAATTTAATGCAGTTTTGCATTTGGTTGATTCCTTTTTATATTTACAGAAAGTGAATGTTTCCTTTTTTGCTGGGAAGTTTTTTTTCTGAAAAAACAGACATTGAAACAACTGATAGACTACATAAGAATAAGCTAATAAGATTATATCGAGCGCTGGGCTAAGAACAAGGTTAAAATAAAGAAGGAGCGGTAAGGCATCATGACGCCATGCATCAATCTGAGATAGCAGCCAATCAGAAGGCTTCAAGATCCCCCGTTTCCAACAGAGAGTAAAGGTAGTTAATATGCAGCCCGCTCCACTGTCCAACGGAGAGCGGCCAGAACAGCAAGCTGTTCCGCTTGGTAGATGCTAACATCCACAGGAAGTCTCTCACAGAAATCGTAAATAAAATCTCCATTCCACTGAACTGTAAAAGCATAGGCCGTCCCCAGGTCCATCTTAGAGCCGTCAGTAAAGATTTTTAAACCACACCGATCGCATTCCGGATTACCCCTCCTATTAAGCTGCAGATTTTTCAATTCACGATCCAATTTTAACTTGTGTTCTGGTAAAAATTGTTGCATTTCGTGATATTTAAAAGTTTTATTATTAATTTCTATTTCTCTTCTATGGGTAATTAGATAACTCCTCTTAATGTGATTCTCTAGATAAATATTTATTGGTGGAATTCCATATAGAACACATAGTTCGTCTGTTGAAGTGCGCGCAAAAGCACCAGATATTGCCAAGAGAAAATCTCTCTGAAGACGGGTTAATTTTAAACGAAGGGTAGGGGTGAGCTCAGGGTACCAGATGTCAGAAAGATATTCGATTTGTTTCAGAGTCACAGTATTATACCATGTTTTTAAAATATTGACACTAGGACCCCAGCCCAAACCCCGAACCCCAGATAAATTTCCCATGAAAACAAAGATTCTCTCCCTCAGGGTATCAATGTGTTCAGACCAGCTCAGCCTTTCATCAATAACCAGACCTAGATATTTCAGAGTATTTTCTATTTTAATTGTCTTCCCATTTAGTTTAAATATAGGTTTCCTGGTAATTAACCTACGGCCAGGGAGCCTCTTATAAAAAACTATTGCTCTTGTTTTCTCCTGGGATATACTGAGTCCTAGATTCTGACACATATCTACAAAAATATTAATGCTATAATTAACCTGTTTTTCTAACTCAGACCTAGTATTAGCTGTATTCAATAAGATAAAGTCATCTGCATAAGCAAATAAGTGTAGCGGGGGAGGAGTCCAATCCCTTGAGTATCAAATCTGCCACCAGAGTCCACAAAAGTGGACCCAAACATGAACCCTGGGGACAGCCTTTAGTGATATTAATGACCCTGGCACCGCCCAGAGCATCAGCAGAAATCGTTCTATTTTCAACATAGTTGCATAAAATGGCTTTTAAATAAACAGGTAACACCGATTTATTTATAGCAGTTTTCAAAACTTTCCACGATACATTATCAAATGCTCCCTGTATGTCAAAGGACACCAGGGAGCAAAATTTATTTGTTTCTAAGTTACTGTTAATAGTGTCCCGTACTTGATACATAATAGTCGATGTTGAGCGCCCCGGCAGAAAACCATGCTGATTATCATGTAGATAACCCTCATCCAGGAGATAGCTCAAAACTCTTCTTTTTAATATACGTTCGAAGGTCTTCGCCAGGACGCTCAACAGACTAATAGGCCGATAAGAACGTGGACAGCCAGGATCTCTTGCAACCTTGGCGAAAAAAATTACCACAGAGGCCTTCCAAACCTTCGGGAAGAGACCAACAGAGAGACAACAATTGTATAACGTTACCAAATGCCTGGCCCAATATTTAGCCATATTCTTCAAAATAAGTCCATCAACCCCATCCAGGCCAGGCGACTTATTATTTGGCTGACGACTAACAGCATATTTAAGTTCTGTAATCGTTACCTCAGGAAAATCATATGGAAAAGGCATATCGGATATCGCGGGATCAGCAGGATCACCCAAGTCTCCAGTATTCATAGCCACCCTATCTAAACCAATGTCAAAGTGCTCTAATAACAATTTGTCTAAAATATTATCATAATTGTCAGTATAGGCGAGACCGTGAAATAGCGTCTTAGCTCCAAGATCTTTGTGTTTATTCCTAATTATTTTAAACAAGGTCCCATAGGGATTCATCGTCTCAGTACAAAATTTCCGCCATGCGGCATTTTTGGAGCAAATAACTAATTTACGGTAGCGAGCCCTCTCGCGATTATACCGAATTCTCAAGTCGCAATTTACAGGGTCCCTAGCCAATCTCCGATAAAGGGCGCGCAATTTAGATCTAAAAACTCGCAGCTCTGGAGTCCACCAGCTAAGATGAGCCCTATAACGGTTCTTTTTAACACGTAATGTAGCATAACATAGCCTACTCAGGCTGGCGCTAAAATCGTCACAGATGTCCTCCAGGTCAGACACAGAAAAAGGAGAGAGAAAACCAAAACGACCCAAGCGAGTCAACACCGCACCCAGAAAAGCCCAATATTTCCTATTAAATTTATGAAATTTCTCATATTTAGTACGAAAGCGGCGGCGATCCAGACAGCATACTTTATCCTTAATCCAAAAAGCAATATAGCTGTGGTCGCTGCCCGAGTCAACATCCAGAATGGTCCAATTATGCAATTTACCCACCAAATCACTTGAGTAGAGAGTAATATCAGGATTTCCAACCGATCCCGAATGGGACCAGGTAGGCCCAAGAGAGGGGTCGTTAGCCACCATCATGCCCAGGTTAGTAATGTATTGTAATAGTACCATTCCTCTATTATTTATATGATCATATCCCCACATATTCGCATGAGCATTAAAATCTCCCGCAACGATTGTGCTTCCGACCCCTCTAAAGGAATCAGCCCATTCCTCCAAGTTAGCCGACAGATCCGAAGAAGGAGGCGAATAACACGAAGCCAAAAGATAGTCCCTCTCATCCGCGTGAACCTTGATAAATACCGAAGAATTTGAAGAAAAACATAGGATCGATACAATACCCGGTGCAGCCACCACAGCACAATTTCCCGAAAGGGAAAGAAAGGCCCGGAAGGCATCCGGACAGCCAAGAATCCTATTCCCCATTAAATAGGGGTCCTAAATTAACGCCACGCTATAATGACCTTCTTGCATTAGCTGAAACAAGAGTAGCCCCGCTGATCTGCAATGATTTAAATTTATTTGCAAAACACCAAGACCATTAAAATTATTATTACTTATATTGTCTGCCATAAAAGAACAATACACAAACAACACAAGATACACAAAATAATACACAAAAAAAAACTACGAAAAATATAAAGCAAATAACAGTCACAACATAAAAAACTAAGGAAAGAACAAAAGAGAAACCGGATAATACCCCCACTGCGAAAAGGACCGGTGAACAAGTAAAAGGTAACCATAAAGAAAAGTATTTTCCCAAGAAACCAGCAAAACAATCCACAGACCATTGTTTCACAACACAGGATTAAAGGATATAATAAAACCAAAGTCATAAATCACAAATAATCAATGTCCCATTAAGATAAAACCCAAAATTAAAAGTAAAATTTCCAATCACAGACACTACATTATAATAAATATTAAAAGTCAAATCAATCATATCATAACATTAAATCTCACAGTTGACATAAAATACCACTATATACCATATTCACAAAATATACAATATCTCACTATATACATACTGCACATAAACACAATATGCAATACCATACAATACACATACTGCTCATAAACAATCGATAGCCAATACTCCATTTAAGTACCCAATGATTCCCTTACAAAAACATCAGTTGCATCATAAAATACAACATGGGGGGGGGGCAACTATAGTACTAGGGGAAAGCGGTGAAGAGAACAGACAGGAATCAACTCCACGTCAATTCGTTTCATTGATCGCCAGTCCTCCCTCTCCGTCTCCCTTGACTAATAAGATTGGCTTTATATTCCCGAAAAACTGGGCACTGGCCTGAATTAGCACGATGATTTGACTTCTCCACATCCCTATTCTCTTTATTACAATTCACACAATTATACTCCTCCACACTACATCTACGGGTATCATGATCCAGTCCGCATTTTGCACATTACTGCAATCATAAACTCGATGTCCAAGTTCCTGACACCTAAGACAACGACAGATGTCAATAAAGTCGACAGCTCTCACACGACTAAACCTGATAAAAAATTTACCAATCCTTAGTACTTCACGCTTAGTGTGGGAGTCCGTTCTAACAATCCAATTCACAATGTTACTGCTACTAGCGATCACAAGAGGTTTTACGGGATCTATAATAAAGTCAGAGGAAATGTTCATAAATGCCTCCTCAATATCTGAGGCCCTAGTATCCGCCGAAACCCACAGAATCAAGACTCTCTCACTGCCCGGCTTCGATAAGTATATTTTATACTTTTGTGTTAGAGCCTCGATCGAAGTTAAGGTCTCCTGAATCTGTTTAGCCTTTTCTCGGTTAGATGCAGTCAATATAACCCTACTCGATTTAGGGGAGTATTTAATATCTAAGGCGTTAACCACACATACCGCCTCCAACACTGCCTTTTTAATGTCGCGCGATATGTCCATGACATCCATTTCTTCAGTAATAGGCTGAATTACCACCGCAAAGTCCGAGGGTCTCGATTGACTCTTATTAGGACTCATTCCCTCTCTATAATTATCCAAGGGGGGTCTTACATCCAACGGCCCTGAATCCACTCCATTTGTACCAGAGACCACCACCTGATTCGTTAAACACTGCCTAAAATCCTTCAGATCACTAATCACATCCTCCAACTTCTCCGTCGTGGGTTCACTATTGTGGCACAATTCCAATTGCCTCTTCATCAAATCATTAAGTTCTCTCAGGCCATGTGCCTCCGTTACTGCCTGATTGTATTTATCAACCATGTACATTGCAAATCTGCACAATTCCTGCACCCCTTTCTCAATGCCCGTTGCCATAATCTTAGTAAGATGTTTATTAAGTCCCACATGGGACATAAAAGTCTGCAAGGTCCCATCCCTAATCTGTTCAAAAACAGGCAAAACACCCTCCTTACGAATCCTAGCATCCAAATCAGTACTCATAGAGAACGGCGAACGAGTCGGCCCACTCCTAAGCATGGAGGACCTAGACAGGTTTGGACTAGCACTCGCATACCTAGCCATTATCACCAAAACAAAGATAGCCGTCAAGCACCTACAGCTATAGGGAACTCAGACCCAATAAATGACGACCTCTCCAGCTCACAGTTTACAAACCCAGGAAAGCAAGGCACAGAGTTCAAGAATGCTCAGGGAAGAAAGTTAAATAGTTTGCAATCACCCAGGGCTAATCCCCACCAGAACGGATCATTAACACATAGTGATATAATACACAGTATAAGAACACACAGGCGAGAAAAATACACAGTTTACGAACACCCAGTAGGTAACTCCACCACAATAAGTATTCCGCGCAACCGACGCGAACAAATATAATTACATTAACTCAAATTAAAAGCTCCAGGTCATCACATTGATACATATATATCAAAACAAACAAGAGTCCTATGCAATAGTATCATCCAGTATATATTCAATACAGATAAACCCTACTCCTAGAAATTTTCTATTTCATTGCATATAATCAAGAAAACATCAGTCATACCACGGAACCAATGTAGAGGAGGAAGTGGATTCTCAACACCAAGCACCAGCATACGTGTCCAAGATGTCGACAGTATGAATCTCCGAACGATTTTTATTTTCAATAAAGTCAATCACAAAATTGAAGTTACTCGAATGTCCAAAAATAGTCATAAATCCATAGAACTTACATCATTTTAAAGCTCTCATCCATCTCTTCAAATGTAGGAACATCTCGTTCACGAATATATAGCACTTTTCTCAAAAGAGCGATGTTAAATCCAAGACTTAAAATATTTTCAACATGGAAACCGGCACGACATCAACTTTCTCTCAACTATCATTTAAGTCCATATTACTCCTTCCCATGGCACCAAATTTGACATTTAGACTCAGTACACATTATATTTCAATACAAAACTTCATTCGCAGTTGGGGGCGATAGAACACTGTATACAAGTCACATTATCCGGGAGCCCCAAAAAACACGTCAAACCGCCGGAGACGATGAAGCGAACCATCAAAGCAGTATTGTTTTTAAGTAAGCAAGAACTGGCATTTAGAGGACATGGCAAGCGAAAAAATTCTTTAAACATAGGAAATTTTAAAGAGCTTTTAAAATTATTGATATTTGAATTAAAACAACGCCTTTTTATGAGGGCTCACGCAATTCAATTGGGAAAATCTTTGGTTCAGCCCAGAGTGCTGATAAGAAAATTGGCAGCACCGTTGCCATGACAACGGTTACGTAAGCATTTCCTCCGGCATAGGCTATAATGGGGGTACGCAGCTAAGACTCAGCTCATTCAAGATTTTGAAAGGTCGGCAGCACTTGTGAATTCGACTCACTGATTGGCTCGAGAAGTGAGGGAGGGGGTAAGGAGAATATATGTTCGGCAAACTCTCGACTTTATATTGCTGAATTTATCAAGAAGGTAAGCCTGAATAGACGCTTATGAATGGACAATTACCCATCAAAGCAGTATTGTTTTTAAGTAAGCAAGAACTGGCATTTAGAGGACATGGCAAGCGAAAAAATTCTTTAAACATAGGAAATTTTAAAGAGCTTTTAAAATTATTGATATCTGAATTAAAACAACGCCTTTTTATGAGGGCATCTCTGACCGATTCGCAAGTTTAAAAGAAAGGAGGATTGATTTGACTTATAAAAATAAGTACGTTTTCTATTTTTTTTTTCTTTTCTTCTCAAGTTATCGTTACAAAAGAAAATTCTAAGGAAACTTCGAATCAGACACGGATTAATGCAATTTTGAGGCTAAGAACGGCTGGTTGAAATTTATGTCCATTTTATGGAAAAGTAAAACAGGATCTCTTACATTTGATATGTAATTTCTTTTTTTTTTCCTCGGTGAGGGCTTAATCCGCCAGCTTTCGAATTCAATAACAAAGATTTTCCATTCCTGTCCGGAGGGGGGGGGGGCTCATATGCTTCCGGCTGCACTAACAGTTTTGACCACGGGCCGCCACTGATGACAGCAGAAGACCGACTCGAGTGCCATTACTGGATGCACGACATCGCTTGCAGCGCCTTTCTTGGGCTCGTGATCATCCGGTGGACCCTAGATGACTGGAAAACTGTAGCTTGGTCGGATGAGTCACTATTCCGGCTGGTGAAAGCTGACGGTAGGGTACAAGTGTGGCGTAGACCTCGCGTAGCCACGGACTCAAGTTGTCAACAAGGCACTGTGTAGGCTGCTGGTGGCTCCATAATGGTGTGGGGTGTTTTTACATGGAGTGGACTGGGTCCTCTGGTCAAACCGAATGGATACTTGACCGGAAATGACTGTGTTGAGCTACTTGGAGACCATTTTCACCTTTTCATGCGCTTCATGTACCCAAACAACAATGGATTTTTTATGGATGACAATGCGCCATGTTATCGCACCAGAAGTGTGCAAGATTGGTTTGAAGAGCATTCTGGAGATTTCCAGCGTATGGTTTGGTCACCCATATCACTCGACATGAATTCCATTGAGCATGTATGGGACATAATCGAGAGGTTCATTCGTGCTCAAACTCCACCACCGTCTAGCCTGTCGCAGCTGTGGACCTTTATACAGACAGCATGGCTGAATATTCCTGTAAGGGATTTCCAACGACGTGTTGAGTCCATGCTATGTCGATTTGCTACACTCCGCCGGGCAAAGGAGGTCCGACACCTTATTAAGAGGTATCCCATGACTTTTGTCACCTCAGTGTATTACACAATTTACCACCGACATCCAGGCCTGTCGAGAGGGGGATTCCCTCCGGGCCCGTGTTTTCTGGGGGGCCCGGGTTAAACTTTCAAAAATATTTTCTATATAGACAGAAATATAATTCGCGAAAACCAACACCTACTGGAATAAGTAAAGACGAGACGAGGTCCTAAACGCAATTGGATTGCTGACGTCATGTACGCTCTTTTATTTGTTTTTTTGGGGGGCAAAAGCACCACCCTTTGTGCTCTCATACGCGGGGAATCACCAACTCCAGGCCGGCAGGTGCATACTTGATGATTTCCAAGCGCGGGAAAATTCATTCATCCCCAAAATGTTCTTGGAATAAAATTGTTCAGAATTGCTGTCGGAATGCGGATTTTTCATTTGTTTGCGGTGAGTTTACATACCCTTTTACACTTCATATTATCACAGCGATTATTTATTTTTTTAAATAATTATTAGTTATAAAGTATGTTTATTTCATCAGTGCTTCATGAATAGGTTTAATTTCTCACAGCAAACTTTTGAGGTTAAAATTATCTTATTGCTAATGAAGCATTTCATTAAAGCTCTTTATGGTAGTGATTCTGTAAAGCTTTTCACATATTTATTTTTATATATTAAGAATTCATTAGATCGTTTTCTAAACTTATATGTTTTACGTTTAGCAAACTATTAATTTTGCCTAAAAGCCAAGTGAAATTGCTCGGAACATTTATTTTGCATATCTGTAATTGCTCATTAAATTTAATTAGAGCAGCGGTTCCCAACCTTTTGAAGTCGCGCCTTCCCTCCCTCTCCATATTTTTCAGCACATATTCAGTTTCTTATTTTTCAACAGTGAACATTTAGTCGCCTATTTTAAAAAATGACGTTATCAGTAAAATTTGAACAAACATTTTAAGCGAAAATGGGTATGCTTTTGAGTAAAAATGAGACTGAATAAGATGATTTTTCAAAACATGTATTATCGCTTGCTCTTTGTCTATTTTTCTGGCTCCCTCCCTGCAAACGCTCTACGCCCCCCTAGGGGGCGCGTGCGTTTCCGAAGAGGAAGAGCCTGTCACGAAGCCGAAGAGCTTCTTTTACGAAGAGCCTTTCACCATTTGGACTACTGAACTCTATTTCTTCTCAGAATTCCGATGCCATTTTTCCAAACATTTGCGTAGGTTTGCGTATTTTTTGTACCTTACCCGTTTTGGTTGCTAGTGCTGAGCGTTCATTCAGTGTGCTGAAGAGAACAAAAAACTTCCACCGCTCTTATTCGACACAAACACGTACTCTCAGTTTAGGAACTTTTTGTATTGAGTTGGCACTAGCGAAAGATCTAGACGTTAAAATTATTATTGATACTTTCGCTTCAAAAAAGCGAGAAAAGCTAATTTTTAATAGTTTTAATTTTGTAAAGGAAAAATCCAATTATTCGTATTATAAAGACCAAAATTAAACAATTTAATGTAAGCGTATTTTTTAAACTAAAATTTGTAAATGCCAGATAGTGTAAAAAAAGCAGTTTATTTGTATTTTACAATGTGAATAACTTTTTTTTTCGGGGGGGAGGGCCCGGCAGATATCCACCACCCGGGCCCCAGTTGGTCTCTCGACGGGCCTGCCGACATCCAGCACATCTCTGGATCCAAAAATTTCGTTCCAGACACATTGTCTCGCATCGAAGAGTTACATCTGCCTGAAATTGATTTTGCATCAATCTCTAAAACCCAATTAGATGATGACGAACTGAAAGACCTAGAAAACAAATAATTCCTCCAACTCCAACCTGTCCGCCTTGATGACACCTCTGAGCTACTGTGTAACACCAGCACCAGAAGCATTCGTCCATACGTACCTCTGGAAATTCGACGAGCAATGTTTGACTCCTTAAACAATTTGTCTCACCCTGGTGTTAAGGGATCTAAAAAGTTGATACAGAAACGATCTGTCTGGCCCAGTGGCGGCTTGTGACCCGTTTCAGTGGTGGGGCCCGAAAAAAAAATATTGCCAATTAAAATCGCGAAAATATATATACATATAGAACAACCTATCCCCACGTTCACACAGCGTAAGTATTTAAAATTTCTCAAATGACAAATAATTATCGAATTTACTATACAACTTTTGCAATAGCAAAAGTTGTATAGTTATGTATAGTTTTACGTATGTATAGTTTTATGTACGTATAGTTTTACATAGTTATGTTAAATTGAAAAGTTTACTTTATTACTAAACAAAAAGCCACATTTAAATATTTAATATTTATGTTCTTTATAGTTGCCTGTTCATAATTTTTAGATGATTTAATTATTTTAAAATAAATAACATATATAAAAAATACATTCATACATCGCTTTTCGTAAATCAAGAAAACAAAACAGAAAAATATCTGACTGCACTGCAAAAAGTACGATCACGCAAATAAAAAATGATTTCCTCCTAAGCGGAAAATTTCGCCAATAGCTACCGATTGCCGAAATTTCCCCGTACGGTCGTGTAGATCACCGTGCGAGGGCCCGAACATCTGGGCCCAGAAGGCAGCGCCAAATAAGCCGTTTGGAAGCCAAGTTAATTCCGCGTCAGTATGGCTTTGTGCTCAATGCCAAATATGTCAACCCGGTGAACGGAGAAGAGACGCCCCATTCAGGGCAGGCCAGACCATGGCCCAAGCATGGTTTAGATAGGGGGAAAATCGTATAACTATCGCTTTTTTAAGTGCGTTTTTTAATGGATAGTATTAAAATAGAGTAAAACGCGTGTATTTTTTTGATGGAGGTAAATTATTGAAAGAACTGCCTTACATAATAGGAAGATACTTTGATTTAGACGGTGCTTAGTCGGTGGGGCCAGGCCCCTCTGACCCTTAATGACGAGCCGCCACTGGTCTGGCCATATATGCTGAACAACATTGCTGAATGGACTTGACCCTGCAGCAGCTGCCATAAATCCAAGGTTTCCCGACACATCAAAAGCTCGTTACAGCAGTTCAGCTTAACATCTGAAGGTTTTGAGCATATCCATTTGGATTGCTCAAAACTTGCTCGAACTTTCACTACAAACTGAGTTGCACGATTTCTCCTAAAGTAATCACTATAGATCAAGGCCGCCAATTACAATGCCACTTTTTCCGACACCTCACAACATTATATTGGGTGTTAAACATATCCACACAACTTCATACCATCCAAACAGGAACAGTCTTATCGAACGCTTTCATCGTTCCTTGAAACAAGGACTTCGATTCCACATAACAACACTTGGACTGATAGCCTTCCTATAGTACTTCTTGGTCTTCGATAAACCTGCAAACAGATATTGGTGGTACTTGCTTCGAAATGTTATATGGGACAGCTGTGACTTTGCCTTCAGCGGTCCCTCAACCTTCCAGAAATGCAACTAATTCAGATACAGCATCTTTTGTTCAAAAGTTAAACGAAACAATGCAAAATTTGTCTCCGACTCCTACTACTGCTCACATAAAATCCGCTTGTGTTCTGCATCCCCATTTGGAGACATGTACTCGAGTCTTTGACCGCAAGAATGCTGTAAAACCTCCTTTGACACAGCCACACAACGGACCTTTCTTAGTAACCAAACGTGAAAAAAACACTTCACAGTTAGTGTCCATGGCAAGGAACAGGCGATAGTACTTGACAGGCTGAAGCCTGCATTTCTGTCCCCAGATGACGATCCTCACCAAGGAATTTTCCCTCCGATGAACCTTCTACAGCAGATATACCAGCACACCAACCCTATTTTGTAGTTTACCCTGCTAAGTCATCTTCAACAACACCTCAAGCCGAACCACCCTCCAGCGAAGGCACGTTCTGAGAGAGTGGTGCGTTTTAACACTAAGTATCTTTAACCTATTCAGTACTTTTGGTATTTGGGGGCACTTGTACCCTTCGAGCAGAATGTGGCCAGCACTAGCTGATGCTCCCCACAGAACTTTGACTCTCAAATTGGCAGCACCAGTAAGGGATTTTTGGTGAAAGGCCAGCGCGCGGTTACTCAGTCTGCACTTTTCCCCTCGTGTGCAGCTTGCACCCCCAAAATCCTTCTGCCTTTTTATGTTGATTTTTAGTAATTAAATGTTATTTTTTTTAAGTTGATTGACTCGTGAACTGTACTTAATATCGTGGGGATTAACCTTACAACCTTGAAAATCCCACGGGGCTCCCAAATGACCTTTTAAATTTAAAAATTTGAAAATTTTAATTTTAATTTAAAATACGAGACAAAGAAACTAATTTTAATCAAAATAACAATAATTGTAATGTTGCTTTTCCATGGCGCTAGCATTATATGCACAACTTTCCTTAGCGAAACGGTATAGTTTCAGGCAATTACTCAGCGCAAACTTATAATTTAGGCGTGGCCTATGGAGTGATGTATGCTGATCGAGAGGAAACCATGGAACTGATTTTCAATCGGAACATTTAAAAGGAAATAGCTTCCTGAGTGGAGAAAAGTGATGATCTATCCGACTCTAAATAAATGTATTGATATGAACATTAGGAAGATAAGTACAAAAATAGTGTAGAACATGTTACTTGAAAAATACCGAAGGAAAATAAAGATTGAAAATTAAATAATGAAATATTATTATCCTACGTCTCTTAACCACAATAACCAAGAATCCATTACAGTACTGCAGAAATACTGGCAGCCTTATTTTTCTAGAACTTAGCAACATATTTCAAATTCCCCTAAAGAATCTAATAAATTCTACCCAAAAATGTTTTTACTACTTTTGGTTTCATATAGAATGGGAATCTAGAAGCATCCCTAGACCAAATATACTGTTTGTGTTTTAAACAGGAGTATGGAGGGCTTTTTTTCGCCCCTTTCCTGTGTAGTTAAATTTAAAGATCACAAGAGATCCTAACATTTCTTCAATGACAATACAACGTGCAATTCTGGTGCAGCTCATAAATTACATCAAGAAGGGGAGGGGGGGGGAAGTGAAAATCAGCAGTTTTATGATTTTCATTTGCACATGCTATCTGAGCAATCTGTGTTTCGATTAATTACGATTAATTTTATGTCAGAATACACAATGTACTTTTTTTTTGTATTTTGAAAAAAAAAATTGAGAATGTATTTTAAAATACATTCTCAAAATACTTTGTTTTTTACGAATGAAAATACAATATACAAATGTATTTTGAAAATACGTTTATTAGCGCTACTGCCCAACTCTGGAGAATAATGAGTGGGGGTGTTTGTTTTAACAAGATGGACGGACAGCTTCATGTTTTCAACAAAGGTTCTGTAACAAGATATCGTTATTGTCAGGAGGCGATCCTTCCCCATGTGCGTCTGTTCCGAGGTGCCATTGGAGCAGACTTCGTTTTTATGGATGACAATGCATGGACAAATCGGACCCCTGCTGTTCAGGAGCTACTGGAAAGTGAAGATACCACTCGAATGGATTCGTTAGCAAACTCCCCTTATATAAATCCCATAGAGAATGCGTGGGATGCTTTGTGGATGCCTTGCGGCATGATTACATCCCCCGGGGAACATCCAACGACTGAAACAGATGCTGATTGAGGAATGGCCACTTTTACCACAAGAACTGTTGGACAATCTGGTACTCTGTATGGAGAGACGGTTTGAAACAACAACTGCAGTAAGGGGAGGACATATCCCATACTAAGGAACATCTGCTTGTTGTTCTTGCACAGAAAAACATGTGTATAGATACTATGAGTTCAATAAAGCCTTTTTTTGTTTGATTCCATACTGTATGCATTGTATTCATTTTTGCACAACCATGCTTTCGTCAGTAGCGGATTCAGGGGAGGGGCTAAGGGGCTTCAGCCCCCCCAAAAGAGTTTACTAAAGGGTAACATTCTGCTTCATTATGCACTTTGTATATGTAAAGTGATCTTTTTTAATCATTTAGCCCCTCCCAAAAGTTTTTACATTGGTTTAGACTAAAATTTTGCTTTATTGTATATTTTGTTTGGGTAAAATAAGTTTTTTTTCAAAATTTAGCCCCTCCCAAAAGAGAATTTCTGGATCCGCCACTGGCTTTCGTCATTGTTTGAATACAAAATGCTGTCTCTCATTTCTAAATTTCAATCTCTCAGATGATTTCCCGGGGAGTTATGGCAAAAAGAACACTCGTTACTTAAGTTTTGCATACCGGTGTACACTGCTCTTTTTTTTAATTTCAGTTTATGTAAAATTTTACATTAAAATAATTAACTTCCCTAATCAATCGTATATCTAGCTCGGGGGGGGGATCGAGCCCCCCCCCCCCCTTGGATCTACCACCACATCTAAATTACGCAAATATTTATAGGAATTTTGGTAAAATGTAAACCACTGGGAGACCTGCACGGCCCGATGACTATAGAGCTGCAGTTTCGGATAAAAAATTGCTTGTCGGTTTCCCATCGGCGAAATTGCTCGTCTAGATCACCTCTATGCATGAATAAAAATTCATCTATTGCAGAAAATCAAAAGTGCTCTTGCCAATGTCTTAATTCGATGAGTCTGTGAGTTAACGATGAGTGGAACGCCCATTCAGAAAACGAGCAGTCATTGCTACTAAGGTGATACCTGATACATTTCTTTAGAAAAAATGGCACATTGATCCATCCCAGACAGCACAGCAAACTTGCAGCAAGCTTGATTTATCAAGTCAGTAAACTTGAATTAAGCTTGAAAATTCCAAGCGTGTAAGCTTAATGCAAGCTTGAATCAAGTGTTCTAGTTTACACTTGCCCAGCTTGTATTAAGCTTGACATTTCAAGCTTGAATGAAGCTTGACATAGCAAGCTTAATTTGAAGTTTAAAAAATTTTCCTAAAAAAAAATTTCCTAAATACACGGGGCGCCGGTCGGCGAACTCGCCCCACATATTTTACTTTGCCACGCATTTTCCCCTCTACGCTGAAATTTCATTTTAATTTAATCTGTTTCCATAAAGTGTTCGCGGCTAGAATAGAACCCGGGACCTTTGGGTTGGGAGACGAGCGCGCTATCCGTTCAGGCACTAAGCCTCGCGCAGCTATGACTAAAATTTGAAGTGACTTATCACGACATTTTCTGGCCAGATTGATAAGTGGGCGATGTGTTATTTGTTTCTTTTATTTTTCCATGGGATCCAGCAAAATTAAAATAATGTTATGTGTGATTTAGAGACTCTACTAATAGGGAAATAAATATAATATAAACTTAACAGCAGCACACGTTTTAAAACCTTCAAAATCGAGACAAACGGCTGATTTTGAAATCAATTTCGTAGTATAGTTGTATTTTATTTTGAAGAATTTCCATATTTGGAAATATAGAATCTTTTTTCTTAATTCTATGATCAAGTACATTTATGACTGATGATAAATTATTTTGTAGCGGTCGGAAACCGCCTCATTCTACCACCCATAAAGTGAAGTATATTAACTAACTAAATTGTGTTAATTATATAAAATTTATTTTTAGGGCTAATTAATTAGTTAATGGAATTACTAATGTTAATTAGATGTAAATAAAACTAAAACTCCCCTCGTGTTACACTTCAGAGGGGCTTATCCCATTCATTCCTTCCCCAGACTTTTCAATGTCCATTCTCCTTCTCCCTACAGCGACAGATGGCGCCATCAGCGGAATAATCAAGCTAATGGATTGAAATGTCAAGCTTGTATTAATACGTCAAATTCAAGTTAATGCCAAGCTTGATTTAAGCTTACGTGCTGTCTGGGATAAAGATTCGCCACCCCTGGGACAGGTCCTGGAGATTAGTAGCCAAGGTGGGGACAAACAATTTTAGTCAAGAGCTTTCTGCGAAAGATCCACTGACTTTTGACAAACAATTTCATAAAGTTCACTATTATTCCAAAGTGATTATTAAAAGGTATATCAGGACGTTCCCGTCCCGACCCATCTTGGTTCCCTACCACCACTTACATGTTTTTAAAAAGCTCTGACTGGATCCAATGAATTTGACCCAAAATGTCGAATGGTTCAAGTAACAGTAACTGCACTGCATCACGATATCTGCTACTGTGATATGTCCATTACGTGGCGTTATAAACGTCATTTGTATTATTTTGGAAATCGGTTGCGGTAAACCTTATGGTGAAAATAAATTGATTTTTCACTAATTTCATTCTTAATTTTAAAAAAATGAAATCTATTTATCAAAGAGTTATAGCGTGTGTTATACTATTCATCGCATTATTAGCACCGTTTTCATCAGCTTTATATTTCCATATTTCGGAGACAGAAAGAAAATGTTTTATAGAAGAAATACCTGATGAGACAGTTGTAATCGGTAACTTTACTTATAATAATAACTTATTTTATTTATTTTTTAGCCACGCTTTGCTGTATATTTAAACAAAAGGATGTATTTGATGTACCGTGTAACTATTTACTAACATCTTGTAGTTTTGTTTTCATGTTATAGTGAACTAGTCGGCAAAATATGTTCCACATTTCTAAATGAGAACATTCTTCTAAAGGCATTACATATTTGTTACTTGTAATAGCTAGAATAAATTCTTCAATTGAAAT
The DNA here is from genome assembly GCA_038373885.1 of Cheiracanthium punctorium. Taxonomy (NCBI): domain Eukaryota; kingdom Metazoa; phylum Arthropoda; class Arachnida; order Araneae; family Cheiracanthiidae; genus Cheiracanthium; species Cheiracanthium punctorium. The sequence continues at coordinate 993,114 of JAWZYV010012175.1, forward strand.
TTGAATAATCTTAGTTGTGTTAAAAATCATTTTTAAATTTTAATATATACTGGTCGTAGTAGCATCTGAAATTTGTGCCCCAGAGCTGCACAAAATTGACTATTGAGATCTCTTGCTTTATTTGCCGGGTCCTTTTTGATAATGTTATGAAAACACTTGTAATACATGGGCATAAAAATGGGTTTTTAAGATGCCTTTCGAAGAAGCAGGCATGGAAGTTGCCAGTCTTTTGACTAAATTCAGTCTTTTTCAACATCATTGATGCATTTGCGATTTAGTATTTAAATTAGTTTAATGAATTTAGTTATACTGAATACAGTGATATAATAGATATTAGTTAATTTAATAATGAATACATATAAAATAACAGGTAATGTGTTAAATGCATAATAATTTATTCGTTCTGCATGATCTGCAGCAAAGTTCAGTCTTTTTAGCTTTTCGTGCTATCATGCCCGAGAAAGCGAGACAAGGTGATTTGAAAACAGAAAAAACAGATCTTTTTTGAATACTTTTATGCAGTGAAAGTATCTTTGTACTATAAACCAGTTGTATTATGTATGAACATAGTTTCATTTGGTTAGCTTGTAAATTTATGCTTATGTAGCTCTTGTATAATTTCAGTAACATATTATTCGGTATCATCAATATTCTAGCTCTTTATAATTGTATAAATGACTCTAATTTCTTATTTTTTCAAAGGTTTTTAACAGATTGTAAAGGGTGTGGGAGAAGACTTGAAAATCTGTTATCAGAACACCCCACAGTCAGGGCCCAACTATGTGCTCAGGGCATGTCTCCGAAAAGCCCATGCAATGGGCAAGGTCTATCTCTGGGGGTTTTCTGATAACAAATTGTTGATTTGGTGGGTAGACCCAATGAATTTTTCTTTTCTTTTAAGTTTCTAATCTAAAATTAGCTGTGGTCTTGTCTTGTTAAATTTCATAAATGTTCTCTCTTAATTAAATTGCCCAATTGATGCTGGAATGACTTACTGATTCCCTACTTTTACCATAACATATACTATGGGAAACTTATTTATTTTACATATAATTCTTAAATATGTATGTTTGAAGTGTTTGAACTCAAGTGCAACTTTTCTTTCAGGTAATTATAAATGTGAGCTTCATGATCCAAAAACAGGAGGTTTTATGCCATCTAGTCCTGGCATTGGTATGCATGTTGAAATCCGTGATCCTGATGAAAAAATCATTTTGTCTAAAGTGTATAGCTCAGAAGGCAAATTCTCCTTTACATCCAATGTACCTGGTGAACATGTGATTTGTTTGTACTCGAACACAACAAAATGGTTTAGTGGAAGTCAATTGGTACGTAATTAATTTTCTACTTCCTGCAAATGTAGAAATTTACACATTTACTAGGGTTGATGTGGATGAAAATTGGGTCCGTTTTGCAGTCACTTCACAAAATTAAAATCGATTAAAGTGACCCTTCATTGACATTTTACCCTATATTTTAATATTTTATCAATTATTTTAACAAAAAAGTGACTTTTATTGAAAATTGGCATGAAAATTCACAAAAATGGACCCTGGAGAAAATTCTTGGATCCACCCCAGATTTATGTTCTTGTACATTGTGCAGTTTGTGATACAGTAAAGTACAGAATACTGATGACACAAGTCATACTTGAGCAGAATTACCACAAAAAGTTTTAAAGCTGTGTTTGTTATCCCATCAATGAAAACTTAAAGCAAGGGTGGATTAAAGAGGGGGGTCTGCCCCCCCCTACAATCCGCTGAGAAGAAAGAAATTAATGTAGAAGATCCTATTTTACTTCCATAAAATGGATGTATATGTCAATCTTCTAACTGCCCCCACCAACAAACTAACACCCCACCCCCGACAAACTTGTAATAATCCGCCACTGACTTAAAGTTACATCTAAAATGAACATTTCTCCATATTTGTTCAATCATTCAACAGATTCTAAGTAGTTCCAACTACCATCCTTCATTTTCTAATCATTCATTTTGTATTTCAAATGAAAGCAAATTTTAAATTATTTTAAAGCGTTTTAATATATAAAATGCTTATGAGGTCACAAAATCAAGTTTCTAAAGCAAAAATGAAAGTTGGCAATGGCAAGGTTTTGTTACAGGCTGTGTAAGTGCAGAAAAAGCTTTTTCCTGCATTTTTAAAAATATGTTGTCGGGGGGGGGGGGGGGGCGAAGTTAAAAAATAAGTATTCAGTTATGAATAAGTATCCTACTACAGTGGTCGCCACTTATTCTGGTCACATCGGGGTGGATTGAGATACACCAGAAAAACCGAAATAAACGGCAAGACTAAAGTAAAAATAAAAAATTTTAAGAAAAAAAATCAGTGAATTAAATCTAAATATATGAACTGTATTTGTCAATTGCTTAACATATGCATGCATTTATTTAAGAATGAACAAGCAAAAAAATAAATATATGCACATTTATTTTTTTAAAATGTTTTTACAAACTTCTTGGGAGTAAGGAATCCAAAATTAAAGTCTGTTTTAGGGGCATAGTGTCATGTAGCAAAAACTGAATTTTATTAATGTTGAAAATAGGTGATCATTTACATAGTTTTCCATAAATGATCTAGTAAAGTGTTTATAGCATTCAGCAAATTTTCTCTTGTAACACGTACCTTGTGCACATTGCCGTCGTCATTCTCATCTGGTGTCTCATTGGTTCTGGGTGTCAAATCAATCATTATTTTTATTTAAATTCGTTTAAGTGTATTGATTGAATTACTTTTACTGTAACACCTCAACACAAATATGAGTCAACTTTGACTGGCTTTCACTTCGCCAAGCTAATTGCATCGAAATTTTTAATAATCTCCAAAGATTACTTGACCAGATAAAGTGCCACACTCTACCAAGGTAACCAGCAGAAAACCAATGCAGTTTTGCCATTTTGTTCTGTTCATACCAATTTTCACTGGATAAACTACCGACTAAAATAAGCAGCAACAATTGTATATAGTTAATCTGATCCCTGACCCCTATATTTATGCATGCATATACATACAAAGATCTGGGTGTATTTAAACATTATTGATTGAAAATTACATGAAAGTGGTCTTCAGTGCATTTTTCAACTCTGTTGAAGAGAATTTGTGCACAGAAGATCGTTCTGTTTCTATGACAATGTCGCCCTGTTTCTGCCACAGGGACTGCCAACTCTCACATTTTTAAACAGATACTTTTGTTTTTAAACTCTTTCTCTTGTTTTTATGTTTAAGTATCAATTTCTTCTGTTTCTTTTAATCAAATTTTCTTTTTATTTATTTATTTTTTTTTTTTTCCCTTTTACTGATTTTTACTTCTGTAATAGGAAATTTGTTCCTCTGAGCCTCAGTAGATGTATTTAAAGGTTTCATGGTTTGAGATTTTTTTTTTGGCCTGGATTCAAAATTTAATAAATAAATGAAAAAAAAAACATTAAAGAAAATCGAGATTAGAGTTTAATGTCAAAAAATAAGGGTTTTATCTGTTAATATCAGCACACAGTATGACTGAAACATAAAGTATTTTGACAATTTTTAGAAATCAGCATATACTCTAACTCCAAAACTCGAGAGCTCCTGAGAAGGAATTAAATTGATATATATGTATTAGATTAGTCAATTATAAACAAAAACACTTCATTAAACCATGTACTTTTCCCCTTTTGATATAATTTAAAATCTCCCTTTTTTCTTCATTGAAACTACTGGGCAGTCTCTTGTTTTTTTCTTTTTCCACGGTTGACTGCTCTGGGTTTCATCTCGTCCAGTTTCAATGGTCAAAAACAGAGAGTGCAGTTTCCAACGAGAATTCTCCATTATGAAACTTTGCAAATCACTTCTGATAAGTTTGAGCAGTCACAAAACTTTTTCTAAACCCTGATAAATTTTCTTAGTTTGTCATGCTTTTCTGTTTCTTCAAAAAAAAAAAAAAATATGTTGAAAAATTTTCTTCTTTAACGCTAAAATAACCATATAAGTGTCAAATGATTTTATTAAAATTTATGGTATGTGTGCATTACAGTGAAACATTAAGCTTGCTTGGTGACATAAAGATTATGCCAAGATCGCAGCTATGCTTAGTACTGCTAAAGTCTATAGGAATGCAAATGTTTCTGCAAGATTTCATTATCACCATCTTGGCGATATATCTTGGTTGCTTGGCAACTGAATTGTAGTTGACTGCTATAATCCACCAGTACCAAATTTATTTAGAACAAAAACTTGTTTATGTATTACCAATATGTGTTTTCAATATTTTTTTTAAACCCGAAATCACCTACTTCCTTTAATTTCTGACAGAAAAAAAAGTACTGAACAAAACTTTTGATTAGATCAATAATTTATAGGATCAAAATGAAATTGTGGCGAATTGTAAGTAACAGAAAATTTTTGTATTGGTTGCAACTGTAGTTAATTTTATTTTGTGTAAAAACTCATAAACTGGGTCGAACAAAATCTAGATGTGCTCAGGGATGTGCCAGCTGCTCCAAATTGTGCCAAATCAATCCTGATGCTCCAGTCTACTACAAAAAGATTGTTTTTTGGACTGCTAAATTTTTTATTTTTCCCATATACAGACATGCTACTTTTCCTCGTTTTCGCGGATTTCCGCTTTTTTGATACGAATTCCGATCGTTCCCGAGATCAGTGCAAATCCGCTTTAAAATTTCGCGCATGTGTATGGGGGGGGGGTGTCGAGGCATCGCTGCAGCTTTTCTCTTTTCTTCAGTTTCTCTGGAATTCGGTATCCCCAAGACCCCTATACAGAGAATCCTAAGGGCTCTATAATCCACTCCCCACTTTGAGTGTATCCCATGCTCAGCCATAGAAATGAAGCTCGCTTTGGAAAGTCAGCGTATTGTGTTTAGCTGCTCTTTCTTGGAAAGAACGCAGCTGTGGACGCGTTGCTGTGTGACGTCATCACAGTGTGTGGAGAGTCGATGTTCGTGGAAAGCGAAGAGGGACGGGGGGGGGAATTGAACGTTGAAATCTGGAAATTTCCTGTATTGTCAATGACATTTTGACTTTTTTTCTTCCAATGGCAAAGGCAATACAAGGGAAAGAAGTAAAACATTAAGAAAGAATAAAAAGATAACAGGAAAACTGTAAATAGCTGCGAGATAAAATTTTATGCTCAAACGTTGAATTTCCCATTTCAAAAGTGCTCCGTGACTTTAACCCCCTAACCCCCCCCCCCTTGGCTACATCCCTGCATGAGGGTATTATCAATCTTATGCAGCTATTTTTCTTCAAGTGTAAACCAGAGTTGTTGTGGAACATTTGAATTCCTTAACTGTACATACTGTAAATGCTGAGAACATATTCCATGAAAGAGCATTTTTTGATGATAATGGCATTCCTTGGGATAACTTAGTATCTATTTTAATGGACTCCTGCAATGTAATGAGAGGCTCTAAATCAGGTCTCGAAACAAGAATAAGGAATGAAAAGGCACCACATTTGTTGGATGTAGATGGTGATTCATGCTATCACATCCACAATGCTAGCAAAAAATTTTGCAAACCATTTAATATGTGGGTGGAAAGTCTTTTTAGAGATCTACACAATGACATTAAATGGTCTGCAGATATCAAAATGTACCTAAGTGAAGTTTTTGATATACTGGGCATGAAATTTGCTTCACCAGTTTCATTTATAGCGCATCGTTGGTTGTCTGCTTATGATGCAGCTTTGAATTTTGTGTATATTATTGATGCTGTCACACTTGTATTTTATTTGTTTCTGAAAGATAATGATAAAACAGTGTACTTTTCTACTCTTTGTGCTATATACATGAGCAAAAATGTTTCTTCTTGTGATAGAAAAAAAAAATTAAAGGTATTCAGAAGAAGCTGATGTCAAAAAAGCTCACAGATGATGGAGTAAAAAGAAAGAAGCGTATCTGTGAGAAGCTGTTTTATTATAGACAGAAAACATGTTTGATTGCAAACTTTTATATTGCAACTTTACCTCTTTTGAAGAAATATATTCTTCTATTTGAAACAAAAGAACCACTCATCCACAAAATTTATGATGAGCAGAAACAACTTTTTTTGGATTTTTTGTCATGTTTTATGGCACAAGAGCACTTGCAAATAAAATCGGCTAAAGAGCTGCTTGATATTAGTATACTAGATGAAGCACTGCATTTACCTCAGCAGAGAATGTTTGTGGGTTCAGGAACTCAAGATTTAATTTCAAAGAGTCCAAATAGCCAAGCTGTTAAAGATTTTCTTGCTTGTGCAAAAAAAGCTTATGTTGAATGTGGCACACATCTTCAGAAAAAGCTTCCTTTAAGTAACCAGTTCTTAAAATGTGCATCTGCTGTTGACCCAACTGCAAGGGGTCATCAGATCACCTGTGACAGACTACAGAAGCTACCTAGTTTACTTCCTAATGCTTTATCTTCTGAAGAGAAAGAAAAATATCAACTTTTTTTCAATTTCAAGTTGACATGAATCTACCTTCTCCTGTGGATAATTCGGGAAAATTCGTAGCAGTTGACATTTGGTGGGCAAAAATTTTTAGCATGCCTAAGTATGATAACATGAGTAAAATTGTTAAGGCTGTTTTAAGTTGCTTTCATGGACCACAGGTGGAAGGATCTTTTAATATTATGTCTGATATAATTGATAAAAGATCTGGTAGAATGCAGATAGAGACATACTCTGCTATACAAACAGTATACAAGCTTCGGTCAGAAAATAAATCTGCAGTTCAGTTTTTTCGGAAAAAAGATTTTCTTCATGAACCTGTTGATAAAAAGTTGTGCTACAATTTGAGGTCATCTAGAATGTCTTACCAAAAAGAATTGGATGAGAAGGTAAAAAAAAAAAAAAAGACAAGAAAAGAGTAAGAATAAACAAGCTCCACCTCCAATAAAGCAAAAAGTGGCAGAAGTCTGTTCTGTGGAGTCTGCAAGTAGACTTAAGCATAAAAGGAAACTTGAACAAATGGTTCAAAATATAAAAAAGAAAAAATTAAAGCTGAAATGAGTGCTCTTTCCTCAAAGATGTAACTGTTTGTTTTCACTGCAGCAGACTTTTTTTCCTCTTTTAAGGTGTGTTGATTTGTATATTTAAAAAACTGAATTGGCCAGACATTAATTTTTGGGACTGGGTGGTTTTCACTGCAGCAGACTTTTTTTCCTCTTTAAGAGGTGTTAATTTGCATATTTACAAAAGTGAATTGACCAGACATTAATTTTTTGGACTGAGTGGTTTTCTTATAGGAATATAAAACTTGTGCTCTAATAAATATTCTTTGGTAAGTAATATTTCCCTGTAATAATTTTTGAATATAAATATTAAATAAGTACAAAATGCCAGTGCTAGTTTTAGATTAGGTATTTAAAATGTTCATTTTATGCAAAATATTTTAAGTGAACAGCTTTTTATTCTATAAACAATCAAAGTGAAATTAGATTTCAATATTGATAAAAAAGAATATATTTAAAAAGTCATTCTGTATATAATGTTTGTAATATTTTTTTGCTTGTAAGTGTGCTTAATTTAGAGTAATTTCTCTAGTATGGTATGTATTTGACAATTAAATGGTATTGCGCTGTCTCGCGTTGTTATACGTCGTCGCGCTAAGTTCAGCTTTTTTTGCTAAATGACTGTAGCATGTCTGCATAGACGTTGAAAACATTTGTAAATCTCCCGAATTTTCACAAAATCTTCACACAGTCTTAGCATTCTAATTTCAGTCTTTCTCTATTGACCTTAAAAACGAATTTTTTTTCTTTGGCATCCCTTTGTTTAAACCTCCAATGCCTTAAGAGTAAAATTTGATCCCTGTTTTAAATTTAATTTTATATAAATTGGTAATTTTTTGGTACCAAATTTTTTATAAGCTGCTGATGATAGTTAACATATTTGTGCCCAGATATTTTTGCAACTTTATTCGATTTTTGCTAATAACAGCAATAATAGATAAATTTCTGATGTCAATTTCTTGAACAAGGGATGATTTCTTTTAAAATCATTATGTATAAAAACTGAAAGGAAAACATCCTACTGGGTCATGTTAAAATATTTTGTGGAGTCAAAATTAAGGACTCGTGAATAAAGGCCAGAAAAAATAAATAACGTTTTCGACTGACAGCGAAAAAGGAAAATGTCATCCTAAAAAAAGGACGCTAGGCATAAATGGATTAATATAGTTTAGTAAATATTGTATTTTTGATTTAAAATAGATATTTTTATAGCAATGTATAAAATAACTGAATTTTTCGTTTATTTCATAAGCTTCTGACTCTTCGCCCCCCCCCCCCCCAAAAAAAAAAACCTGGTTTTTGTATTAGCTAAGATTTTTTAAGAACCCTCTTAATTTTCATTTTTTAGATTGGCATTCTTTGATGACTATTCCCTCCAAAAATAAATTTTGTATTTCAAAATTGATATTCTTGTGGTCCAAATTGCTCCAGAAATCTGTTTTTCTTGCTCCAAAAATATCTTTTTTCTTGCTCCACAAATTGCTCCAAAATTTAATTTCAGCTGGCACATCCCTGTGTGCTATCAGCTTAAAAAATAAATAAAAATGAAAAAATTCTTACTAATACTAGTTAAAAGTGTATTATAAGTTAATTGTATTAAAAATTTGAGTATGAAAAAGCACATCAAATTGTTTTTTCATTGTTATTGTTATTTGAATTTTTATTTTAAGTTTAAAGTGCTCTAAGTTTATATTTCAATTGTTATTTTTAGAGAGTTCATTTAGATATTCAAGTAGGAGAGCATGCTGTGGATTATGGAAATGTTGCCCAAAAGGAGAAGTTGACCGAATTACAATTGAGAGTTCGGCAATTACTGGATCAAGTTGAGCAAATCACTAAAGAACAGAATTACCAACGGTATAGAGAAGAACGTTTCCGTCAAACCAGTGAAAGTACCAATCAACGAGTTTTGTGGTGGTCAGTTGTTCAAACTGCCATTCTTCTTTTGATGGGCTTCTGGCAAATGAAGCATTTGAAAAGCTTCTTCCAAGCTAAAAAGCTTGTATAATGACTCTTTAAATTATAGGAACACTTCTATTTGGGGGTTGTACATAAATTGCTTTAAAAGTCAACTGTTTTCATGTATTGTAATTTTTTACCATTTACAGGAGTTAAAAACTATGTACATCATTTTTCACTGAAATAATATAGGTTTTTAAGTGTGTATTCATTTCAAAGATTAACTGGGATTTTTGTATTTTTCAATGATTGATGGTGATATTCATAACATTTTATATTTTATGCAAGTTAAAGATGTGTATTGGAATTAATGCATAGAAATTTCAATATAAATATGTTCATTGTTAAGTGTTTTAATTACATAAATTATGTGCGTATTATACGAAGCTATCAATACAGTAGTAATTTAACTACTTATTTCTTAAGATGATAAAGAAGTGTACAATGCAATTCCTAAAAACCTACCTTTAGTTTTTGTAAAAAGCATGCTCATTTTATCTGTTGCAATGTATCACAGAATGTTATTTCTCTGACAAAATAAAATGTTTTGCCAATTTGTGTATTTAATAAATTAGATGTTTATTTTGTACTTTCTCTTAACACAATTATTAAAACCCTTATTTCCAAGATCTTCAAATTCACTTTTTCAAAATACCTTTCTTGTAATGTTGTTGTGAATATTTTGCTCATTCTTATATTGCTTCATTAAACATCACCTCATCAAACTACATACCTACTACATACTCAACCAAATCTGTCTAAACTTACAATTTTTAATCTTCTGACCTAAAAATGAAATTTACCATTTAGAGCACTCCTGATTATCTACAAAATGACTAAAATTATGCAAATCAGCATAATTTTACGTAGAATAAGCCTCTACAAAGTTCTCAAGCAGTGTTTCCAAAGAACTGAAAATGATGGCTGAAATTGTCCCTAACTTTTTTATCTGGTGGCTATTTAAAATTTTGAGTTGCCAATTTATCGCTAAAGCGATACATAGTTTATGTAAGTTCAGACTACTCTGTTGGAGAATGTTTAAGTTATTCCATGAGAACAACTATCCTGTGCTTTTCTCTTCAGTCATTCTAGTCAGAGAGCCAGATGCCATTTTGAGGTCATCATCGCAAAAAATCTTGAGATTTTTTACTTTGGTTCATTTTATATTGTAAGTAAAGAAAATGAATGTCAGCTGATAAAGTAGTGGTGGGTGTAGCCACCCTGGCTGCCCGAACATATAAAATAATTATAATTAAAAAGTTGATACTTTGTACAAGTGTTTATCAGGTTGTATACAAATGAAAAAAAAATAGTCAGCTGACTTTATAGCGGTGGATTATACTTCAAGATGTAAAAAATGCCCGTTAAGTAAAACAATAATAATTAAAAAGCACTTAAATTTGGTGAGGTGATAGTTAACTTTGTCAGTTTTATGAAAAAAATAGTCCATTGAGTTTTTCGTGGTAGAAAACTCCTCAGCTGGCGATTGAAAGTTACAGCATCTTGCTACACACACAGGTGCCTGATGTATATCACTTTTACACTGCCAAAAATTCAGCAGACAACGTCTTTCAAGTAACTCATGTTCAGCAGCTGAGCAAAAAATAAATTTCAGATAACTTAAGGTATAAAATTTTTGTTTTTATGAAATAAATGCAAATTTACGCGACATTTTCTTCGATATATACATAAAGGGAAAGGTGGCCCAAAATGATTCCCTTAAGGGGAAAACTTGTACAAAATAGCATAAATATTAAATAAAACTTTGACCCTTTGCCACAATATTTTACACCATAAATTTATTTTCATAATATTTTAAGCGCAAATTGAGTAATGAAAAAAAAAAAAAAATAGAATTTTGAAAAGACTCCGAAGGATCATTTTATCCTCACCCACGGGCAAAATGAACCTTCATTTGAAAATTGCAACTTGTGTTTTAATGGCAGAATAAAAGATGTAAAAGTAATTATGACTATACATAATGAAATAAAATAAGTTTTACAATCATATAGTTTGCATAATTTATTTTATGTAAATTTTAAAATAAAAAAGTTTTGCAAACAATAAATGGAATATTTCAAATAATAATTAAAAAATTGTGGCCTACAATAAACGCAGAAATGAAATAATTTAGTGGGGAGTCATGCATTTTGAGAATGCCTGAAGGGCTGCCATGATGACTAGGTCACGGTACTGGCGTTTCTTCAGACCTTTCAGGATCTTTCTACCTGACAGTATGGCTGTTTGCTTTAGTTCATAATATTGGAAGTTGCCAAGAAAAATTAAGTGCAATTCACATCTAAAAACATACTCTGTTCAGTCAACCAAGTCATATTTCTGTAAAGATTGTATTTCTAAATAAATAAGAAAGTTAGTGCTTACTAGAGATGAGACGGGCTCTGTAATTCACAATTACGTTCGGGCTCGTGAAAAATTTCTCCTTTATTGAGCATATACTCCTAGAAACAGATTTTAAAGTGATTCATGGGGAAAATAAAAGTACTTATAATATATATATATATCGGCACAGCCGCTTAGAAGGTGCGTGAAGCTCTTTGGGTATTTCAGAACGGTGGCTTATATTGCTTAGTTAGTCATGAGATCGGACATTATTTCATAAACATGGATATATAAAGAATTAAAACGTGCACTGAGAGTTTGCTACTATATTTGTCTTGAATTTGCACAAACGGCAAAATTTATTGTATTCTGTCAATGAAGTAATTGAATTTTATTTATCTTTCGCTGAAATTTCGGGCTCGACCTCCGACTTAAGTAGTATTGCTCGGGATGGGGCTTTAAAAAATGAGCCCGAACTCATCTCTAGTGCTTACCTCATAAGAGATATGATAAAACCCAGTTTTGGAAGAATTATACTCAAGACACGAAATACACCGATTGCTTAAATATCACCGCTGCTTCTTGATTTGGCTCAACTAGTTTATGTGTTATCTGATAGGTAGCGTGACCTGTATCTAAGAAAACATATGTGGATCGTTTTGCTCACTAGGATCATTTTGGGCCACGTTTTTCACTATATTTTTCTCATTGTTATGTATTTTAAATATATAATTGAGAGTAAAAAAAAAAAGATTTAGGTATCTTCAGCCGATTCACAGACGCACTATGCAACATTAAAAATTGATCGATATCAGAAATCAAGAAAGCTGAAGCTTTGTAAAGTAGTTCTTTATATAAGTTATCCACCGTGTAAAAGTGATCAGCTGATGCAGTGAAATACATCAGGCGCCTGTGTGTATAGCAATATGCTGTAACTTTCAATTGCCAGCTGACCACTTTTCCACCATGGAAAATTCAGCTGACTATTTTTTTTCCTAAAACTGGTAAAGTTAACTATCACTTCACCAAATTTAAGTTTTTTTATTAGTATTTTTCTTAACGGATGTTCTTTACATGTTGACGTATAATCCACCACTATGTACTCGAATGTAGATGATCGTTGGCAGCTGACTATTTTTTTTTTCATTTTACATGTTTGGGTGGCCAACGCAGCTGCACCCACTGCAAATGCACCAGCTAACGTTCACTTCTATTATATGTATAGGACGAGATTAGATTTTTTGTTATTATTCATCAAAAATGTCAGCTGGCTCCTGGACTATTCATAAAGCATATAAGGCACGAAAGAACTACACGTATCTGCAGAAGGGAGTTAGTTCATTCTTTTACAATACAGAAGCGATGCAGGTCTTCACAAAATTTTCTGTTAATCCAGAAAATTCTCATTCTAGTAAAAATTAAAAAGTTTATTATTTTTAAAACTGGTGGTTGAAATATTGTCCCCTGATCTTGTAGTGGCCTTAAAGTGACCAACTTCGTAATTTTGCAATAATTGCTGCTAAAAACAGTGTTGTATATAAAAACTTTTGTGAACAATGCTGATAGATTCTAATTTGGAGGGAGGAATGGTTTTTAACCTTAAAATGAAACAAATTATGAGAAGGGTGTGAAAATTTTTAGGATGACTTTTCACAAGCTGTGCAAGTGATAAACCTGTACAGCTTTTCAAAAAGAAATCTTTAAAAATTGAATTCCACGTTTTAAAGTATTTTTGGAAAGTGAAAAACATCATGTATTCAAAGGCTGTAAAAGAATGTTGGTTTAAGTATTTGAAGTTTTATTTACTTAAATCATAACTTGAAACTCATTAACTCATATTTTACACAAATCTTAATGGAATTCTTTATCAGTAATTAAATGACTTGATATCTAGTACCCACTAAAAAACGTATTTGAGTAAATTTCCTATATTAATTTTGAGAGTAACTGATTAATTAAAAAAAAATGGCTCAGCTCAAAATTAGTATGTTAATCAGGGTTCATATGCTCTCCCATCAAACTCCTGTTTTGGAAAAATAAAATAAAGAATGGGGCCCTTACCCTAAATTGTATCCATCACTGCTAGAAAACTGATTTTCTTTAAGCCTGCATTTTACTATTAACTTTATTTTGGATTAAATGACAGGCATGTCAACTACTCCAGAAAGAAGGGAAAAAATATCCCTCCCTTATCTCCCACTAGTGATGGGCAATCTAGTTCATTTTAATAAACTAGTTCTGAAATAACTAGTTCATGCTATGAACTATGGCAATTTAATAATGAACTATATAGTTCGTAATGAACTATCTAGTTCAAAATAAACTATGTAGTTCAAAATGAACTAAGTAGTTCAAATGAACTAACTAGTTCAAAATTAACTATGTAGTTCAAAATGAATTAAGTAGTTCAAACTAAATAGTTCAATGAACTAGATAGTTATTGTGAACTATGCAATTTGGGATGAACTATGTAGTTTGACATGAACTATATAGTTCTTGGCGAACTATCTAGTTCATTACCGGAAATAGTACAGAACTATTTCCGGTGGTCGTACTGGAAATAGTTTAGATCAATTTCAGGTACGGATACCATGCACAGAGCACGGCTGATGCATGGTTTCTCTGATTTGTCGGGATAGCTTTTTTTTTTTTTTTTGGATCGGAGTGTTTTTTGACGTAGCAGTGGCGTACCCAGAAATTCATTTTAAGGGTGCGTATCATCATTACCATAAGGAGCACTGTAGTACTAGGTAAAATCTAAAGAATTTGCTAGGGGAAGTCGGAGGTTATCGGTGGGCTATCGGTATTGTGAAAAATTTTATAACAAACTGAAATCTTTCAAATGAATTAAGTTCTGAGGTGTTTGATAACTTAAGATGACTCCCCCCCCCCCTCCATACACACACACACACAAAAGGAAAAAAAAGACGGTTCGAATAATGTCCACTTAAGATGTAAAATATTGCAGTTTCAAAAATTTATTACTGTTACTTGAAACTGTTATTTAATGCACAGGCGTCGAGTTATATGAGTCCATGGGGCTTGAGCCTCCTTAATAAATTGTGAGTTGGGGCTGAGCCCACCACAGTGGCATACCCAGAGGGGGTGCAAAGGGACATATGCACCCAAGATTTATTCTCAAATTAGAAATGATGAATGATGAGAGATATTTGAAATGGTGAGAGAAAAGATGAAATTTTTCATGCTCATCTCCTTCACCCCCCCCCCCCCATCAGGAAAGAGAATGCATGATTCTAGCTAAAGGAATGCCTGAAAAAAGAATAGAAAGTGTGTAATCACTCTAAAAATGTGCTTTTGTGTTTATGGGTCCAGTGCTCAGCATTTGTAGACGGAGGAGAGAGAAGAGGGGTGCATTCCTATAGAATATCTATGGAAGATGCCCCCTCTCCGAACAGTAGTGATACTATCTGATTCCGTATTCATAAACGGACAGACGTCAGGAAATATCGGTCAAACTATTTCTTTTACTCGAATTATTAAGTTCATTGCTATAAATTTGCTTATTTTTTATTTAAATTTTTGATCTGAGAATGAGTAAAGCGAAACAGTAGTCACTTTTAAGTTATTTTAACTGTGGTGGAAAAAAAAATTCCAAACGTCAATTTGAAGCAGGAAGTTATACATTAAAAACAGTTTTTCATTAGTAGAATTGTTGAAGTGCAGTTTTTTGTTCTAAATCCATAATATTCTTTTAAAAAATTCTATTAAATTTTTTAAAAAAGAAATCGCTATAATTTGAACAACCCTCTTGCTTTTGGGCTGATCTGATCGACATGCAACATGCAACGTCTTGTGCGCCACAGACACAATCCTCCACACATTCCTTTTGCGGAAGTGGAAAGATTCACCGCAAAGAATCAGATTAGAATAGAGCACACTGCACAGAAGAGAATACAGTACGAGCTACGAATTGAATTCCAGGAATAATGCACATTTTTTCCCCCTCCCTCCCCCCCCCCCACGACCGGCCTTCCCGCTGCCCTTAAACAGTAGCCGTTTACTTTTCCCAAGCTGTATGCTCGCAGAAGCAGAAGCACCCCCAAAGGACATTTGCAGTGGAGTGGAATAATATTAAATTGAACTAAGTAGTTCAAGTTGAACTATCTTGTTCATGTTGAACTAAAATGAACTAAGTAGTTCAAAATGAACTAGATAGTTTAATGAACTAGATCAGCGGTGCGCAAACCGGGGGTCGCCAAATTCAAAGAGATTCACATTTATGAAAAATCTGCAATTATTCATTTCAAAGAAGTGAAATAATACAAGAGAAGAAACTGACAATTATTATTTTACGAGTGCGATATTCGCGATTGCTATCACTGGGCTTCAAAACCACGTTATCATACATAGTGATCTGCAAATTGATCATGCATAGTGATCTTCAAAATTATTTCCCATTAAAACAAAACATCAATCTCTATTGGATCCAGAGGATGACTTACGATTTCCAATACAGATCCGAACATAGAAACAATCATGAGCTCTTTGCAAGCACATATTTCACATTGACTTTTTATGATGTAAAGTATTTTTAAAAAATAATTATATCCATATGCATAAATAAAGCATTGTTTACTAAAATTATGTGTTGATTCATTAACTGATTTTTACAATGTTACAACTTTTATAACATTTTTATGGTGGTTTATAAGTTTGGTGCGCTATTTTAAAAACGCGTTATTTCAATCGATGACGTGGCGACACTCTTTTAAAAACACCCTGTAAGAGCAACTCCAAAAAAAATTTCAATGTAACTTCATTTTCAATTAAAGAAAATTCTACTGTCTATCCAGGGGTCGCGACAAAATTATATTCAAATTAGGGGGTCGCGACAAAATATTACATAAATTAGGGGGGTCGCAGATGAAAATAGTTTGCGCACCACTGAACTAGCTAGTTCAATGAACTAGATAGTTCATTTAGTTGAACTATTTAGTTCTTTAGTTCATTGTAGTGAACTAGTTCAATGAACTAGTCCGTTCATGAACTACCCATCACTATCTCCTACTTTCCATTCCATCCTCTACATAATGTGTATGTGCTCTATTCAGAGGCGGTTTGACTATATATTTCTGCCACTGCACACAGCTGGTTGCAGTAAGAGTGGAAAAAATTGTCTCAGTTTTTATTTTATCAACCATGTAAAACTTTTGTATTGAAAAGCTGAAAACTTAAATATATTTCTCAGTCTTCTAATTCAATCCTAAATATAATTATATTGTTATACTATATTAAGGTACAATTACATCTCCCTATCTATTGATATACTAGCCGCCTCCGGGGACCAGTTGGTTGGTTCACCATCTTAATAAATCTCGTGTTTATCACCGGCTTCCTTGGCACTCAAATATCTCAGAGATTCTCCCTGAATGGAATTTAAAATTAAGATGGTTACAAACAGGGGCGGCCCTAGAGTAAGTCGTGTCCTCTGCTAAAGTAAAAAAGACACCCCCTTTTAAGCTTTACTTAGTTTTTGAGTTCGACATAACACCCCTTCGAAGCCGGCGTCCTGATGCGATGATTACCTTGCTTACCATGTCAGGTCGCCCCTGGTTACAAAAATAAGATGGTTTAATGATAAAGACCTACAAAAAGGTACAAATTATTTTTTTTTGTCCTATGTTAATTCTGAAGAGCTTCTAGATATATCGGCTGTTATCAAAAAATGGAAAGAAAAAAAAAAGTAAGAAAATCTGAAACACATTCAGATTTTAAATACGCACTTAAGTGCTATATATTAAAAGCGTATCATATCCATGCTTCTTCCCCATTTTCTTTCCTTATTCCTTTAAGTTGGAAAGTGTATAATTATTCATGAGTGTGATTAAACAAAATTAAAAGTGATATTTCTAACACCTTTTTTCTGAATGTAATACTTTAGAAGAGGGAAAAGCCTCAATTCGAACTGAATGAAAGTTTCAAATACTTATTTTTTGTTTATTTGTTTGTGTAAAATGTATTTCAGATTTCTGTTCTTTGCCCGTACCACCTTATAAATCTACGTTGGAAGGAAAAACTTATTCAGGTGATTTTATTTATTAAAAACTGCATATTCTATAAGTTTGTATTCTGTAAGTTTGCGCCATCTTTGTAAAAAAATGCTCAACTGTATTCTTTTATTTTTTGGATAAAAGACAGTTTTTTTGTGTACTATAGGAACAGTGTTTTTTTGTGCGATAAAAAGTAGCCTTTTTGTTAATCCAGGACTTCAACTGTCTTTATTCCAAATTTCATCCAAATCCGTCAAACCGTTTCAGCGTGAAAGAGTAGCAAACATACAAACAAACATTGACATTTATAATTTAAGTAGGATATTATCCAATAGTTGAATTTGCTCACAAAAATAAATCTTGCACCACTTACTTCTCTTAAAATGAAATAATTTTTTCTATGTATGTTTTACAGTTTTTCATATATTTAAAAAATTTCATTTTTGCAGTATATTTTTGACTGTATATTAGCATAAATTCTGCATAGGGATGGATAAACAAGAACTGCTGGTAGGGCATTTGGGGTATGTGCCCTGGACTTCCATTTCCTGGAGCCTTAAACTGTCCATGCAGTATCAAAATATCTACTAAAAATACCTTTCAAACATAAAAATCTGATTTTTACCTGAAAATCAGATTTCTGTTTTTATAAAGATAGTGGCAATTTATGTACAAATTTAATTATACCCAATAATGATAACAATTGTGTAAGAAATTTTAAATTTTTAGAAAGAGAAAAAAAATTACATTTTTATCTGAAACAGAACTTGTAACCTTATATTTTACTCTTAAATATTTGTAGAACTGAAATATTTCACATTTTAATGGCTTTAAAAACTAAAAGATGTCTTTTTTTTTTTTTTTTTTTTTTTCCCCTTTCTCAAGTGAGACAAGAATTGAATTCATTTGAAATATTTTATTTATTCAATCTAAAGAATTCTTGAGCAATGTGACAGTCTTGTTTGAAATTTAATGTAAAGTACACTCATGTCCATAAATTAAGGATAATGAAGTTCAGGCAAAGAAAGAGAAAGAAGCAAAACAAATTTGACTTATTTGTAAAGTCTATTTATTAAACAAAAAGTAAAGAGCAAAAAAGATGCTATATGTTTGACATAATTAATAAAAATTGCAAGTTTTACTCCCTTGACCAAATTTCAAAAAAGAACCTATTTACAAAAAACAGTATAACATGGTTAGTAGGATGGTTAATACGGAGTATGTCTCCCGGACGATGCAATACAGGCCTGACAACGCCTAGGCATGCTGAGTATCAAATGATCCATCTGATCTTGGGGAATATTGCACCACTCATCAAGCAATGCACTCCGAAGTTCCGGTAGACAGGTGGGAGGGGGTTGACGGGCTGCAATTCGTCGGCCAAGCATATCCCACACATGCTCTATTGGATTCAAGTCTGGTGAGTATGCTGGCCAATGCATACGGGTGATATCCTCCGATTGAAGGCATTCGTCTACAATGTTTGCACGGTGAGGACGGGCGTTGTCATCCATAAACACAAATTCAGCACCCATGGCGCCCCGAAACAAACGTACATGTTGTTCCAGAATGACATCCCGATAGATGTGGCCTGTCATCGTTACACTCTGAACATGCAGGTCAGTTCTGGAACCAAGAATAATTCCTCCCCAAACGAGCCATCCTGCACCACCGTAACGGTGTCTTTCAATGGTGTTCTCTTGGTGGTAACGGGTACCTGGCGCTCTCCAGATGAATGTCCGGCGAGAATCAGACTCCAAACTAAACCTGGACTCGTCGGAAAACATCACACAAGACCACTGTTGCGGTGTCCACAATGCATGCTCTCTACTCCAGGTTAATCGCAGGCGACAGTGAGTTGCGGTAAGTGGAACACATCTGACAGGCCTACGAGCATATAGACCAATGTGCCCTAAGCGTCTGTACACGGTCTGCCTTGAAACTGTCGTACCGGTAGCTGAAGAGAGCTGACGAGACAGGTCTGATGCTGTACTCCGTCTGTTTCTTTTGGCAGTAACTGCCAAATAGCGGTCCTCATTCGGCGTTGTAACTCAGGGGCGACCTGTGCTGTAACGTCTACTCACATTACCATCATCTTGGAATCGTTGCCAAAGCCTGGAGATGACACTCTGGGTCCACTACTGGGTACGTCCACATTCCAGTCGTCCGATAATTCTGCCATGTAAAACATCATCCAAATGCCACCTTTGTGCCATAACTATGCGGTTTTTGCACTGAAAGGCTTTCACAGCGCTTGTGAACAATTTTACTTCTTTGCCACCATTCCTTATATACCCCTCTCTTACACTCTCGTCATTGTGACGTACCATCCACGCCATCTGGTGGTTTCCTGTAATTTGCATATTCTTCTTCAAGATGTGGGTGATCATTCCACAGGTAAAATTTTTATTTTAGAGATCAATTTCTGTGTGATTCTGAATTATCCTTAATTTATGGACATGAGTGTAAATGCTAAGCATGGATGATTGGCTGGGGGGGACTCACCCAAGTATATGTGCCCTGGGCCCCCAACTGTGTAAATCGCAGTCCCTGTAGACAATCATTGCAGACAGGCAACCAAATATATCTAGAAACAACAGTAATATCATTTTCAAGAAATATATCAAGATTCTAAAACAAATGACATAACTATCCCTATCAGTAAAGCTTGAACAAAAACAACTTAATGCCAAAGCTGAAAAATTCCAACAGTCTGCAGTAAAAATTTCCAATGCAAAAAGAACTTGCAAAGAAATCTAGTTTCCAAATGATCCCAAAGATTTCCTGTCCTTCACACACAAACAGTGGTATTTGAAGGAAATCTCTCTTGACCTTTATGGAAAGCACAGCCATAAAGCGCCTGCCGTTATTATAACCCCCCCGACACACACACACCCTGCCAATTACTGAAGTAGACCGGACATTTTCTCACTGGCTCTTCACCCCAACAGGAAAATAAACCAGAGAGGGGACAATTGTTTATTATGACATGACTATGGGGAGGAAACAAGTTCAAAATGGTGTGAAAGTTGCAGTAAACTGAATTTTTATCAAAGAAAACAATGTATGGATTGAGCTTTTGGCAAGTTTTCATCTTACAGAATAAGATTGCAAAAGATTTGTTTACTGATCCTAAATAATTTTTTGATACTTGAAACCAAAGGTGGTGCCAGCAGGGGGTTCAGGGAGGCACGCATATATGTATATGTGCATGTCTGCCAGTATGTTTGATTGTGTAATATATGCAGGGTGTTTCAGTGAACCGTTTCAGAACTCCTAATAGGGGTAGGGTACATCCTGACAACTCGAAATCATATAGCAATGTGGGGTCGGAAATACTTTCCTGAAGCGGTGTTGTACACAGAAGCACCATAAAGAAAAGAGACCGTACGCGAGAAATCGTTTTAATAATACATGAAAAGAAGCAAAAAGTACATGGATTAAGGTAAGTGTTTGAAGTTTCTTCCACCTCCACGGGCTGCAATGCACGCCTCACATCTCCGACGCATGGGCATCCGAACATTCTGGAATACTCCAGGCATATCTCGAATTTCTCCGGCAGCTACTGCGATTCTTGCAACCAGCACCTCAGCATTGTCAACAGGGGTGTCATAAACTAGCGATTTCATATGACCTCAGAAATAAAAATCAAGACATGATAGGTCGGGTGATCCCCACGTCCGATTCACTGTTGACCAAATGTGACATCCAGGTAGTTACGAACATCTCCGCTATAATGGGCAGGGGCTCCATCGTGTTGGAACCACATTGTCTGTTACGTCGATGCAGACATCTGTTCATCTCTCAAAAGTTGTGGAAATACTTGCTGCAGAAAGAGCAAGTAGTTAGGTCCGGTTAGACGACACGGTAACAGGTAAGGTCTGATGATGTGATCTCCCACAATACTGGCCCATACATTGACTGAAAATCGAATCTGTGCTGCACGACGACTCGTATTGCATGCGGGTTCTCGACCGCCCAGATATGGTCGTTATGCGTGTTGAAAATTCCTTCCCTTTTGAAGGATGCCTCATCGGAAAACAACACTTCAGCAGGAAAAGGGATTTGTAGCACATTTTGCAAGGTACCACTGTGCGAAAGCAATACGAGGTGCATAATCCTCCGATTGCTGTGTCTGGACAAGCTGCACGTGAAACGGATACATATTTTCTCGGAGAATCCTCCAGACGCTGCAATGGGAAACCCCGAATGCATTTGCTACAACACTTTGTGTACTCGTTCTTGGATTCCCCTGTACATGCTGCAGCACATTCTGTTCGACGTCTGCATTCCGTGCTGTTCTTACCCTGTCCCTGTGAGCTCTTTCTAATGAACCTGTCTCAGCTAACCTCTGGTGCAGTCTTGCAAAGAAATTATGACTGGCAATACGCCTCGTCGGATATCGTTCCGCGTACAAACTCTGTGCGGCTGGCCCACTACAATTTGCAGCCCCGTACGCCAAATGCATATCGGCTAACTCTGCGATCGTGTAATCATCCATCGTACTAACTTGATGTTCTGGTGCGAAATGAAGATTCCCTGCACAAAGGCTCGGAATTTTTGCTAAACGCCATCTACCGTGTCAGGAAAGCATTTCTGACTGCCCATTGGTATATGATTTTGGTTCGTCACGATGTACCCTACTCCTCTTAGAAGTTCTGAAACACTATATAAGGATCTATCAAAATTTCCTCCCGGTAAGGCTTATAAAACATAATATATTAGCAATACAGCAACAAAGTTGACTTAACTGGAGAAAGAAACATTACAAGTTTTGTTTCACTAATAATGAGCTTCCAGCATATGAATATGGATACAGGGTGTGTCACAATTCTCTCCAGGGTTTGGAAGGCTTATAAAAAATAATTTATTACCAATACAGCAACAAAGTTGACTTAACTGGAGAAAGAAACATTACAAGTTTTGTTTCACAAATTACAAGCTTCCTCATTGTTGGACGACAGTCACCTTCCGTGGCCACCTCTAACTCTATGCGATTTTTTTATATTGGGTTACATAAAAGATCATGTGTTCGTGTCCCCTGAGCCTCATGATTTAAATGATTACACCAAAGGATCACAACTGCATTCGCTATCATTAATCGCAACATGCTAAAGCGAATGTGGGGAGGGAAAATTTGACTTTAGACTTGATATCTGCCGCATCACGAAAGGTTAACATATTCAACTTTATGAAATAAAACTTGTAAAATTTCTTTATTGAATAAGTCAACTTTGTTGCTGTATTGGTAATATATTTTTTATAAGCCTTCCAAACCTGGGAGAGAATTGTGACACACCCTGTATATCTGTGACCCCTTGTCGAGCAATGTCTAGCACCACCACTCATTAACCCTCTCATCACCTTGAACCTCATACGAGGCTCCTACCTCAAACAGTAGTACTTTGGGCGAAAATAACTTGATTTAATATTTTTTTCTTTCAGTGATACCATTCATTTATTTAGAACATGGATGAGGCTTTTAAATGAATGCATAAATTACACCTAGGTTGCAGTACCAGTAAATTTAGATCCTTATTTAGTATTGTTGCTGTCTTGTTTCAGAAAAAAATTAACAAATTATTTAAGCTGCTTTATTACCTTTTTTCATAAGTAAATTTTTTCTTATTCTTTAACTTTCACTCAATATGTGTGTATACATTAATTTTAAACAAAACAGAATGCTTTAAAATGTAAAAGTATATTGGACCTCTAGTAAAAAAAAATTAATTAAAGCGACATTAGAAAACAAACTGATTTTGCATAATTCATAGGTGTATTTTAGATGTATTAAATGTTAGATAGATTTTTTGCTCTAATTTTTTCAGAATTTGGTGACGAGAGGGTAAAATACTTGGTGGAGAGGCACTTAACCTACTTTACCTGAAAAGTCTCCATTGCTTTTCAGTTAGAGTGGGCATGATCGCCTTGCAGGACATTTATTCAGATGTAGCATATTTTTGTCCCCTAACTGCATCTGCGGGAGTGACAAAATGAATGCATTTCATCTGAATGACTGACCTAAAGTGTCTGGACATGACAGATACTAGCAGGCCACAGAGAAACTTCAAGATCTTCAGTCTTGTTAACGTATAATTTTATTCTATTTCATTACTTGTTCATAATTTTGCATTCTGACCTTCTTCATAATTTTGCTTCCCTTCTAGTGCTTCTGTTGGATGTGCTTGTCACACTCTAGTAAATGAATTGATGTTCAAGTGCTACTGCTTGAAAAAGAAAAAAAAAACCCTTTTCTAAGAACCACTTTATAATGAAACCGATATAGGAAAACTGACTAGTGTTCAAATACACTTGTTTGAAATTGTGCATAGATACACAGCTGTGCATATGTGGAAAACTGCACACTAAACGGTTAGCAAAATACTTACTAATAATAATGAATTCTACTTTTTATAGTGGTACTTTGGATCACTTATAACAACTATAAAAGCTTCAAATTTACTAAAGATGTGTAATTTTTTATTTTATGAACTATTAAAAGGTTTTTCTTTTGTGAAAAGTGAATCTATGGAGCTCTTAAATGTACTTTAAGTCTGTTAGATTGGCATTTTTACTTCTGTAGGTCAAATTAAAATAAATGAATGCTTAGAAAAGTTATATGCAAAATTTCTGAATTCTATAAAAAAATGTTCTCAGATAAATAAAATTTATTCTTTAAACAGAATGTATATATAGTAAACTTAAATATTAATAACAAAGTAATTACCAGGAAGCTTTTCAAAATATGATATCACATCAATTCCTTTTCAGATATTTAACAAAAAATCAGTGTACTCTGTAAATATTTGTAAATAACAGATATGGCAGCTTACTTACAACAATACTTATTCAATTTTCATTTCCACTTTACTCTATTTGCAGTAAATGCTAAATTTCACAGTAAATTAGAAAATATGTCTAAAATGCTTAGTCACATCACCTTTTCTGTTATTTCATGAAGTTAGAAATTTTATTTTCAATAATTTATAATAAAAGCTGAATTTAAATGCTTTAGCTATTATTTTTAGAATTCAGACAAATTAACTGTTTTAGTCTATAAATAATTTGACTTTGCACAAATTAAGACAATAATAATGACAATTTAAAATTAAACTGCATTTTATGCTTTTGCAAATATTAAAATCATTATCAAACATGTATCATCATAATTTTTACAAATATATTTTAACAGCAAGGACATTTTTTTAGATTAAAAACTGTCATACTATACATGTACATAATGTTAAAAAATAAAATATTGTACAGGAATAAAAGAATATTTTGCTTAAACATATAACTGAACTGATATTAAATAATATTGTCAAAAGCAATAATACATAAAGGATGCATAAACTTTACCATGTAAGGTATACTAGTTTAAGTCTTAAATGTGGTGTAGTCTAGTCAAATTAGACATGGAAAAGGGGTCAAGCATACAAAAGGTCTGGTAGTTCTAATTTTTGAGTATGTTGTTAGGGCCTATACCAACAGTAAGAAACCAAGTTTGCAGATTTGAAAGACCTGTGGTACTGAGGTAGTATAGTCGAACCTTGTTATATGGTCACCCTGCACGGCATGTATGGTCTCTTGTGAAAAGTAAAGGCTGACTGAATAGGAATTATGTACTACTTACTATTGCTTACATGATCATGCCATCATACCTATACTTGTTTATAAGGTCACTTTGAGAAGTGTGGGAAAAAGCCATTTTTCAGTAAGAAATCGGCGATCCAGCCTTTCTTCACTGTGTTGAAAAGGAAAGGGACAGTTTCTAGGTTTACAAAGGGGCTTATACTTTGTAAACCTGGCCTGTAACCTTCTGCCTGTAACTCAGGCTGAAGCCTTCAAAGCATTAAACATTGTGTTAGGTGTTTTCTTGCTCATTTTAAAATTGTTAGTGATCTTGAAAAAGTATTGTAAGAACATCTAAACTGAGTGAAAGGCAATCCTATATAAATGAATATTTTAAATGAGAATTAACTTCTATAAGTATGTTATGCATCAATTATTATTTTCTTTGTTTTGTATCAAACTACTGTATTAACATTTAAATTAAAAAAATTAATGTGATAATAATATATAATTCTGTTTTTTTTATATACATGTAATATTACTGCAAAAACATATATCAAAGAGTTAAAATAGATAGTTGTTTACCTTTATGGCATATGATCACCTCGTTTATAAGATCACTTTCCCATGATCTGCATGAGTGACAGTGTAACGAGGTTTAACCAGCAGTCAGTCCAGGTTTTATTCCCAGGGTCTATTTTTGTGAATTTTTACCTAACTTTGTGGACTTCTTCCTATTTTTGTAATTTTTTCCTATTTTCTCTTTTTTATTTGATCAAAAAGATAATTTCACAAAACATAATACAAAACAAAAATTAAAACATGGGCATGTCAGTGAAAAGTGCAATAATTATTTTGTGAAAGAGCCATTTTGATAAAACTAAATTTTGTGAAGGGTCTACTTTTTTGATAATGAATTTTATGTAGGGTCCATTTTCGGAACCAATTTCAACCTGGACATACCCCTATTGACTTTAGTTAAAAAAACAGTAACAATTTTGCACTTTTTCAAATTTTCAAAAATACTTCCCAAAATATGTATCTGACAGAAAGGATCACTGTTAAGGCAAATTTTGCCACAATTTGAGCCCAGAAGAATCTCTGTACAACCATTAGTTTCAAAGATAAATACTTGGATACCAAGATACAAAAAGGACGTTTTTCTTTTTTTTAAGTGAAAAGTTTTCATTATGGCCTTATTTTTCTAAAGTAATAATACAACTCCTTGTATAATGTCCGATATTATTAATAAGAGATTAACAAGACATTTAAAAAGCAAAAGTTACTACAATTCGAGCCTAGAATGATCTCTCTATGACCATCAGTTTCCAAAATACAGTAATTTTTTTAAAACATACAATTTTTAAAAAGCATGAAAAAGCTGAAATAAAATACCATTATCAGATGCATAGTTTGGGAGTTATTTACCAGAAACTAGAAAAGCGTGAAAGTTTTGCTGTTACTTGACAACTATGAAAGAAGCACAGGTCTTTCAAAGCTGCCAATTTGGTTTCTTACCATTGGTATAGGTCCTAACAATATACTAAACTAGTACATGATCTTTTGCATGCACAGATGTCTATTTTGAATGGACTGGCAAATTTATGATAAAGAAAGAGGGAAAGAAAATTTCCAAAATAAAGAATTGACTGTTTTCACTTCAGAGAGGGTTTAGCTCATTTTATGGGAAGTAACAGATGAAATAATAAATTCTTATTCAGTTTATTTATACCTCAATGCTCTTGATATTTAAAGTAGTTTATCATATATTTTCCAATTCTAATAATTAGGAGATAGGGGCACTAATGGAGGGGGCTAAATTATCACAGACACTGTAGATTTTTTTCTTTTTAGTTACATGCTTAATACTTGTTCCTGGCAAAATTATTACACTTACCATGAATTTTGTTTTATAATATCATGTTTAATATACAGTTTGATGTGACATTAAGTTTTATACTTATCTTTCTACTTTCATGACATCATCAGAAAATAAATAAGTAACAGGTCTGCTTCAGATGCACTTTCATGCACTGCATGTGTGGACATGCTTTCGTGATTTTAATCACTTTATTTTTTACTGTGTGCCATATTCAACCTTTTTTTTTTTTCCATAGCACAATTTTTATAATGACAGACCAACAGTAAAAAAAAATACATCATTTAAATCTTGTATTGCAAACAAGGGCTCTGTTAATTTTGTAAAAAAAAAAAAAAAAGGTAAATTAAAACTCAGAATGATACTAAAATAAATTTCAACCAAGAGATATAAAAAAGGTTGAATGTGTCTAAAGCTAGTGTTAGCACCTACATGATGAAGTAAATTGTATAGATTAAATTCATTAAAACTAAATATTTGAAAACTAAGTTTCTTTTTTTAAGGATCCACTTGAAAGAAATAAACCTGCTTCACACATGTAGTACACAAATTAAAATAAACTAATTGCACCATGGGCTTGAAAAAATTCAAAATGATCCTTTATAAGCTGCCCTATTTACTGCATTAAACAAAATATCTGTGCCTGTTATGTAATTTAAAAAAAAAAATTAAACACAGAATTGCAAAGAAAATTTCTTTCTAAGAGTAACACTTTCTGCAAAATTTTTTCAAAACATATCATAACTGATATAGGTTTATTGTTTACTAGCTGCCTCCAGCAACCAGTTGGTTTGCCATCTTAATAAATCTTGTTCGGAGAGAATCCTGTTCCTCACCGGTTTCCTTGGCACTGAAATCTCCAGATTCTGAATGGAATTTAAAATTAAAATGGATACAAACAGGAACGGCCCTATGGTAAGTGTCATCCCCTGCTAATATAAAAAAGACCCCTTTTACGCTTTACTTAGATTTTATGTTCGAAATGACACCCCTTCGTAGCCGGCTCCCAGATGCAATGCTTACTGTGTCGGGCCGCCCCTGGTTACAAAAATAAGATGATTAAATGATAAAAACCTACAAAAAGGTATAAATTATTTTTGTCTTATATTAATTCTGAAGAGCTTCTGGATATATTGGCCCTTATCAAAAAACGTAAAGGAAAAAAAATGTAAGAAAATCTGAAACGCTTTCAGATTTTAAAAAAGCACTAAAGCGCTATATATTAAAAGCGTATTATAATCCATGGGTCTTCCCTATTTTCTTTCCTTATTCCACTAAGTTGGAAGTATATCATTATTCATGAGTGTGATTAAACAAAATTAAAATTGATATTTCTAACACCCTTTTTCTGGTTTCTTTTCTAATATCTGTTTTCTATCTAATGTATTACATTAGATATACATGGGAAAAAGCTGCGCAGAAAAATGCACAATTCGAACTGAGTGAAATTTTCTCAAAAACTTATTCAGGTGTATTCATAATTGAACTAGCAGACAATAAATTGTGCAAGCGTTAGGATCACATCTCTTCAAACTCGAACATCAACCATTTTATTTTTCATCAAATTAAAAGTAGTTTCGAAAAATTTCTAAATCCTATTTTTCTTTGGAGTATAAAACATTTCATTCCTGCTCTGACTTCACATGCACACGATATTTTAATTAAAAAATAACCTTACAAATAATCTAAAAAAAAAAAAATCGCTATTATTTTATTTTTACTTCAGAGTCTGAATCATTTAATAAACTTGCCAAATATGGCAGCCTAGATACGCTTAATCTTCACTCTTTCCACTGTGGGGTTACAATTACGAAATGGCGAGAGAAAACATGTGCCTTTTGCAACACGTTTTTTATCGATATCTCTTAAAATAATCCGAATTTTCAAAAAAATCGCTTTGAGGTATGTCAGAACTCATCCTGGAGAATTTCCATACAAAATTTGGTAAGTCTACGATCACCCGTCTGTGAGCTACGCGAGACACAGACAGACAAACAAACAAACAAACTAACTAACGGACAGTTTACACTCTGTTTTATTTATATAGATTAGAGTGTATAGTACAATTTGTAAAGAGGCATCCTAAAAATTTTATAGCCCTGACATACTTAGTTTAGTTGAATTTATGTACTAAAATGGCACGATGTTTTTGAATTACAGCCTTCAGATATTGTGTAAAAACTGAAGTGCGAATTTGGCCAGGTACTCTATAAATAAGTTCAAATGTGTTTGTTGACCCACCTTCCTTCCCTAAACTAAAACCCTGAATGAGCCAGTGACTTAGCATAATTATAGCTTTAAAATGAATTATAAAAATTTTGGGAAACCTACATAGAAGTATTGCTTTTTCTGTTTTCGAATACAAGACAATCTGCATGTATTGAGGGAGAGGAAGCAATATAATTATCTATTTTTTTATATAAATCTAATTTTTACATGCTGATAATTAAGTATACAGAATAAACATTATAAAATAAAAATAATAATGCATTCTTTTGCAATTAATACAATAATAGAAGGTATATGTTAGCCCATCCAACTAAGTTTAAATTATTATAACACTATTACATAATAATTTTAGTAAAATGTAACTCTTGAAGCAACTAAGTAACATAATTAGAGAAAATTATGAAAATCACCATAATGCTGGTATTACAATCTTGATTGATTTTTTAAGCATTAGTGTACATAATGCTTTATGCATATGTCTGCAAACATAATGGTTCTAATACTATATTGTTAAGGATCTGGTTATTCCATTAAACCATAATGGAAGAAACAGCAAGCAAATAAGCACTTGGAAGGGGAGAAATTAGAATAGTAAAATTTTGCATAGAATTGTCTTAAGAGTTGCATACATTATATTGATATTAGGAGTACATTAATATCCCTCCACAATTGTAGATGTATGAATGGATTCATATTTTATATTTTAGCAGCATTTCTAAAATGTTGCACTTAAAATCACATATTTGCTCTTCTTTGACAGAGGTTGTGAACTATAAGAAATAAATTGAAACGTCCATCTTAAGATACTAAATAAGGTACTTCAGTTAATATTGGTATTCACTGTAATGGATATAGTGAATAATGATACAATTCGTTTCCTTAAATGTACATTTTCATGGTCTTTGGGTGATAGAAAGCATTATCTATTAATAATTAGCATTTTCCATAAAAATGTACATGCTTCATTCAAATAAAAAAGGGGGGGGAGGAGAAGTACATTTATGCTAACCCTTTAAATTGTTTCAAGAAGAATGTGTACATTAATAGCATCACTATTAATTTTTTTAATGCACTGAAAGGAAAAGACTTGACTGTAGGAAGAAATAAATGTAATGTCAATTATTTTTAATTAAAGTAAAAAGTTTAATTATGTTTTAACTGTATATCTCTCCTTTCAAACATTTATTTTAAAAACTAAATAAATTACAAATGCATTTTCTTGAGAAGTTTCGGAATATTTTGCTTAAAAAATAAATAAAGTAATTATATCTCTACTGTTCCCCCATGTTAAGTGTACCCAGCTATGAGGATTGTATTCAAATGCAGAAGGGAGTATGGGTAGAAAGATATGCAGAGCTAACTGCACTGGGCTACGATCTAAAGTGAAGAATTATAATTTTTAAGTATTAAACCATCATTATTATTTTCCTTTTATTGAAAAAATTGCTTGTTTGTGGTTATCGTTTTCCTTTGATTTCAAAACTATCCACAACTTGTAAGCATTCTCTCCTCTCTGCTTTGTACCCTCACCCATATTTTGCAGCTGGACTCGTTTCAGTTAGCACATGCTTGTTTGCATCCATTGGCATGCTAAAGCTGGGGGAACAGCAGTTATCATCCTAACCATCTGTTTAGTTTTCACACTATAAAATCGTTTACATACCTGCTACACAATAGACAGTTTGACACTGAATTTTTCAATAATACCAGTAATAGATTATTAATGAACTGAGGTACCACTGTATTTCATTCTAAGATATCAAGTAGAAATAACGCTATTTTAAAACTCACATTTCTTCACAAGTTCTTGGCACAGGAATTCTATAAATAATACTATGAAATATTTCCACACTAAATATTAACATTTGCAGTATCATTCACATAAAGTAGTTAAAACATAAACACATTCATGTATCACATGATGAATTGTTTATTAATGGTTAGTAATTTCTCATTACTTAATAGAAACAGGGTCTACTTAGATTACAAGAAGAATAAAAAGTAGCTATCTAGCTATTATTTAGAACCACATTCATTACGAGAAATAGTATTAAATCTGAAGTATCTACTAATTTTTCATTTAAAAATGTTTATTTCATGCATAGTATCTCCTAACTAGATAAAATATGAAAAAAATAATATTATAGCATTTTTTAACAATAGTATATATTCTACAACTATCACTCATGTACAACAGAAATACAGTAGAGCACCAGTCATCCGTTTGCCAATAAAAATTTGTAAAATAATGTAATTATGTTTTGGATGTTTGAACATGTATAATTAAAACTAACTATACATTTTTATTACAATTGAACAAATAAAAAAATCTAGCTTGCATCTGCATTTTCATAACAATTCACACACATACCTGTATGAGTTTTCCATACCCACCACCTTCAAACATTCTACATTATATACATTATACACTTTAATTACTTAACAAAATTAGATGATCTCATGCAGTTAATGCTCATGTCTTGTATGCTTTTATCACAAACAAGCACTGTTCCACCTAATTTTATCTAAAGTTCCGTAAAAGTATAAACTATGAAACCAGATTACTAAAATAAATACACACAAAAAAATGGTGCATTGAAATTAAACTATATAACACACACATATGAGAGTAAAATAAAACTTTAGGTTCAGAGATGTGTAAGGATTCTTTCTTTTCCAGGAATTAAATATTCACAGATACAACAAACACGGGGAGGGATTAGTCAATGAACTAAAATTCTCTACTTTTAAAGATCATTTCTGTTGAAAATTGTTTTCTATTTCCTATCAGTGTAATCACTGCTGGATTTAGAGGTGTGGAAGCCCTTGGGCAACAAAGGAGTGGATGTGCCTAGTTTTCAAATAAATTAACAACTTTTTGGCAACCTGTGCGCAGTGGCATAATGGAAAAATCTGAGGTCCAATAGTATGTGAAATGTGTGCAAGGAATCAGTTGCATTGCATCTAACTCCTTCGGGGATATAGGTCAAAGTTTATTTTTAAACATTTTTTTTTTCTTTTGAGTGTTTGAATAGTTATAGTGGAACCAATAAAATTATTTCAATACCAGCATTTGTAGGTATAATAACACAAAGAGATAAACTTATGCCTATCAAATTACAACATTAACAAATGGAACCTTACAAGCTTTTTTTTTTTTTTTTTTTTTTTTTTTAAATCCTGGTTTTGGTGAATCTACCGTATATACTCGTGTATAAGCCCACCCGTGTATAAGCCCACCCCCCCAGTTGTCTCCCAAAAATCTTTCATAAATGACTGACCCGTGTATAAGCCCACCCTCCCAACTTTAAAAATGGACGCGTCCGTAAAATACTCCCCCTACCAGAATTCGACTGGCTTTCGGTGATCACGTGATTGTTTTGCGACGCAGGGTCAACATAATTGGCGACTTATAGCACTCAAAGACCGGCTTCGAAACTTCTGGAACGAATGGATGGCTTCCGATAATGTACAGACTACAAAGACAGGCAATCTAAAAAATACAAAAACTTAATGTGCTAGATCTTACGGATGGGGGGGGGATTGATATGCCATTTACGGTACCATGGTTTTCCCATGTACATAGTATACATATATGCGCGTATGTGTGTAGATGTTTACTGCTCCCTGAACATTGAATTTCCGATGATCAAATTTTGAAATTTTTTTTGACCCGTGTATAAGCCCACCCCCCCACTTTCAATCCAAATTTTTGTCCAAAAAAAGTGGGCTTATACACGAGTATATACGGTAGCTCATGAGGTAAATAACTTTCAGTGCTAAGAAGTGATAACTTTAGATGGCTTTGTTTCATCATATTTTGCAGCTTATATAATAGTGTGATGAATCACTTTGTGATTGTTTCCTCCATATTTTAGATGGTAAATTAATACAGCACACTCCTTCTAGTCCACAACCCTTTAATCTGCAAGTGCCTATAATCCACCATGCATTTTACATGTAAACAAATAATTTTACATTTCGGTTTTTCTACACAGACTCTGAAAGACTGATGAAACTTTCACTTTTGTGAAAACAAAAAGACCAGAAAAAGAGGTCCACTGAAATATTAGCCCATTTATAATAACAACTAGAATAATCATTTGTGGAAATTCACTATTTGTACTGATACATGGAAAGGCATGGGATTAGATTTTTATTCAGTATAATTTTGCATTACTCTAGAGAAATATCTGCTATGGGAAGAAAAAACCTAGTAAATACAATTAAATACTTTTAATAAACAAACATAAATAAATAAAGTGTCTTCAAACACACAAAAAAATGCCTATTATTAAGCTGCTAGACAAAATTGCCAAGTGCAATTTCAAATTTTATTAAATAACTAAAACATATAGTCTTAAATTGAAAAAAAAATAGTTTTATATTATTTTTCATATATTATTACAAAATAACTATTAAGACCAATTTGGTTTCAGTTCTATCTAATTATATCTGTAATGTTGCCATACATTTTTTAGAAAAAGTACACATTTTTTTCACATGTTAACCAAATGACCTATAATCTGAAAAATTCTACAAACCGCACAACCCTTAGTCCCAACCTGTGCAGATTAGAGGGAATGTTCTGTATCAACAATTCATTTTGGCAAGAATACGAAACATGCTTTGGAATGTTTAAAATGAAAATGAGTGGAAAAAAATCGGAATTGCTCTTCCAGTATCAGAATTTGTATTTATTTATTTTTTAGTAATTTTGCATATTGCATGGTATTTGTTAGAAAATTTTATATAAAATTGTGTATTGTGGTGTGGTACCTCAAGGCTGCATCCCTGATTGCTCTCCCCTAAATCCAGCCCTGAAAATAATCTTCAATCAAACCAAAAGAATTCCAAAATTTCAGTTCAGAAAGCATACAAAATATAAAATAATAAACTTAGTAAAATAACAACATAAAAATTACTTGAACGGCCGTACAGCTGTTTTGATCAAAAATTTTTTTATCTTGCTGGTGGCAATCATTCACAAACTTGGAACACGGAACTAAAAGAAGTTCAGTTCCCTGTTCCAGGTTTAAATCTGTGGATGATAGCTATCGACAAAGATCAAAATTTTTTTTTATCGAAACATTTGTATGGCCACTCAAGTAACCTTTATGGTGTTATTTCATATTTTATTGTTTTATTTTTTAAACACCAGTTCTTTTGAGTGTTTTTTTGTCATGCAAAATATGTTTCACAGAAAAAATTTCCAAATATTCGATTGTCTTGTTATTGCGATTCTAATAAAAAATTTACTTTTCTACAGCTAGAAATTTGTATACTGCTTCATATTTGACACACCGTGAATTCTTGGAAGCCTATCCTTTAAGACAAAAATTACAAGTTCTCTATTAATGTGTCATTTATTCATTTTGCCTGAAACAATAACTGTAAGATTCTATTTTTGTGTTTCACTTTTCTAATTAATTTTTCTCTCTTTATTTCTTTTCTTTGACTTATTTCTTCGTCTTGCTACTTACAAATGAAAAAAAAAAAATTAATTGCTGTTTCATACTGTACTGCTATCTTGTTTGAAGATATTTGTAGCTGCTCTCTTTGTTTTATCTTAGATTTTTTTTAAAATCTATTATCTTCTCTTTTTGGCATTTTCAATGTTTTGTAACCATGATTGTTTCTCCTTACAACTTTCTCCTTTAAAATTGAACATGCCTTCCTCGTTTTTTTTTTTTTTTTTTTGCCTTGGGTACAATTGATAAATGCATTTCGTCATGCACTTGCCAAAGTAACGTATGTCAAGTATGTTTCGTGATTCAAACTAGAGAAAATTAAACATGCACATTCTTGTAGATAGCAAGAATGATTTGTAACAGTTGTTGAACATTTTTTCCAGTCAGGGTTGCCCATTTCGCTATTTTGCAGCTAAATCTGGCCATGATATCCATTCCAAACACAAGAATTTTTTCTAATAAATATGTACCCAAGCAGTTAAGCATTTGCTTTTGTGTGAGTTCTATGAATATTTGGCATTTAAAGAAAACTCTGGAATTTCTCAAATTGTATACACTTTCATTTTAATCTCATGTGTGTGTGTTTCATATGTTAACTTACCTGTTTAATAAAATTCTTATTTTTATAAATAAAATTATAGAATTGTTGCTGTTCAAATGGAAGTATTTATTAATCCTCTAGGCTCATACTTAGAGTTTAGATAAATTCTTGTTTTTTCGGTTAGGTTTATGCTCCCAAAAACTAGTAGTTATTGAAAAAATTCTTTTGATCAAAGAAAAATTGTCATTTAAAATATAAAGTTTTTTTCCCCATTAAATAAAAATAAATTTTAGACCATTTGTTTTAACAGAGTAATCTCGTTACTCTCTTAAAATTTGGCTCAAACAAACTATATTAATGCAAAAAAAGCAGATTGTTTTTAATTAAGTGAAATGCAATTTAGAGAATAAACAAAATTTAACTATCAATCTCTTTACATCTATTTTTATTTATTTTTCACCCCAATGAAAATCTGCTCTTACATCATTAGCTTTTATAATGATCACTAACTTTAAGTGAGTTACAAATTATTTTGTGCTATCAATAATTAAATTAGCAACACAACTTTTATTAATTTTGCTGTAGTTTGTGCTGAAGTTAATGGTAAAAGTCATTCACATGAAGCTTGTTGATAGTAATGAAATTTTATTAAATTTTAGCTAAGGATATGGTTGTTAATTATTGCTGCTTAAAATATCTAAAAGATAATTTGGTATTAAATATCAATTTTTAAATTAAAGATTATTATTATTATTATTAATTTAAAAAATATCGCTAGCATATGTTTTAAAGTCAAGAAAAAAAGAAAAGAAATACTAGATGCATTTTTAAGTTACAACTTTATATCTGAAGAATGAATTGAGCTTTGTGAGGAACAGAAAGAGTAGAGTAGAAAACAAGAAAACATGCATGACTAATTTCTTTAGGAATATTTTTGATTTTTTTATAAGTGAAATAGGTTAACAGGTGCATTGAAAATTATTACTAATTTACAATACAATTAATGAAGAGATGATTCAAAGAAAGAAATAACTTTATAATAAATTTGAATTGCTGAAACTAATTTTTTTCAGTTTAACTAAGAACTTAAATAACTTACCATGGCAGAATAATAACTTCCATTGATCATGAAATTTAAATTTTAGTAGATTTGTATAATGGGGGTCTAATTTTACAATTGAGTGGGACGTCTGGCATTTTTTAAAGTTAAAACAAGGTTATTACTGAAATGTAACTGATATATGATTATGTATGAAATTATCAGTTATATAAATTAAAATTTATATTGTTCAAGTTTTCGGATAAAAGCAAAAACTTCTAACAGTTATACACGATCCGAAATTTTTCATTCCACAAGAATATAAATTATGGACATTAATTAGACAAAGAGGCAGGATTATTCTTGGCAAAGTACATAAAAAAAATAAAACATTTTGCAATTCTCTGTGGTTACAGCCTATCTTAAAACACCATAAAAACTAGTATGGGTAAATATATCCATTCAAATGATTAAAAAGTAGATACTGAATTTAAAAGCATTAAAAAATATGAATTTTCTAAATATATCTCTATACATAATGAAATCTGAAAGCATTAATGCATGAGTATAAGTCTCAACAATATAAAATGCAAAAATATCTTCATTATACTATTTTTAATCTTTGTGCAGATTTAACATGTTTTTATTCATAAATATAATGATAATATAAAGTTACATAACGTTTCTTCACTATTATTTTGAATAATATGAAAACAAATATTATAAACAATTTTAAAAACTTAATTCCTTTCAAACACATGCACACTTATTTACAAACTACAGGGCACCTGCCTCTGTATTTATGTGGTAATTGTTCCCTATATAATGGACATTTGGGTAAAAGGTTAGAATTTGGAAAACATTACAAAACATTCTTTTCCCAAACTTTTAACTTAAAAATATAACAAATCTATAAAAAGTTTGGTTGTATTTATAAATTAAACTTTTTTATAATTTCAAAATTAAATAAAAACCATGTCTATGCATATACACACATCTGATTTCTGTTAAGTTCATGACTTCTTTTCATGTATAGAATCTTCACATACTTTTCATATAAGAAAAAAATATCTGCTCTTTATTTTCAAATCAAAATTTCAACAGCATCTGTTCACAGGCACTATTCATAAAAAGTATACACTAATATTTGAAATTTCTGAAACATTCTTGCTTTGTTTGTTTGTTTGTTCCTTTTTCTTTTCTTTTAAAAATAATATGTCAACTTTTTGTAATAGATGTACCAAAACACTATATTCAGATTCATTAAAAAAAATTATGAAGTTGGTGAAAATTTAACATCTGATTTTTAAAAAGTACGCAAAGATAATATGTGTATGTATGTATATGCATGCATATATTTGATACAAAGAGCATTCCAAAAAATTAATTGTAAACTAAATAAAGAATAGCCCATAGTGAGAGCAAATGTTTTATCATTAAGTGAACTTTCCAAAGAACATCACAAATGTATTTCATGTGAGCGTTATTAAATTTTTAATATCTAAAAATTGGGCTACATTGACTTTTTAGTTTTACCATCAAATCTGAAACTAAACAAAATAAGTGCTGTAAAAGTCTATTGCTTGTTCTTTATAAAGTGCAATATACACAGCAATAGTCGTGTCCCTAGGCTGGATATCTTAGTTTTTTTTGCTGAGCAATCTAATGAAACCTTGATATTTTTTTATACATTTTTATTTATATACATCTAATGGTGGCACCTGATTAGTGAATTAGTGTATACAAACATTCATTATAATTACATAGTTATTTTATTTTTGTGTACTGTTACGTTGGTTTTGTAGGACATATCAGCTGGCGTATCTATCTTGTTTGATTTGTATTTAATTTTTCATTCTATTAACAGATAAATTTATTTCCGAATATAATACAGTAATACTTCGACTTATGCTACCCCAACTTATGCAACTTTCAACTCGTTGATTTGTATTTTGTTACTTACAAAATAACTTCGTATTTTTATTTTTATCGCATAATTCATTATACATATGTATTATGGAAGATTTCATTAAGCATTTTTTCAAACTGTTTTCTTTAGTCTCCAGTCCCAATTAATAATGAATTAAAAAGTCAAACATCGGCGCAACAGCCCTGCGCTGCCCAACTGCATTTTCCCAACCAAGGGCTCTGGGGTGCAGATGCATATATGGCTTGGCCAGGTGGTTAGCCTGGCGCAAAGCCCCCAGTGTTTGACCCCAAGCAAGCTTGGTCCTCATTTTATCGACCCACTCAAGGGATGAAAGATAATAAATGAATTAATGTACATATTTATACGCGAAATTATACCCTGACTTATGGGATTCAACTTATGCAGTTACCACTCGCTTCCACCTATCACATAAGTTCAGGGTATAACTGATTTTGATAATTGGATTATAACTGGATCCCATAAATTGTAGGTTTGGCTATTTTATATTATACATATATGCATATATATTATTCTTCAACAATATGCAAAATGTAAACGTTCTTTTTAAAACATTTTTTGCAGATTTTACAATGTAGTTTAAGTCTTCAGACAAATTTTCTAGTTATGTTATTAAATATGAAAATTATCACTTTCTTTCCCTTTGCAATGCTACTACATCAAGGAAAAAAATTATATAGCGTTACGGAATGCTCTTTGAATACTTCCAATTAGATTTGTTTTCTTTTTCAATACCAAATGAGGTATTACTGTAATTTTCCTCAAATTTCTAAGTCTTTTAGCTGAAATAAAGGAAAATGCAATATTAGGTTGTAACGAAAGTTTCCCGCCACCGCAAACATCGTCAGCACACAGTTCGCGTTGGCGTATTTGCTCATATTTTGTCAAACGATTTTTGGCATTTGAAAGAAAGAGGCTTACTTTATAACACTGTGTTGTGAAATCTGTAAAAAATATAGTTATCATTAAGTATAAGGTGTCCCAAATGGAACTATCACTCTAGAGGATTAGAACCATCATTTACTTCCACTTGTGTTGCAAAAAGTCAGCTACATAATATCAACAAATTATGAGTACAGCTTTAAGTACTATTGTTGTATCATGTGACACTGTGAAGGTTTGGTACCGAAAGTTCAAAATCAGTTATCTAAGGAGTTAGAAGTTAGTTTTTCAGGCAGATATGGCGGAAAACTTTCGTTACAACCTGATACAATATTGACAGATAGAGTAAACAAATTTAACAAAGTATCAAAAATTTTAAAAAATCTACAACAATTACCTATTAATGTGCATTTAAGTATTGATATTTTAAACAGACAATAATGGACAGATCACTAAATTTGAAATATTTTGGGGAAAAAAAAAGGCATTATTTTGGGCCATTATGATGCTAAAATATTACAAAATATTGAATCTTTTAAGCTTCAGCTTCGCTTTCATTATTTAATAACAACTTTTCTAGTTCTTCTGTAGTAGACACTGGAAGGGAACAGGTATTATCATGACACACATAAGCTACACTAACTTCCGTTGAAAAATCATTAGAATTAACAGATTTTAATCTTTCAGAAAGTAAATTTTTGGAATCTTCGTTTGCCAGAAGGAGAACTTTAAATGGAAGAAAATGCTTATGAATTAGTTTCAGAAGATTCTGTGTGCCTTCAGATTCTTTATTACCAGTAATGACAATCTATAATTAAAAAAATAGTAATAAAATATTACATAAATATTGCCAGCATAAAGATAAAATAACATGAAATTTTAATTGCTTATGTGAATTTTCCATAAGTATATGAAGAGTGATTTTTAAAATAAAAGTTATTTTGATATATGAATACTAATTACATTCA
Source organism: Cheiracanthium punctorium (assembly GCA_038373885.1). Classification (NCBI taxonomy): domain Eukaryota; kingdom Metazoa; phylum Arthropoda; class Arachnida; order Araneae; family Cheiracanthiidae; genus Cheiracanthium; species Cheiracanthium punctorium. Next base: position 1,032,959 of record JAWZYV010012175.1, read on the forward strand.
TGTCATTAGGGATTGAAATAAGTTGCTGTAACCATAGCAAATGCCACAAGATTAGCCCCAAAAGGCACGGCAATCAACAGTTCTCGTGGTAAGTTTAGCCACGAGTATTTAAAACTTTATTACTTAACTGTTTCTTTCTATCTCAGCTGTATTTTAAGATTACATATAAAATTGTAGAATACTCACAAGAAAAGTATAGTTTTTCATTGTTGTTTTTCTACTTGTTGCATTATAAATTATTATTATTTATTTACTTTTTTAAAACTAAATCTGTAATTAACCACCATTATGAAAATTTAAGATTTTACCATCAGATGAATAGTTTTTGTTGTCGGCTCATAAAAGAACATGGAACTTTTTGCTGCCAGCTTCAAACTCTTATTTCATGCCCTGCATGACTCTAATTTTATTTGTTCTTTTAAAAAATGAAGAATTTATGGTTTAAGAAATAATAACATATATCTTTGAATAAATATAAAGGCATGCATTTTTTATGTTTCATTAAAACATTAATGAAGTTTTTAAAACTGTTTCATTAAATTTCCTACTAATATATTAGCCATATATTTTCTGTTTCTTAACACAATATTTATAGAAAAGTCACAACCCATCCTGGATGGCATACATCATATGAAAATCAGGTTTCTATTTATTAGATTTGAGTTCTTGGAGGATACTCAAAGTTTAGGTTGGTAAAAGTCCATCACAAGTCACACGGACGACACTTTTCTTTTTCATTATGATACAAGGATGTCTCCAGTGAGGAGGCCATGGTCCCCTCTGAAATTTTGTTTTACAAGTTTAGATTCCCATTCTTCATGAGTTCAAAAGTTCAATTTACATTTTAAACAATTTATAGCCTATGTAAAAAGTTCAAAGGCCCCCTCCAAGAATTCAATCTGGTAATGTCCTTGTTATGATAGTTTATATTTACTATACTACATAAATTAATACTCTATGGATTCTATATTTCAATTTTGTTACATTATAATTAGGGTTTCCACTCAATTTCTAAAACAAAATTCTCTGACTTTTCTAGGTCTTCAAAAAAAGTTTAGATAAAATTCCAGATCAGTCTTGTAGTCATGGATTGGTCGCGAGCCGTACATACCCAGCCTGCCTATGATACAGGCAAGATCAATTCGCACCAATCACATTACTTGTAGAGTATTTCCAGCAACTCATTTGACATGCAGTGCCTCAGGTGCTGGACAAATTTAAGTGTTGTTGATCTGAATGGCAAAGCTACTAAAATAGCAATAGCATGAACTTTCCTGGGGAAGAAGATATTGGAGTTAAAACTGTCAGCAACATTGCATGACATGACAGCATTTGTGTTCAGTTACAGAGATGCATTTTCCTCTTCTTACTGTCTCCTTACTATTCTGCCTGGTTAGTAGGAGCATCTACAACACTTTGTGAGGCCTTGTTCAACACTCTTTCCAGAATCTTAATTCCTTTTTTCTTCTCCTTGCTGCACAAGAGGAAAGAAAGATTCGAAAAAATGGAAAAGCTGGCTATCGAGGATTTAGTACATATCTAAAAGAATATCCCTGTCAATCTGACACAGACTGTTCAAGATTGTAGACAGAATAATTAAGTTTAAAGATGCTCTTGATCAAAATGATCTGATCAACAGCTAATTAGTTACTGTAAAATGTAATAAATATTAATCAGTTAATAAATAATCATTTAATTAATTTATTGTTTTGGGAATAATGAAATTAAACTTATTACAATAGTTAGGTTAAACTTAAAACATGACTTAGGTCAACAAAGAAAAGTTTTCTTTTAGTTACTATTTTAATTTGAGTGGATGAATAAAAAGTATTTTCTTAACGACTGAAAATTTGAATAAGATATATAAATATATATATAGTGAGAGTGTGAACTAATAGTAGGAATTAAAAAAAAAAAAAAAAGAGATGCACAGTTACATGTTACAATAGTTCTAAATACAAAATTTCAACATTCTACAAGTAAAAGTTTTAGAGTTATACGAAATGAGAAACAAGTTTTGGCACCAATTTTGTCATATTTCGACAAAACTTGCCAAGGTCGACGACCAATGGCGAGGTTTTGGGCATGGACCAAACAATGACTATCACCAAATTTGGCGATATTTCGCCAAAACTTGGCAAGGACGAAGACAAATAGCGAGATTTTAGGCATGGACCAAACAATGACTGACTACAGATGCAATATATTGAAGATGTCCATAGACATTAGTGTATTGAAATTATTTTGGGTGGTCCCGTAAATAAACTCTCCAATAGATTGGAGAGTTTATTTTTGGAGAGTTTATTGGAGAGTTTATTTGAACCAAAAATAGACATGCAACTAGTTGTTACAACAATCTTATATATTAAATTTCAACATTCTATGATTAATACTTTTTGAGATTTGAGAGTAAAATACATACACATGTACAAAAGTCGTCAAGCTTGGCAACTTTTGGCATAATTCATGAGGAAGGCACGTGACCGTGGTCGGACCATTACCTAACTATATGGTATCATGGTAATGTACTTGAAATGGATGAATGTGCCTAAAACTGCCGTTGTCTGTAAAGTGTTGGAAATTTTTTGAGTGTTCCTGTAACAGCACTATAAATGATAAAGACACTTTCTTCCATGGAAAAATTCTCTTTATAACCCTTAACAGCATATATCACATCTGAGTCATTTGAAGTAGCCTAATATACCTCTAAAATACACTTTAATGAATTTCTGCCTATAGAGTGTAATGTATTTAAAATCTTTTGGGCGGCCCTGTAGATAAACTATCCAGTCGAATGGGACCGAAATGGCGGGTGCACAACTAGATGTGACAATAATCCTGAATATAAAGTTTCAACATTCTATGTCTAATAGTTTTTGAGATATGAGAGTTTTGTTGAATTTCGGCCCATAGAGTGTAATGGATTTTGAATCTTTAGGGCAGTGCTGTAGATAAATTATCCAGTTGATTGGGACCAAAACTGTATTAACATCCAGTGTCATCCACTACAAGTTTAAAAAAATCTGATGTGTCCAACACATGACTTCCTTGCACGTCCATTAGATCAAAAATATTTTCGACGCACTTCCTCTAAACTTATTTGTTTGAAAGAGATAAAATATCAATAATAGTAAGGTTTAGCGATTTCTAGCCAAATATTTCGATATCGCCAAGCTGAGTTCAATTTGAAAGATTTCCTTCTGACACTTTATTTGGCGATATTTCACCAAAAGCCGACAAACTTGAGATAGTCTGCAAGATTTTGGGGATAGCCAAAGTAGTCATTGACCACAGACTTTCAATGAATTGAATGCATCCATACACCTCAATGTATTTAAAGTCATTTGGCTCACCCTGTAAATAAATTCTCAGTCGATTGCTGTCAAAAAAGATATTGAAAACAGTTAGATATTACAATAGTTCTAAAAAATACAAAATAATTTTTGTCGCCAAATTTGGCGATATTTCGCCAAAACTCGCCAAGAACGATGACAAATGGCGATACTTTGGGCATGGATCAAATGACTGACTATCACCAAAACTCGCCAAGGTCGAGGACAGACGACGAGATTTTGGGAATGTACCAAACAATGACTGTCTACAGTTGTATTATATTGAAGATGTCCATAGACATTAAAGTACTGAAATTCTTTTCGGTGGTCCTGTAAATAAACTCTCCAGTAGATTGGAACCAAAAATCGAGATGCACAACTAGATGTTACAAAATCCTTTATATGAAATTTCATAATAGTTTTTGAGATTTGAGAGTTAAATATGCACACACGTACACCAAAAGTCGCCAAGCTTGGCGACTTTTGGCATAGTTTTGAGGGAGGCACGTGACCGTGGTCAGACCATTACCTAACTTATGTGGTAGGACGGTATTGTGCTTGAAATGGATGAATGCCCCTAAAATTGCCATTGACCGTAATGTATTGGAAATCTTTTGAGTGTTCCTGTAGCAGAACTATAAATGATAAAGACACTTTTTCTAATGGAGAAATTCATTTTCTAACTCTTTACAGCATACATCACTTCTGAGTCGTTTGAAATAGCCCAATACCTCTAAAAAACGCTTTGATGAATTTCGGCCCATAGAGCGTAATGTATTTCGAATCTTTTGGGCGGTTCTGTAGATAAACTATCCAGTCGAATGGAACCGAAAGGGGAGGTGCACAACTAGATGTTACGAAAATCCTAAATATAAAGTTTCAACATTCTACGCCTAATAGTTTTTGAGATATGCGAGTTTAATGAATTTCGGCCCATTGAGCGTAATGTATTTCGAATGTTTTGGACAGTCCTGTAGATAAACTATCCAGTCGAATGGAACCAAAAGGGGAGGTGCACAACTAGATGTTACAACTATCCAAAATATGAAGTTTCGACATTCTACGCCTAATAGCTTTTGAGTTAGGCGAGTTTAATGAATTTCGGCCCATAGAGCGTAATGTATTTCGAATCTTTTGGGCGGTCCTGTACATAAACTATCCATTCGATTGCCACCAAAAGGGGAGGTGCACAACTAGATCATAGAACAATCCTAAATATCAAATCTCAACATTCTAAGACCAATAGTTTTTGAGATATGCGAGTTACATACATACGTACAGACGGCATGGAAAAACTGGCCACAGTAGACTCGCCGCTGGTCAAAATGAGTTGCAGACGCGTTAATATGATCGTGCATGCTAGCCTACGATGAGATGCATCGAAAAAAATTTTAAAATTAAATTTAGATGTAGTCAAAATCGGTTTTTTTGTCGAAATTTGGCCCCCAAAATTTTTCGGAATCACATTACTTCCTTATACTACGTACAAGGAAGTAAAAATGTATTTGAACTTGAGTGGATGAATAAAAAAATATTTTATGAACGATTGAAAAGTTGCACAAGATATATATAGGGAGAGTGTGAGCTAATAATAGGAATTGAAAAAGGTGAGCATTCACCCTATTTTTTCCCCTTTAGGACTGCTTTTAGGCACTGTTCTATTATTATATTATAGACAACATAATTAACTTAGTTAAAAAACAAAATAAAAATCTAACAAAATAATCATTATTACTGAATTTTGTGTTCTTTTACAGCTCTATAATTAATGTCAAAAAATTATAAAACAATCAAGATGCAAATCTAAGATTAAAGTGTGTGTAATTTTTTTTTTACTATACTGCTATCTCCTTTTAAACCATTGCACAGGTAACACCCTCGAATCTTTGGAATGTGATGGAAAAAAGCCGGAAAGTAGAACAACTCACTAGACCTACAAGCAATAAGCAATTCTGCTGAAGAAAACTGCACAAAGTTCCAGACCATTAGATAGATAGCCACGTGAGAGACCAGAACCCAGATCTATGTACTTCACATGTTTCACAATGTTCAGTGTTTTATCTGGCCATTGGTCACATTTTTAAGATAACAATCACTGTACAATCACTTCACTGTATTCATTGCCTTTTTTTACCCTACTAGGCACAAATTTTTATCTGTGGGCTCAGCGGGATGTCATTCATTTTAACAAAAGGATGGAAAGGGCCCCCAGAATAAATAGAGAGAATACAAGAGCTGCCCAGAATAAATAAAAATGTAACTTTAATGTCATTGAAATACGTTAAGTATTGGTTACAGCTTTTTTCAAAAATGACTTTATAGGTAAAGCTTGTCAGTATTGGTTATCAGATAAAAATTGCTATTAGTCAATCCCTAGGCTTCTAGGAATCAGTTCAATAATGAATAATGTCTGGAAAAGAAAGAGAAATAACAAAAAACAAAATTTATCTTTTCCAGTCACCAGATTAGTAGCCTGAAGTAAAGAAAAATCCCCAAATACTAAAAAATGGTATGAAAATGGCTTTTTTTTTTTCTTTTTCCAAAAAAGTATTCCAATTCGCCTAATCTTTAATTTAATATAAAAATTTCACAGCTAGTATATGATTGATGTCAATTAATCAAATCCCACATCTTCAGCCTTCTTGTAAAAAAACACTGGGAGGAAAATATTGTCAATATCCTTTTTTCATTTTATACTACTCAGAATATCAATTGTGTTTTTTCCTTGTTTTAGAAATAATGCATTTAAAATTAAAATATATATAATACAAAAATTAAAAAGAACAAGGAAGTATTCATGGAAGTATGTTCATATGTAATAAATATGTATTTACATAAAATTATTCCTTTTTAGATGTGATTATGAAACTTACCTGTATTGGAGTTTTATAGTGTAGCATCAGGCCACAAAGCATTTCTGGTAATGCCATAGGTATCATGGCCATTCTATGACTATAAAGGGATAGTATTTTTACTGCTTTATCTTGTAAACTCAAGTCGACAAAAATATTAGATAGCCTCAACAAATTTGAAACAGCAACTGAGTTAGGGTTAGGCTCTGCTCCATCCTGATCTAAATACATGTAAGGATAATTAGTACATTATAATATTTTAATGATAAGTTATAAAAAAGAACTTTTAAGAAATTAAATATCAAAACAACACAGTTTGTAGTTCTAGCCTATTCAGTTCTAAAAAGAGAAAATTAGTGTGTAAAAATAGTTATTAAATATTTATCACACAAAATCATTAAATAATATGAAAACATTTTTGCAACAAAGATAATTTTAAGTGCTTCAGATATCTTTGTGTAAAAATAACTGCTTTAAATTATGTTGAACAGAGAGTGTTTATCAGGAGACAATAATTACTTATATCAAAATAAACTGATTAGTGTATACCTGAAGTAAAATTAATAAAGTGAATGACACTAAATTAAAATCTTTCAGCCTTTTTATATCATATAAGTTATAAATAAAAGGAAAAATATTTTGATTTCTTTTTTACCTTCTTTGAGTCGCAACACAATTGAAGTATCAGTCGAAACACTATTGTAATAACCACCATCAGCAGCATCCCAAAACAAACAATCTTGAATTGTTTGTAATTTTGAAGCCCACTCTAAACACCATGGATCATAGCATGCTTCATAGAGATCTAGTAAACCTCTTACAAGGAATGTGTAATCTTCAAGAACACCAGGAATTGGAGTCAAGCTATACAGAGCAAACCAAATATTCAGAATGCAAAACTAGTGCAGCAAAGTCATTTAAATATAATAGCAATTTTCAAAATAAATACAAGTGATAAAACTAGAGAAAGAAATGAGTGGTGCTATAAAGAACAGGAATGACTAGTACCTGCAAATGATTAAATATAGCATTTTAAAGCTATATATGATAAGATAGCTGAATCAGGAAACTTTAATTTGAAAGTTCAATTTATTATAACAACTTAAACTCTATCAGAGACAAAACATAATGATCCCATGAGTTCAGAAACAAATTAATTAAAGAGAAATAAGGGATGTCTCATAGCTACACAAAATTGAAATTTTGTTTTCAATAAGTTTTATGAAAGTTTAGAATAGACTCTTGTTCCTAGAGGGAGGTGTTTTTTCCCCTTAACATACACCAGACTAGGCATGATCATCAACAGTCTATGATAGAAAGCCCAATGCAATTCAGAAACACACAAAAAATATCTAAAATCCAAGTGGTTACCACTTATGACAGAATTGGTCAAAGTGAGCAAGTCACAGAGTCCATCAATCCAGTTGTTTTCCAAGATATCCATGTCCAGCACACCCATGTACCTGGGCAAATCACATTGAATGAGAAATAGTTTCATGACATCTGGCCTTAAACCTAGCTATAACAATTCTCTTAATACCCTGGTAGCTGACAGGGAAATTTGGTTGAGGAAAGTCAGATTCAGCCTAAGCAAGGGTATCAGCAAACTTGTTATCTGTAATACCACAGTGACTTGGTATTCACTGCAGGATAACATTGCATTCACCTTAAATTCAAAAATTGATCAAAAGTTGACATTCAAGAACAGAGCTATTTTTAGAAGGCATAACTGAAGAAATAACCTTTATAGCAGCCTGTGAATTGACAAAGAACATAATGTTCTGTTTTAAAGGCTGCATAGAACAGCAAATGTTAGTTGTTTAGTGAAAACAAGGGGCACCATAAGGGAGGTGATAATTATGGGTTTACTATGTTTATAAAATCAAAGAGATATTAGCATGTACATACTTTTTTCATTAAAATATTTTGCAATAAAAAAATGTTCTACATGAATATATATATATATATATCAACAGGAAATTCTTTATAAATAGCTTAGATAACATGGAATATAAAAACATAAAATGGCTTTTTTTTTTTTTTTTTTTTTTTTTAACTTTTCACTTACTGACTGGGAGAAAAAAAAAACTTAAATATGTAATTGTATGGATTTAGAATATAAATAGCTAAAATATGACACTTAAAAATTGTATGAAAATAATGTATATGTCAATATGCATTCCTTTTTAGCCTTTCCCTCAAAATGGCTTTTTAGTACTTGGAACATTCTACTAAAAATATATTTAAGGCATATATAAACAGTTAAACCTTTCCAAATTTCTACAATTAATTTGTTTCTTTAACAATATTTAATATTATATATATCTAAGTGGAACTTTTTTTTTAATTTTTTTTTTTTATAATGAATACTTTCTTTAAATATTTACGATTTTCACAGTTGATATACAGTAAAATATTTTTTATTTAATTTCTTTTTAACCAAGATAGAAATTAAAATTATTCTCAAATATTACATTTTCTGATAACCCACCAATCTGTAAGTACATTTTTTTTTCTAAAAAAAAAAAAAAAAAAAAAAAAAACCAACAGTTTCTTTATTTTGTTTCAGATATCATTATAATGTATACACATTTACAGTGGAAAATAAATATCACTTCTATCTCTAGTTTTAACATCTTTCTTTCTTCATATGTTGTTGAATTTTTTGCTGAAACTGCTTCATTTAAACTGTAAATATGCCCACATGTCTTTAATTATCTTAAAGACTAAGTCATTGACAATTAATACATTCTGTATATACATAGATAAAATTTATGTAATTCATGTATGACATATTCAAATATTTGTGTTTTATTTGAAACTTCAAAATATTTCTCAGTCACTTTGAAAATTTTTTACTCTGCTTTCTGAAATCCAGTTAAAGTCTCTCTATCAGCACTTCCCATACTGTAGGTCCTGAGAAGACATTGAATATATCTATCTGTGGCACTTTGCTACACATTGATAATCAAGTATTTTTAAAAAATTCATTTTAATTAAGTGACATTAAATTAAGAAATTAATCTCACTTTCATTACAGATGTACAAAACTCATGCATCAAATCAGTCTTTTTTAAAAGCCATTCCATTTTGAGATGAACTCTATCATACAAATAAATATCTTCATAGCAATGGTGTAAAACATTACAGCTGGTGTGAGACCAAGTGGTCCAAAATGAAAAAATCAATTTTATCTTTTAAAAAACATTAAAAACTAGCCTATTTCTCACAATCTATAAGCAAGAACAATTAGTTACAAAAGGTGATAGTAGATGGTGTTATCATGCAACCAAGTTATGCTTGCTTCATTAAAGTAATATTGTTTATTTCATTATTTAAAAGGATGAAGTTAATAAGTACTATTTTTTTATTTCTGTAGTGACCCATCAATCATTCTTGTCAATCATTTTCCCACCCAAATGCAATTAAGTGCCAATAACAGAAAAATTCTCAGTTTTTCATTTTGAATAACAGAATTTCTATATTGCCACATGCTCTTTTATACTGACCCATTGACTATCCTCCCCAATAACTTTTACCCCAAAATGTGTAATTTAGCAGTAGTAATAGATAACTTTTATGCAATTTACAGTTGCTAATTTTTTTAACTGTATTTTTGTTACCAATAGCAATTTAAAAATAAGATGTTTTAGGGAGCTGGCATATTATAATAGATGTTTCTCAAACTGCAGAGAACACAAAATGGATATCTCAGCTCAAGTGATTGACAGGATTTAAATATCTTCAGTAGGACAGTAATATGTATCAGTATTTTCCAACATTTATACATTTTCAGACCAGTACAAATTGGACAAATATTTTGCAGACCAGTGTGAAACCAAAATAAATATCATATAAGCATGTATTTTATTTATCAAATCAAGTGTTGTGCAAATATTATTTTTAGTTGGAATAACATTTGTTGCTGATTATTTTTAAATCAATTTGATGTGGATTGGTAGAAAAGTCTCGCAGACTGGCACCAGTCTGCTAACCAGTGGTTGGAAATCACTGACCTGTATTACATTAAGGTTTGAAGCTATTAAACATATCCAGAAAAGTTTTGTCCAACATATATTGTCAAAATAAACTCATTTTTTTATTATTTTTGCTGAATAACAAATCTCAAGTTTTGACAAAAAAAAAAAAAAAAAAAAAAAGTAGGGTATGGAATTTATAAAATGTGGGTTCATGAAATGTATATGTAAAGTAAAGCACAAATCCCCAAAACACAATTACCCATGTCTCTGTATAGATAGATATATACTTACATTTGAGCAATGGATCCATCATTACCCTTGTATGCACTCCTTAGTAAACATCCAGATTGTGCATTATATAAATATTTATAAATAAACTGAGCAGCATCCATAGCATATTGAGCATATTCAGACTGCTGAAGAACTTGTGCTGCTCTTGCAAAACCACTGATCATCAAACCTACAAAAATTTATGCTGTGTATCATTACACAAGCATGTGAATATGTTAAGAAAGTAATTAATATAAATAAACTGGTAAATATATTTTTGCCTTAAAAATATCTAATTTAAAATCATTCATAAATAATGGAAAAGAAAGATAATCAAACATTTATAACAGTCTGAGAATAAGCAGATAGAAAGAAGCTGAAATCAGAAATACATAGATAAAAAAGGAGTAACTTTCTCACTTATTATATTTAAAAATAAAATCACCAGAGTCATAAAAATAATGCATATAAGATCTTACAATTAATGTTAAATTATGCTTGTATAAATAAATTTTCCATTGATTTTTACACATAAAAAGTTTTCTTAATGGTGAATTTTAAAAACGTCAAGAGATTTGTGTACACGAGTACTAAAAAATGGTACTTGTGTATTATACCGTCGACATGCCAAGCAAGAGATTACTCACCAAGGGTTTGTACTCTGCAGTTTCGTTGCTATTGTGCACGTGATAATGCACATCAAAATACCATATGTTCTGCTATGGATAAAATGAATAATGTTTCTTTTAAAATTTATAAATTTTTATGTGTGTGGTTGATTTTTAAAATTGATTTATGACTGAAACGTTTGAAATTTAAACGTTTAACAAAGCATTGTAATGGGAATAGTATGAAAAGTGTGTGTTATTAACTGTGGAGCTTGCATTAAATGGAACTGTTATGTGTAGGCTGTAAGCTGCCATTTGATGAACTGTGTTTATGTTGTAATTATTTTTAAATGTTTGTGTGTACATATATTTTAGAAAGTGATTGTATCAACCTTTCAAGTATATTGGGCAAGTTGGAGTGTTTAGGCTGATTATTTTACCAACTATGCAAAAAATTCCAGAGCTGGGTGTCGAACCCAGGCCTACCGCTTAACGCGTGGGTGCTCTACCACTGAGCTACTCTGGGACGATTCCCAGATGAAATTTCTCGCTTTAGAACCATTGGAATTTATCATCTTCCTCTGCAAACCACAGATGGAACAGATGAAACAATTAAATCGCGACAACTCCCTTACGCCGCGGAAGTTATACATATTTTTTAGAAAGTGATTGTATCAACCTTTCAAGTATATTTGACCTACCAAAGACCTACCAAAGAGACCTACCAAATATACTTGAAAGGTTGATACAATCACTTTCTAAAAAATATGTATAACTTCCGCGGTGTAATGGAGTTGTCACGATTTAATGAAACAATTAAATCGTGACAACTCCATTACACCGCGGAAGTTATACATATTTTTTAGAAAGTGATTGTATCAACCTTTCAAGTATATTTGGTAGGTCTCTTTGGTAGGTCTTTGGTAGGTCAAATATACTTGAAAGGTTGATACAATCACTTTCTAAAAAATATGTATAACTTCCGCGGCGTAAGGGAGTTGTCGCGATTTAATTGTTTCATCTGTTCCATCTGTGGTTTGCAGAGGAAGATGATAAATTCCAATGGTTCTAAAGCGAGAAATTTCATCTGGGAATCGTCCCAGAGTAGCTCAGTGGTAGAGCACGCGCAGGTTAAGCAGTAGGCCTGGGTTCGACCCCCAGCTCTAGAATTTGTTCGCATAGTTGGTAAAATAATCAGCCTAAACACTCCAACTTGCCCAATATGTTTGTGTGTATTTATAAAAAATGTTTTGTATGTCTTGACGGAATTTAAGTATTTATTAAATAGTTTTATGTTTATAATACACAAAAATTTTTTTCTTTTTATAAACTGCATATTTCATTTAACTAGAGGCGTGATGTCACTACTTTGTATAGGTGCTGTTTCAGAATAATACGTTGGTGTTTAAGTTAAATATGAATGACTTTATTTAATATGAATCCAGGGTAGTTTGCCAATCATGGATTGCATTTAGAATTGCAATGAAAATGTCTTCATTAGAATGTAGACGTTTCCACATAAACTCAGTCAATAATATTTTACCAGAAGTATTTTAAGGTAACCCGACCTTATCGATGCCAACTAAGTGAAAAAAAAATTTGGCAAAAATGTTGACGGTATAATACATAAGTACCTAAAAAACTAATTGCATGAAGAACTTCATAATTTGTAGAATATCTCTTTTCAAGCTGTACTATATATATACACTGAAATAAATAATAAAGTTGTAGCAATTTTCAATGTTTCAGAAAAAAATTATCAAAGATCAAAACTTCTGCAGAATATGAAAACTCTCCCTGTGTGCATGTTTAAGAATTTCTTCTCAAAGTTTCATTTTCATAAAAGACACAGTTTTTTCATTTATTTCAGCATGTAATCTATCTATATAAATAAAGTAATGTGTAAACTGTCCATTAGTTTGTCTGTCTGTGTCTCGCGTAGCTCCGAAACGGGTGATCGTAGGCCTACCAAATTTTGTACGGAAATTCTCCGAGACAGGTCTCGACACACCTCGAAGCGATTTTTTCGAAATTCGTATTATTTTAGGAGATATCGATAAAAAACATGTCGCAAAATGATCATTTTTGTTCTCGCCATTTCGCAATTATAACCCTGCAGTGGAAAGAGGGAGAGTTTAGCTATCTAGGTTGCCATGTTTGGTGAGTTTATTAAATTATTCAGACTCTTGAAGTAAAAATAAAAGAATAATTTTTTTTGTTTACATTATTTGTAAGGTTATTTTTTAATTAAAACATTGTATGCATGTGAAATCAGAGCAGGAATGAAATGTTTTATACTCAAAAGAAAAATAGGATTTGGAAATTTTCCGAGACTAAAATGTGCAACTTTTTAATTTGGCAACAAATAAAATGGTTGATATTGTAACCATCTTAATTTTAAATTCCATTCAGAATCTGAGAGATTTGAGTGCCAAGGAAGCCGGTGAAGAACAAAAGTCTCTCTGAACAAGATTTATTAAGATGGCGAACCAACTGGTCGCCGGAGGCGGCTAGTATAACTTATAAAAAATCATTCTGATTTTTTTCAAGTCCCTGGTGCAATTAGTTTATTTTAATTTGTGTACCAAGACCATGAGGCAGATTTTGTTTCTTTGACATACACTTTACGTCAATAATCTTATTATGATATTGGCAAAACATTTTGTACATTTTTCATGGGAGAACAGTATATTGGCTAATTTTCAAAATATTCAGTGATTCTTTCCAATCAAGTATAAGGCATACTGTGTAAAATTTATATTCAAATTTTAGAAGTCAGCAATATGAATGGGGGTGTGTGTCATAGTTGGAAAGATTGTAATAAATGTAGTATCACATAAGCAAATATTTGTTATCAAAGGAATGCTTTTAAAAACTAAACTAGCTGTATTACATTATTCCAATAATTTATCATGAGGGATCCATTTTCAAAATAAAATATTTACTCTAATTTGCTAAAATTTCTATTTTACCCCCTTTTTTTAAGAGAGAGAGACCCATTACCTTTCAAATCACTGGGTCCACTGCTAAGGTCATCAAAAGCAAATCCCAGTGGACCTGCTTTTCAGCAAAACTTAGGAACCTACTTTTAGATCCATATATTAAACTTATAAGTATTTTAATTATTTTTTAATGTTATTGTAAAAAAGGACATCAAAACCTCAGAAAAAATTGTTAATGCTATTGAGTGACCTCTAATAAAAATCAACTTCCAAAGTGACTACTATTCATAATAAATAAAATGTGATAAAAGATGCCATAAACAATTGAATTCAGATTTTTAACCTTGAAAATGTTCAATAATCAAAGAAAGCACAAATAAGTATCTTTTTTCTTCCATAACAGTGATAGCAAGACATAACAGCTAAAAAAAAAAAAAAAAAAAAAAAAAAGCAAAGTAAGCATGATTCTCAAGTATAATATGAGTATATTTCTGAGGCAAGGTTTTCTGATCAAGTAAGTGGTGAACTCCAACTTTTTTGTAATTTCTACAGCCAGTAGCCAGTTTCTGAAAATGTTTAGTAATTTCTATCACTAAACAGAGTCCTTGTTAACAGATTTTAGAAATTATTTCATTGTTCTTTCACTAAAATTTGTCTTATATCAATGAGCTTTCATGGTTTTATATAGAATAAATATTTTACCATTCCAAGATGTAACAAATTTGTCATCCATATGGGGCCTTGGTCGATTCTGTCGGACATCATACAAAATTTTCTTCCCCTTTTCTAAAGCAACTTTAAAAGTATCAACATCAATATCTAACTTCTTAGAACAATCTTCATGAGATTCTTTTATGATCAGCACATTTTGTTCTTTTAATTCATGATGAGGATCCTAAATATAATAAAATATTTATTAGAAATAAAACAAAAAAAATTGTATTTAAATATAAGATAATTTGAGATATGTGTACATAAATTAGTTTTTGAGTCAAGATTAAATATATCAACATCAAAAGACTATGAAAAAAACTATGAAAAAATGTAAAGCATTCTAAATGAGATAAACAAATAAACTATACAGGCAAAACATTTACTTTTAGTAAAATGATAGTAACAGATTAAATATATTTAAAATAATAAGTTGATCATAATAATATGCAAAGGAAGGATTGTGGTGTCTAGAAAAAGAACCTATTTACAAATAATAATAATAATAATAATAATAACTTAAAGAAGCTGATACAGTGAATAAATTAGTGTTGTTAATTGTTAGATGCAATATTATGAAATAGCAAAGCAAACTTTGACAATCTTTAAAACAATACTCCAGAAATGATGAGAAAGAACAACATAAATATTTACAAGTTTTTAAAAACTACTTTTTAAAAAATAATTTATAATCATGTATCTTAAGCTCTTTTTAGGATACATTTAGTAAAAAAAAAAAAAAAAATTCAATTATGCAGCTAAACTGAAAAAGTCAAAAATCTTTTATGTCTAAAAATTTCTTTTGCAGCCATTTTTTATGGAATGGGGAAATGAAAATTTACACTAATTTTGTAAATCCCAAATCTTTATTTTTTCTTAAAGGATTACATAAACTCTTAAAGGATACATAGCAGAAGGATCCCTTAATATGCAATCGAATTTCATTTCATTCACTGCAGCCATTTTCATATGATGAGCAAACAATAATCAACACATTTTGGGTAAATTCTCACAAAATCTCAAAATCTATTCCAGCTTTGCTACAATTCAACATCTATACCAAGGTCTAGTGACCAACTAGCCAACAAGATGCTACTGTATTTCATTCTATTTGCTTGAGCCACTTTCACATTGCGAGAAAACAAAAGAGCTTCACAGAATGACACATATAGCCAATGAACAAACTTGATTCTCAAGGCCTTTTCAGATTCCTCATACTAACATTCAGTAACTTTTTGTGGCTGCATCCTTATACTAATCAGAAACCTAAATACAAAGGAAGCATTAGTCAATGGAGCAAGAATGTGCATCAAATTTACATATTGTAATGCTACTAATTACAACGTTTGAAGTAGAACCACAGGCAATAAAATAATTTTAATTCCACTTATAAAATATTCTGGTACTATTTTACCATATCCTTTCAAAAAACTCAATTTCCAAATGTACCTGCATTGGTGATGACAGTAAATAAATCTCAAGGACAATCATTCGATAAAAGTGCAAATTTAATGAGGCAGCAAGATTTTATACATGGTATGTGGTACACCTCAGCAAGTAGAGTTCAATCATTCGATGGTTTAACACAAAATCTCAAAGCTGCTAAGAAGTGGTACAGCATGTCAAAATCTATCAACAATCATCATGCAAGCAGTCTCAACACAAAATTTTCATAATTCCGAACATAATGGGCCTTTAGCCGATGATGGCTCTATGCTGAATTTTCGGAGTGGGCCTCTACACTTTTTAGGTTAGCCTAAATTGTTGAAAACGCAAACTGAATGAGTGAAATTGTACAGGAACGTGTGAAATCCAAGGTTGGTAGAGGGAGATGAACTATATGACCCACTGGCTGGAGCTGCCTTTGCATTTAGCAAAATATGACAGAATCATTACAAAAACAATGTCTTCACAGAAAAGTGTGGTGGTTGTTGTAAAGTGAAACTGTACAAAAGTGGTCACTGTAGACAGATGGTCTCTTAGCCAAGGTGGTCACTTCAGTAGGTTCCACTGTATATGGAATCTTGAGACATACTTTTGACAGAAGAACTTTATTCACGCTCAAATAAAAAAAAATTAATGCTTTATGGTCGAATTTCGACCACTAGCAGACAACTAGTGTTTATAAATGCACTACTTTGTTATATCTAGTTTCTCAGATACTCCCAGGCTTAAACAAGCCTTTAAATGATTTTCCGCATTTTATTTAAATTTTTGTACTTCTTTCTGCATCTTTTACAATAAAAATACAATTTCCTCACAATACCAGATTTTTTAGATATTTTCCATTCATATCAACCCACTGTAAAACAGGCCAGCTCTGAAGTTCAAATTTGCATTTTAAGTAGCTTATTAAAATAGCAGAATTTTTAAACATAATTAAAAAAGATTTTTTTCCTGTTTTCATACCCAATCAAAATACCAATTTTTAAAATCTATTAAATGTTTTAGAAAATATCCAGCAAAAAACACCATGATTTCAAAATTAAAAATCTCTAAAAGGAAAATCAACAGAATGCTGCAAATGTTATATTTATTATGTAAGCTGTAAAAATTTTACAGAAGTTTTGAAACAGTAGCTGCAGAATAGTAGTATAATAGCAATAGCTGCTAACAAGTGGTACAGCATGTCAAAATCTATCAACAATCATCATGCAAGCAGTCTCAACACAAAATTTTCAAATTTCTATTTAATATTTAGAAGTGGTGCAAAGGAATAATGAAATTTGCCATCACAGCCCGTAATGTCTCAATGGAATTGGATACACATGCCACACAGAATAAACAATTAAAGCTCGTCCAGTATGTTGGGATGCTTCCACTATACTGTATCTTTTAGTGTGCCCCACAGAACGTAGTCACAAGTAGTCAGATAGGGAGAATATGGAGGCCAATTCACTATGGAGGCATGTTATTACAACTCCATCTATTAGCAGCTTTTGTAACTGTTTTGAAACTCCGGTGTAAAATTCTTACCGTACATAATAAGAATACCATTTGCATCACCCTTCTTTTGATCTTTATTTTTGAGATTTTTTAATTTTGAAATTAGGGTGCTATTTGCTAGGCTCCTTGTACTCAATGAAATCATTTAGAATTTTAGGTGATTAAAACAAAAGCTAGCATGATTATGATGACTAAATGAAACAAGATATGCAAAACAGTAAAAAAAAATACAACAGTGCACTATCATATAACACAGGGATGGGTAAACTGCGGCCCGCCGGAAGGTTTTATCCGGCTCACGGATGGAATTTTAATTTACCTGTCCGACGGAAATTGAAAGAATATATATATATTTATATATTATAAACCCATATTAAGAATTATGAAGATGGCTTGAAAAAAGTGCACTTTGAGTTCGAACGCAGATTTTAAGATTTCAGTGCCATTCAAACAGAATTGGATATTTTTACCATGCCTTTCAATATAAATTGTAAAGCAGTGAGGTCAGATTTGCAGCTTGAATTAATTAAATTGCAATCTAACAATCATCTCAAGCAGTTGTTTCTAAATATGCCAGAGTTTTACAAATCATTATCAAAAGTAAGTTTCCCAAATTTAATATCTCATGCTCAGAAAATCAGTGCCTCATCTTATATATGTGAACAAGTGTTTTTAACTATGAACCTTAGAGAGAATTCTTTAAGAAGTAGACTGACAGATGAGCATTTAGCCTCGTTCCTTAGAATCAGTGCATCTCACTTCGAACATCAATATAAGGAACTTTTAAAAATGAAATCGCAATTTCATTCATCTCATTAACAAATTTAAATTGTAATACTTGTATATTGTTTTTAAAATTTTAGAAAAATTTATCTTGGCCCGCCAAACTTTTTTTTTTTTTTTTTTTTTGCCTGCAACCGAAAATGTTTGCCCATCCCTGATACAACACAATGCCCCTGCAACACATTAGAAACATCAAAATGACCTTTTCATAAAATATAATTCTGCAGTGCACAACATTAAAAAAAATGTAGAAATTCCCTTTTTAATTTAGAAGAGAAACCATGGATTAGAAATTTATTAGGGGTTGCAATACCGAATCATTTAAGCAAAACCGGTATTTTCGGTATTGGCTCCAGACCAATACCGATAATCCGGTATTTTCGATATTTCCGGGATTAAGCTAAAGTTAGCAAATTTAGTATAATAAAGTTAGTTTGTGGAGGAATAGTAAGTAATAGTAACCTAAATGAATTTATCTTCTAAATAAAACAAAATATTTATTGACACAAGGTTTATTATTTGATATGTTGGTAATCAATCAGTTAGTTCTTAGCAATAATTTACTAATACTAAATGCCCGTTTATTCCTTTATTAAAATAACTTAGGTTAACTAGTTAAAATACTTTAATTAAATGCATACCTGCCAACCTCCTTAAGCCAAAAACAGGAAGACTCGGGTTGAAAAAACAGAAGATTTCACAAAAAATCAGAAGATAATTTTTAAATATAAGAAGTAAAAACAGAAGACCCCCAGTTTACCACCATTTTTCATTATTTTTTTATATTAGTAATGCATGGAAATTAAAACAAAATTAAATAGTAATAGAAAAGAGCTTACCTGAAGTTTTTATACAAAAACGGAGAAAGATGGAGTATTTTCACAAAAATAAAAACAAAAATAGATGGAAATTTGACTATTTTTAACCCATTGAAAAATAAACAGATTGAGATTTTTTTTTTTCTTCTTCTACTAATAGTTTATCAGAAAAATTATTTTCATAAAAGTATGTTAGCTTTAGTTTTCAACACAAATAAATTTTCTAATGATGAATTACTGACGGAGGAATGAAATGAAGTCTTTACAAATGCTTTGACCTCACTCATACAACAGCATTGTGCTGTTAGCTGTTGAAATGATTACCTTAATAAATGACTTTGAAATGGATTTATTTATTTATCAATTTTTTATAATAGTTTGCAATACAATTTAATATATCAACTAAAAATTTTAAAAAAACAGAAGATTTTATCTTCTGGCAGAAGACCGGAAGATAGCTTAAAAAAACAGAAGTCTTCTGTCAAAACCAGAAGGGTTGGCAAGTATGTAAATGTAGTGTTTGACTAGGAAGTAGGATTCCTACTAGGAATCAATTAAAAAAATAAAATGTTTATCAAACTTAAACATCTCGCAACAGTCGTAATTTGAATGAAATGGCGCGTAACTTTTTCTATTTGTATTTGTTTTTTATTTATTTTACTAAAACCGAAAATACAGAATATCCCGGTTTTTGTGAAATGAATCCCGGTATTAATTAGACCTAAATTTGGCCCGGTATTCCGGTATTTTCAAAATTCGGTATCCCAGTTTGCAAGCCCTAAAATTTATGTAAACATCTGCCAATATTTAGTTAAAATCAAGCACGGAGAGACCTTAGTCATATAGTTAAAATCATTAAAAGCCAATAAAATCTCCATAAAAGTTTTAAAAAGACAAACCATTTCAGCGCTTTCAGCAGCTAAGTTGCTGCCATCTTCGGAACTGAGCTCGCTCGGCTCGCTCCCTGTTTCACCAACTCGAGCCACGTCTCCTCTATCTGCTCATGCGTCATGTCATTGACGCATGCGCATTAAAAAGCACTGAAAGATAACCCAGAAATAACCTGCCTCAGCTCAGATAAAACAGGAAAAATCATCATTTTAGATAAGAAAGATTACATAACCAAAATGCTTGAAACTATCAATAAATTGGATGTTAATACATTAAATAAAGATCCTACCACCAAACTTAACAATATCCTAAAAGAACTTATAAATAAAGGAAGCTGGCCCAATAATAAACCACAACAATTACATAATCCTACTGCTTTTGCTCCACGCATTTTTGGAAAATATAAAGATCACAAAAATCCCCCATCCCTCCACCCAATAGTTGGTAAATGTGAAGGCCCTACATACCTAACTGAAAAATATCTAAAAAACATACTACAACAACTAATACCTGACTCAAACTCATACCTCAACTCCACAAGTGATTTTTTTAAAAGAGTTAAATAACATGCAATTCTCAAATTCAGTCAAAATGGTCAGCTTCGATGTCACAAATTTATATCCATCAATAGACACCTCAGAAATGTACAATACAATAAGTAAAGAAATAGAGACTTCATTTAATGCAGATATTACAGTAACCCTTAAAAATGCCTTATCCCTCATCCTCAATAATTCCTATTTCCAATTTAATGGTAAATTTTATAAACAGTATAAAGGTGTCCCTATGGGCTCCCCGATCTCCGGAATTATTGCCGAGTGGAAAATGAGAAACTTAGAATCAATAAAACCTTTCACCCCCACATCAAATACTGGTTTCGTTATGTTGATGACATTTTCGCAATGGTAGATAACAATAGCATTGATAATATCCTCGTAGAAATAAACTCTTTAGATAAAAATATACAATTCACTATAGAAACGGAACAAAACAATAGCTTAAACTTCCTCGACGTCAAAATAATAAGAACCACCCCAAGCAATATCAAAACTACCGTCTATCGAAAACCCAGCAATAACAATAAAATTGTTCACTACTCCTCAAAAACTACATATAACTATAAAATCTCAATCCTTTGTTCCCATATTAATAGAGCTCTAGAAATATGTTCCAACCAAAAACTACTAAAAGAAGAACTACAATTTATACAGCAACTTGCACAAGAAGCCAATTACCTCAGAAATATTGTTTCCCGCCTAATCAAAAATAAAAGAAAAAAACTAAACCTCTTTAGCGACGCACAGAAAGAAAAACCCACATTTACTCACCCAATCCCCTACTGTTGCGGGTCTCGCTGTAAAATTCTCCAACCATGCCCGTAAAATGAACCTACGTATCCCAATTAAACCCAATTGCAATATCTTTAAAAGAATTCGGTGAGATAAAGACAAAATAAACCCTTTAGAAACAGCAGGTGTCTACAAAATAAATTTTACATTTAGAGAATCTAACCTTCCCGGACATTACATCGGCGTAACAAAAAGAAGAATTAAAGAGCACATTAACGATATAAAGTATAATAGGCAAAGTACTGCCCTCTCCCGCCTAGAATTAAAAGAAAATATAGGTATAGATTTCATAAATGTTAAGAAAATATCTAATTACAATAACCACAGTTATAGTTTAAAACGGGAAGCATTAGAAATAATAACACAAGAGGGAGCCGTCAATGACATGACGCATGCGCAGATAGAGGAGATGTGGCTCGAGTTGATGAGGCGAGGAGCAAGCCGAGCGAGCTCAGTTCTGAAGATGGCAGCGACTTAGCTGCCGAAAGCGCTAAAATGGTTCGTCTTTTTTAAACTTTTACAGAGATTTTATTGGCTTTTAATGGTTTTAACTATATAACATCTGGCAATATTATCCATGTTATAGTACATGGGAAATTCTGATATAACACAATTTCATACGTGTAAGGTATTAACAGCATTATACTAGAGATTACTGTATATAACTAAACAAAAACAAATGTATTTGTATTCATTGATTATTTTATTTACCTGATAAGGATCAACGTTTCCATCAGATTGGACATTAAAATACAAGCAGAATACATCAGCTAGTGTTACATTTGTACTTTCAATCTGCTCAGATAAATGTTCTCTAATTTCGTCCTCTTTCCACACACAAAATGCCCCTTCTTTTTTTCTACTAGCAGAATTAAAAGGAAGAGAATCTGCATCTTCAGCGCTATAGAAACCTCCATTCTACAAATAAATACATATAAGTTACTATCCCATAAAAAACATATAAATAATTGATACTTATTATTGTGCATAGCTACATTAGTCATTAATCAGACTTTTTTTTAATTGTTTGGTTTTTTTGGAGGGGCTTTTTTTCCCTTGCTACCACAAAATAAACTTCTGCGAATTTTGTATTTGCAAAATGTTATGAATATCTCAATTTACCAATGAATTTCCAAAAATTGTGCAAATTCTCAGTGTGTAGTGTGTTTAAACCACACCTGCATGAGGGATACCAGTCTATGGGAGGGATACCTTGGGTGAAGGAAATTTTAATTCCTATCCTATTCGTGGGGATTATTTAGACCGCATCCAAATTCTCTTGGAATTTATAATTCCTTTTTTTAATTTTGGGGGATTGTAACCTTTCACCATTTATTTGGTACTCATGATATTCCAGAATATGTTCCTAGTAAAAAAAAAAAATATATGCTTAAATTAGTAGAAAGAGCTTGGATTTCTAGAAAGAACAGCCACATTTAAAACAGCACCTTTCTTCAGATGAAGCAGCACAATACGAACTAATCAATCTGCTCAATTTATCACAGTCAACAGTAATGAAAAGGCAAATAAAATAACAGTATATTTCAAAATCATCTTTTAAATGATTTAATAGGCAATTATGTTTTGTAATTTGATTTTATTATTTGAAGTAAAAAGTTAAACAGAATTATAACAAAATAAGTATACAGTAGAACCTCGATTCATTGCTTTTTATGGAGTGGGTAGGAAAAAACAATGAATGCGGGGGGGAAAATGACAAATGCGGGGTTAAAGTCAAAATATTAAGAAAGCAATGTTTATGACTACAAGCAATGACAGTATACAAACAAATACAAAATTGTTAGAAAACTGAAAAACAAATAAATCGAAGACTAAGTGATACTTATTACAAAAAAAAAAAAAAAAAAAAAAAAAAAAAGAGAAATCAGTAATTTCATGTTGAGTTTTTCATAATTTTTTTTAATTAAACAGTAAATTTTCAAGATTTACAATATTTTTCTGGACCTTTTCTGTGATTCTATGTTTGAATAAAAAAGTTCATGCATTTTCAAATACCATTATTGCTTCTGAAAAACTTCATACTAGTGCAGGCTCAACCTCATAGGCATGAACATTATCTTTTGCTTCGGCGTTATTTTTATTTTTTCCATCAGCACACATTTCTTCCATAATTAGGATACTGCAAGCCTCAACCTGTTGTGATTAATGGAAATATGAGGGCCATTTTTAATGAACTTAGAAGTACAACTGCACTACATTTCTTTTATGTAATCACTGGCAAAGTTTATAACCTTTTGCCAAATGACGGGAAGGTGTTGGAGACCACTGGCAAGGTGTTGATTATTGATATCAGTGATGGAGCACCCTACTGTGCGGAGTACAGATGCAACTTCATGAAATCCGCAGCCTCAAATACTTCAGAAATAGATCGAAGTCACAAGTAGATGAGTAGGGAGGGTGTTCCAAGTTTTCCAACCGCCACCGTTGCAACAGGAGTATGACATTATTTGTGACATGGCAAGGAGCATTGTTATTCAACACGAAAGGTAGATTGTTTTGCAATAAACATGGATGTTTTTACTACATAGCTGAATGCAGATGGTGCTATAGAAATCAGCAAAAATTGTCTGCATTGACAGTTTGTCCTGCAAGTGCAGCATATGCAAGAATCGCACCCTCCGGCATGAATCATGATGAATTACACCCATTGTACAACCATCCTAGATGGTAATGCACTTTCGACACAGGGTTCCTGTAATCCTCGATAACTTTCTGTTGCATTTTTGCCTCAGGTAACCTCTATTTTAAAGTTTCATGGAATTTCAAAAAGGCAAATTGGCTCCCTTTTTACAAAATTAATTGAAGACAAGGTTATTTCCTCTAAATTCAATTTTAATGATCCCCCTGATATTATCAACAAATCTGACTGATGCTATTTTGTCCTGTGCAAAGAGGTCTATACCTAGAGGGAGGATGGAAGATTATAAATGCTTCTGGTCAGAGGAGCTTACACAGTTGAAAGCTAAACAACAGAGGTTTAGAAAGATCACTGAACAGACAGGTAGACCAACAGATATTCAGAAGTGGAGAAAACACATGTCTCTTTTTAAAAAGAAAGTTCTGTTGTCAAAGTGTGCATCTTTTAATGCTTTTATTGATAACATCAATTACCAAAAATACATAAAATTTTCTTGCAAATATTAATAACAAAAAGGTCCAAGAGAAAAAGAAACCTTTTATAGTTGAAGGAAAAATCATTACACCAGACCAAAATATTCTAACTTTTTTACACGGCACTTTTCGGAGTTGCAATATAAGGGAGCACGTGCAAGAAAAATGTTAAGAGTAGCTAAATGAAAAACTGGATCAAATAATTTTGTAATCCCTGAAGCAAGCGAAATTTTTAGTGTGCTAATTTCAGATCATGAACTTGCCAAGGTGCAGGGCTATCTTAAAAGTAACAAATCGCCAGGTATAGATCATATACATTCTGAGTTCCTAAAACATTGAGATCCACAAGCAAAAACTCTTTCGGTAAAATTTTTTAATGCAATTTCGAAGAAAGGTATTGTTCTTTCTCAATGGCAAAAATCTATAATTATACCAATTCACAAAAATGATAAAGACCATGGTGATCTATGTAGCTATTGGCCAATCTCATTAGGGAGTATTATGGGGGAAATCTATGGAAAGAATAGTTTCTCAAAGATTAAACTGGTTTTTGGAAGCCTTTGAGCTTTTGGAGGAGGAACAGGCTGGGTTTAGACAAATGAGATCGACTAGTGTCCATGTGAGACTCCTGAGTCAGACAATAAAAGATGGTGTAGACTAGAGACACATCCTAACAGCTGTTTTTGTAGATCTTAAGTCAGCTTACGATACTGTCTAGAGGGAAAACCTTCTTTTGAAACTCTCTACTTTGGGAGTTACTGATAACATGTTAAGTTGGTTTAGGGGTTTCCTAGGCCAACGTCTTTGCAGAGTTAGGTTTGGTGAATATTTCTCTGGATATAAAATACTCCAAACTGTTCTCCCACAGGGAGCTGTCACAAGCTACATTTTATTTAACATATATATAAATGACCTGATTATTACACTGAAGGCAATTAAAG
This sequence comes from Cheiracanthium punctorium, assembly GCA_038373885.1. Classification (NCBI taxonomy): domain Eukaryota; kingdom Metazoa; phylum Arthropoda; class Arachnida; order Araneae; family Cheiracanthiidae; genus Cheiracanthium; species Cheiracanthium punctorium. Next base: position 1,058,514 of record JAWZYV010012175.1, read on the forward strand.
GGGTCAGGTGCCTCCTCTATGCAGAGGATGTCGTTGTCTGGACAGAAGTTCCCAAAAGAAATGCCAAAACTCTGACTGAAGGATCCCTGAACTGTGCCTTAGAAATATTGGATAAGTGGTATGTCACAAATAATATGGTTGTGAATTTGGATAAAACAGTTTATCAAAGTTTTCACTCACCCACCAACCTTTAAATCCTGAGTTACTTTTAACCAATCCTTTATTCTTGGTACAGAGGATTTTTCATACGTTGTTGTAACTTTTGATCAAAAGCTAACATTTAAATTACATGCTGACAATATTGTTAGAAGAATCACAAGACGGCTAACAATTTTAAAATGTCTGGCTGGTTCCAGATGGGGCTGCTCTAGGACAACATTGAACATGACTTATAAATATATATTTTACCAGTAATTACATATTGTTGTGAACCTTTGGTGGCCTCTTTACAAGAAATGCATGACCTACTAGAAAGAGTACAAAATCAGGCACTTCGCCTTATTACAAGTGGAGTTAAAGCATCCCCTGTCAATGCCATGCTGCACTGTACAGAAAATAGGCCTATTAGATCAAATATTGAGGAAGGTGACCTTATTCTTAGGGAGAAAATCCTTAGATGCCCTGGATACCTTTCCCTTTGGAACACCGAATCTATATCTTCTAATCGAAACCTAAAAACATAACTTGCTTTCTTACACAAAGTGTTTACGCTTAAGGAACTGTTTGAAATTAATTTCAGACCTGAACATCTTCCTCAGCCACTTAATCCAAGTGTAAACAAGGGATTTTATATCATTGCTGAACTCATTCAACCTGTCAATAAAAGTAATACAAATGACTTAGTTTTGAGATCTCTCGCTTATGAGACTATTAATGGTATCGGTATATCGCAGATTGGCTTCGGGTGTATACCGATGTTTGACATTGAGGTTTGACAATTTAATCTAATTTAATTTAAAGTCATCTGAAAAACCCTCTTTAATCTCTGTGAAACAGAGTACTTTCACTGTAAAGTTTGAAAGTAATATTTGCCTGGCCGAGAAACAGAGACAATTTTTGAGAGCACTGAATCAAAAGTGCAAATTAAGTTAAATTTGCCCGCATTTGCAGTTTCTGGTGACCATCCTAAAATTCTTGGGCTGAGTAAGTAAATGACATCACCTTAAAGAACCAATTACTGAATGGGTAACGCCCGTTGCGCCTAGTGACAAGTTGGGAAACTAGGGGGGTATGTAGGTCAGGAGCAAGAAATTTGAGAGGCATTTTCGATATTGTAACTGCCTAGAAAACACACAAGGAGTTTGTCTATAAGTTGTCGGTCTTTCTCCAGTGAAGTGTTAGAAATAATAAAGATCCAGTTTAACCTCAATCAACCTAAACTGCCATTCTTTCAGAAAAGATGAAGTCATTGTGAAGAGAGTGTACAGACATTCTTCATATACAGGGTGAATCTAAACTCTTGGGCAAAACTTTAAGGGGTGATAGAGCACATAATTAGGAATCAGAATCACATATCAATGTGGGGTCAAAAATGCAGTTTTCACTTACCCGGTAATAATCATTTTGTGAAAAGTATTGAAGTGTTCATCTAATTTCTTAACCAAGTCTCATAAATAATAGGCTTGTCTCCAAAAATTCCATCCATGAAATAAAATAGAATTTTTAAACTATGAATTTTTGTCTTCTGTTTTCGGAGAAAAATACATTATTTTCTGACGAACAATGATTGGATAGTGCTCTGTTGTTTCAGCACTTTTTCCAAAGTGATTATTAACAGCTACATGAAGACGATGTTGCCAACCCCATATTGTTATGTGATTCTGATTCCTTATTATGTGCCCTACTACCTCTTAAAGTTTTGTCCAAGAGTTTAGATTCACCCTGTATATATATACCAGGTGATTCAAAATAGATGTTAAGGTGATTATTTTTTAACCATAAGTGATCAAAACATACTTTTAATTTGAAAAGTTCATCAAATTAAGAGTAGCTTTCCGATATGGAATTTTTTTTACTGGGGGTTGTATACATATTAAAATATGAAATTTAATTTTTTTGTATAGTTCCTCCTTTCCTACCCTTTACATTTAGAAGAATATTAATCTTTGCCTAAGAAAATTAATAAAACAAATCCCATGGCTCTAAGTGAAATAGTTAACAAGAAAATTAATTTTTAAAATGATGACTTACACCACTTTACCTACTGTGTTGGTGTTAGTTTTCAGGCGAAAAAATCTTTACTTTAGTGGACCAACTATGAGTTGATAAAGATAAATAAAGATCCCAGTGTTGGGAAAAGCAACTAAATGCGTTAAAATGAGTGAAATTAATAGGTACAGTTTTACCTAAATGATCAGTACTGCTTTATGAAATTAGTGATAATTTAGTCTTTCAGGGGGTCATCCACTAATTATGTCACGCTTCCAGAGAAGGGATTTTAAAGTATAAAAGAGAGTGACAAAATAATGGTGTGGCTTACTACAGTGTGATAACTTTCACTAGAAACTGTGAAACGTGTTATAGGAAAATGCTTGCTAAATTGCGATTTGAGAGATCAACTATGTCTATCAAGTGACTATTAACATAAATAAATGTCTATTGAAAAGTAACTACATTTTTCTCACTTTGGAGCCATCCCCTTACTGCTTGGCAACAAATGCTAAAATTTTCAAATTGATATATCTCGGAAACTATTTGACGTAGAGGCACGGAAATTGTTTTATTACTTTTCTTTACTAGGCAAAGAGCAACATTCTTCTAAATATAAAGGGTAAGAAAGGAGGGACCATATAAAAATTAAATATCGTATTTTAATATGTATACAACCCCCATTTAAAAAATGCCATATCTGAAAGCTACTCTTAATTTGACAAACTTTTCTAATTGGAAGTATGTTTTGTGAACTTACGGTTTAAAAAATAATTGCCTTAACATCTATTTTGAATCACCCGGTATATTAATACTGTTATATAATATTACTAATTTCCATTTCTCACCCTTAAGTTTCTGAAAACTAAAAGTTATACTACCTCCCTAAAAGAATGTATCATAATATATTCTTTTTAGCTTGATTCCTCTTAATTTTTAATTAATTCAAAATAATTTTTAGTGCTTACGTATTATACAATTGACAATAAACTTAATTTTCTTAAGATCAAATTTCCGACATAAAACGAATAAACTGAAGCTAAAACACAAGGATACAATGAGGATAATGAAATACAAATATCAATTAAATAATTATCTTACTACATCTCTTAAATCTCGTGAAACATATTCTAAAATATCTCTGGCTACATCAGCATAGAAGGTGTCTTTAGAAATCTGATATGCATCCAAGTAAGAAACTGCAAGTTGTCCTTGATCATAAAGCATCTTTTCAAAATGAGGTACATGCCAAAACTGATCTGTAGAATAGCGATGGAATCCCTTCAATTAAAAAAAAAAAATTCTCCATTATTATTTGTAAACAGGAATATTTAAAAAATAATGTATAAAAATGAAACAGCCATCTAATTTATTTGTATAGATGATGCACATGAAGTATTAAATATATTAAACTTACTGACTAAGCTTATGTGTTATGAGGTTCAACACATAAGCTTAGTCAGCTCATCATATCTCATTCTACAAAATAGTTATAATTAAACTTTCTTTTAAACGGCATTCACCAGATGAAATAGGTGAGCAGATTGCCAACAAGTTTCACATATGGACTGAAGGGCGGATTAAAGAAGGGGCGTAGGGGGCAACTACCCCCTCCCCCCCAAAAAAAAATGAATGTAAAAGATCCTATCTTACATACTTAAAGTGGATGTGTGTGTGTGCATCTTCCAATTAACTGTCCCCATCTGCAAAATAGTATTAATCCGTCAGTGTATGGACTGTACACAAGATACTTGCAAAAGTTTTTTAAAAGTTTAGTTTGAAAATGTCCACCAGGTGGAACTTTGTATTCTGAAATGAGCTCAAAAAATGACTCAAATTACTTATAAATGCTCAAAAACTATAGAATCAATATAGAAATTGTTTGTAAATTTTGTATTAGCTATTTCCATTGTTAACTGACTGGTTTTTCATGCAAAGTGCCATCTACTGGATATATATATTTTTTTTTTGAAATTTCATGAACACATTTTATGTAGTCTATATACCATATGTACTACAAACCTCAAAAACTACCAAAAAAATTAGAATTTTTTTTTTTTTTTTTTTTAAGTAAGAAATTTTGAAATACTTTCAGATTTTAAACACACACTAAAGTGCTATATATTAAAAGTGTATCATAATCCATGGATTTTCCTTATTTTCTTTCCTTATTCCATTAATTTGGAAAGTCTATCATTATTCATGAGTGTGCCATATTTTTTTCCCTTGTTCCATAGAACATATCTTTGGAATCAAAATCTATCTTAAAATTGCCTACTAAAACTGTTTTACAATCTTCACCAAGCATATTCCAAATATACTTCACCGTTTAGAATGCTATTTGGAATCCGTATCATAATCCATGAGTGTATCATGTTTGTCTTTGGGTTGATTCTACTTTAACGCCCCGACTCTCGCCAAAGTGGCAATAATTAAACATATGCAGTTACCATGACAATTTTTTGTATTTATGAGGCAACTGTAGTTTACAGGATTCATACACATTTTAGAAGGGAAAATCCAAGGAGTCCAAGAAATTTCAAAGGAGTTCTATCAAAATTGTTCATATTGTATACACTCAATATCACAGTGGTTCTTTAATCATCAAGTAACTTTATTTTTCAAAACCAAAAATTTAACATATTTAAATCAATAGATATTTATTAATTTGATGAATGAATATATAATAGATAAAAACTAAAAGAATCTAAAGGGGAAAAAAAGATTTTTCTTTGTCTTGTTTAATCACAGAATTAATGTCTCTAAATAAAAGCAAATATTTAGAATTAGTAGTACTAAAAAATTTGAAGAGTAGCGAGTTCTGTACTATAAATATCTACTTTTTATTTATGCAAACCATTGAATTTCTTAAGAGCTAAATTTTAAAATTAAGAGTTAGTAGGTGATAGAAGCTCAGAACAATATGATTAGCATTAAAGAAAATAATAAAAGGTGTTGGCTTATCCATATCATTCTTTGATTAGAATAAATGAAATAAGAAGCATATCACTTTTCAGACTAAATGAAATATTTATTAACTAATACTAAAATTTTCAACTGCAGGTCTGATCTACACTTAAAAACACAGTTCCCTTGATTATAAATTACACACACACACACACAAAAAAAAAGCATTATCAGATTAACTTGAAGAATTTTAAAGTTAAACTAATCCAAAATTTATGATAAATCATCAAAATAGTATTGAAGAATTATGAAAGATTACAAAAAAATTCTATTAAACTAATGCTAATGATTTCTCTGTATTCTAAAAAAAAGTAAAGGCCGCTGTCGCTGTCAAAGCTTGTTGGCCTATCTCCTCCTAAACCGTGGGGATTTAAGTTTCGACTAATGTGCCCACAGATTCGAAAAATTCCGAGGAACCTGATAAGCTGACTTAAATTTTGAAAATCGAATTATTTTAGAAGATATTAATAAAAAACTGAAAAAATAAACAGAATGGTTGCCAGATTTAGCATAAAATCATTCATTCCTTTGCAACAAAGTGTTTCCAAGTACGTAGTATCACGTGAAATTGTCAAACATGAAGTAGAACTACACCCATTTTAACCCAAAATAAAAACTATATGAAATAAGTAACTAAAAATGTGTTACACAAAGTTGACAATTTTCAAAAAGTAAGTTCGCTTAGACAACAGGAGTTTAGAATTAGCGATTATTCGTTTTTCCAAAACAGAATAACTAATAACTTGAAAATGAAAAATAATTAAAATACAGATTATTTTAAAGCCGTTTTGGTCCAGCTGGATTATTTGCTACCAGTAGAAATATTTGGCGCCGTTAACCATGCCATTATAGCAGTTATAGTACACTTTGGATATTTGCTAGCGTGACGAGATGGTATAATTCGTGGTGCTAAATATGCCAATCTGCAAACGATTATGTAAACGAAAATATGGATAACGGTTTTCCGATGACCTTAAATGAACAGTAATTATAGGTTGTGAGCATGTGTAAATTGCCAAATAATGAAAAGTCGCCATTGGTGGCAAGCTATCCTATCTGTTTTGTAGCTTTTATTAACTTTACATGTACGCAAGTCGCCAAATGATGAAAAATCGCCATGGGTGGCAAATTCGCAAGATGTCCAATAAGTTTTACATTATTAAAAATACAGCTGAAACAAATGTTCTGGTTTTATTACGCTTTAGCTCCTAATTAATATAACTTTTGAATGGCAACATTGAATATCATTGTGTTTCTGAAGAGTGCAAATAATTTTTCCAGCGATTATAAGCAGAGTCCGCACTCCAGCTGGAGTATAGCTCAGGACCCGTACAACACGGATTCCCATAATAAAATATCTTCCGTGTTATGAGGGGGAGGGGGTCTACTGTAGTGTGAAGTTTAAATTTTTATGTACCAATGAACATGCAAGAACCAAGCAATGTGTAGCTCAGCAACATTCTATCTGATCCAATCTTCGGGTTTTATCTGTTGAAATTATGTCTTTTTTACTTATGTAGTATCACGTACACTTATTAGGGGCCGAATGCCTCATACGAAAAGCGAGCGTAGCGAGTCTGGGGGCCTGGCCCCTAGTTTTTCTAATTTAAGCAACTCTGCTTGCTTTCCTTTTGCTGTTCTTCTTAAGCTATTGGACTTAATAATAAAGTCATGTTTTCTTTTTCTGCTTGTTCATAGCTAGATTGTCCATGCAGCATAGTTTACAAATCAATCCAGCTTTTACGTTCGGTGCGGTTCTTTTTTTTTTGTGTGTGATTTATGACTTAATAACCCTCTAGCACCCCGGCCTGCCGGCAGCAAAAGGCACTTCTTTCCCCTATTTTGAGAGAGGCAAATTTTTTTGAAATAACTGAACAACAGCGGAGCCGCTTCGTGGGGGACCTCAACAATAGCCATTACAGGGAGTCGCAAGTACTTCCCATGATCTTCCTTATCTGTGTGATCTCGTGCGAATGGGGAAAGATGAAAACAAACAGACCCATCCCCCTCCCCCAAGTCTTTAACCCCCCAAAAACTTCTCAGTGTCACGTCTTCATAATTCTTTGGAGAAAATCAGGGAAATCTAAAAGGGGAAGTTGGGGGAAGGAATGTTTCTTTCAATTTTGACCGGCACTGGACATTCAGGAAGTTCTTCCAGCCACCAAGGAGTGTCTAAGGACTATTTTGTTTTTCCAAGTAGTTCTAAGGACCTTGGAAAATGTTTTCAATACTAAGGAGTTTCCAAGGATTCTAAGGAGGCATATGCACCCTGAGTAGAATTAAAATGGCAATTTGAAACAACATGTGAGTACAGCATTCCATTACTTATTTATTTTGTGTTGCCAATTAATGTAGTTTTAATAATTAAATGTCTTCAAAGTCCTTAACTGGTGCATTTATCGCTAATTTGTTCACTTTAGTTGGTTGTTTCCTACTAACCTCCTTCCCACTCTTGCCAAGATGGTGATAACTATACATATTCAGTTACCATGACGACTTTTTGCATTCATGTGGCAACTGTAATATAAAAATGACAGTTTGGAAGAACACATAAGTACAGCATTACTTATTTGTTTATTTATTTACTAGCTGCATGCCTGTTCTTCACACGGTGGGAAACGAAAATTTTCCTCACATGTATAATTCAAATTATTTCCAGTGATGTGGAATTTAGAAAAAGCAAAATTATTTGACTTGACTTAAAGTTTGCATCATATGTACTAACATGATGACACAAAATATAATGACACACACAAGAAAAAACTATGTCAGTATCACTCGCTATCAAAAAAGTAAAAAGTTTGACCATTTGCAGTGAACTCCTCACTTTCAAAATGTCTTACTTCCACATCATGCTGTTTTTAAGGTTCATGTTTTAGCGTTAAATACCTCAGACACTGCATGAAATGGACATTTTTTAATTTTAAAATGACTGCACATCCACTCTTCACATGTGAAGAAGCGAATATTCTACTAAAATATGCTCATAACTGCATATGATAAAACAGTTTTTAAAAAGTTCAAGTAATTTCCTCTATTGAAATTACTGTGGGTTATATTAACGCAAATTAAAATACTTTTCATTTAGTTACCTGTAAAAGAACCATTGAAAAAGGATGAACAGAACACTTTTAATTTCATGAAATATTTATCAATGTGGTATATTTTGATTTATTCATATAATCCTTACAAATCTACTAATACTACCTAATACATATATTAATACTATCTATCTACGCTTCTCCATCTGTAATGCTCAATTTAAAGAAACAGCTTAAATTATTTGGCACAGTAGGGCCTTTTTATTCTATGATGATTCTATGCAATTCATGCATTAACATAAACAATAATCATTTCACACAGAAGTTGCCATTAAGGAAGCTCTCCATATACATTTAATTTATGCATGATTCATGTCAGATTGTCATATTTAGCACCGCAAAACATTTCATCTCGCCGTGGTAGAAAATATCCAAGCGATACCAATTCAAATATACGATTTAGCGAATCATCGTTCTGTCTCGTGATAAACATAGTGTAATCTCGAGGAATTATTTAGAATAGCTTTAATTGCGACAGAATGTTAGTGTCGCAGAGTTTACAAATTTCATGCACTTTTAATTTATGAAGACACTGTTTAACTACCGTAAAAGAAACCCGGGTAGTTGAGGGAGTTAATCTGATTAATTTGCACAGTAGTTTTAAAATGTTATAATAGTGAAACTTACAATGACGCAGAAAAATTTTCTGCTTTACAAAGGACCGCTATGAAGGAACGTGATCCAACATTAAAATAAAACTATACCTGCAACATGCATGTATTAGGAAACATATATAGCTGTGGCATAGTTAAATGCCAAAATTAGAAAAAGTAAATAGAAAAATTTTAATATGTTGCACTTTAAAATAAACTTATTAACTATTAAAACGAAGAACATTTTCAGCTGCGTCAAAATATTTCAATTTTTAAATATGCAACGGATTAGAATACCACTTACAATAACAATCGTGAATTTCTTAGTTTATCTTAAATTTTAAAAATATTGCCTCCTTGTGTTAAAGAAAGAGCGGGAATAAATTCGTACGATCGTGGCATAATTTTTACTTATCTTAGAGCACTTGTGACGTCACAGAAGTAGATCCGAGTAGATCCTCACCTGTGATTTGAAAATCCCCATTTAAAAGCTTATCGAAAGGATGAAAACACAGTTTTTCTAATCCTTTCTGTGGCAACCCTACATAAATTCTCATGCTATGATTAATTTATATATTGGCGTAAACAGTCCGCACTGATGCTATTAAATTATAAACATTATGTTACATTAAAATTCGTAAAAAATCATCTAATTTATATAATTTTTTAGTTTTTATTTTAAAAGAGGGCAAAATAACTTTTATCATTTGCCAAAATATCAAAAAGTTATAATGTATGGAATTCAAGATGCAACAGTTTTAAAGTTATTTTCAAATGTCATGTTTAAATAAAAAATTCTTAACAATCTGCAAATTATTCTACATTTTAAGAAAAAAATGTTTTTAAAAGAAAATTTTCTCCTCTATCCGATGATGTACATGTCGTTTTGCAGCGAGTGTAATTACTGCCGTTATTAAGCATTAGGTGAAAAAAATGCAAAAAATTGCATAAAACATAAAATAAAAAAATTTCTAGGCCTAATTTTGAAAAAATCGCTTTAAGGTGCACAACTTCATATTTAGAACTTCCTGTATACTAAATTTGGTGTTTCTACATGTAACCATTTGTCTGTAATGCCGCCGACAGACAGACAGGCACACATACACACAGACATCTTTTATATTAAGTAGAGATTTGGGTTGCCAGTTAATGTAGTTTTAATAATTAAGAGTCTTCAAATTCCTTAACTGGTGCATTTATTGTGAATATGTTCACTTTAGTTTTCATCTAATTCTTTTGGGAGCGTTGAAACTTGAGCATAACTCCTACAGACCCATGACTGCTAAGCTTGCCAAGTGAATTTGAAAGACATGAACTTTTATTCACTGACTTTTTATTCGCTTTTAATTTGGGAGTATAAGGCATTATTTAGCCATACAAATCTAAACAAAAACAACAACAAAAAAAAACTACACACGTGGATATACACAATTATTTAGACTAGAAATAGAAAGTACATTTCAGATAATTTTAGGTGAGATAGTGCTGTATCTGCATCACCAGATAAGTCAGCACTGTTTTACTTTTTATTTTATCTATAATAGCCTAAAAGGATTTTCCATGTTTTATTATTATTATTATTGCTTTCACTTTCCTTGAATTTCTTATTATTTCCCTGAATAAAAATAATTTTCCTGACTTTTCAGGCTTGAAGAAATCCTGTAAAATAAAATTTAATCAAAGAAATTACTCATAAAAAATTTTACTGATAAAAAACTTTCAAAAATATCAATTAATGATTTTCTTTAGACAAAAATAATTTTGTCTTAATAATTTTTTTGTCTGTATATTCTAAATTTGTTCAAACTGTAAAAGTTAATCTTTTTATTCTTTACATTTTGAAGTATATCATAATGAAATATTTCAAATGATGAAGAGTTTAATCTTTTTATTCTTTACATTTTGAAGTATATCATAATGAAATATTTCAAATGATGAAGAGTTTAATTTTTTTTACCTGTAAAATAAATATTAATGCAATTCACTTTGCATCAAATAATAAATCAATTCATTATATAGATATAAGATGCAATGCTTGCATAACTATTTGCTCAAATATTACTTCAAATTAACTTAAGAACATTTTCTCATGGAAATATTTTGTAAAAAACTTTGTGTTACAAGCAATCTTCTCATAAACACCTTAGCTATGTGATCATGAATTCCTCCTCTTGCCATCATCTTTAATGTATGCAATGCCATCTCAAGAGATTCTTTCCCATCTTTTGATTCAGGGTTTGTAGCATATACATGAAATAAGAAGCTGAAGATAACTGAAAAGGGAAAAAAATACTCTTTAAATTAATGATTTCAATTTCAATAATATATATATATATAAGTCATTGTTATTTTTATGCAGCAACATTTTTAGCTAAAATGTGTGCAAATATATATAAATGTAATATGTGTAAGCTTTAATCTTATCATGTAATATATTACATGTAATATATACATTACATTATAAAGACATCTTAATGTTTTCAAAATCAATAAGCCAACAGTAAACGTAACTCATCAAGTTCAGGGCTTGTAGTGATTGACCAATATCAGATTTTAAACAATACCTAATACCAATACTTTACCTGTAAATTTATTTTTAAAAATAGCTGACTTTAATGCTTTACTAATATGACCAATACTTTAAAGTTGTTATCTCTGCCAATACTGATACTTTACATGATTTAATGGCATTAAAGCTACATTTCTATTTATTCTGGGTAGCTTTTGCAAGGAGCACCTTTCTTGTCCTGTTAAAATGAATTATGACCTGCTGAATCTATAGATAAAAATTTTTGCCCAGTAGACGACATTTAAAAAAAAAAAAAGCAATGAATACAGTGAAGTGATTCTACAGTACTTAATTGTCCTTCTTTTCTACTAAAATCGTGGCAACCAATGGATTGGCAAAAAAACTGCTGTTTCAATTCTTAAAGAGCTTTCTCAGCAACATGAACTCTATTTTCAGTGGATCTCTTCTCATACTGGACTTGATGGCAATAAAATTGCTCATCTTCTGGCTATGGAAGGCACCTCTGATGTTCCACCATCAACTGATTCTCTGGCCTTCATGAAATCTACTCAAAAATAAAAATCTCAAACTGGAAATCATGAAGAATTCCTCTGATTCACCTCTGATATAAAAAAAAAAGTTTCAGGAGGTGTCCTTACCGAGAAAGCTGATAGAATCATTCAATCCATATTAATAGGCTTAAGTTAGGATGACCAGATTCTGAGATAAAAAAATGCAAAATGCAGGACATCTGGTCACCCTACTTAAGTGTCTTTCCAATAACAGGGGGCAGAAAACCTATTCCACGTACCTATTAACCAACAGGAAGAAAAAATTTTAAGTGTGTTTGCTTTAAAAATAGAAATAAAAATATTAAATATCAATGTTTTTAAAATTACTTTTTTTTAACAGAATAGAAATATTCATTCTGTGAGATTATCTAATTTTTAAAACAATATGTTAAGAAATAAATTAACATCCATATTGCAAAGTGATAATTCATTAAAAATTTGCATTTTCGGGTAACATTTGAAAAAAAATAATTAAAATTTTTAACTTAGGTACAGTGCTTGAATAAAGCTCATTGAAAAATGTATTCTCTGGACTTTCCAGTGATTAAAGAAATGTAGTTTTAGGTCTGAAATTCCCTTTGCAAGAACATAAAATATACGAAAAATGAGCAAAATAGGGGCAAAATACATAACTAAAAAGATAATAATAATCATAAAAAAAAAAACTTTTTTTTTTTTTCAGCAATAGTGGTATTTAGTAAGTATCTTACATTTAGTCTAGATGCATATAGCAAACAGACAGACACCAAAGTTCTTTTATATATATAGATGACCAGTCAATGAAAACAAACTAAAATATAGTAATTAATTTTCAAAATATTTACCTGGTTGGGGAAACTTAGGTGCACTACCAAATCCACCATAAGCTTTGTCATAAGAAGATGAAAGCTCTGAACAGCAACTTCTAACACATTCAACACTTGGAGGGCTTTTCCCAGATTCAGAAAAGGCTTTAAGGCTCATGGACTGTGTTATTATTTCAAGAATTCTACTACCTTGTTCTAAAACTTTTTCTCTGTTCACTCGCCACTATTAAAAATAAATATGTTTAAAAAAAGTTACACTGAACATTTTTAAAACTAAACTCAAATAAATGAACACTTTATTTCAAAATAAAGTTACTGCATTACCAAACAGAACAGCTACCACAATTGTAAAGATAATACTGGTTAAGTATTATTTTACAAAGTTTGGAGTACTTTTTGCATTTTAACACCAGTTTTGTGTGTGTGTGTGTGTTCTTGTTACCATTGTAGTAATGTTTGTGTAAGATAGGCAAACAGGATCTTCATTAAGGGATTAGCTTTGCTATGAGTTTGATATCCTTCACTAATGTTGTTGGGTGGTGATCTCAGAGATTTTTATTATATTCTTTTTTTTTTTTGCATTTTTGATAGTTAAAATAAAACAATAATTCAATAAAGAGCAATTCTGAAGCTTTGCAATTAAACTATCTCTCATCATATTTATAGTATTGTAATTTATTAGTGCACAAATATTTCCCTCCTTTACACCCATAGGATTAGTTTTTCTAATTTATTAGTACAAAAATATTTAAAAGTACATTTTCATATGCCTATGTAAAATTATACAAAGAGGTACAATATACTATATATACATAAACAGTGTTATGTCATCAGGGGTCGATCTAGGAATTTTTTTCACGGTCCCATTTTTGTGAAAAATGCTTAGTTTTGTGGATTTCAACACTTATTTTTTGTGAATTTCAACACTTATTTTTGTGAATTTTTATACCAATTTTTAATAAAAGTCACTTATTTTGTTAAAAATAATTGATAAAACAGATTAAAGTGCAGGGTAAATGTCAATGAAGAGCAGTTTTATTCAACTGTATTTTTGTGAAGGGTCCATTTTAATCAATTGTAATTGTGTGAAGGGACCACAAAACAAACCCAATTTTCATCTGCATCGTCCCCTGGTCACACTCTAACTGTATTTGTATTTTAATTTACAAAATGTTTCACTGTATTTAATAGAATATTTTTATCTCTTAAAATGAGATAAATCTTTTGTTATTAACTTAGTTAGATCCAAAAGATTTCTTTAAAATACCCCTATTTAAAGATTACTCATTTTTTAAGTAACCTATATGTAAAGAGTTTTAACTTTTCAGCAGTGATCTAAACTCAGCGAAATTTTATAAATCGAAAATACATTAGTCTTGAAGTTGCAGAATAATAAGTTTAACATGCTTTTAAGAACAAAATACTCATTTAAAGGGAGCACAAATAAAATCCAGAAGTGAAATACCTGCTGAGAAATATGATGCAGAATTGTTTTAAAGCCAGGCTGACCATAATATCGATCATCAGGTGGAAAATAAGTGCCTCCTAATATTGGTTTTAGTTCAGGTGTCAACCATACACTCATGGGCCATCCTCCACCACCAGTAGTTGACTATGACATACAAAAAATATACACATTTACAGAAGAAAATAAAAATTGGTAAGTGCATATATGATAAAGTTCTTTATATATCATTTATACACTGTTTCACCAGTCTCGATTCATTTGCAAGCAGTGTAATGCTTAAATAGTCTTTATTTATGAGTCTATTATTTTATGAACTTGAGACAATAAAACATTTAATTAGATGATGCTAAAATGAATAATACAATAAATTTTATGCATAAACTAACATAGCTAATTAGAGGTAATGCCGAATGCAGACACACATTTGACAGCTTTAAAATAATTACTGAAGTTATAAAACCAACACTAGAAATAATACTTCCAGTTTAAAATTAATTTAACTATTTGTTTATGAAAAAGTATTTGAATTTTTTCATCAAAAATACTTGATACTTAAGTCAGAAGCATGTTAGTTGTATTTTAACCCGAGGGCTTTCGGCTGTACATTATTTATCACTCTCCTCAAAATCATCATTTTTTTAAGAAGCAAACTTTTCCCAGAAAGAAGAGTTGTTTCCAGGTGAAGAATCACAGGTCAAAGTTTGCCTTTGCTAGGGCTCATTTGGAGACATCCCATTCGCCAGGTGGATTGGGTTGATTTTGTTCATGAGGATTTTAACCCTTACCCGTCAAGCACTATATCAACATAGACACCAATTGTGCAAAACCAATTTGATTGTGCTTCTCTCCCATGAAGAATCCTGTCATTGAATACCCTTAATGAAACTTTTCAAACCCATACTTCAGCACTGGTTTATATCAACATCCCCCCCCCTTGTAGTTTGTTTTTTTTTTAATCTAAAAAAAAATGAAAATGGGAAATTTTAAAGGAATGTGACAAAAATTCAGTGTTAATAAAAGTAGAATTGGCAAAAAAAAAAAAAAATAATAATAATAATAAATAAATAAAATAATAAATAAAATAAAATAAATAAATAAATAAAATAAAATAAAATAAATGGATTAGCACTAAAATTTTAATAATCAACATTGTTTATTAATATTTTGAAAAAAACAAATAATAAAATTAATATTAAATTATAATTAAGAAGTATTATTTCTAGTGGAAACCAGGTTGCTTAATGGTAGTGCATTGCACTGCCATGCCACAGGTCTGGGGTTTGATTCCCGTAGTGGGCTAGGTTGACTCAACCTCTCACCCCAGAGTGGGTTGATAAAATAAGGGCCAAGCTTGCTTGGGAGTTAAACAGTGGTGGCTTCGCATCAGGCTGACCACCTGTCTGAAGCATATTCTTCCCTACATTAGAGTCCATGGTCGCGAAGGCATGGTTGGGCAGAGCAGGTCTTGGCCCATGTAGGGACTGTTGCTTCAATGTTTAACATTTTATTATTTCTAGTATTGGGATCATAATTTCAATAATTTTATTAAGATTTCAAGTGAGTGTTTCCATTCTACATTACCTTTAATTACCATAATTCATGGAAGAAACGCTGAGGTGTCTATAAGTATAACAGTTAAAAATTAGTAAGTGTGGCATTTACAATATTTTTAAATTTTTTTTAAGCCGATCTTCAACGAAAAATCGTAACATTTGTTTAGTGATAATCATCTCAAAAGATGGCCCCACCAGCTATCACGTACTTTTTAGTATGCACAGAACACAGCGCAGCGAATCAGAGTGCGAACCTACCCCCGTGGGAATGCGGTTTCATCCAGTTTTGAAGAAAGTGAGATGTTAGAGCGCCATGAGAAGGGTCCATGTCCCGAGCTCTGGAATGGATGGCTTCATAAATCCAACCGATGTCTCCTCAATTAAGTAAAAAGAAAAAATGTAAAACTTTCATATCTACATTTTAGAACTGTAATTAAATTTTAATGAAGGTTTGAATATATATTTTAAAGGGTTAAAGTTCCGTAAAATACCGCAAAAGTGCACGGCCCTCTATTAAACGCACCCATTTTTCACATGAAACTATATTGTTCTTAAAATATTGAATTTCAGCCAAAACTAGTCTATGTTGCACCCGGTGCGAGTTAAACCTTCCCCTCCCAAAAAAAAGTTAATCCAAAAGATATTATTATTCCCCCCCCGTGCAACTTTGTGCCCTGTGCAGGAGCACTCTACCAAATAAACACTGCCAACTAATGCTCAAGAAATGCCGAGTGCTTTTAAAATAAATCCCAATGTTATAAATATAAAAAATAATAAATAAATAGAAACATCAAGAGTTATTACACAACATTCAGTTTAAAACAATTTGCTGAAGCAAGCTCATTACATAATCAACAGCTGGCCATCCGGGGTAAAAATGTTTACTTTTAACTGGAGCCTCTTCTCCTCACACATCCATTGCTCTTTTCATTTTAATGGCGCATGCAAAAACTTTTTAAGTTTTTTTTTTATTTTTATAAATTCGCCTTTGTGAATATAAACATGGATATCTTTGATTATTTGAAAATAGAAATCTTAAGCTTCATAAAATAGCGGTAAATACTTTAAAACATTCTATGGGAAGGGGAAAAAAAGATTTTTTTACCGTTTATTCACCTCTTCTCCCGAAATATATCCGATCAACTTAATAGCTTTTTTAATAAATTAGGTCCAAGTAATGCAAAATATTTTTTATTTATATATTTTTTGTTAATTAAGAAATTATTTTAGAAAATATTGAATTTTAATCTGGCATTGACTTCTGACCGCGATCACTCCTCACTCCTCTCCTACCAACGATCGCAGCTGCGGCCTTTCTGATGATTTTCTAGTTAGCCAAGTTCATTTTCGTGAGTGCAGCGTTTCTTCCATAAATTACGGTACTTATTAGTTCATGCATAAAATTAAGTAAACTATTCATTTTAATATCCTCTACTTAGATGTAATATTACTTTTTTTATGCTTGGTAACCATTTAGTTTTTCAATGTAGACTATTTCACAATCAGAATAACATAATAAAATACACGATTTTTTAAATTATTTTTTGAGAAAGGGGAGGGGTGTATATGATTATTTTATACTTTGTCAGAATTACTATCAAAGCAATAATTTGAAACATTTACATCAGAAAATCTTTATACCTGAACAAAAGTCATGTAAACTTTATCCACATCGGGTCTTTCTTCTCTATCAACTTTGATGTTTACGAAATTTTCATTCATCACTTGGGCGATTTCTTCATTTTCAAAAGATTCTCTTTCCATTACATGACACCAATGACAAGTTGAATATCCAACTAGTAAATTAAAATTAAATATTAATTAAGAGTTTAGCACATTATATTTTATAATAAAATCAATCAAGATGAAGGATAAAAACACCTTACGGCAGAAATCTAGTCTAATTAATTTGGTCAGATAAATTGCTCTAGAGAATTTAACAGGAAATAAAGCATAATCTTGAGACAGAAATTTATGTTTATAAAAAACAAGAAATTGCACAAACTCAGGCATTTATTAATTAGTTTACAAAAAAATATATATATAAAAGATATTACAAAGGACACTAAATCACTAATTTCTTAATCAAATCACCAAATTTTAAACATACTTTGCAAATCTATAATGAAGTTCATCGGTGCAACTAGGTAGGGGCTAGGGTGGGTTAAGAGCACCCTAAATAGATTTTAGCCCACACTAGAAAATTTAAAATTTCTATTGCAGGAATAGGAGATAGAGCCCCTCAACCTAGAAATATCCAAAAAGCCTTCCCAGTTACCCATGATGAAATTTTAAACAAAACAAATTCTAATGAATATCACTTATTTTTCACTAGTTTTCATACTCATATTTGAATGCACATTTGAAAGAAAAAAAAATAAGCACTTATGAGGAAAATCAAGCATACTCTCCTTTGAAACAGTAACAAGATGTTATATAACTTTTTCACCCCTACCATAAAAATAATATGATAATCAATTTTGCTTTTAGATTTATCATCATTAAAGGTGAACATTAAATACTTCAAAATATTCAATGTATATGCACAGTTATGTTCCCTCTTTCAACTAATTCAGTGTAGATATAAGTAATCAAAGTTTTTATTAATTTAGAAATAGTACTTTAGTACCCAAATATGACATTTTGGGGCATTTCCAATACCAATGAATAATTACAAAGTTTACAAAAACTCCAGACATGATCATAGTCAGATAAAAAAAAATAAACTGCCTGCACACATAATGCAAAACTACAGTAGAAGACCGAAAATCCACCAATCTGAAATCTGCAAGGCTCTAAAATCTGCACTGTCTGTTCAGTGTAAAGAATGAAATCTACCTTGTCAGCTGCACTTCAGAAAACTGCAGTATAACATCAAAGTAGAAACTAAATAAGTAGTGCCCACTTGGAAAAAAAAAGATATTTAGAATTCGTGAACTCTGGTGGTTACATTGATGACCTACAGATGACTGACAGGGACATAATTGGCATTAGATTACATTCACATGATACAGATTCTGACACACTAACAAGTGAGGATAATCAAAAGATTGATAAAATAACATTTAATAAAGATTGGGATTTTCAGCTTGACCCCCTCAGAAGCCAATGAAATTTGGTACATTTGTAACATCTATAGAGAAATGAATAAATGTGAAATTTTTAGTCATTATTAGTTTTTGAAATAGTTAACTTTAAAATGAGTGAAAATCATCAAATTTTAGGAATTCTTGCACTACAAAATTAGCTCTAGTTTCTGTTCTAATTACAGTATAGACTTGATTTAAATGTCTATAGAAAGTACACAAGTTGCCCTTTCATACGATATGCTACATGAATAAATTATTGAAACTTTAAATCTCAAGGTCACTTAAATTTTAAAATTTCAAAAACTAAATCTTCAAATTTTTTGAAAAAAAAAGCATGTTATTTCTCTACTTATTGTTGACAATATCTGAAAATTTCAATCTAAGACCACCATGGGCTTCTGAGTAATAAATTTAAGAAATTTTCATCTCGATTTAATTATAGCACCAAAAGAAAATCTCTGTATTTTTAATTTACATCAATTTTTCGTTCCAGTGTAGAAATTTTGCAGGTAATTGCCTCTGCAAATAAAGGTTCCTGCATTAAGTTTTTGCGACAGTATCACAAATTTTGTTCTTTTTAGATAAAAAAGGATTTTTCTCTTATCATCCAAGGTAAAATATTATTTAAATTTTTTCATGAACAACCATGTTCTTAAAATGGATGAACAAAAGAACTCACTTTATAGAGACTATTCTTTCAAAATCAGATTATTTTAACAAAGCAAGAGAGAAAAGCATTCTATTCTTTCTAAACTTAACTCTGCAAGACTGAATTCAGTAATGAGCTTTGCTTTCCTTCCACCAGGAACGCAGAAACATGTGGCCAACATACCAAAGGCACCACTCATAAAGATAGTACACTAAAGACTATTTAACAGGGGTGTATTTAAGGAGTGGTTGAGAGAACCCGAGCTCTCTCCGAAAATGTTAAAAGATTATGAAAAAAAAATAGTTTAAAATATTTATATTAACTCTAGTAACTTATTGTTGTTTAAAAGCCTGAACTGATCCCCCACCCACTCCTCCTTGACCACGTCTATGTGTTTACTCCCATCAATTAAGGTATCCAAGAAAGATACTAACTAGGCACTATCAGTCTTATGACTGCTGCTGGTAAGGTAGCTAAATAATTGAACTTATTTTTGAGCTTGTCAGTAGCAATTTATTTTAATGAAAGGCTAATAATAAGAGCACCACAGTATAACTCAAGACTGTCTATAGCAATGGAAATGGACAGAAACTTGGAAACAGAAAGAGGAAATCCATAAAAGAAAATAAATAACCTCTGTAGGAGAAAATTTATTAAAGAATAATAAATAATCATCTTATATTCAGTCTTGTTAAAGCACTTTTCTATATTTTTTCTTAAATGCTGTTTCCCCATCACCCTTTGTTACACATAAACATTCATAAAAACTGCAAAATTCTTATCTAGAAAACGAGAAAACAAATTTGATCTAATATTCTTGAAATTTTAAGAAATAATATTATTTTAGTAAAAATTTCTGGAAATTCTTATTTTTATTGGAGGGGGGGGGGCAAATGTCACCCCTTGCTTCCTTTTGAAGTACTCCCAATAAAAGTATAGTAAAACATTATCAAAATTCTTTGTTTTGATAATGTTCAATCTCAAAACTTAAGACTGCATTATACAAACATTTACACTTTAGTGACTTAAAAAATATTTCTTCTGTGTAACTATTCATCAGAAAATCTCCACAAAACTATTTCGAGATCTTCAAATGTATGCATGCATGGCATGTGCACATGCATCTATATTATCTGACTATGCACATGATCCTACCAGCAATGTTGATATTTAGTTGCGTATTCCAAGATAAAGAGCATGGGTAATTAAGAATTATTGAGTCACAAATTCTAAAACTTAAATGAAAGAGAGAAGCATTTTAAAGTTTAAAAAATTTATATTTAATATTTTTATCATACATGGATATTGCAGGGAATACAATCACATTTTTTGCATAATGCAAAGACTTGTCAAAATTCTAAAATGAAACAAGAAAGCTTTTACTTTTTCCCAAAAGCACTCAGTGAAAAATATTTTCACACTACAAAAACAGCAGTTTTTTTCTTGGAGGTCCTTTAACACTTTACTAAAGCTTTTGTCTCCTTTTAGCTATTTTGCTTAAGAATTTTTTAACTCAGCTCAAATCCTGGCAAACAGCCATGAGAAGACGAAGCCATGCTGTTATAATGATGGACAGAAGAAATGACCGTATTTAAAATATCTGCTTCAAAATTAATTACATATTCCAGAAAAAAGATGTGATAATATCATCCACTGATAATAAGAATCAATTTTTTCTTCTCCTGCAGGTTCATATAAATAAGGTGCATTTGTACACAGTTTAATAACATTAGTTTCACTTTACACAGTGAATAAATGTATAAGTGATAATATAACCTGATAAAAATATCATCTTGTCTTCCTTAACAGCTTTCTCAAATGCTTCTGCTCCCCAAGGGTACCTATACAAAATAAATAAGTAAATAAAAAAGTAGACAATGAAAGGCCATATATTATATAGGAAGTCCAAAAAGTCCTTACACAATTTCATGTATTTATTAAATAAAATATTGAACTGATACAAAGTTGAAAATTATTTTATTTTAAGATGCCATTACTAAAGTTATTTTATTTATTTTTTGTAGCAATTACTAAACTTCCAATATTCACTATTAGTTATAAGAAGCACAATAAAGCGATTTTCAATTTCTAGCCATGTTTTCTGCAATAAAATGCAATCAACTGTGTCTGTAGCACTTATGATTTTTTGCTTCAGGTCAGTGATATCCTGCACCTCCATTCAGTATAGACAACCTTTAACAAACCCAACAGAAAGAAATTCAGGGGCATGATATGAGGTGAATGAGGTGGCCAGAATATTGGGCCTTATCATCTAATCCAAAAGCCTGAAAATGTTTCATCAAAGATATTGAATATTGAGTTTCAATAATCTGAATATTTGCTATTGTTTCTGGCAGTATAGCCATTTTGGTATCTTAGGCCTCTAATCGTTTAAAACGTTATCTAAAATATTGTTTCAGAATACTCTGTTAATTCCTGGGTTCATCGTTCTAAAGTTCAGTTGGTTTAGAAAGCTCTAGTAAAGAGTCCATAGTCAGGATGGAACATGAACTTTATTGCTTTTAGACGTCATTGAACAATCAGCTGTATAAAATTCACAAGCACAAATAGCTTGTAACATGATGATAACAGTCCGCTTAGTACAGAAGCTTTCACAAATGTTGTACTTCTCACACTATATAAAACACGTCCACAGACAAAAATTCAGTGGAAATATACAAGAGATATCACAAACAGTCCCTCAAGACTCAGCAATGAAGAATTTACTCACAGCACTTAAAAATAAAGCTTCTAAAAGGCAAGCAAAAATACCACTTCTATAGTATCAATATGAAGCTTTAAGCTTTCACAGACATCTGTTCCCTGATCAAGCAGAAACATGACTGACTGGATCTGACTGAAAGTAACTTTAGAGGAGTACCTAGCTTAATCGCATAACCTCCAGTTAAACTAAAGCAGTTTTTGTGCAACACTTAGTGATTTGTATCAAGAAAGATGTGGAATAAATCTGCCAAGTAAGATTGGGTAAAATAAAATTAACCCGTGGTGGACTAACTGGATCAGGTCGCCCGCTTCTATTTATAGGTGAGGCAGAAGCTATTAGAAAGGTCCCGAAGGTTCCTCTTAAAGTACACATTTTGATTACATCATAAGAAAACAGCTGAATCATTAGGCTATTATGTAATGCTAATGCAGTAAAACAAACTTTAAAGGCCCCCATTGGAAAAATCGTGCCAAATGTCTGAAATGTTGCCAAGCTTGGTGACTTTTTGGCAAAATATCACCAAATTTGGCAAAAAAAAAATCAGTCTCTAAAAGTGAGGTTAACGAAAGCCTACGACCAATATTTCTCGATGTTTCTAGAAAATGCTATAGAAACCAACAGAGAAACATTAAACTCCAAATCTTGTGTTCTAGTTAACCGATTTTGCTGCAACAAAAAGCAAAATTTAACTATTTGATGCATAAAATATGAATTTTACGAAAATTATTATTTAAAAAAAAAACTATTTTAAACTCCAGAACAACGGGTTGCCACAAAAATTCATAACAATATGCAAAAAAAAAATAATCAATAAAAACTTTAACTGAGTATCTATAACAAATTTCATTTCCATAGATCATCAAAAACTTTTTATTGAATTTTTGAATACAGCAGTTTTTATTTTAACCAAAATGTGTGATATCACATATCTTGTTACCACTTCCCTATCCCTTGTTAAACTATTGCAATTTCACAAATCACTCTCCCTCTCTCCAAACATGACAACATTTGTGATCAAGCCCCAATAACTGGTTTTGAAAGATAATTTTCTAATTCTTAAAGAAGAGTTCATTCATTATTGTTTTCTGCATTAATTTTAATTATAGTAGAACTAGTACTCATTTCATGTAGCATGGAGTAAAACATTACATTTCATCATAATGTAGTTTTGGTATTTATATATTATACAATCGACGCACCAATTAGAGGAATTTGGCAGCCAAACTCTTAAAACTAGTGAGATTAAGAATGATGATGCATCAAAGTAAACAGCTATGTAATATAAAGAAATAGGGTTAGTAACTTGTATTTGTTTTCTGTTATTGGCATTAAATCACACAAAAGATCAGGAAAAAATTCAAATAATGGTAAAAATTTTCAACAGTGTAATACGTAAGTACCGTAATTTCTTTTTAATTTGAAATAGGGATTTTCCATTATTAAACCAATTGAAATGATAACATGACATAACTTAGGAGTTCAAAAACTATCATTGCTATTCAATTAAAATATTAAAATATTGAACTGTTAAACTGCAAAGGAAAATAATGCCAATGAGAAAAATTAAACTTTAAAACACTGTAATACAAATTCACATACTCTTTTTAAAAAATATAAATCTTGATAAATCACGAAAGCAAAATTACTAAAAAGAATAACAACTCAAATTACTGTTATTCTCGCCATTTGAAGTCATAATTAAAACAATAAAATTCTAAAAGTATTATTGAAGTAAAAACATAATAAAATGTTAAACATTACCAGTCAACTGGATTTGAAGCATGCTGTAATAAATAGGGAGAACGTTCTAGAGACAATCTATTTTTATTTTTAGGCTTTTCTTCTTGTTTAGTGCCTTCTGGATTGTTGATTTCATCATTACCAGATGATGAAGCCATTCTTTGAATACAAAGAAAATCTAAATACAATCTACACACAAAAAAGAGAGAGAGAAAGACAGACATTATAAGAATGAATAAATATATATACAATTATTTAAAATAGGATTGTCCAACTTAGCTCTAATTTAAAAAACATGATCAAGGATTAGATCAAGTACCAAACTATCAAGCATTAGCTGTAACGTAAGTGAAAACAGGGTCCTCTATAGGTCTACTTAATTGAGCACAGCATATAGTAATTTTTAGTGACTGGTTGGAAAATTCCTACAGACATATAGGCCAGATTAAGACCACTCAGCCCCTGCAGCGGGAAAAAGCATGGGGCCAAATTAAAAGAAAAAAATTTTAAAGTTTAGTTATTATGAAACAAAATGAATTTACAGAGTACTGACTGTAAAGACCTTTCTTGATTATGCAATGAAAACAAAAAGTAGATTTTTTAAATTTACAATAATCAGTAACCTTTTCTTATTTAGTTTTGAAATGGCAAACAAACAAACAAATTTAGTCAGAACTGATCTAAGACTGTCAGCCGCCCACATGCAAATCACAATTAGTAGGGATGCACCGAATACCGAATACTTGGTTGAAATTTATTAAGCTTATTAAACCGTTATTAAACTTTGATTGCAATGATTAATTTAATTAGTTATTTCTTAAACAATATTTTATATAGTGTAAAACTTCAAAAATTAAAATGCTGCAAAATTTAATATGCAAGTGTGTTTCCTTTATATATAATTAATAACTTTTTTAAATATTAGTGAAATGCTGATAATTTATTTACCTGCATATTTTATTACAAAAATAATTGACTTTGCATATTTATGAACACTTAATGTTATGAGTTTTTTTTTTTTTTCCTGGTTAATGTTTCAAATTTAAATCAACTAATAATAGCAAGGTTAATGTAATGTGTCATAAGATTTAAGAAAAATTGAAAAGCAACAAAATTCAAATTTAACATCTGAGTGTTTTCTCTTGCATTAAAACTAATTTCATTGTGATATTGGTTTTTTGTGTGATTGTGGAACGCTATGTTAGGGCTATCTGCCAAGGATGGGGGTGCCTTGGTAGGAGGACTTTCTAAGGTTTCTAATGCTTATTCACATGTGATATTAGTAAGTAACAACTTGAATCAATTTAGTACTATGGTACTATACTATATCTTTCATTCATGATATAAAAAATATGTATTTGTTTACCAATTGGTGAATACTTAAATTTGTTTACTATTCGGTTGCCGAATATTTAAGTATTCGGCCGAACCGAATATTCGGTTTGTCTGCCGAATAGGCAGTATACCGAATACCTACCGAATATTCGGTGCATCTCTAACAATTAGTCCCCCCTTTTTTACAAAACTTATTCTTTAATGTCTTTTTTCTCTGCTCTTGAACTTGGCTGCCCATGTGCTGTGCACCATCATGTTCCCTGCTATGATCGGCCCAGAATATGGTAGTATTTAAAAGGTTTTTTTCCTGCACTTTGCTGATGAAAATTTTTCAAGAAATTCCTTCACAAATACATGGATTCAATTGACTGCAGGTCTAAAGAATTCAGCTTCTCTTCACCTACAGGTGTGTGAATTTGAGATTTTATCCACTTCAACTTTTAAAAACACTGAAAAGAGTGCTCTCCTGTGCAAATTATTAGAAATATTGGCCAAAAGTCACACAAACATTTAAAAATCCTTTCTTTAACAGTGCAATTCAGTAATTTTAGCAATTTTAAAGTCTTTGGGTGCCCCTTGGTCGTGTAGCTCAATATGCAAACAATGGTGGATCCAGACAAAAATTCTGGAGGGGGCAGAGAATATTTTTGTCTCGTTTTTTTTGTAAATTCACTTGAATTTACAAGAACTATTCACTTGCAGAAGAACTATATTCACTTGTAAATTCACTTGAATTTACAAAATAAGTCTTATCTTCCATAGTATAAACTTAGTTCATCTGGGGCATAAGGTCTCCTCTGGATCTGCCAATGTATGCATATATCAAACATGGGTGCCCCCAGCAATGGGCACCAGCTATTCCTAAGGAAATTGCACAGCATTATAAATACATATAAAAAATCTGAAATCTGCTCTTTTTGTTTTAAATTGTTGCTAAGCAAGCCATTACTTTTACTTAAATATATTATAGAGGAAAAATATACAAAATTGTTAATCTTAAAATAACTTTTTGCAGAATACTCTTGGAAAATAAATTTTAAAAAATAGAATAGAAAAAGGGAAATATAACTAACACAATAAAAATTGTAGCCTACATGTGGTTGCAGAGAACCACATACTCATCCAAAAACTTTCGTATGAAGTGTCCCAAATCACCATCACCTTTTTCTCTCTGAACACTTATCACGCAAAGTCCTGAAAAATCTTTCTACTGTTATTTAGTAGTTGCAAATGTTAGAGCTATTTGCAAGCCTTTTAGACATTGTAGGGGAGAACTTAGTATGAGGGTTTAATAAACTGAAAGTGTTTTTATTTCAAATTTTGTTATAATTGAAAGAGAATCTGCCATAGAGTTCATACCATGCTTGCTTAGGCAAACCTTTTAGACATTGTAGGAGAGAACTTAGTATGATGATTTAATAAATCGAATGTGTTTTGTATCAAATTTTGTTATAATTCAAGGAGAATCTGCCACACAGTTCATACCATGCTTGCTTTGGCTTCAGACAAAATATTATGTAAGAAGTCTCCATAGAACTTTTGATACCTTTCATTTTCTTAACAACCTTTTACACAAATTTTTTTCATAGTTGATAAGTAAACTGTAAATAGGTCGTAGCCAACTTTGTAGTCTGTAGAAACTTTTCCCAAGCGATGTTATTATATTAATCCATCCAAATAATTAATATTCTAAAGTACTCTTCTATTTCTGTGTTTTAATTTCTGGATTAGATCTGCAAACTTGGGACTAACTGTACAAGACACCTTAGTTCAATATTATGAGCTTCTGCTATTTTTTTGGCAGATGTAAACATCTGCTACAGAAGCAGTAAAGAAGCAAATAGCAGTGACAAGTTTTTATCAAACATAATTAAATAAAGTAGCAGTATTAAATATACAGCCTGTGGCTAGTTCTTAAAGCATATTTAAGTAAAGAGAGTGATGAGTTTTTGATGTGACCCATTTATCTAGGGATTAAACTAGTCTGAAATTTGCATTCTATGTGTAAAATAATTCAAATTTGCATTTTGTTACATGAAAAGCAATTAACTAGAACATGAAATAGAGAGTTTTGAGTGTAAGTTAAACGGATGATTTTCTTGAATTCTCGAGAAATATTGGCACTATCGCTTAGTTGACTTCAGTTTTTAATCTTATTTATTACAGCAAATTTGGCAAAAACTTGCAAAGTTGTCAGGTTTTTATTAATGGGGACTGCAATGTTTGCTCCCCTGCATTAATATTATGCAATAGGATTGTGCATCATGAATTACTCAATTGCATTTCTATTACATAATCAAAGTTCGCAATCGATTTAGATTTCTTTAGAGATGGAATCTCTGAAATGTTCATGTAATGTTGGCGTACAGTATAAAAGAGTGGGATGAATCCAGAGTTCAGAGCAGCTAAGTCAGCTTTTGCGAGCAGACGTTGATTCTGCTGATAACATAAGGCACTGATTGTGTGCTTTTTTAAGCAATCTATTGCTTGTTTTGAGAAGCTTATTTTTAAAAGCTGTTTGTCCTTTCTTCTTTTTGAATCCTGGGGAACTGCTAATAATTTTCTTTCGGACTATATTCCATATCCGGTGCTTTGTTTACATATCGATGTTTGTTTACATGTTTCATTTGGTGATACTTCTGGCGCCGTCTTGGGCGATGCACATCGGAAGTGAAGCCGGTGGTAGTTGTGACTGGCAACCATAAAGAGTACGTGTATCGTAAATTTGAAATTGTTTGTGTTTCACGTTATTGATGGAAGGGAATGAAATATGTCATATTAATGCATGAAAAGAATTTGTGTGTGTTTGATAGAAATATGGTGTGAATATAAAGCTAAATAAAAGAAAGCATGCTGGTGTTACCTTATAAGCTGGAGGGGGTTGGGGACATTTCTGAGCGGTTATTTAAAAATAAAATAAAATAAAGGTAAGTGCTCTTTTTTAACGAATCTTTGCAGTGTTTAAGGTTTTTAATGTGAATTTTAAATTGATATTGGATGTGTTTATGTTTTTGTAAGTGCTATTTACGGGCTATTCTAATCATACTGACTTTATAAGAGGTGTACAACTAGGTTGTTTAATCCACCGATTTTTTTTTTAGTTCAAAATGGGCCAGTGTTTGCCCAGTTTACATTAGCTGTACAACTAGGTTGCTGAATTCACTGAGGTTTTTTTAGTTAAAAACAGTCCACTGGTTGCATAGTTTACATAGCTGTACAACTAGGTTGCTGAATCTACTGAGTTTTTTTTAGTTAAAAACGGTCCACTGGTTGCATAGTTTACATAGCTGTACAACTAGGTTGCTGAATCCACTGAGGTTTTTTTAGTTAAAAACGGTCCGCTGGTTGCATAGTATACATAGCTGTACAACTAGGTTGCTTAATATACTGTAGTTTTTTTTAGTTAAAAAGGGTCCACTGTTTGCTCATTTTAAATTGCCTGTTACTGAATTCAGACGTTCTTTTGGTTAAATATGGACGTTGTATTTTGTTTTAATGTTTTTGTAAATGGAATATATGTGCAATTTTAATGTGTTAAAATACTTTGACTTTGCTGATCGTGCAAAATGGTTGGCGACAGTCGCTGGAGTTTGGCGGTTGCCAAGCTCCAGCGACTGTCGCCGTGTTTACATAGGGTGAGCACCGGCTTGTATGATTTTACCTTTCTTTCATGTAAATTTAATGGAACTGCTGAGAAATTCCACTAAATTTTAGCTCGTTGAAGAATTTTTATTGCATATGAAATACAGCATCTGAGAAAGCTTCTGTGTTAAACAAGGCTGTATAAAACGTGTTATTGCTTATTTATTCCTGTGATTTGTGTTTAGGAGATTGATCATCCACTTTCTAATAAAATTTGTGTTTGGTCCTGCCAACTGGACTGTTTACTAGAACTTTCCATCTACACTGTACTTTTAAACTACGAATCCAGAAACTAAGCAGAGTTTTCTGCAAACAATAATTTTGAATGTATTTTCAGAACTACTGTGATCAGATATGAATACTTTCCTTATTTATCAATATGCCCTCTAACAGAAATGAAACAGATGTCAATAGACTGCAATATTTGCTACGGCTCTTTTGCTATGACGCATATTGTAGCGATGAACTTTCGCGAGGTTGAGCACAGTACAATTTATACGCCTTTATTTGCCTATTACTGAAAACTGTTTATTTTTATGAATTTTAATATCTATTTTTAGGAATTTCAACATCTATTTTTGTGAATTTTTCCCCAAAATAATTTTCAAAACAAAATATATAGTAAAATGCCAATGAAGGGTCATTTTAATCGATTGTATTTTTGTCAAAAATGTGCTTTAGCTGACCACTTGGCAATGCTTTTTTTGGAGAGATGATAATGTACCAAATATTGCAAATTGGATATTTTAGAACTGTTGAAAGATCCAAATTTCTTGCATTTTCAAGCATGCATAATTGTTATTTTTTATTCTAGTTACTGTGTGACATACACAGATAAATTTAACAAATTCGATTGCTTAATTTGACATCACTAAGCTGTTAATTTGCATTTGTGCTCATGCATTATTGTTATTTTTTATTATTTCATAATCTAGCTATTCTAATTTGCTTTAACTTATGTAGTTAACGATAACTATGTCAAGAAAACATTCAAAACTGAAACTTCTTACATTTGTTTTATACATTAAATTTATTTATCATAAAATATGAATTAGGTTACATGTTACATATAATTATAACTTCTCATGTTTCTGTTGAGTTGTGCATTCTCGAATACTTTCTTTTTAAGGGTGTGCATGATAGTCTGATGTTTTTAGGTTAGCAAAGGGCCAGTGTTAGCATATTTTTGAGGGGGCCCACTAAAGCAATGGCCAGACCCACTGATTTTTTTGGGGCGGTCTTGCAAAGGGCCAGCATTAGCATATTTTCGAGGGGCCTCCAAAAGCGATGACTGGACCCATTGATGTTTTATTTTTGGGTCTTGCAAAGAGCCAGTGTTAGCATATTTTCCAGCAAGCCTCCTAAAGTGATGGCCGGACCCACTGATGTTTTTTTTGGGTCTCCCAAAGCGCCAGAGTTAGCATATTTTCCAAGGGGCCCCCTAAAGCGAAAGCCAGACCCACTGATGATTTTTAGGGGTCTTGCAAAAAGCCAGCATTAGCATATTTTTCAGGGGGGTCCCCTAAAGTGATGGTCGGACCCACTGATGTTATTTTGGGTCTCGCAAACGGCCAGTATTAGCATATATTCGAGGGGCTTTTCCTCTTTTATTTTTAATATTTTGTTATTTTTACTTTAAATAGTTCCATTTAAAAAAATATTTGGTTTTCCTAAATAGCCATTTTGTTTACGTTTCTGCATCTGTGATGCTTCTTGGGAAATAAATCAAGCACACTTCCTGTATATCTGAATCTCACAGCCTTTTGCATCACACATGCCTTGCCAAATGAGAAACCCCAAAGTAATGGAACCCAGAGATTATGACCTGGAGAAGAGCAGAAGAGGTTGCAATTTCAGAGACATTCTACAGAAAAGCGCCAGCTCGCTAGTTTGTCGACAATTGCCAAGTGGAAGGCTAAAGCACATTTTCACCTTTTTGTCTTTTTATCAATTATAATTTTGTGAAGGGGTCATAAAACATGGGTATATGCATATTTATGTATGAATACACCATAACGCATGTGTGTGCATGCAAGCGTGTCTCACTCTCACATTTTGCCCATCCTTGCAAAAAAAATCCTGGATCAAATTCACAGTCCAGTTCACTACCCTAATTGCAATTTATATTCTTATAATAAACAATATATTTTATATCATTATTTCTGTCTTGAATACAATTTAGTCAAATTAATTTTATTTAAATTCTTTTAAAAGTAGATTTATGAAGACATAATAAAGAAGCATAAATAGCCGAATTATACTGCAGAAAAAATTCATATTAATTGACTGCTAAATTTCATATGAGGAAAAATTGGGAACCTGCATTAGATTCCCCAGGAAAACTTAGCTAATTTTCATAACGGGGGAATATTTTTGACAGTCCAAAAGAAAAATATTAAGAGACAGTGCACAGAAACAAACAAACAAATAATTATTATTATTATAACGGATATAAACACTTCACACGAAATCGTTTTTTTCATGCAAAATAAATCGCGATCTGAATATTCGTTAAAAATACAAACCATAAAAAGCATACACTGAAATGAAAATACCGAAATTATAAAAGAAGGGTAAAAATCACCCACTAGGATACCTTCTCTCTAAGAGTAAATTTCGTCTCAGGTGATTTCGAATTAAATAAGTAGGTGGAATGTTTAGATATCTGTTATGGGATATTCCATAAGGCCATAACTTCGTCAAAAAGGTAAGAAAACAAAAATTGGGTCTCAACATTATACGGCTGAATGTCTAACATGACGATACACAATAAAATTCAAATAACTGATTCCGAAATTGAAAACAGTTTACCATCTGATCCGAGATGCGGAAGATGAAGATACGTCGGTTGCTATTTGTTGCCATAAATCCTTCATAGTTTAGCCAATAAAAATGCTTCCATCAATAACGTCATAGCTCTGGCGTCTCCTCTAGAACCTCCTCTAGTCTCAATCTGAGATCATCTCAGTTGTTATAAGCTATGCGGGTCAATGTAAAAATAATTTATTGAATGATACTTTATGGTGATAATTTTAATCTTACTTTGTAAAAAATTTGAGCTGTGCACATTTGAGAACGGAGAGAAAAAAAAAACCTATATGTAGAAATTGGTAAAAATAAGAATGGCTACAGCTACAGCATAGTATTACGTCACTCTCAGACAGCCTTCAACCAGAACCAGATTATTTACGTTTCTGTTTATTAAAAGTTTCGACTATTTGTCGTTTGTATAAATCTTTGAGCAATGAATAGAACTATTAGAGTAATCCATCAGAAGTTGAATCGGCTTCCAAGCTTTACCTATAAAAATTTCTCTCCGGCTCTTAGTTCAGACGCGTCTGCTCGTAATTTTATCAATGTTATCGAGGATGAAAAAAAGAGTAATAATTTCTTATCGTATATTTAATTTTGTGTATATTTTATTTGCAACTATAAATTATTATTATTCAGAATTTTGTTAGTCATTCTTCAGGATGTTTATTTCTTTTTCACAACGTTTAGATCACATATCGCTAGGGTCGTTTTATTCTCCCCATTAAATCAACCAGGAAAATAATGATTTTAGTTAATTATTCTTATTTTTTTACCTATTAAAGACTACAGATTTAGTGTAAAATCTTGTAAATGTATTAAAGCAGAATTTTACGATATAAAATTTTACCTTCGAATAAAAGGAAATGATGTTGATTAAATGCACTATGATGATGACTGATTACGTGTGACAACAGTTCAGTTGGCAGTAATTCTTGCATTGTAGAAATGTAAAGGTTCGCACAAAGGGGGCAGCTAGCAAATAGTTAATATCGGTTTAAAAGCAGAAGTGGTGCCCAGTTTGGCAAAATTCCTAATAGATTCTGAATTGGCGAGTTCTCGCCGCGCCTTTCTTGGTACTTATGTATTATCGAGGCGGACCGCCCAGACGAGTGATTTTTCGCCAAAATATTAGGTTGTAACGAAAGTTTTCCGCCACTGCAAGTATTGTCTGCACAAACAGTTCACGTTGGTGTCTTTGCCAATATTTTGTTAAACGATTTTTGTTAGTTGGAAAAAAAAGACTTGTTTTAGAGCACTGTGTTGTGAAATCTGTAAAACAATATCGTTATGATTAAGTAAAAGGTGTCTGAAATGGAACTATCACACTACCAGATTGAACCATCATTTACTCTCAGTTCTGTTGCAAAAAGTCAGCTACAGAATGACACTGAATCATGTGTACAGCTTAAGGTACAACTGTCGTATCATACGACACTGTGAAGATTTGGTACCAAAAGTTCTAAAACGAGGACTAGGATATTTAAGAAGCAGGGTGCTATGTCCAGCGTACTGATGCTGATGAGGCCCGCCAAGGAGAATTTGTGGAAGGAGATAAAATGTTCATCCACTCGAGAGCTAGTTAAAAGAGTTAGACTTTAGTGCCATGTCCATTAGTCGCGCTAAGCATCGCATATACTTGATATATATAAGGTCAATTGCTCGGTACCTCATGAGCTGACCCATGCAAATCTGGCAGAAAACTTTCGTTACAACCTGATAAATTCCGGATACATGAAATTATTGATGGTTTGTAATGTGATTGGCAATAGTTTGGCGGGAATGACAGCCGGGATAATATGTAAGTACCTCTTTCTTTATGTTTACTCCAAGAACCCCTAGCAGGCGATCGCAAGACCAGATGCAGTAAATTCTGCCTTCGCAATTCGTCAAAACAAAGTTTACGCAACTTGTGGCTTGTAGCACAATTTTAAAGAACCTTTTTTAATATTAATTTTGCAAATAAATGCCTTACGATACAATAATCTGTATGTAAGCAGTTTTCAGAAGATGAAAAAGACTGTAAGAAACATAAAAATTTACTAAAATATGCTGCTTAATTATGAAAAACTTCTAAGGGACAATATTTCAAATCAAGAACAGCAAAAAGAATCAGTAAATTAATACATATGGAGTCACCAGGGGTGTAGCCAAGTCATCTTCACACACCTGTTAATAATCACTTTGGAAGAAGTGTTGAAGTGCGTGTCTAATTTCTTAACCAAGTTTCATAAACAATGGGCTTTCTTCAGACAATTTCGTAAATGTAATGAAAGAAACAGATCTGAAATAACAATTTTGATCAAGTGCAATCTGTGAAAGAATGTATAGTTTTTGAAAAACCATGGTTGGAAAGTTTACTATCACTTGAACATTTCTAAAGTGATTATTAACAGGTACATGAAGACGGTGTTTCCGACCCCGCATTGCTATGTGATTCTGAATCGTCGCTGTACCCCCTACACCTCCTGCAAGTTTGTCAGTCTGGTAGCGAACCACCCTGTATATATCTATTTATCTATATATATATACAGGGTGTGTTCTGATAGTAATGTCGGTGACTTTATAGTGACACAATTATACGTCGGAGCGCAATTGGACCAGTTAAAACTGGTAGTGGGTGACATCAGCTAAACAGTGGCCGCCACTCAGTGTGCTCCAAGCATCCAAAGAGTGAGGACGAGCCTATCTGTGAGAATTGTTTTGTGACCTTGTATCAGTAAAAATGCAGCGGTCGTTAGAACAAAGAGTTGCGATCGAGTTTAGGGTGAACTGCAACAGAGACTGTTTCTATGATCAAGTCAGCTTTCAAAATAGATGCCCTGTCAGATTGGCAAGTGTTTCGGTGGCATAAGGCATTTTTGAAAGCCCGGGAAGAGGTCGACGACGAGGACTGCACCAGGCAGCCATCCATGACCACCACAGCTGACAATGTGAAGTGAGGGAACTGTTGCACTCAGACCGATGATTAAGTGTTCGTTTAGTCTGGTCAGAGATCGGAGACAGCTGGAGGTTGCACCACAACAGTGCTCTGGCCCACACCTCTTTTATCGTTTCCGACTACCTGGTTAAAACAGGGGTGCCAACAATCCCCAACCCCCGTACATCCCGAACCTAGCTCCCTCACACTTCTTTTTGTTTCCACACCTCAGAACACCCATGAAAGGAAAGCATTTTTGGATAGTAGATGGAATCAAAAGAGCTTGTACTGCGGCATTGAAGAACATTCCGGAGGAGGCCTAGCACAATGCATTTGAGAGCTGAAAGACTCGCTGGATCTGATGTATTGATGCAGAGGGAATCTATTTTGAAGATATTTAATCACTTGTAATGAACAGTTCAATAAATGATTTTTAATTGACTTACTGACATTACTTTCAGGACACACCCTGTATAATTATAATATGACTAAAGTAAGTTACATTTCAAAAGCAACAAAATGTCAGTATGTCATATTATGTCATGAAAATTTCCTTGTGGTCAAGAATTTTTTTTTCTGCACTCCAGTTGACACCCTGGGTGGGGCAACCTAGAAAATATCCTATCGCTGGTCCTGTGTAAGACTCTCATGAGCAGCTTAAGAGTTTTTTAAAATATTATTTTTCTTGTATATTAACAATTAATGTTTAATTCTAATGAAAAATAGAGAGTAACATATATGCTACCAATCAAATCAGTAGCTATCATGTTAATCCCCAACCAGTTATCCAGAATACACCCGGTCCCAACCATTCCGGATAACAGGTTTTATACTGTAATTGCTAATTAAAGTAACTGTTTGCTGCCATAATTCCTACTAGGTTCATAAGTATGTTTTGAGAATTTGTGATCTGCTTTTGACACCAAAAGCCAGTTTATCATGCAACAAATGTTAAACCTAAATTTCTGGGCTCTTGCTAAAGGAAAGGGAGGGGGTCTTCTCTCCCCCGCTAGCACTCCCAAAATTCTATCATACTTGGCAAAATTAGATACCTAGTTGGCTAACTTGGAAAAAAAAAATTAACAAAAACTGTAATTTACTTTCTATTTCTGGTACACTTGGCAAAATTATGCAAACCCAAGACCTCAAAGCTATTTTTTCGAAATTCGAATTATTTTAGGAGATATCGATAAAAAAACGTGTCGCAAAAGGCAAATTTTTGCTTTCGTAATTGTAACCCCGCAGTGGAAAGAGTGAAGATTAAGCATATCTAGGTTGCCATATTTGGCAAGTTTATTAAATGATTCAGGCTCTTGAAGTAAAAATAAAATAATAACGATTATTATTTTTTTTTTTAAAGATTATTTTTTAATTAAAATATAGTGTTCATGTGAAGTCAGAGCAGCAATGAAATGTTTTATACTCAAAAGAAAAATAGGATTTAGAAATTTTCGGAGACTAAAATGTGCAACTTTTTAATTTGGCGAAAAATAAAATGGTTGATATACGACTTTGAGAAGATGTGCATTTTTCTGCGCAGCTTTTCCCCATCTATTTCTGATGCATTACATCCAGAAAAGGATGTTAGAAATATCAGTTTTAATTTTCTTTAATCACACTCATGAATAATGATATACTTTCCAGCTTACAGAAATAAGAAAAGAAAAGACCCATAGATTATAATACACTTTTAATATATAGCACTTTAATGTGCATATAAAATCTGAAAATGTTTCAGATTTTCTTACTTTTTTTTCCCCTTTCCGTTTTTTTGTTAAAGGCTAGTATATCCAGAAGCTCTTCAGAATTTTAATATACGAAGAAAATAATTTGTACCTTTTTGTAGGTTTTTATCATTTAACCATCTTATTTTTGTAACCAGGGGCGGTCCGACACAGTAAGCATCGCATCTGGCCGCCATTTCGAACTCAAAAACTAAGTAGAGCATAAAACAGGGCATCTTTTTTATATTAGCAGGGGTGCCTCTTACTCTAGGGTCGCTCCTGTTTGTAACTA
This sequence comes from Cheiracanthium punctorium, assembly GCA_038373885.1. NCBI lineage: Eukaryota > Metazoa > Arthropoda > Arachnida > Araneae > Cheiracanthiidae > Cheiracanthium > Cheiracanthium punctorium. Next base: position 1,095,158 of record JAWZYV010012175.1, read on the forward strand.
TCTTAATTTTAAATTCCATTCAGAGAATCTGAGAGATTTCATTGCCAAGGAAGCCAGTGAGAAACAGGATTCTTTCCGAACAAGATTTATTAAAATGGCAGACCAACTGGTCGCCAGAGGTGGCTAGTTTTAGAATAATATTTTACAGTTTAAAGATATCCTGCAATTCATTGTTTCTGTGATCATTCACAGTTAGAATGCTTCACAAGGTAAATAATCTGATAGTGCAGCAAAATTTTGGTCTTAATTAAAAACAAACTTATAAAAATAATTAAAAAACAAAAAATGGGGGGATGTCATTGGATGACGTCATTCATCGAACTTTCAAAAAGAAGAGGGAAGAGATATAAAAAGAAACCGCCATTAGTGAGAGATCCAGAAACGACTGAAGATGGTTATGTGTGTAACCGAAATATATATCATGTACGGGGGAATAAGGTATTCCCAAATAAATCTAATTTTAAATAATTCATATTTTCAATATAATAATCACTTCTACCAACAAATAAAAGGAGTCCCCATGGGCTCCCCCATATCCGGAATAATTGCCGACTGGAAAATGAGAATCCTTGAAGAACAGATTAAACAGACACACAATAATACCATCAAACTTTGGCTTCGCTATGTCGCCGATATCTTCGCTATCCTTACCACCCACAATAATGAAGAAAATAATTTGATCAATCAACTTAATGCCATAGACCCGAACATTAAATTTACCTACGAAAAAGAAATCAATAATAGCCTCAATTACTTAGATGTGAACATAACCAGAAACAATCTCATTGAGACCACCATTTTTCGAAAACCTACTTGTAATTCTAATATAGTAAATTTTAAATCTAAAGCCCCTTTCAACTATAAAATTGCTGCTATTCGTTCCTATATCGACCACGCTTTCAAAGTGTGTTCTAACAACGACCTCCTTCAAAAAGAAATTGCTTTCATAAAGAAACAATGTCAAGACGCCCACTACCCTCGAGAAACTTTCGACAAAGTTTTCAAAGCTAGGCAACGTAAATTAAATGTTATAGACAACCGTCAAAAAGATAAACCATGTTTTACTACCGCTATACACCCTTTAGCGATTTTCGCCTTTTCACCCTATCCGTGGATGACCGTCAAATAAACTTGTTCGGAGAATACCGTCGTTAAAGAAGCAGTGTGCTGGAAACGTTAGGAGACAGCCATACTTGACACTCAGAAATATTGATAGAATTTCATAGAATGATTACCCCAAAACCTGATTTCAGACTAATTTCAGTATAATTTTCATTTTCTCACATTTTTAAAGACTAATCTGGACATTTTTAAAACTAAAAGATGTTGATGTGTTATTTTTTAACTTTGATTATATTGTTACAAATTTTTGGGGGGAATGATCTCTTCAGAAGTTCAGGGTGGCCACGTGTCCTTGAAAACCTGGAATGTCCTTGAATTTACAAAAAAAAGGGTAAAATCCTACAAGCCGGTGCGCACCCCATGTAAACATGGCGACAGTCGCTGGAGCTTGGCGGCCGCCAAGCTCCAGCGACTGTCATCATCTGTCACCAACCATTTTCCACGATCAGCACATTAAAATTGCACATATATTCCACTAAAAATGAGCAACCAGTGGTCCGTTTTTAACTAAAAAAGCCTCAGTGGATTCAGCAACCTAGCTGTACAGCTATCTAAACTAGGCAACCAGTGGCCCATTTTTAACTAAAAAAACCTCAGTGGATTCAGCAACCTAGCTGTGCAGCTATCTAAACTAGGCAACCAGTGATCCGTTTTTAACTAAAAAAACCTCAGTGGATTCAGCAACCTAGTTGTACAGCTATGTAAACTGGGCAAACACCGGCCCGTTTTCAACTCAAAAAAACATCGGTGGATTAAACAACCTAGTTGTACACCTCTTATAAAGTCAGTATGATTAGAATAGCCCGTAAATAGCACTTACGAAAACATAAAACACATCGAATATCAATTTAAAATTCACATTAAAAACCTTAAACATTGCAAAGATTCGTTAAAAAAGAGCACTTACCTTTATTTTATTTTTTTTAAATAACCGCTCAGAAATGTCCCCAACACCCACCGGCTTATAACGTAAAACCAGCATGCTTTCTTTTATTTAGCTCTATATTTACACCATATTTCTATCAAACACACACAAAAGAACGCTCCTTTTCCTTTCAAAACATAAAAAAAACACCATATTCCACACATAAATACTGACGACGAAATTCCCCGATACGCTTACTAACCTACGATAAACAATACTAACCTATGTACGCTTACTAACCTACGATAAAACAGAATCAAAACCACAAGGAAAATCAAACATTAACTTAATCCACTCTATCACCAGCCACAAACAAATAACTATCGTCATTCAATTAGCACTGAATGAAAATCCCATACTTCAAAACACCCAGTGTTTCTCTTTGGTTACTAGTCTAAACAATCACTGGCGGGGTACTTCACTCCAGCTGAGCATCGCCCATGACGGCGCCAGAGCCAACGCCAAATCAATTTGTAAACAAAACATCAAAATGTAAACAGCACCGTATACGGAATATAGTCCAAAAAAAGTTCAAGGCCTGGAATGTGCTTAAATTTTGAATGGATGTCTGGAATGTCCTTGAATTTTGAATGGAAATCTGGAATATCCTTACATTTTACCATCCAATTGCTGAATTTTTGTTGTGTTATCGGTTATTCCCAGCCCCTACGATAATGAAACCATGTACCCTGGAGGGGAAAAAAAAATCACAATTGTTGAATAATTGCAGTTGAAATTTTTATTATCCTGAAATTTGTTTGTAAATAATTTTCTTTTTTGAATTTCTTGATTATATTTTATTACATTAAAATTAATGGAATACATATTATTTCCATGTGAGTATTTAAAGGCATGTGTTTCCTTCTCCTCCCCTCCTTCAATTTAAATTTTACAGGAATTCTTTTTTCATCAAGAAAAGAGAATTAAAGTCATGTCCAAAAGAATTTAAGTCATGTCCATCTAGAATGCATGAGTTTTGTTCCTTCTTATGAAAGCTGCTATTTTGGAATTGAAGAAGAAATATCATTTTTACATAAACATGCAAATTCCCTTTCACTTATACTTTCCTCCTCATTTAAAATTTATATTAAATCAAATAATACATACAAAAATGTGTTAAGTAATATCTGGTATCAAAATATGGTGTTTGCCAAAATCAAAATATTTGCTTAAAACAGTACTTGCTCCAATTTACATTGTCTCTCAACAATTATGAAATAGTATTAAGTGTACATATTTTTAGAAAGACTTTCTAAAAATATGTATAACTTCCAGGGCGTAACGGAATTGTCGCAAATTAATTGTTTCATCTGTTCCTTCTGTGGTTTGCAGAAGAAGATGATAAATGCCAACGGTTCTAATGCGAGAAATTTCATCTGGAAATCGTCCCAGAGTAGCTCAGTGGTAGAGCACCCGCATGTTAAGCGGCAGTCCTGGGTTCGATCCCCAGCTCTGGAATTTTTCGCATAGTTGGTAAAAAAAAAAAAAGAAAATTAATCAGCCTAAACACTCCAACTTGCCGAATATAGTATTAACTGTTTTTGAGGAATTTTCAATATATGTGTGTTCATGAAATCAGATTAAACTAGGTTAATAAGAAAATAGAAATAATGATAAAAAAATCTCAAAAATAAAAAAATATGTATGCTCATTGTATGTTTCAGGATATCCTTGAAAGTCCTTAAATGTCCTTGAATTTTTTCTCTGAGAAAGAGTGGCCACCCTGGAAGTTATATTTAAGCCATATCAACGGATTTAGACCCCACAGTGTAAGAATTCAAAATTTCAAGAACAGAAAACCTGGTGTGCTATCACAAAATGTGTGATTTGTATTATCATAATCTGTATATCTGCTGTCTTGAAGAATATTTCGAATTATGAAAAGTTATTTTAAATGATTAAGAAATGGAATTAAATATAAAAAATTAAAATTTACTTTGATGTGCTAGAAACAACAATGATTTCTCAGGCTTAATACTTAACTATAATTGCTGACTTGTTGTTCAAAGATGTAGTATTCAAGGTTTCCACTACGGTCGCATTTTTAGCAAAATGCGAAAATGAAACAAGACATTTTTGCTATTTTGCTAAATCCTTTGTTTTGAATAATAATAAAAACATATTTTATTTGTTATTTTCTTTATTCTTGAAATTTTTCTATAGGAAAACCGATAAAGTATGGTATAAGCTTGATATAATGCAGTTTTATATAGTAAATAATATTTCTTGTAAAATAATATAAATCACAACTAAGACATTTAATTTACTATAAATTTCAACAATATTCAGTATTAATTCAGTATGTGTTATGTTGAGCTTGTACTGTCTTAAAATTAAACTTGTTTTCTCTTAATGATAAGTACAATTATTAATTTTCATTTCAATTTTTAAAAATGTTTTTTTACTGCTCTATATTACTTCTTTAAAGATATCATTCCTACATTTTGATATTTAATTTACAAATGTAAATGAAACACTATTAAGTCATCGGAAATGCTATGTCAGCTTGTATTTACAGACCTATCGGTATTTTAGCATGAAAATGTCGGCATATCTTAATTCTTTAAAGGTGTCACGCCTACATTTAATATTTAATGTACAAATGTAAATGAAACACTATTAAGGCATCGAAAATGCTATGTGAACTTGTATTTACAGGTATTTTAGCATTTTGCTAAGCTTTTTTTCTGATTTTAGCTTTTATGCTAAAGAACTTTTGAACTCAGCTCAAACCCTGGCAGTATTACTGTACCCATTCTGTGATTTACAAACTGATTTACAAACTTAGAAATATTTTATTTTGTACCCAAACTGCTTTGTCCTATTAGCCTCCAGTCTCCCATAGAAGCTCATCTACGTGAATTATGTTTGAATATTTATATTCAATGTTGTATTTTAAGAATTATTCTTTTATCTAGGAACTGCCAATGTTGTTATGCAAAGGCCACCTGTTAATAGTTTGAATACTGAATTACTTCAGCAAATGACTGCTACTGTAAAGAAACTGGAAGAGAAAAATTTCCGAGGTTTCATATTGTCATCAGTAAGTCAAAAGCTTTTTTAGTAATTTTCCGTTACATGCACCACAGCCAAATTTGGTGATTTTTTTTCTGGTAGTAGAGGGCAAAGCTTGCCAATGTTATTTTCTGGAACCCCATTCTCGATCGCGCAGCAATCTTTTTTTTGTTGTTGTTTCGAGATGCTCTTCGAAAGTCTTTCGGACGATAATGGTATCGTCCAAATAAACGAGACATGCTTCGTAGGAAAGTCCTCTCAACACTGTCTCCATCAGATGCTCGAATGTAGCTGGTGAGTTGCGAGTCCAAAAGGCATAACTTTGAACTGCCACAATTCTTGTCCCGTCGTGAACGCAGTCTGTTCACAGTCACCAGGATGAATTTCTACTTGCCAGTATCCACTCTTGAAATCCAGAGTAGAGAACCATTCATTTCCTAATAAAGTGTCCAAAGCATCGTCTATCCTGGGAAGAGGGTAGCTGTCTTTCTTGGTAATATCATTCAGACATCTATAGTCAATGCAGAACCAGGTGGAACCATCCTTCTTCCGGACCAAAACAATTGGCGAGGCCCAGGGACTAATCGATGGTTCGATGATGTCATCATGCTGCATCTCCTCTATAAGTCTGCTCATCTCTTCTTGCTTAGCGAATGGCAGCCGCCTAGGTTGTTGCTTGATGGGAGAATGGCTGCCTGTGTCTATTCTCTGTTGCGTTAACCTCATACGACCAAAGTCGCCCGAAGTACGGGAGAAGAGGTCTTCAAATTCTATAATTATTTTCTCAGGAGCACTTCTCTGTTCTGCCGTTAACTCCACGTCTTGTAATAATTCCTTCGTCAGATACTCAGATGATTTGGCTGATGTTTTTATTAATTCAGGTAACAGGAGTGCATGTTGCCAACACTTCATTTTTCTTTATCACTTTCAACTTGTCTGTCATGTTAGCTATTCTAACTGGAACGTTAGTTTTCGACAAGTCCACAAGTGTTGCTCCCACAAGTACTCCTCTGACGGAATCACTATTGCTTGGGTGTTCGATTAATCCCAACTGAAATTTATTGATTTCTTTTACTGTTCCAGAAACTGTAGAATCTGATCTTGGGGGTAGTTTCATATCAGTCTGGGCTATTATTTGTTGAACAGGTAAAATGGCTTCATTTTTAATGTCGAACGCAGCTATTTCTTCTGAGTCTGAACGAAGGTCATTATTCTTAAAGTCCAAGTTAAATTTATCTGATTTTAATAAGTCCAGTCCGAGAATGAAAGTGTCTGTAATATTGGCGATATATACCACAGGGTCCAATTTCCAAACGGGATTTCTACTCGTGCCTTTCCGCCCACTTCGATCTTGTCACTTGTCACTGTCTGGGGGGTCAGCAAGGGCAGAGTCCAGATAATCTTCAAATTTAATTTTGCCAGATCTTTCCTTATGATGGTTACATTAGCTCCATTATCAATGGCCATGTGGCATGGAGAACCATTTACTTATCAGAGTACAAAAAGTCCATTGCTGCTGCTATTCACTGATGAAATCTGCAAGACTTTCAAATGAGGCTTTTGAATATCCTGAAGCCTCCATTCCACAAGGTCGTCTGTATCTGGTCTTCCTTCATGGCCTTTTCTGGTGCATTGATAACTGCGATCTTTACGACGACAGTTCTTTTGTGTGTCACAGTACTTTCGTAAACCAACTCGCCACCGCATCTCCAACATTAGCTTTCCTTGGCTCTGACTGTATTCATCATTCCACCAGATCTTCGAGGCTCTTTAATTTATTCACTAATCTCTTCATTTCTCCATCAGTAGGCTCCTGGAACAACACAGCTCTAACAGTATGCTTCTCTTTTCTCACGGCCAGCTGAGCTGCTTCCAACTTCATAGCGAATACAAGGGCAGACCTGAGATCTTTATTATCCTCCAACTCAATGCTTTCTGAATTTCAGAGTCCCGGACATCTTCAATGAAATGTTGCATTGCAACTTCTTCTCGAATGTTATCAGGATAACTGCCATAGACTAGATGTCATAGCCTATCTATGTCTGAAGCCAGCTCTTAAAGGGTCTCGCCAAGTCTCTGCATCCTTGACTTTAATTCCTTGACTTATTCTACTATACTCTTTCTGGCACTTCTCTCCAAATTTCAACTCCAAGGCACTTGCAAGAGCATCAGAATCTCCTAGCTTAATCACTCCAATGGTTTGCAATATGTTAATTGCATCTCAGCTAACAGAAGCGGCCAGTTGGTTCGCTTTCTCGGACTTGCTCCAACCATTGGCATTGGCGTTGATTAAAAATTGGGTCTTGTACGCTTCCCAAGGGGTCTTTCCATCATAGGTCATTAGTTTCACAGCTCGGCGGCATGAATATAGCCTGATGTTTTCCAATCTCTTTCCCAGCTTGACAAGAGAGTCCAGTTTTTCTTCAATTTTAGATTCACATTCTTCACGTAGTTTTGAAACTACATTTTCTTTCCAGTCCAGATTTTCCGCAATTTTATTCTTAAATTCTTCACACAATTCTTGCATGTTTTTTGCTTGACTTTCTTCTAGGAAAGACATTCTTTTCTCCATATTTTCTTGACTTGTCTGTAATTTCTCCTCCAGTCCGGATTTCAGCTCGCCATGTGCGGCTTTTAACTCTTCAAATCCAGTTTTCATCTCAGCTTGAGCGGCTTTTATCTCGTCCAATCTGATTTCTATTTTCTTCATCATATCCATGAGCTTTTGAAGTTGTTTTTCCATTTTTCCTCTTGTCAAAACCATAAACTGGACATTTATTGGTGTAAAAAGTTCTAGTAAAAAGTCCACTTGTCAGGATGGAAAACGAACTTTATTGCTTCTAGAACTTCGTCGAACAATCAGCTGTACAAGATTTACAAGCACAATCAAACAATAGCGTGCTTTAACAGTCCGCTTAGATCAGAAGCTCTCACAAATGCTGTATTTCCCACACAAAATAAAACACCTCACAGGCAAAAATTCAGTGAAAATATACGAGAGATATCACAAGCAATCCCTCGAGACACAGCAATGAAGAATTTACACACAGCACTTAAAAATCAGTTTCGAAAAGCAAGCCAAAACACTGCTTCTATAGCACTATCAATTCACAGAGCAAAGCAAGCATACGCACTCAGCGAGCTCTATTCACAGTACGGGTGCTCAACTCACACTGACCTGGGGCCTCTGAAACACTTGTATTTATAGGTAGTGCAGGAGCTACAAGAAGCTTCCCGAAAAGTCTTATTTCTCTAAGATCCCACATAATGCGAGAATTTTTATTACATCATAGAAGAGAAATATTAGGCTATTATGTGCCTTTAATGCAACAAAAGCAACTTTACAAGCCCAATAGGGAAAAATGTGCCAAATCACCAAAATGTTGCCAAACTTGGTGACTTTGGCAAAATTATGCCAAATTTAGCATCAAAAGTGAAGTTACCGAAGGCCTAGGACCAATATTTCTCGAGGTTTCTAGAAACTGCATACAATTGAATGGAAAACTGAAACCTCCATGTCTCTGTTTCTAGTTGACCGATTTTGATGTAACAAAAAGCAAAATTTAACTCTTTGAAGCATAGAACACGAATTTTGAACTATTTTAAGCCCCAGAACAGTGGGTTGCCCCAAAAATTTGTAACAATATTTTAAAAATTCTAATGTGTAAATGATGCTACGTTTGTTTGTTGTTCAATGAAAAACTCGTTTTATTTATTTATTTATTTCATGTTTTCAGGTAAGTGCATTTATTTGCAATTTTAATTCATAATCTTGTAATATTTTATAAATACTAAATTAAAATAGTTACAAGATTTCTTCTCTTATGAAGGTATAAATTAGCACAAACCTGAGAGAAATACACTATAGTAAATAGAATGGAAATAATCTAATATTCCAGGGGCGGCCCGGTACCATTTGATCCACAGACTTGTACTGGTCTGCAGCCTCAAGATTGGGGACCACTGATTTAAAGGATTTAAAGTCAAACTGTGTCCTTGCCAAGGCTCAATTCCTCCATCATCAATCATAGAGTTAGTTGCTGATCTCTTGCCAGTATGTTTCGTACTCACTCAATCATGTCTGGTTTTCTGCTTGTCGACGGCCAACCCGATTGCGGCTCATCCTCAGTCATTTCCTTGCCATCGCAAAAATGTTTGAACCAGTTGTAAAAAAAATTTCTGCTTACAGCTTCCGTCCTTTACACTTTTACCAACATTCCATGTGTCTCTGTAGCCGTTTTTCCCAATTTGTAACAGAACTTGATGTTCACTCGTTGCTCCATTGCACAGTGATACTACCTCTCATACTGACTATGTTCGACTGCCCGTAGCGGGTTTTCCCAAGACAGCTACGAGGCTTCATGCTAGATGGCGCTCCTTGACATGTCTCTCCCAGACAGCACATAAGCTTGACATTTCATTGAATTTGACGTATTAATCCAAGCTTGACAGTTCAATTCATTTTAAGCCTGCAGCAAGCTTGAGAAGTCAACTTGAACTGTCAACCTTGAATACAACTTGATTACATCTTGAAAAGGAAGCTTCGGTGATGGCGCCATCTGTCGCTGGACATTAAATAAAGAAAAGTTCGTAAAAGTTGTGTTTTATTTTATTATCGCACAAAACCTGAACATTAGAACATGCAAGGGGAAGGAATGAATGGGATAAGCCCCTCTGAAGTGTAACACGAGGGGAGTTTTAGTTTTATTTACATCTAATTAACATTAGTAATTCCATTAACTAATTAATTAGCCCTAAAATAAATTTTAATATAATTAACACAATTTAGTTAGTTAGGACTCGTAGATCAATAAACAAGAAGTTAGGAGTTTTTGAAAACGTATGGTATGGCCATATACATATGCTTATCACAAAATATCCATTAGTTAACATTTTTTATTTCGTGATAGAAGAAAGAAAATTTCAAACTTTTTGGTGTATCAAGAAAATTTTTTGGAGTGAGAAACTTAGCTCCCATGCCTCGTAATTGCCATTCCTGGAATTTGTGCACCCATGCGCTAATAATACAAACGGGCTAAAAAAAGTATTAAAATCGCTTTTAAATACATAGTCTTGTTCTAAATAATTATAAATAAATAGGTAATTTTTAATTCAATTTTAGTATTCTTTAAAAATGTTTTATTTTTATGTCGGGAAAATGCAACAGCAAACAAAAATAAGTTAAAATGCTTGTGATAGTAGTATAGGGCCCCCAAAATAACCTCTTGCCCCGGGGCCCTGACCACTTATGATCAGGCTCTGGCCGCCACAAAATAATTTATCATCACTCATAAATGTACTTGACCATAGAATTAAAAAAAAAAAAAAGATTCTGTATTTACAAATATGGAAATTCTTCAAAATAAAATACAATTATACTACGAAATTGATTTCAAAATCAGTCGTTTGTCTCGATTTGAGTTGTCGTTTGTCTCATTCGACACAACATGAGTGTTGCGATATTGAAAGTTTTAAAACGTGTGCTGCTGTTAAGTTTATATTATGTTTATTTCCCTATTAGTAGAGTCTCTAAATCACACGTAACATTATTTTAATTTTGATGCATCCCATGGAAAAATGAAAGGAACAGATCAACATCTCGGCCACTAGATCTCGCCAGAAAATGGAGTGAACAGTCACATCAAACTTTAGTCATATCAGCCCAACTCAGGTTGGCCGAGTGGTTATGACGCGGGACTCCCAACCCAAAGATACCGTGTTTGATCCTAGCCCCAGACATTTGATACATCCCAAGATGTCAAGACTAAGATAACTTGAAATTTCAGCGTAGAGGGGGAAATGCGTGGAAAAATAAAATATGTGGGGCTAGTTCGCCGACCGGCGCCCTGTGTATTTAGGAATTTTTTTAAGCTTGAAATTAAGCTTGCTATGTCATTCTTAATGCAATCTGGGCAAGTGTAAACTAGAATACTTGATTCAAGCTTGCATTAAGCTTACACACTTGAAATTTTCAAGTTTATTGACTTGATAAATCAAGCTTGATGCAAGTTTGCTGTGCTGTCTGGGCTGGATCATCATGTGCAAGCGTGTGCACATAGCACATGTTGCCTTTGAGATATCGGACCATTCACCGAACTTTTTTAGACACACCTCGTACTTACTGTTGTTACTTCGACTGTTATTCGGTAGCTACTGAAACAGTTAATCTTGTTATTATTATATTTGTGGGATTTGACATGCATCTAATAATTTTTTATTTTATCTAGAGTTCTCCTACTGTGTTTTCTGCTGGCTTAGACATTACTGAAATGTATAATCCCACAGAAGAAAGGTTGAGGTTGTTCTGGACATCTCTACAAACAATGTGGAAAACATTATACTGTACTCCCCTTATTTCTATTGCTGCTATTAATGTAAGTGTTCTGTATTATTTGCCTTGGTACAGCAGGGTAAGCTTAGTCAACTTAGAAAAATTGGGTTTCCTATTCTAAGAATGGAGATGGATCTCCATTCTAGAGAGGCTAAAGCCCACCATAGAATGTACCCCCCAAAAATCCTCCTCAGTTATGCCATTGATTATCTTGTTGTAATAACATACAATGAAACTAGTTTCTACTATTCAGATATCTGCAATTTTTAATATGTGCATACTTCTATATTAATTGCAGGGTCATTGTCCAGCTGGTGGTTGTCTTCTTGCAATGAGTTGTGATCATAGCATTATGGTGAAAAGTAGAGCTACAATTGGTCTTAATGAAACTTTACTGGTGTGTATGGTTTTTTTGTTTTTAAATATTTGCACACCTACAAGGTTCATACAATGCTTACAAGCCTTTAAAAACGCTTAAATTATGTAATTAAAGGCCTTCAAACATGCTTAAAGTAGTTTTTAGTACTCCTTAAAAATGTTTTCTGGGTACATCTATTATACTTAGTACTCTTTTTAGACCCAGCATAAATCTCACATCTCAGATCAAAGAAGAATCTCATAATTGTTTTTAAAAAACTTATTATACTTGAAAACAGCAAGCAGTAAACTTATTTTGAAATAATTTTTTAAATAAAAGTCTAGCTCCCAATCTCTGTTTTAATAGTAAAGAATTGTTACCTCCCACAAATGAAAACTTTAAAGAAACTTTTATATGTAACTGGTGTCTTACAAGCTCTTTTCAGCTACATGAATTTTGGAAAAAACAAAAATATTCAAATTCAACATAGGAAATTTCAATAACATTAAGATATTCTTTTGTGTAATGGCAAACAAAAGTAAAATGTGTGTGTCATTGTGCCGAATGACATTCATATGAGGAATATCATTCCTCATATGAATGTATGAACATTCATTTATACATTCATATGAGGTAAAATCATTTTATTTAAAACTAGCCGCCTCCGGCGACCAGTTGGTTCGCCATCTTAATAAATTTTGTTCGGAGAGAATCCTGTTCCTCACCGGCTTCCTTGGCACTGAAATCTCTCAGATTCTGAATGGAATTTCAAATTAAGATGTTTACAAACAGCAGCGGCCCTACGGTAAGTGTAGCCCCCTGCTAATATAAAAAAGATGCCACCTTTTATGCTGTACTTAGTTTTTGTGTTCGAAATGTCACCCCTTCGAAGTTGGTGCCCAGATGCGATGCTTACTGTGTCGGGCGCCCCTGGTTACAAAAATAAGATGGTTAAATGATAAAAACCTACAAAAAGGGACAAATTATTTTCGTCCTATATAATTCTGAAGAGCTTCTGGATATATTGGCCTTATCAAAAAACAGAAAGGAAAAAGAAAAGTTAGAAAATCTGAAACACTTTCAGATTTTAAATACGCACAAAAATGCTATATATTAAAAGCTTATTATAATCCATGAGCCTTCCCTATTATCATTCCTTATTTCATTAAGTTGGAAAGTATATCATTATTCATGAGTGTGATTAAACAAAATTAAAATTGGTATTTCTAACATCCTTTTTCTGGATGTGATACATTTGAAAAACCTTGGTTGTTCGAGCCTCATCAGGGGGAACCCCCCCCCCCCTGAACTCCCTAATTTTTTAGTTCCATTATTGCCATATTAAAACGATATTAATTGACTATGTTATTTTATCTGGCATCTTTAGAGTATTTCGCCTGGTAACCCTATGTTGAAATTTTTATTATTGTAACCTATTTATAGAAAAATACTGGTGATGCATATTCTACAGCTTACAAAATATTGTAACAATAGATTAAAGCTGTTGTGAACTAATAGTATTTAAGTATATGTAAAGTTATGTGGCATACTTTTATGTTGCAAAGGTTGCCTGTATCTAGGTTGCCATAGTTAGTTAAATGATTCAGACTCTTGAAGTAAAAATAAAAGAATGGCGATTTTGATATTTTTTTAGATTATTTTTAAGGTTATTTTTTAATTAAAATATTGTGTGCTTGTGAAATCGGAGCATAAATGAAATGTTTTATACTAAAAAAAAAAAAAAAAAAAAAAATTGGAAATTTTCCGAGACTAAAACGTACAACTTTTTAATTTGACGAAAAATAAAATGCTTCATATGCAATTTTGAGAAGATGTGATTCAAGCTCTTGGTGCATTTTATTGTCTGATACTTGGATTATGAATACACCTGAATAAGTTTTTGAAACTTCCATTCAGTTCGAATTGTGCATTTTTCTGCACAGCTTTTTCCCATCTATTTCTAATGTATTACATCCAGAAAAAGGATGTTAGAAATATCAATTTTAATTTTATTTAATCACACTTATAAATAATGATATACTTTCCAATTTAATGGGTAAGAAAATAGGGAAGATCCATGGATTATAATACACTTTTAATATATAGCACTTTAGTGTGTATTTAAAATCTGAAAGTGTTTCAGATTTTCTTACTTTTTTTTTTTCTTTCCGTTTTTTCTAAAAGCCAATATATCCAGAAGCTCTTAGGAATTAATATAGGACAAAAATAATTTGTACCTATTTCTAGGTTTTTATCATTTAGCCATCTTAATTTTGTAACTAGAGGCAGCTCAACATGGTAAGCATCGTATCTGGGCGCCGGCTTCAAAGGGGCATCATTTTGAACTCAAAAACTAAGTAGAGCATAAAAGGGTGCATCTTTTTTACATTAGCAGAGGGCACTACTTACCCTAGGTTCACTCCTGTGTGTAACCATCTTAATTTTAAATTCCATTCAGGAATCTGAGAGATTTCAGTGCCAAGGAAGCCAGTGAGGAACACGATTCTCCCCAAACAAGATTTATTAAAATAGCGAACCAACTGGTCGCCGGAAGTGACTAGTATATAATATATTCCTTTTTTATATATATAGACAAGGTGAACAATTTAAAAGAACTAGCTGCCAAGGTGGTCAGCTTCGCCGCCCCATACCTTACTGTTCTTTATATTCAGTGCAGTGTTGGCCAAATTATTGGATTCATTTCAACAAGAATCCTGTTTCTCTGTTTTAACAGTATTAGTCATTAAATTTATTTGGGTTAGGGTTGCTACAAATGCTGGGTGTCATCATAAAAGCTGATGTTGTCCATGGTAGTGATGCCAAGTACTAATTGCAAAATGTATGAAAAGGCATAATTATATACAGGGTGGTTATAATTAAACTTCCCCTATAAACAATACTCTATAGCTAAAACGATAACCAAAAGTGGGGCAATGTACACTAATGGGAGCTGGAACATGTAAAATCTGTCATAGCTCCCGTGTCCTTCAGGTTTAACACTACAACTGGGGGGTGCCGATTTCAGAAAGTTTGTCCATCATCTTGAATTGACTCGAAATTAGGGGACCTCAGGCTAAAGTCAGACTTCCTCCCACTGGGACCTGCTAAAAGTGGAAGACGCCCCTCTCTGTCCATCGCCTCCCTATCTTGGGAGATCTGGCACTACATGCGGTTGTCAGAGGGCATAAGCAAGAATAACAACATTTCCATTCATAAAATGATTATAAAAATACTGTATTGGATGATAATGTATTGTACAAATTCCTACAGAAACACTTCTTAATTGCAGAAGCTGAGGGGTTTCTGGTACTTACATATGATCCCAGCATTCACTTCCACCAAACTATTTTTTCATCAAATGTACTGGCAAACTGTTGCCAATCGTATTCCAAACCATCAATAATTTCATGTGTCCAGCATTTATCTTGGTGCAAAAATCGCTTGTCTTGATGGACTGCCAGGATAATATGTATGCACTAATGGGTACTTTTCTAGTTTTTCATGTGTCTGACATTTATCTTGGCAAAAACTCACTTGTTTTGGCAGACTGCTGGGATTATAGGTAGTAAGTACCATTGCGTTATTTAATACGTATCCTTGGTTACAATAATATAAAAGAAACAGGAAATAGGTGAAATGTGCTTCAGCCCACTGTTTGGTAACCTTTTTTTTTAAATTATTTATTTATTTATTTTTCAATGTGTGATAAACGTGCCAAATATTGAAAATTGGGAGAGATTGAACGCCACCACAAGTGCATACGGCTATCGACTTTCAACAGCGTGTACCAGGCAGAGCTGCTTCCAATTCGAGAGGCGCTGAGCTGGATCAAGGACAACTGGCAAGGCAAATACATAGTCTTGTACAGTGACGGTCTTAGCATTCTTCAAGCGATATCCTCCCACAGAACAAGAAACCCACTTGCCTTGAAATCAAGCTCCTTCTTAGGGAATTGATTAATACTCGACTGAGCCATGTCAAGGCTCACATCAACATCAAAGGGAATGAGACGGCAGATCAGCTAGCGAAGCAAGCAGCTGCATTAACAGAGGGTTCCTATATTGTAGCAGTACCCTTTTCCTACATAAATCAGATCCTTCACAAGGCAAAGCTGGAGGATTGGAGAAGCATATGGGAATCAACGGACAAGGGACGTCACACGTTCAGACTTCTCCCTAAACTTAGATCCTACGGCTTTAAGCTGGTATCGTCAGCAACAGCTTTCCTCACTGGCCATGGTCCATTCCTGTCGTACCTACACAAGTTCCACCAACACCCTACAGGCAACTGTCTCTGTAATAGGCATCAGTGAACATTACATGTTCTCCTGTGAGTTAACAAGAGAACATCACCTTACTCAGCCAGTGGAAGAGTGTATGGCGGAATGGACCAAAAACGTGCTAAGAATCAGATCTGCAAGAAGGAAGCTCTGTGCAATATTCAGCCTACTAATGGAATATCCAATCTAGGTTAATCTCCCACACAACCATGAACTCTACCCTCTGTGTGAGCCACGGCCTACGTGCACACGCCACGAACTATTCTGTCTTTTTGTTTTTGCGTACTTTTTTTTTTCTCTTCCCAGCGAATCTCCACATTTTCTGGAGTGTCCCCCGTAGAGGCCATCTGTAGCTTTAAAGCTGCCCAGCAGCTAAGCTGGCCTTGCACGGTTTTAAATTAAAATAAATTAAAGCTATGAAAATATCCAAAAGATCTCTCACTTTTGCATATGCTTTATTGTTATTGTGTAATCTTAGCTACAGCGTGACGTATGTAAAAGAAACCAGTAACGAAATGATTACTTCATTTGACGTCATTGAACTGTTATATTGGATTTTTGCACATGTGTTATAGCTATTATGCTAAGGTTTACATCTAGTTGTTGCATTCCAGCATAGAATTATCATAAATTTTGGTACTGCATATGTTAGCGTGTTATATAAGTAGATGTTCGCTTGTTTATATGGTTTTCCAAAGAATTCCTGCAAACATCAATGAATTTTAAAAAATCATAACTGAAGTAATCTCGTCAATAACACCAACAATGTTACTAAATGTGTCAAAAAAGTTAGTTTGATGTGTTTATGTTTGCATTTAAAATGGTGGCAGACATTTTCAACGTTTGCTATAAGCAATAATAATGTAAAAAATTTGAATTAAATTGATCATCCTGTAGTCTCTATGTGTTATTATTGGGTATTAATACATTATTAATGTACCTCTGCAAAATAATTCTTAGCCTTTTTTGTGCGTGATATGAAATAAATTTAGTAAACATAATTCTATTTTTAAACAAATTATTTTCATGAAAATATCTTGCAACAGTATTTTAATTAAAAATATTCTTTTTTCTAGCAAATATTGTTGGAAGTTTGCAGTTCACTTTGTTAGTTTCATAATTTTAATTATTAAATTTTTTAAGTGTAACTTATTGCTTTATTGTGATTTTAATTTTGTTAACTGATTT
The DNA here is from genome assembly GCA_038373885.1 of Cheiracanthium punctorium. Taxonomy (NCBI): domain Eukaryota; kingdom Metazoa; phylum Arthropoda; class Arachnida; order Araneae; family Cheiracanthiidae; genus Cheiracanthium; species Cheiracanthium punctorium. Next base: position 1,112,376 of record JAWZYV010012175.1, read on the forward strand.
TTCCCTTTATTTTTTAGGGTATAATTGCTCCAAAATGGTAAATATGATGTTTTTGACTTTAATTAAATTTTTTAAATTTAAAACATAATAATTCATTATAATAATATAAAAAATAATCAAAAATATTTTTCTTCAGCATCCATACAAAAAAATTCTAATTAGTAAAATATACTATGTACTTTAATTAGGTGATTTACTAAGCTTAAGCATCTTATCTCAAAAACTATTGGGTATATGAAAATAAATATATGCTGACTTTTCAATTGCTCTCAAAGAGAAAAAATTGCATTGGAAGTATTTGATAACAAATAAAAATGTAAAAGAAAGGTACATAGTTTTGTGGTAAGATAATTAAAACTTTGTAAAATAGCACGCATAAAAAGATACTTATCAATCTGGGCAATCTTTTAGCTAAAATAATTTTGAGCCTTCAGCAGCAGAAGTCAAGACACAGTGTCAGACTGACGATCATCTAGATTGATGCAGTGGCGTATGCAAGGAGGGGGTTTGGGGGTTCAAACCCCCACCACCACCACCACCACCCTCCCTTGTCAAAAATTTTTTAACAAAATGTCCATAAATTTTCAATTTTTAGCTTAAATATTATGCATTTTAACACAAAGTTATGTCTATCGCCCCCCTTCCCCTCAAAGGAAGTCTGCATACGCCAATGGATTGATGAGTACCTTTTTATGTGTGTTATTTTACAGCAATTTTATTTGCCGCATCTTTTAACACTAGTTTCTTTTTGAGAGTTTTTTGTTAGTTTTGTGGTATATTGATAAAACTTTCCAGAGATTACATTTTAATAAATACAAAATTTAAACCTTTAGCTCCTTACAAAAAAAAATTGCAGTTAGTAAAATGTGGCCCCTGCAATAATTAGGTGATGAACAAAATTTTAACCTTTCAGCATAGAAAGGTTCAGAAATACAAAAATAAATGTATGTTGACTTAAACCACTTTTCAATGGTTTTGAAAGAGAAAAAATGCATTGGAAGATCGTATTTCAAGGGCTTTACACAAAAATTGAGATAGAAAAACAATTGTTGCAAAAATACACAATACTTTTGTTATTATTAGTATTTTATTAGGGAATGCTATCCCGATTTTGCTGGATCCCGCACAAATTTTTACAGGACTAGTCCCACGGGATTGAAACTGAGAAATTATTTTTATCACGATTTCATGCCACCTTCCCAATTATCAATCGGCCAAAAGTTTTTGCATAAGATGAACAATTAGAACCAGTGATTGTGGGGGCACACCAATTGGCAAGGATGGGACATAGCCCTCCCCCCGGCTCCCATATTGTTATAATTTAAGTAGTACTGGTATAACAATAAGGCAGAACTGTTTCAACATTAAATATTGTATCTTTCTGGGACAGGTCCCTTGAGCTGTCCCCTTCCCTTCCCTTCCCAATCCCCCTCCCCCCGGCTCCCATATTGTTATAATTTAAGTAGTACTGGTATAACAATAAGGCAGAACTGTTTCAACATTAAATATTGTATCTTTCTGGGACAGGTCCCTTGAGCTGTCCCCTTCCCTTCCCAATCATATGGCCGCCCATACAAGTGCTGTCTTTGAAATGTGAACTTCAGTTAACCATGCTAAAGTGTATGGTTCCTTCAGGGTTTCACGCAAAAAAAAAAAAAAAAAAAAAAAAAAAAAAGATGAAAAAAGAAAAAGGGGTGGGGGGGGCTTTTGTCACCTGCTTTTGTGTTCTCTTACCAAAATTAGATTGAGACTAGGAAGATGGGTGCTTCTGCATTATCTTTTTTACATTCTTCTTTTTTAGCAACAAGAATTAACTAGTATATTATTATAAATACCCTGACTATAATTTTTATATTTATGTAAGGTGTTGTATTAATTATCAAATAAGATAAATAAATATGTAATAACTAATAATAACAAAACTTGCTGTTAACTTGTTAGTGCTTAAAATAACTTGTTAGTGCTTAAAATCTTACTTTTTCCTGTTTTTCTCTATTGATATTAATGTTTAGTGGAACGAAATCTCAATCCTGAAATCCCACGGAATGAAAAATAGTGCGGGATTGCATTCCCTATATTTTATAGCCCCTCACCAACCTTGTGTAAATGAATCTCAAGCGTTTTTATGATAAAAGCCTGGAATTTTGTACATCCCCTTATTAATGTATGGAACTAACTGGGAATATTTTGTTATGGGGTCATATAAAAATTTAGATTTAATCTCTAGAAATTTTCAAACAATATTATAAAGTATATTAGGCAAGTTGGAGTGTATAGGCTGATTATTTTACCAACTATGCGAAAAATTCCAGAGCTGGGGCTCGAACCCAGGACTACCGCTTAACGTGCGGGTGCTCTACTGCAGCACCAGCACGTTAAGCAGTAGAGCACCCGCACGTTAAGCGGTAGTCCTGGGTTCGAGCCCCAGCTCTGGAATTTTTCGCATAGTTGGTAAAATAATCAGCCTATACACTCCAACTTGCCTAATATACTTGAAAGGTTGATATATTCACTTTCTAAAAATATTATAAAGTTCTGTACTTTTTTTTTTTTCTTTGGAACATAACTTTGTAATTTATAGTTTATGTCTATGATCAATTTATAAGGAATAAAAGCCTAGGTCAGTGTTTTGGGGACATCCTTTATATAATTAATGTGTGTGTTGCATAGAGTGTACTGCATGCATGCACATACATCAAATACATTGATATGTACAAGCTGGTAACTAGCTAAGGCCTCAGCTCCTGTCATTTCCAAAAAGATTAATTCTGAAAACTTTATGCCTAGCCAGCCAGCCAACATTTGTCTAAAATACATACTTTCGACGTTGAAGGAAAGTAAATCTGTCGAAAAAATTTTTCAGCTTAATTTACGGTCAGTTGAACTTCTTAAAAACAGTTTTTTTTTACGTAACCAAAGAAGATTAAGCGACCATTGATCGCATGGCTATGGGAGACAGATTTTCCCGCGTCCTTTCACAAGATCTTTGACCTCCAATACTTTGTGCCACATCACCCATTTTCTCAGAATTTTGCAGAACGTTGTCGTCATGTCACAGATGCTTTTATTTTTATTTGTGTGTGTGTATTCATTCGCAGTTTTTTGATGCAAGAGCAGAAGCTTCATTTTCATTGCATGGTCAATGGCTGAGCTCAACTGCGCTGCACAGAAGAGTAAATTTTCGATAGTTTTAACTATAAAAGTGGATATTTTCAAAGTATCTGTTGGAATATTTTTCAAGTGCATTGCTAACTTGATTTATTGTTAGCTTGACATATTAATAAGTTTGTCTGGTTCTCTTTAAATTGTGTTGGCCGGTGTTGTTAAAGTTTGTCAGGGTAACTACTAATTTTAATTTCAGCCTTCAACATTTTAGTGGTGAGTTAACTATTACTCATGTGCTTTGTTTCTTTTAATCGTTTTTTTTCTTTTTAATCGCTAATTATAAGTCTTGTTATTTTGTATTATAGAGTGAAATATACAGGTACAATTAGCATAAAATCAACTATTTACCTTAAAAATATACAATATTTTTTTCGCATAATAAACATGATTTTGCTTAATGTGAACTTACTATAACAAAAGTCAACTATACTATTACATTATGTCATAACTTACAATGACATAGATTAAAGCATTTTATACAAAGGTAATTTTTTTTTCTTTTTAAATTGTATACTAATATGTATGCATTTAATATGTAATTTAAACCTATTTGGAGTAGTAAAATTTAACAAATCAAAGAATTAAGAGAGATAAATAAAAAACTGTTTGTGTAATAAAGTAGATAAAATTTTTCTCATGGGAGAGTGAGGGGGGGGGGGGGGAAGACTTAAATTTGTAGATAGGCAACTTGTTCATATTTTATTACAACAAAAACTATAATAAACTATGGAGATTTAAAAGAAAAAGAAGGCTTATTTGTCTAGTAGAAGTCATTCCTTGGTGATTTCGTTGAATCCTGACAGTTTATAAACGTAGTAATTATGTCGGAATTCTATGCATTTAGAGAACATGCGAGTCACACACCATTACATATGTCATGAAAGCATGGAAATTCAAACTGTTCACATGCCGTTTAAAAGGAAGCACTTTATATTTCTAAATATAATACGTTTTACTACTGGTTGTTAGCTAATGAAAAGCAATTTTCAATTAAATGTTCAGAAATAACAAGTTTTAAATTAACTTCTAATCGTTTAGATAAAGTTATAAAATATATATTTCATAAAAGCTTGAACATATATAAAAAATACATTAAAGTTAAAAATATAATCTTGATTTTGAATTTAACTGATAAGTAACTCGCATAAACAGCTTATGTCACTATTTTACATTTTAAAGGGTTTCCATTTTTTCCCTGGTACATTTTATTAATCGTTTTGACTGTATTAGGTATTTTTAATAAATGGATGCAAAAAATTATTTGATCTACTGCTATAAACAATCTAAATATTTTCATTTATTGGTGAAAAAGCAACCTTTTTTTTTTATAAAAAATAAGTAAATTACATTTACTGTTAGTAAAATTGCACTTTAAACTGTATTCCTTAATTAACTAAATTTACTAATATTTTATTTAATTTTTTAAGTTACTTTTTCATCATCTTTCACCATTATATGAAAAAAAATTGATTGTTTATAACACTGAATTAAACAGTGTTTCCCCCCCCCCTTTTATTGAATATGCCTTAATACAGCTAAAGTTATTTATGCGAGTTACTGATCAGTTAAATTAAAAAAATCAAGATTATATTTTTTCTTTAATATATTATCTGTGTTCAAATTTTTATGAATGTATATTTTATAACTTTATCTAAATGACCAGAAGTTAATTTAAAACTTTTTATTCCTGCACATTTAATTGAAAATTACTTTTCATTAGCTAACAAACTAATAGAAATATAAAGTGTTTCCTTTTAAACAGCAGAAGTGCACAAATTCAGAACAGTTTGAATTTCCATTCTTTCACGAAGTATGTAAATGGTATGTGCCTATTCTCTAAATGTCTGGAATTGTGGCATAATTACTATGTTTATAAACAGTCAGGATTCAACAAATTCTGTGAAGTCTTTAAGGAACGACTTCTATTAGACAAATATAAGCTGGTTTTTTTCTATCCCGATGGAGCAATTCGACAATGTATAACATAAAATCAGCCACTATGAGCTCAATTTTATAAATGGATTCTGAAAATCTGTCTCCCTTTGCTGTTATAGCGACGAGTGTCCAACCAATATCAGGGATTTTCTCTTCCTGGCGCTCACCCTTTTTCATTCTTGCATTGTAGTTAAGCAAGATTGTTATCTCTCACGATCACCCCTCACAGGTAATACACCGTCTAGAAGTTCAGCGCTCGATGGGCAAGCAGGTGGACATATCCAAAGATTTTTAATGTCAATGATTATGTTGAAACTACATCGATGGCAACGTTAATTCGATGTATTGTGGCTAGCTGGGTATACTTGTAAATGAAAATATTTATGTTATTCAAAATATTTGTAGTATGTAAGATCAGTTCCATTGTATATAAAGATGAATTTAGCCAACTGATTTACTCATAAGTTTGACTACCTAAATTTGTCTTATAGATATAAGATTTATGTACGATTAACAGAATGCTTTTTATTTGTATTTTGAAATAGGTTTCGTCAACTTTATATCAACACTTTGAATTTTGCACAAGCTGAACATGCTTTGAAACTCGGAAAACTTTTTACACCAGAGGAGGCATTGAAGCTCCATCTAGTAAATGATTTAGTTGATTCTCCTTCTGATTTAAATGAGAAGTGCCAATCTGAAATGGAAAAATGGTTAAAAATTCCAGGTATTTACTGTCATATATAAGTCATGTGTCCTCTAGATTTTTTCTTATTGTCTGCCTAAAACACCAGTGTTTGCCCCAACAATATAGAAAAACAGCTCAATAGATTCTTGAATGCTAAAAAAGTCAGCCATGAGCAGCCAGCTGTTGTCAAAAAGTTTTTTTGGCTCTGTGTCTTGTGGTTAGCAAATTGATATACTGCCATGCTTGCTGGTAGTCAAATCAAGCAATGGCAATGGCTTCACTTTTTTTGGCATTGGAGCCATTTGGGCTGAATAGATTGTTCTTGGTGGTTTGCCCACAACACTATTGTTGCCATACTAATGAAAATTTGTTGGCAAATATTCACAAAAGAGTTGCCAGTAATGCAAAACAGCAATTTATTCATTGAAGTTTTATCTTAAAAAAGGAGCAGGGGGAACACTTTTGCTGATGGTCACATTCACATTAACATGGCAGGCATTGTAAATGTAAATACTTTTTTTTCTAATAAGCCATGAAACTGATAAGCATTTTTATGAGGAAGGGGAGGGGAGGCATATCTAAAAATTCTATTATTTAGTTTTTGTTTCAGTTTTTGGAAAACAATCATAAACAAATAGTCTTCATTTTGATACTAAGCAAGTTGTGTTGGGAAAATAAATGATATATGTGGCTAGAAATTAGCTGCTGATGGAGTATAAAGTTACTCAGAATTTGTACTATTTTGTGCATATTTTGTTATACATAATTTTTTTATTGTACTGGCACGTGATTTTATTACACAAATTATAATGTTTTTGGCTTAATTAAAGCATATTTTCTCAGGGTTCAACAAAACCTAAATACCCAGTCACCCCAGTCATTTTGAATTTGTGTGCTTGGCCCCAAGTCCGCTTATAAATCCACGTCAGAAGGAAAAGCTTATTCAGATGTATTCTTTATCCAGGCATAGCAAATGATATAATGAATTTATTTATTAAAAACTGCATATTCTATAAATTAGTGCATCTGTCAACTGCCCTGTAAAATAAAAACTCAGTTTTTTTTTTTTTTTTTTTTTTTTTTTTTTTTTTTTTTGTGCAATAAAAAGTAGCCTATATGATAATCCATGACTTTAACTGTCTATTCCAAATCTGTCAAACCGTTGTAGCCTGAAAGAGTAATAAACATACTTACAAACATTAACATTTATAATATTAGTAGGATTAGCATGAAGATTAATTTTATTACACGTGAACAGCAACTATACAAAGCAAAAATTAGATATCACAGGTTATATATATACTGTAATTTATGGAAGAAATGCCGCACCCACGAAAATGAGCTTAATCAACAAGAAAATTATCAGAAACGCAGCACCTGGCGTAAGCGGCGCAGCCGCGATCTTGGGCAGCCGATGATGTTGGGGTTTATTTTAAAAGCACTCAGCGTTTCCTGAGTTTACCAATTACTCGTAGTTGAGTTTTTACTGTAATAATAGAGTAAGGCAGTGCGCAAAGACACACGGCAAAAAAATACAAATAACTTATAGTTAAACTTTAAGATGAACTTTTTTTTTGGGGGGGGGGGTAGAATAGTTAAATTCGCACCGGGCGCTACAGACTAGTTTTGGTTGAGATTCAGTATTATAAGAACAATCAGGCCCAGACTGGCTCTTATGGGAGGTCCTCGGCTATTGAAAAGGGACTCCTTACTGGTTAATTTGGAGGGAATAGAATATTAGGATATGTAATATTTGAAAATTAGGTTTACTTGCCTAAAACCATATTTAACTACTATTTTAAAGCTATTGGGGCCCCTGATTCTTCGGCGATCCTGCGTGGTCTGTGGGATCCTTCGCAACGCCACTGTGTAAAAGGGATTACAAAGAAATAAACAATCGAACTACTTTGGTACAATACTCTGACGTATATCAAATTACTTTAATTATAAAGTAGTATATCCATTTTGGAGGAGGCCTCGCTGGGGCTGGGGGGCCACCCTTATGCCGGAGGCTCTCGGCGATTGCCGACCTGGCCAGAGAGCAATGAATATTCATTGGAACACAGGGGTGCGGTTAATCGAAGGTAGTGCATTTTTGCGGTACTACTTTAAGGAATTTTAGCCTATCAAAATATATATTAAAACCTTCATCACAATTTAATTATAGTTCTAAAATGTAGACATACAAAGCTTCTTTTTTTTTACTTAATTCAGGAGGCATCAGTTAGATTTATGTACCCACCCACAGCATTGGATCAAACCGCTTTTCAAGGGGGTAGGCTCGCATTCTAATTCGTTACACTGTGCTCCGAGCACTGCTAAAAAGAACGTGCATGGTGGTGGCACCGTCTTTCGAGAATATTATTACTAAATAATTTTTATGATTTTTCGTTGAAGATGGGCTAAAAAAAATTTTTTTAATATCGTAAATGCCGCACTTACAATTTTTTAACTTTTAAACTCGTAAACGCCATGGCGTTTCTTCCATAAATTGCGGTAATAAAATTTTATCAAAGTTTATGAAAATTTTAATTTAATTGAAAACAGTTTGAGTTGAATACATTTATGGTATTATTTCAGAAAATTTGCTCTTGATATTGAGTGAAAACCCTTTTAATTAAAAAAAACGACAATTTATATATATGTGTGTACACAGGGTGTTCAGTGCTAATGGTGCCCAGTGGCTATTTCCTAAACCGTTAGTCAGAGACACATAGTTCTATATGCAAAAATGCTTTGTATAATGTATTATATCAGGAACAATCAAAGTCAATAAATCAGTTTCTATTAAAAATACATAATTTAAATTTTTATACGGTGCCCAGAGTTAAGTTATATTTAGAAGAGCTATGAGTTATATTTAGAAAATTTTTCTTTGTACAATTTCATGTAAATTAAAAATTCAATTAAAAAAAAAATCATCCTTCTACGACCAAAATTCACCGGTTTATGAAGCAGCAAACATTTTGACTTAAGTCACTTTTCTATGTTTTAAAATGTCCCATTATGGTAAACCATTAAGGGATCAAATAAATATTGAATTTTAAGTTACAGATTTCAATTTCATTTAAAGGGTATAATAAAAAAATGTTGTTCAAAACAACACGTATTTTTTCATGCAGAAAATGTACTCTCTGCAATGTTATTCGACGACAGAATATCTGTCCATCAGCTTGCCATTCAACGTATCATAAAGGCCAGAAAATCTTCGGAACAAACAACGAGCATTAGAAGGTTTCAGATTCCAAAGGTGAATTTTGAAAGCAATGACTACATTGACCTTATCCATTGGCAAGAATGTGTTAGTGGCTGAGGCTCCCATCACAAAGAAATGGACAAATAGTGTTTTACAGGAATTACTGAAGTCGGATAAACATCCAAGCTCTTGCGATAAATTTCTAAAAATACCCTGCCATCCCCAAGCAGTTGAGAGGATGATTAGGATTGTGACAGAATCTGCTCTTCGTTTGTGTGGCCTCCATGCAAGAGATGAATTCATCTAAGCAAAAACATTCGATAGGAAGCTAATGCCATGTTTGAAAAAAAGTCTGATTTCCGAGTGAAATAATTCAGTCTTGTTGGGAACTATGCCTGGAGCTAGAGGTATATAAGTTTTGCAAAAAACATTACAATTAAATCTTCTTACACATTTTGTAATGTAGTCCGATTGACTAATAAATGCTCCTTTATCTGTGCAATTAAATTTAACCCCTAAAAGCTGGTCAATTGGACCAAGGTCCTTAACATCATAAATGTTCTTAATTAATTTAACTACTTCCTGCAGTGTTTCTTCATTTTTAGCATATATTGGGATATCATCCACATAAACTTGAACAATTGCTCTATTTTGATAGTTATATACACATACTATCCCCGGTATTTCTTCAAATCCCGCTGTTAGCAGCTTTTGATGCAACTCATTATACCAACATCTTCCACTTTGATGAAGCCCATAAATGGACTTATGAAGTTTTAAAACATAAGTTTCCTTACCTCTGACTTCGTAACCTGTTGGTTGTTTCATATATAGATCTTTATCAATATCACCATATAGATAAGCACTTTTCACATCAAGTATGCAGTGATTCCAACCTAGCAATACTATAAATAAAAGAATAAATAATCGAATTAATATGAAGTTAGTTACAGGGCTATACGTTTCTTCATAATCTCTTCCTTCATACTGCTTATTGCCCAATGCCACAAGCCTTGCTTTATAGTTTGCTACATGTCCCTCACTGTTCCTTTTGATTGTAAAAACCCATCTAGACCCTATTACTTTAACATCTGGGGGTTTCGGAATAAGTGACCACACTTTACGTTCTTTCATGGTTTTTATCTCTGCATCCATTGCGTTTTGCTATTTATCTGCTTCCGGCAACATCTTAGCTTGAGCAACCGACTTTGGTATTTGTATATCTGTGCAATACATTTCCCCTAATACTTCTCCACATGCACATTCATCTTCATTTAATACTTCAGAATCCTTACTTGTTTCCTCTTCCTCGTCATTATCGACAACTGCCTTTTCCATCTCTAATGTGTGCTCGGATTTATCATTAGTTGAAAAGTTAAAGTCTTAAGGAATATAATTATGTTTTACTAGATTGATATTTGCTTTTAAAGATATTATTTGAAAATGAAATAAAGGTTTGGGAAACATAAAAGAAATGTGTTAACCAACACAATGCCCCTCTTTCCCAAACATACTATAATCTAAATCTCTAAAGGATTTTTTTTTTTTTTTTTTTTTTTGTTTGTCTTTCTACCAGAGTTATAAATTCTTTAAGTTTAGGAAATACTTCATCTTTTGTTTTTAGGGGGAAACAAAATGCACGCCTACTAAAGTCGTCTATAAATGTTAAAATATATCTGTATCCTTTCATTGATGTTACTGGGGCTGGACCCCATACATCAGTATGTACCAGTTCTAATAATTTCGATGATCTAATTTCTGGTAGCCTAGGATGACTACACTGAGTACTTTTAGCCAATTTACATGCTTCACATATATGTTCTCGACCACTTAATTTTGTAATACCATTTACCATCATCTTTTGAACCATTTCTCTTAATATACTAGTATTACAATGTCCATAGCGCTCATGCCACATCATTAGAGAATTATGGTCAAGTGAAAAACATTGTTCACTCTTAGTATCATCTTCATTTGCCGTTTTCCCTTCATGTGGTATTCCCCTCAAAATGTAAAATTTGTTACTACGTTTAGCCGTGTATAAATATTTCCATTTGTTCAAATATATTTTAATACCTCTATCTAATTTAACATGCATCCCCGCATCATCCATTTTTGTCACAGATATTAAATTCCTTTGAACAGAGGGTACATATAACACATTCTTCAGAGTAATAAGTACAAGCTTACCTCTGTCTCTGACGTAGAACTTAACAAAACCAATTCCCTTGACTGGATGTGGAGTGGTACCCATTCGGACGACGGAGCCTGCTGGTGGTTCCCTCAAGGTGACGAAAAACTCGTCGTTTTGGCATATATGAGCGGTAGTAGCACTGTCTATTGTCCAATCTCTTGTATTCACATGCTCACCAGAATAATTAGCTTCATCCTCAACTAATAAATCAGCTAAATAGCTGCAACCACTTTTCATATTCTTCTGCTTCCTTCTATATCCTCCAGTGCCCTTTGGCTTGTTTTTTCTTTCGTAACAGTTTCTTGCAAAGTGCCCAGTTCTACCACATACATGACAGGATTTTGCAGAAGGTTTCTGGTCTCTAATTTCTTCGTTTAATTTCCTTTGATGAGATGTTATAAATGAATCTTGCATATTTCTTTCTTCTTCCCTTATACTTCGCCTTCCATATTCACCAAGTAACATCTCTTTAATTTTCTTAAATGTAAACTCTTTATCTTCTAAATTGTATATTTCTCTAACTAGACCATCATAATCTTCAGGCAGGAATCTTATAAGCTGATAGCATCTCTGTTTTTCATCTATTTCTTCACCAGCCTCTTCTACCCTCTTATATGCAGCTTCAAATCTTGCTATAAAAACAGACATGGGTTCTTCTGGATTCAACTTTACATTTTCATACTCTGTAATTAAATGGGCTTTTCTTGCTCTTGAGGTAGCTTGAAATGCATCTGCCAATGCCTTCCAGGCTTCAGCTGGATCTGTTATATCTTGTATGATTTGCCTAGTTTCATAGTCACAATTAGCCCTAATTATACCAAGAGCCCTTTCTTTCAGCTGATCAACTTTTAGCTTTTCTAACACAGACAATTGTTCAGGTAGTACTGGCTGTGTGCTCTTGTCAATCCATTTTGAGACACCATCTTGTTCAAGAATAGCCTTGATGTTCAGCTTCCAAGTCCTGTAGTTGTATCTATTCAATTTCAGTTCAATAGAAGAATAAACTGGTGTTTTGTCAGCCATTTTCATAAGATATTTAGGGAGCACAAAATCATTTCAATACTTTAAATAAACCACAGCTACTGCTACCAGTCTGTGTGCTCCCTGATACTAATAAACACCACAAAAAGTTAAAGCTTGAACACACATTTATTTTAACAAAAACATTAATAGATACAAATACCTTGCACTGGACTTTAGTGCTTTCAAAAAACAAAACTGAATACTGATGCATTAGCACAGTTCCTTATATATGTGCATTAACCAATAATAGATTGCCATGTCATCATCCAATCACAGGTTGCCATGTCATCCAATCAGAACAAGCCTAATGATATTTGCATAAACACTGAGCAGAGGGCTTAGTGGAACAATTAAATATAAAAAATTAATTAATGAAAAATGGTTGTTTATAAATAATAATTACAATTAAAAAAGTGATGATTTAATACGACATTTGGAACTAGAAAGTTCAGTTGCAGTGAAGCAACAAAATACTAACTTTAGCTGAACTGTAACTTTAACTTGAAGTGGAACTTTAATGTGTGCTTCAATAAGGGTTTGTTTACATCTTTGAGGAAGGCTTACTTATGCATTTTAAGTTGTAAATTAAGTTTTAAGGAATATAATTATGTTTTACTAGATTGATATTTGCTTTTAAAGATATTATTTGAAAATGAAATAAAGGTTTGGGAAACATAAAAGAAATGTGTTAACCAACACCTACTCTTTACATGAGAAGGTAAAACTAGTATCTTCTCTATTTACTTATCTTTGCGTACCATTTTCAGTAAAAAGCACTTATTATAAAAAATATAAAAAATCGTGGAACAATTGAGTTTTCAAATTTTTAAAGTTTATTATGGACTATTCTATGTCGCTTTACGTGTATGCGCAAAATTTCAAGACGATCGGTCGAAGGGTGTGGAAGGAGTTCCCAGACAAACAAAATTTCACATTTATATATTAGATATATATCAGGAAGTTACACCTGTAATAATCCCAAGTCACAGCAGAACAATACCTCTCACAAAAAGAAATCCAGATGAACAACAAAGAAAATCCAATGAAAAATAATTGTACAGTCTAATTAATCACATCGGGCACCTGATTAGAAATATGTGATTAAAACAAAAATAGCAATGTTTCATACAGTGGCTGATCAAATCTTCATATAAATATACTAAGAAAAATCTTTGTGCCCTTTTACAGCACATTACTCAAACAGCAGAGTGTGAAATTTGGCACAGTTAAAATTCATATGGAGGTTGTTGTATGAATGATAAAATTTATGTAGAAATTGTTCATGCACAGTAAAAAAATTAGAGAAGTAAATTGGCACTCAACATTTTGCACCAAGTTGGGCCTATTGTTGTGTTAATTTTGAAATAACAACATTAAGTTACCATGATGCTATAACGTTATAGTATTTCGGCAAAATTTGCAAAAAATGAAATTATCGCCAGCTTAGTGAAAATATTATTGAAATACGTCAGCAATCAGTAGGAGATGAAAATATATTATTAATGAGGTGTACGTATATATATTTCCGAAAAAACGTACTCTTGGATAATATATTGAAGTCAGTTATTTTAGCACTTAAAAATGATGATTTTAATTTTATTAATACCGATATACTTAATCAAAATACATGGTGAAATGAGAACAATTATTTTATCATAACTATGATAAAATAATTTGCCATGATGACAGTAAAATCAATAATTATCCAGTAGAATTTATTGACTCATAGTGGTTTGGGTAATTTTTGGTCAGTCAATAAAACGCCAAATAATTGAAACTTTTCACCAGCTGCGAACAAACCTAACAAGAATCACTTGCATCATTTCCAGTACAGAGTTCTTTCATCAGCATTTCCATATTTTGGAATTTTAATTTAATTCTGTATGTTTTTTAGGGATGTAACGGATATCCGGCAAGTATCCGGTATCCAGCTGATTTCCCAATATCCGAAATACCGTCACATATTTGGCTTCTCTGCCGGTTATCTGGCTATATAGGTACTACTAAAGTTCTATCTATAATATGCATGGGACAGGATGAAAAATTATGCTTGAACATTCTTGATAAAGTGATACATAAGACAGATGGATATATTTTTTGATTGATGTCTTATCATGCAATCAAATTGATTTGCAATATCAGGTCTCTATCCAAGATTGAATTAGTGGGTGGGGCTGAGAATAACCTGGGTAGACACTATTTTTGAATAAAATCTATGGCTTTCAAAGAGCTTTAGACTAAAACAACAGTACAGGAAAACCATTGTTTAACTCATCGACCATAACAGCAATTCATTGACAAAAAATGTAACCCATTAATTGTAGTTTCAAGGCAACCAAAGGAAAATACTGCAACTATTTTAATTTTTGTAATTCATCTTGCATGTATTAGAGGCAAGTTGGTTACGGAATTCTGAAGTTGTGTGGGCATGTACCTTGTAGGTGTACACGTGACTACAGGTCTTTGCAATATCATTATGACTGACAATTCTGGATAACATACAATTTTATGTCAATTTTTAAAAATAAGTGCAGCATTAAGAACATACTAATTGCTTTGAGATTCCAAGTTTTCATCAAATTAGGAAAAGGAATCGACAATATTTTACACAATAAAAAAAAATTAAGTTTTATAGACTCTTATCTCAAATACTATTAATGTGTTTCTTAATAAAATTCTTAAAATTGAGTAATTTATTAAAAATACAAATTTAAGAAACTTTTTTACTAATAAAAGATTAGTGGGTATTGTAAATAGCAGATTAAAAAAAAAATTCTTTCCTCCAGAGAAAGCAAAACCACAACTACAATTTCAAAAGCAATTAATGAAGATTCCCTTAATCAAAATATAAAAGTATATTTAGAAAATATTGTTGAGATTCAACTTACTGTCTGAGGGAAATATAAATTTTTTAATCTATTAATTGCTTTAAAAGGAGGGAATTAAAAAAAAAAAAAATTGTTTTTTTTTTTTTTTTTTTTTTTTTTTTTTTTTGTAAAAGTTACTTATTAACAGTGATGGATCTAAGGCAGGGATGGGCAAACTACGGCCCGCGGGCCAAGTCCGGCCCGCCGGAAGGTTTTATCCGGCCCGCGGATAGAATTTTAATTTGCCGGTCGGACGGAAATAAAGAGAAAATATATATATTTATATATTATATATCCATATTAAGAATTATGAAGATGGCTTGAAAAAACTGCATTTTGAGTTCGAACGCAGATTTCAAGTTTTCAGTGCCAATCAAACAGAATTGGATATTTTTACAATGCCTTTCAATGTAAATTATGAAGCACTGAGGTCAGATTTGCAGCTTGAATTAACTGAGTAGCAATCTAACAGTCATCTCAGGCAGTTGTTTTTAAATATGCCAAAGCTAGAGTTTTACAACTCATTATCGAAAGTAAGTTTCCCACCCAAAAAAATCAGCGCTATGTTTGCTTCATCTTATATATGTGAACAAGTGTTTTCAACTATGAACCTTAGAAAGAATTCTTTCAGAAGTAGACTGACAAATGAGCATTTAGCCTCGTATCTTAGAATCAGTACATCTCACTTCGAACCTCAATATAAGAAACTTTTAAAAATGAAATCGCAATTTCTTTCATCTCATTAACATATTTAAATTTTAATACTTGTATGTTGTTTTTAAAATTTTAGAAAAATTTATTTTGGCCCGCCAAAATTTTTTTTTTTTTTTTTTTTTTTTTTACTTTTGGCCCGCGACCGAAAAAGTTTGCCCATCCCTGATCTATGGTTTTTTTCAGAAGAGTAAAAATACTTCACCTTCAATACTTCCTTAACCTTTTTAGAAGGAGTATTTTCTTATCCACAGGAGTAATTAAAGCAACGAACAATTGTGCTACATTTTCAAATGCATAATTAAATTGCATTTAACACATAAATTATATATAATAACTGATTACTACACAATCTAGGTACACTGCTAGTGTTAACTGTAAATTTCACTGTTTACATTAAAAGTTATTGCAGATTTCAGATAGTTGACTGTAAATAAAAATAATTTTCAAGGGGAAATATCGCCATAATCACCAAACATAAAACGGAATTTTATATGGAAAAAGCAATGCATAAAAACAAACATTTCGAAAGTCTTAAGGCGTATTCTAAATTTCTAAGGCGTGAAATATACATCTAGAGGCGTTGTCACAATCACTGCTTATTAATATTTTCTTAAATATTAACATGACATATAGTTAAAGTTTTTAAAAAGTATATTCCATTGTAATTTTCTTTGGAGCTATACATCACAACCAATGAGAACAGCAATTTGGGTTTGAATTTAATGGGGGAATCAGAACTAAAACCATTGCTCCAGTTTCAACCAATAGTTTTGGTTCCAAATCATAAGTTAAACCTTACTTTAGTTTCACCAGGAGTTTCAAATGCCATGCTTTTTTTGTTCATGATCAGTTCTAAGATGTGCATAGCCTGATTCATGACACTTTATACAAAAAAACATTTGTTAATACTAGTGTGAGTTACTACAATATGGCTAATCTTAAATCACCAATTTGGGATTAGTTTAGAGTTAGTGAAACAGACATAATTAAAGCAATATGTCTATTGTTTTGACATTTGTTCAGTAGTTTTTGAGCACATTTATAACTAGTTAGGCTAATATTTAGAGTTGATTTCATGCTGCAAAGTGCCGCTTAGTGGACATTTTCTGAACTTAAAAAAAAAAAAAACAAGCACATCTTATGTAGTGTCTAAGTGTCTATGTGGAAATTTGGAGGTGATCTTCTCATCCTTTTCTGCTGTAAACTGCTGTTTATAGGGGAAGTTTAATGACAAGAACTGTGTAGTATCATTTGAAAAATATGTGCATTCATTATATGCAGTTTCTCTCATTTTAATACCAAAAATGATGTAATAATGTAATTTTACACTCTCTCCCCATCGAGCTTCTCCAATTTTTTTTTTTTTTCTCCAGAAATCAGATGATGAACAAAAAACTCCGATTATTCTGTCTTCAAAATTTATTTATAGCAGCAGGGAGATTTTTTTTTTAATGAATTTGCCCTCCCCTCTTTTTGTGGAAAGTTTAAGTTTTAGTACTGTGAAAGAATGCTCATATATTTTAGAAGCTAAACAATTAAACAGATCTATTTTTGTTTTTTAACTTGTAGTTTTTTTTATTAAAGAAATTTAATGCATAACCTGAAAAATCCTGTTTTATAAAATTTAAAAGGGATTTACTTTTTATTTGCCAATCTCTAAAAGTAATTTAACTTAAAATAAAACTAAAAATCATTAAATGAATACAACAGAAAAAAAGCATTAAACCCATGTTTGGAAAAAAATAACTCATCTATCAAAGGTATCTTATCAAAATAGATATCTTATTCTTAAATAAATAAAAAAAAAGTAATAGATATCTTACTCTTAAATAAATGAAAAAAAGTATGCATTTCTTTGTGAAAATAATCTACAATTACAGGTATTTTAATAAATGTGTCATGGTTAAATTTATTTCCTTCTGCCAGCACTGTATACATATAAAAAATATTTTAACTGTTTACATTTTAAGTAACATTTTCTATGCACATATATGTAAAGATATTTAGTTTTTGTGAATTATAAGTCAATTATTAAAAAATACTTAAATGATGTGTTAAACATGTTTACAATTTATTGTTCTGATGTGTTGTGATTCCTTTTAAAGTCATTATTTGTTATAATATCAATTTAAAGTTAAATTAAATTAAAGTGAAAAATATTATAATTTAAAAAGATTTTAACACTAATCAGTGAAATTTAACAATAAGTAAAATTACAATTAATAAAAAATTGTTGGTTATAAAGTTAGATATTTTCATATAAATAAACTAAATCACATTAATGAAGTAAAATAATAATGAAGTGTTTGAAATTTTATTTATTTTGTGTATCTTAATAACATTTGCTCATGGCTGACAAAATATTTTTTTTGTTTACTTGTTCTGTATTTAACGTTTTGGCGCCAAACATCTAAAAGATCGTTATTCTGGCGATCGTGTTGCCATCTTAGTGTAAGGTAACTATACATACGTTCAAGTAATTGAAATTATTGGTGTAACAATTTTCTTTTAAATACTAATTATTTGAAACATGGTTTGTAAGAGCTGACAGTAATATTTTTAGGGTTGACAAATGAGGTTTTTTTAGAGCTGACTTTAATTTTTCATTAATAGCATTAATTGGGACTTGGTAATTTTCCCTTAAGAAAATTCTCAGAGTTTTCGTAATTACTTTTAGTTTTTTTTAGTCCTTTTCAATATATTTACTTTTTCTAAAAATCTCTTAATTTTCTTTTCTAATTTTATTAATATTCAACGAAAGAACATCGATCGATGCACCCGCGCTCACCCACGCTAGTCAAAGTTTCAAATAAAGAATGCAACTTATTTAATATTTTCTTCAACAAAAACATCTCTTAAATATGAATCTACCAGCAAAGCGTAATTAACAATAGTCAACAATAACAATACTTCAAGTTTTGAACAGCCATCATTTTTTTCCCAAGAGAACTACTTCCCAGGCGGAAGGTTCCATTGGCTACGCGCGAATGCATAAATAGAGGTGACGAGCATGGGAAGCGGTCTTCTGGTTCTGGTAATTGAGATTTCATTTTCGACGAGTGGAGTTTTGGCTGAGCCTCTGCTTTTGTTCAAGTGACACCACGCCGCTGCAAAGATGATGAGATCCCGGTGTTCCCGCAAGTGCCGACAATCCAGGTTAAATTTGGAAATGACAACACCCGGGAAACAAAATTGGTGTTGAGAAGTGGTTGGCCATGAGTGAAGAGTGTTATGGAAACAAGGATAGCAACTGATTTGAGAGACATCTACTTTTATTTATAGCAGTCTGGCATAGAAATGTATCACAGTCAGCAATTACTTGTAAAACAGGATTTCATTGCAAAAGAACTATTAAATATCACAGCTATGCTTTATCACAGCTAGGCACAAGAATATATCACAGTCTGAAAAAACTTGTAAGTACTGGCAACAAATGGTTTAATGAATTTAAACTTCACAAGCCATTTAGGTTTCAATTTCAAAAGCTGCTTTACCTTGAAGAGAACAAGTCCACAGGAAAAACTTCAGATCCTTAAGATATGTAAAAATTACGATGAAACACGATGTTCTATATGACGACACTTCAACCAGAAATTCTAACTTCTATTTCACTTTAAAAACAGGTTAAAAAGATCGGCATTAAATGTTGATTAAAAACGTACTATCATTTTAAAGATTAAATAGAAGCAGGTTTAGCTGGCTAAAAATAACATGTCTAGAACTTAAAGAGCATTACCGCTCGACAAAACGTCTGTCAACTGTTAATACAGCCTGACTGTCTAATTGCTTAACGGCGACGATCTGCCATGATCAGACTAACTGCCTCGACTGCTGTCAACCTGCCACGAACTGCTATCGGTCTGCTTAACTGCTTAACTGCCACGATTACGGCGAAAGCTCCTCCTTTTATTTGTCACTGCCGACTGCACATCTCATTTCTGAGTTGTTCTCCGGCTGCGCGGTTGAACGGCGTTTACCGGGCTTCGGGAGCGCATCGGTGATTGGGTGAACAGCTTGAAACAGTTTTCTCCGGGCGATACTCACTTCGCCAACCAACCATTACGCCCGTCCAAGATGGCGGCTGTTGACGAACAAGAGATCAGAGCCGTGCGTCTTAAACGATTGTTGACGCAAGCCACGGTTAAAGCGAGGTTTAAATTTAACAAAAAGTTATTCCTTTAAGTTCATTTAGCTTTTGAATTAAACTGCTTGCCTTTAGGAATTTATTTAATTAACTTTAAGTTGTTGAAACTTTATCTTAACCTTTTATTGTG
Organism: Cheiracanthium punctorium; assembly: GCA_038373885.1. Lineage (NCBI taxonomy): Eukaryota > Metazoa > Arthropoda > Arachnida > Araneae > Cheiracanthiidae > Cheiracanthium > Cheiracanthium punctorium. Next base: position 1,132,432 of record JAWZYV010012175.1, read on the forward strand.
GCCCTTAAAGTTGGAGAGTTTCACAATTCAGGTAAGTCAGAAATTAAATACACATAAGAGTTGGGATATTTATTGTTCACAAATAGCCATTGGGAACACCCGGAAGAGCTAATATTAGCGATGGGGGCCCCCTTCATTCTTGATAAGTTTTTTTTTTTCTTTTTCTCTTTCCTTCCTTCTAAGTTTTTAATGAGCTCATAAATTAAGAAATTAAATTTTAATCATCGTCAGCTCTGGGAATGGGTGTATTAAGAAATGTCTTTGTTAAGGATTTGATTTTTTGTTGGAAAAACTTACAAAAAAAAAAAAAAATGTAAACGTGTTAGTCATTGTTTGAATAAATGTAATTTTGTTTGTGTAAAAATGGTTCCTCTTCATTTACCACACTTCCTGTAAATTTATTTCAGCAGTTCTTTTTCAGGTTTTTTTATTTTTAATTTAGCCTAATGGAAATTGCACGTAAGGCCGAGAACCTGGTTAGTATATTGTGGTCACAACACTTTTAAGATTAAGCTTTTAATTTTCCAGGCATGAATTATGAAGATGATAATTGGTTAGGATTTAGTTAGTAAGTTTTGAGTTGGATAAGTCTCGGTGTGGGCTTTTCTAGTTACACCAATATAAGATCAACAAAACGACATGAGTTATTGAGTTATCCAATTACTATATTTAATATGATCTTACATTTATTATTACTGTCTGATGTGCTAGTAAAGTATCTTGCTTATATGTTACTTTTGAATATATAGGTAGCTTTATTTAAATTTATTGAATATACCATTTTAAAACCAGTATCTTTGAAATACTTTGTGTTTTTATTGTCATTATTTTAGTGTAAAATTTACTGATTTTTAATGACATTTTCCAGAAGGCCTTGATTAAAAATTGAAGGGTTTGCTCCAAAATACAAGGTAGCTTTTTAGTAACAGTTTTCCATAACTTGAATACCCAAGTATTCAAGTTTGTGGGAGACTGTGAAAACAGTCAGTTGGTTCAAAACAAACTAAACAAGAAAGCAGCTTTTGAGTAAAGCAAGATTTAACAATTGGAACTACATCCATTTTGTACCAAACTAATGAGATTTTTCTTTTCACTACAAGACATTAAATATAACTTTAAGCTCTCATACTCCTTTTTCAGCAAACACTTCAATTAATTTTCTTACTATTTATTGGTCAAGTTTTAGAGATAGAGGAGATTAATTTTATTTCTATTTTTATGTATAGATGCTGCACGTCGCTTAACTAAAGTAAGTTTACGTCAGAAATACATTGATGAATTGGTATCATATGAAAAGCAAGAATTAGAAGAGATAGTCAAGTTTGTTTTCCATGAAGAAACCCAAAAGACATTGGAAGCATACATCAAAAACTTGAAAGGCCAAAAGAAGTGATTACAAATATAAATGCTTTCTTGTTAAATATGTGTTTATATAGAAACACTAAACTATTTCATTACATAATGAGAAATGTAATGTTTTAAAAATGTTTTAATAATATATCATAATGTCATTATTAATTTTGTACCAATCTATCAATAAATTAACTTATATTTTTATAATAATGCTATTCATTTTTATACACAGTATTAATTTTCTGGTGTAAACTTTATTGAAAATATTTGAAATTGAACATTGGAGATCATCTATAACCAAATATTTTACAGGGTTTGTACGCCCTCAGGGAAACCTGGAAAACAGGGAAAACTCAGGGAATTGAAAATTAGCTCTTAAAACTCAGGGAAATCTCATGGGAAAATGTAATTTTGCTTTAAAAACCTGGAAAATCCGGCTTCAACCCTGGAATTTTAAGAAAATTTACCCCCCCCCTCCTCTTTATGGTTTTCACCCTACTCAATGGTCAACTATTTCGCTAATGAAACACTCATGCAATTGGAAATGGATTATACAAGATTAATCAACTATCACTTAAGACTGCTTAGGACGAATAGCACACATGCTTCTCATTTTGTCTCTGCAATTCTGAGCATTTGTGATTGCTCCCATTTCTCATTTGAGTTGGAGGGGCTATTCTTTGTGTTGTGTACTGTGCACAAAGTTAGATTGTATATACATGATAATAATATTACACAAACTCTGCTGATATTTGCTAGAATACAATGCAGAATGTGTGTTCCTATAATGTTAAATATTTCACTGTTTATGCATAGGATTGGTGGATTTTACTTAGTTCTAAAGAATATGGAAATTTTTACCAATAGCCTTGTGTACTGGCAATAGTATAAAAAACATATCTTGAAACTATCAATCAGTGAAGTGGTCCCAAAAATTCTTTTTTACTTCTGTAAAGCTGTTGCATAATTTCTGATATTTTATAGGTGAAATTGAATTTAAAACCATGTTTGATATAAATGTAATCCATTGATAATGCAATAATTGAGGGGGGAGTATAATTTTGATTACCATAGTGCTATCATAATTTCCTTACTTTAGAATGGGGCATATAAATTAAAAGTATTTAGTCTTTATCTTATGCTTATTTTTTTGCGATAACCTGGAAATTCTTGAAAAATCACCTGGAAAACTCGGGGAATTTCATTTTGAAAAATGAGTATGAACCCTGTTTTAAGACTTATATATGATATTTTAAAATAGACTAGCAAATTTTTTTAAGGTTTTGAATCTTAATTGTAAGCACGCATTGTTCCCTTTACCTCATGGATTACGAAAATAGAAACTTTTTAAACAATCACTATAAAGTTTTCCCAACTAAGCAACCTGCAAAAATCCATATCAGTTTCAAATGCAGAGTGTCCACTAGCAACTAAAAAAGATACTTTTGCTACTAAATTAAAAATTGGGCAATTGGGATACTTCAATTGAAAAATGCATTTTTCATACTCTTTTCAAATATTTGGTGACTTTTTTTATTTTAGGCAACTAATTTTGAAATTGGAGAATGACAAAAGTTATGCTTTTTATTATTTCCCTTTCCTTTCCAAGCTTTATCTGCTATTAGACTGATTCCTAGAAGCCTCCCTAGAACTGTCTGTTAGTATGTCAAAAAGCTATCCTGGGTACAAAGCAGTGTTTTGGTTATCAGGATAAATTTTTGTATTCAGTAAAAGCTTTCTATATGTAAGGGAACTATAAAATTATAACGTTAAAGAGATTTTTCTTTAATTATTAAATTAAATACTTTTTTTTACTTAATGTCATTAGAGTATTTATAATTGTTACTTGTATTTTATAAGTGTACCAGCTGCGTGCCCGTTCTTTGCACGATAGGAAACAAGAAATTTTCCTTACATGTGTAATTCGAATTTATTTCTGATGTGGAATCTTTTAAAAAAAATATAAATAAATAAAGCAAAATTATTTGATTCGACGTAAAGTTTGCGTCATGAGTACTAACCTGGCATCATTGCAGGATAATGACTCAAAAAACTACGTCAGTGTCATTGACTATCAAAAAAGTGAAAAGCTTAACGGTTTGCAGAGAACTCCTGGCTTTCAAAATGTCTTTTTTCTACATCATACTGTTTTAAGTTCAAGTTGTAGCACTAAATACCTAAGACACTACATGAAATGGACAACCGTTTATTTCTTTCTAAACATCTACCATGTAAGGAAAGTATTATAATCGTGAAAAGATTCGACTTTGAGATTTTGGTGTATTGACACATTTTGAGGTCTTCTGAATTCATTTATGCTATTTTCAAGAGATGTTTTTAAAATAGCTGCATACCTGCTCTTCATACGAGAAGAAGCGAATATTTTACTAAAATCATATCTGCATGTGACAAAACAGAATTACATTTTTAAAAATGTTCAAGTACTCTCCTCTGTTGAAATTACTGCGGGATATATTAACGCAAATTAGAATTACTTATCGTTTAGTTGGTTGTAAGACAACCATTGAAAAAAGATAAACACTTTTAATTTCATGAAATATTTATTAACGTAGTATATTGTGATTTATTCATAAAATCCTTATAAATCTAATAATACTACCTATTACGTACATTAATACTATCTATCTTCACTTCTCCCTCTTCAAGGCTGGCTTAAAAGAAACAGCTTAGATTATTTGGCCCCAATGGGATCTTTTGATTCTATGACGATTCTTTGGAATTTACGCATTAGCATAATCATTTCACATAATGGTTGCCATTAAGGAAACTCTCCATACATATTTAATTTATGCATAGTTTCATCTCACTATGCATAAATTAAATATGTTAACTAACTATTTCATCTCACTGTGGGGAGAAAATATCCAAAGGTGCCATTTTAAATATCCATGTATCTATTATAGCGATATCTTATATATCTTCCACAGTCCTGTCTCCTGAAAAACATCAAACTGTGTAATCTCGAGGAGCTATTTATTCCTGCTTTAATTGTGACAGGGCATTAGAGTTGCAGAGTTTACAAATTTCACGCATTTTTACTTTCTTGTACGGAGTATAAGGAAGTAATGTGATCCCGAAAATTTTTGGGGCCAAATTTCGATGAAAAAAACAATAATGTTGACTAGCTCTAAATTTACTTTTAAGAATTTTTTCGATGCATCTCATCGTAAGCTACCATGCACGATCATATAAATGCGTCTGCAACTCATTTTCACCAGCGGCCAGTCTATTTTGGCCAGTTTTTCCATGCCGTCTGTATGTACGCACGTATGTATGTAACTCTCATATCTCAAAAACTATTGGTCATAGAATGTTGAAATTTTATATTAGGATTGTTCTATCATCTAGTTGTGCACCTCCCCTTTTGGTCTCAATCGAATGAATAGTTTATGTACAGCACCGCCCAAAAGATTCGAAATACATTACGCTCTGTGGGACGAAATTCATTAAACTCGCATATCTCAAAAACTATTAGGCGTAGAATGTCCAAACTTTATATTTTGGGTTCTTGTAGCATCTAGTTATGCACCTCCTCTTTCAGTTCCATTCAACTGGATAGTTTATCTACAGGACTGCCCAAAAGATTCGAAATGCTTTACACTCTATGGGCCGAAATTCATTAAACATGCATATCTCCAAAACTATAAGGCGCAGAATATTGAAACTTTATACTTAGGATTGTTGTAACATCTAGTTGTGCAGCTCCTTTTCGGTTCCATTCGACTGAATAGTTTATCTACAGGGCCGCCCAAGAGATTCTAAAAACATTACGCTCTATGGGCCGAAATTCATTAAAGCATATTTTAGGGGTATTGGGCTATTTCAAACGACTCGGATGCGATATATGCTGTTAAGAGTTACAAAATGAATTTCTCCATTAAAAAAAGTGTCTTTATCATTTATAGTTCTGCTGAAGGAACACTCAAAAGAATTTCCAATACATTATGGTCAATATAACCTCTGAGAGCAGCCTACCTATTAAGTTTAAGGCATTATGGTCAATGGCAATTTTAGGGGCATTCATCCATTTCAAGCACAATACATTCCTACCATATAAGTTGGATAATGGTCGGACCACGGTCACGTGCCTCCCTCAACAAGTATGCCAAAAGTTGCCAAGCTTGGCGACTTTTGGTGTATGTGTGTATGTATTTAGCTCTCAAATCTCAAAAACTATTAGTTGTAGAATGTTGAAATTTCATATATAAGATTTTTGTAACATCTCGATTTTTGGTTCCAATCTAGTGAAGAGTTTATTTACAGGACCACCGAAAAGAATTTCAATACTTTAATGTCTATGGACATCTTCAATATTATACAACTATAGACAGTCATTGTTTGGTCTATGCCCAAATTCTCACTGTCTGTCGTCGACCTTGGTGAGTTTTGCCGAAATATCACCAAATTTGGCAATGGTCAGTCATTTGGTCCATGCCCAAAATATTGCCATTTGTCATCGTGTTTGGCGAAATATCGCCAAATTTGGCGATAATCTGTCATTGTTTGGTCCATGCTTGAAATCTCGCCATATGTCGTCGACCTTGGCGAGTTTTGCCAAATTTGGCGCCAAAAATTATTGTGTTTTTTGCATAACTCTAAAACTTTAATCCGTAGAATTTTGAACTTTTGTATTTAGAACTATTCTTATATCTAACTATTTTACATATCTTTTTTGACAGCAATCGACTGGGAATTTATTTACAGGGTGAGCCAAATGACTTTAAATATTAAGGTGTATGGATGCATTCAATTCATTGAAAGTCTGTGGTCAATGACTACTTTGGCTGTCCCCAAAATCTCGCAAACTATCTCAAGTTTGTCGGGTTTTGGTGAAATATCACCAAATAAAGTGTCAGAAGGAAATCTTTCAAACTGAACTCATCTTGGCGATATCGAAATATTTGGCTAAAAATCGCTAAACCTTCCTATTACTGATATTTTATCTCTTTCAAACAAATAAGTTTAGATGAAGTGCGTCGAAAAATTTTTGATTTATTAGACGGCAAGGAAGTCATGTGTTGTCCACATCAGATTTTTTAAATTTATGACGTCACTGTTTAACTGCCGTAAAGGATACCCCGGTTGGTTGAGGGAATTAATTTTGATATTTTGCTAGTTTTTCAAATGGTATCATTAAAACTTTGCTTTATGTAGGACCGCTATGAAGGAACGTAATTCAACGTTAAAATAAAACTGTACTCGCAACATGCATGCATGCATATGTTAGGCAACGCCTACGCCATAATTAAATGCCAAAAATAAAAAAAGTAAATAGAAAAATTTTAATATATCGTGCTTTAAAACGAACTTTGTAACTTTTAAAATGAACATTTTCATCTGCGTTAAGACATTTCAATTTTTAAATAAACAGTAGATTAAAATACCACTTCTAATAATAATAATCGTGAATTTCTTAGTTTGTTTCTACAGTAAATTTTAATCAAAATATCATCTCCCTGTGTTGAAAAAGGAACTGGAATAAATGATTTAAAATTGTAGCGTAATTTTTACGTATCTTAAAGCAACTGACATCATCGATCCTCACTTGCGAATTGAAAATACGGACGGTGCCCCATTAAAAATTTCTACGGGTAGGTTGAAAAACTTTTTTTCTAATCCTTTTTGTGGCAACAACCCAAAATCAATTCTCGTGCCATGATTGCAATGTAATGAATGGCGTAAGATCGCGTTGATGCTATTAAATTCTAAACATTAGGTTGCATTAAAATTCATAAAAAATCTAATTTACATAATTTTTTCGTTTTCATTTTTAAAAAGGGAGAAAAGAATGTTTCACGATTTGTCAAAATATCAAAAAGTTATGACGGTTAGAATTCAAGATGCAACAGCATAAAATTATTTTAGGAAAAAATTCGCCGAAACAGATGTTTAGTAAAAAAATTCCTAAAAATAGGTAAATAATGTTACGTATTCAGAACAAACTGTTTTTAAAAGAAAATTTTCTCCTCTATCCGATGATACAAATGCCGTTTTGCTGCGAGCGTAATTTCCGCCGTTATTACGAGTTAGGTGAGAAAAAATGCCAAAAATCGCATAAAATATAAAAAATTCTAGGTCGAATTTTGAAAAAATCGCTTCAAGGTGCACAACTTCATGTTTAGATCTTCCCGAGTACCAGATTTGGTTTTTCTAGGTGTAGCCATTTGTCCGTAACGCCACAGGCCCACACGCAGACACCTTCTTTTATAATAAGTAGAGAAGAGATCAGACGAATTTACAAATTTGCTGCCTGAATGAAAGGTTTCGCCATCGCCGTGGACCAATTGGCTGAATTAAAGTGCTGTCTATTTGGAACCTTGGGAGGCTATAGACTAGCCATGGGCGCCCATAAGGGGGGGGGCAAGGTAAGGCACTTGCCCCCCCCCTAGATTTTTAGGTTAATGTCTCATGATGTAAACAAATGGCAAAACCAGAACTAAATTTGTTAAAAGTTTGAAATTTGCCCCCACCCCACCCTAGAAAAATTCCTATGGGCACCCATGAGACTAGCTACCCTGTTTAGAAACATTCCACTGTAGGTGTAGTATTTACTAGTTGGATTCTGATCACTGGGGCAGTTATTAAATTAATTCTGCTTCATGATTGGAATCTTGCTGGTGTGTAGCTACTCAATTACACATGGACACAATGCTTTGGCTGGTGGGGGATGATAGGGATTTGATCTCCCCCCCCCCTCTCCCGCAAATCTTAGTCAATGCATTAGTAGTTTTTTATTTGTGATGATTCTGCAGATAAATTAAAGGTGAAAATTTTAGGCCAAAAATTTGTAATAACATTCTGCACATGTTTACCAGGAGTGGACAGCTCACATCACTAAATGTGTAGTTTAGAGTTACATACATCCTTCACGGAACTTCAGTCACTTTGGATCCTCATCCGAGGGTGGCCAACTTTTAAATATTAGCGCCCCTTGGAAACTGCTAGTGTCTGCCGAGATGACTTTCTTTAGCACAGATTTAACATGTGCATACACCACATGTACAGCTGCGGGGGAAAAAAGGCCCACTTGTACTTTATTCAGCCGTCGTTCATCGTACAGCAAAGTTACATATACCAATCGTTTACGATTGACGCGTACTTTAATTTCCTATGAAGAATTGCACAAGGGGACTTCTCCATATTAAAATTCGCACCAACTTTTTTTTTTCCAATAGCAACCCCTAGATTTCACTTCATATTTCAAAAATTTAGCTTATTTTAACACCGGATACCAATTTTCATTAAATTTGAACTGAAAATGAGTGAGTTATGAGCACCCAAAATCCCCTTCCCCATGTTAAAATATTTTTTTCATACTTTAATTCATATCTCATATAATACTGATAATAAGAGGCTGACTTTTACTCATACTGTTAGAACTAAACGACCCAAACATAATTTACTATTATTATAATTTTTGATAAAATATTAATATGAATTATTAAATTAATATTCACAGGGTGTCTACCATCATGCAAAGGTCACGAAAAAGTCAAGAAACGGAAAAAAGGTCACGAAAGTCAAGAAATGAAGCACTAGATCACGATTTGGGACTCAACTACGCTTTTTCCATTTCATTCAAATTCTTTGTTTCTAATTTTTTGCGTTTAGTTCATTGAGAGAAATTATTTTATGTATCTTTTCGTAACATCATTAATTCGTATTTTGATTTCACGAGTGATTTTCTGTGAGAAAGGAAGTTGATTTTATTCTCGTACCAATGTTGCGTGTGTGTGTGGGGGGGGGGGGGAGTATCTGTTGAGAATGCAAGTCTTTTGTTGACTGCACGCGCCCCTGGGATGTTCATTTTCACTGTACTACACCGGGGCCATCGCTAAGCAACGGGCCTGCTTATGAGTTGCCATCCCTAAAATTGAGTTTATCATTGAGGCCTGTTTTCCCCAGTCACAGTATTCTATTTTATTATTCTAAGTATTATAAATGTTATATTATTTTAATATTTTAAAACAATTTTTTATACTTTTGTCGTACTAAAGAACTTTGGATGTAGGTAATCGTTTTGTGAATCTTGCGCCATTTTCTTTCATGAAAATTTATCCTAAAATTCGAACATTTTGCTCTGAATGTAAAGGTAAGTGAACGCTTATAATGTATTTAGAAATTCTAAATATATGTATGTAAATCATGTTTAGTGAATAATTACTCATGTGTTATTTATAAATAAATTATTTTAATCAGAAATCGTATTACTTGAGTAGTTTTTATTCTTGTAAATAAGCATGACGTTGTGATACTATTTAGACAATTTAATTTTGCCACTTGAAAATGTTATTTATCAGTTATGTATGCCTTGATTATGTGATTAAGACTTACATCTGGTACAGTGCAGAAATACAGTAAATTATAAATTATTGATTTTTGCCCGTTTATACAGAAACTTCAAATGTAGTTAATATTTTGTACAAGCGTTCATTATGCTTGCTCAATTCCTAAGTTCGATTGAGAAAGCGACAAAAGAATAATATATACTACATGAAATGCTTTATTAAAGAATAATTAATTTAGGGATCGCGCTATAGAGCGTATTTTATCAATTTTCTCCAATATACAGGATATCCAGAAAACACTGAAATGCGCTTTAATACATCATTTGTTAAAGATTAATCTTGAATTGTTTAAAATAAGGTAGGAAATACGACTACGTTCATGAAATATTCATTATAAAAATGTCTTTCTAATTTGTGTATTTAGTTATTTTAAAGTATATTAAATATCCACTTGTGAAACTAAAATAAGCAATCGTGAATCATGAGAGTAAGCGCTACTTTGTTTTTCCTTCAAATTATATGCATCTATTTTCTTTATGTAAATATGTATCATAGCAAACAAATTAATCATGAGTTCGTACTTGAATTAGTAACACAATTACTACTTAAAACTACATTAAATAACGTTTGAAAGTACTGGGAAGCTTAAGAAATGCCTGATGTATACGTGAAGACTCGAGCATCCGTAGGCCTCTTTGGATGGCACATCAAAATACACGCGCAGGCCCGTTACTAATTGCGAAGGCCCCGACTACACGCTCAGCAAAAGCCCAATCGATAGTGCGAAAATGCGCGGTGGAGCATTAAGACTATTTTGAATATCCATCGATTGGGAAATTAGGGCAAGTAGGTCAAATTCTTTCCGATCCCTGAAGAGTCAAGAGTTGTTTTATAATTATGTAACTACAAACTGCTGCCCAATAATAATTATTAAGACTTTTTACTTCTTTAGAAAATCTGTTGCCGCCGCGCACAATGGGAAATATTATTGTTCCCCTCCCCCTTTTTTTAAAATAAAAAACAAACTACGTCGCGCTATTGCAATTTTTTTTTTCAACACACGTCTTAGCTAAACTGGCTTTCTTATTACAGATTATTTCCAAGCATTTTGCATATACAGTGCTGGAGCATTAAGACTATTTTGAATATCCATCGATTGGGAAATTAGGGCAAGAGGGTCAAATGGGGTGCAACTAGAGATCACGTCGCCCGGTACAAACCTTTGTTTTGGAGTTCCCTTCTTTCCATTTCCATTTTGACGTAACAGGACTATGCCTGGGGCAAGAGTCCCGTTTCCCTCTTCTAGTTGCAGACTAGCATACATATAGAGAGAAAAATTGCAGATGACGCCGAATACGATAAAATTTTAATCTAATGCGGAATGTTTTCGGTCATTTTCGGGTCCGAAAATTTACGTGATTATGAAAAACTTGTCTTTGAAACGAGATTCCCGTTATGTTACGATTACGAAATTTAATTTTTTTTAATGTTCTGTTGTTTTTGAAATAAAGCGTAATGGCAGCCTTACACAACTTTTGTAAAACTGTAGATTTCAGTAAGTGGAAAAATTTGGTAGTTTAAAATACGAATCCTACCTCACTTTTCATTAATATATGAAGCTTTTTTAATAAAATCACGACCCATATTTTGTTTTAAAAAATAATCTCTTAAAATTTACTGTAAATGAAAGTACCGTAAAATTGCACCTGCGAAGGAATCTCTCTATTCAAAAAAAAAGAGTAAGGGCCGCTGTCAATAGCTTATGGACCTATCTCCTCCTAATCCGTGGGCACGGACTAAGAGCGTACAGGACAATCATCCAAGCATTGTGAAAGAACTAAATGAAATTTCCCTAAAAGGTGGCGCTGGGAGTCGTACCCATTAATTTTTGGCGCATGCGTCGTGTGCTAGTAGCTAAAACGTAAACAAATATCAACGGAAGCACCCAGCGGGAGATGCTTACGCCGTGTGTCGTCAGAGGGCGCCCATGCCGTTAATCATTAAAAGGGGGTCGCATATTTTCCTTTCGGAGGCTGACGCAGTTTCGCCCGTCTGCCGCTTCCCGATGATCGTCCTAAAGCCTCTTAGTCCGTGTCCGTGGGGATTTGAGTTTCGACTAAGGTGCCCACAGATTCGAAAAATTCCGAGGAACCTGCTAAGCTGACTTAAATTTCGAAAATCGTTGCCAGATTTGGCATAAAATCATTCATTCCTTTGCAAAAGCGTTTCCAAGTATCTAGAATCGCGGCGTGAAATTTACAAAGTTAACACAAAAAGCCTAATAATTTCTTCACCGTTTGCACGATCCGCTTGAAAATTTTCATGATCATATATAAAAATATAGAAAACAATCTGCGCTTCTTTAAAAATCTGAAAATCCACCCGTTCCCTCCTTTTTAAGCGATTTTTCGCTATTTTCCGCACCATTTTATTTCCGAGAGTCAAAAAAGTAAATCATTTGCGTGACAAAATTACCCTTTTCAAGTGAATATGACCTCATACAATTGGGATTCAAATTCGTTTAAAAAAGATTTTCCAGATTACACAGTTTATTATCATTTTTTTTTTTTTTTTTTTCCCCCAAATAAATCGTTTGCATGGACATGAGAATAGCTGTGTACACAAATAGAAATCTTTCGATTGCGAAAAGATTCCGCGAGTTTCCAGAACAGCATGAAATTTAATTTGGGTATCTCTCTATTCTAAAAAAAAGTAAAGGCCGCTGGCGCTGTCAAAGCTTGTTGGCCTATTTCCTCCTAAACCGTGGGGATTTAAGTTTCGACTAAGGTGCCCACAGATTCGAAAAATTCCGAGGAACCTGATGAGCCGGGGCCGTCGTTATTAGCAACCGGGCCTGCTTCTTCGTTGCCACCGGATGAAATGAGTGAAACATTGAGGCCTAATATTTACATTTGCGCTGTTCGATTGTATGCGATTTGGGATTATAAACGTTAATTTATTTTATAATTAAAAAACAATTTTGTTATAGTTTTGTCATAATGATTTAATGACAAGGTGTTTTAGATGTAGGTAATAATTTTTTGAAGATTGCGCTTTTTTTTTATGGAAATAAATCGACGAATTCAATCATAGAATTCGAACTCTAAGTTCTGAATGTAAAGGTAAGTGTACACTTGTATTTAGAGATTCTACAAATTTATAGGATATAAAGCAAAATTTGTGAATTAATATTCATGTGTTATTTATAAATCATTTTAATCTGAAATCGTTTAACTTGGGTAGTTTATTATTCTAATAAATAAGCGTGCGTTGCAATACTAGTTAGACATTCTTATCTGTTTAAATCTTTCAGTTGAAAATGTCATTTATCATTTATTATAAATGCAACTAAATGTGTGATATTGGTTTCAGTGCAGAAGTACTGTAAAATATGTTATTAATTTTTGCACATGTTTATGTAGAAACTTAAATTGAAGTTAATATATTGTATAAGCGTTCATCATACTCAAATTCAAAGTTCCATTTAGATAATGGCTATAATAAAAAGTAATTAATTCAGAGATCGTTTGTTTTTAGTTTACTACAGTGTTTAGCGCAACTTGTGAAAAGGGATCTTGAAATTTTTCAAGTCCTAGAGCTGTTAGTTTATCTTAATTTGTATTCAAAGTCCGTGGAGCAGGGTTTTTTTTTTTTTTTTTTTTTTTTTTTTTTTTTTTTTTTTTTTTTTAAGCTATAACCCTAATATACAGCAATGCAGAGACGAAAACATTTGTTTTAAATCGCCAGTTAATAATAACTTTAAAAAAAAGGTGTTGGAATATTAGTGGTATTTCCTAGTATGGTTTTCTAAAATTTATAACTTTTCTTTGAGAAGAAAAAGTATATGGAACTAACACTGAAAATTATAAATCATTTTCATTTCGAATGGTAAAATTTTCGATAAATAAACTCATTTGAACTAACCAAAATAAAAAAGTTAACAAACGTATTTTATCATACACTGTTACGTTATTCTTAATCCTTTTGATATATTATCTCCCCTTTAAGTTTGTACTACTATTTATGGAACATCCTTTATTTTGTAATTCATTCTAAATGTTTCTCGTTAAATTAATTTACATTATTTTTCATGTAAATACCAAGGACTTGCAGTGCACAGGTTGTACTTATAATTATAGCAAACATTCTTCTGATACCTACGCCTTACAAAAGATTAAAAATTAAATAGTATATCAGTACTAAAATTTTGTATACGTGAATTGTAAATATCAAATATTTTAAATTCTATTTCAGCTCCTCGTCATATATTTTGTTAATATATTAACCGAACAATATTTAATAAATGAAAATTTAATAACTACTAATTAAATTTATTTTAAAAGTAATAATGGTTGTAACTGCTTTGAAAATGTGAAACTTAAACATTCAGTATAAAGAAATGCATAAAAATGTCTGTATAATTTGTGTATTCGTTTACTTTAATGTATACTAAAAGTCAGCTTAATTTTTTCATGTATATTAAAATTCAAGCTAAAATAATGAATCATGAGAGTGAGCACTACTTTGTTTTTCCTTCAAATTACATGCATCTATTTACTTTAACCCATTTGTGCCTGGATATTTTTGCGACTTTCTTCGATTTTTACTGATAACAGAAATAATAGTTAAATTTCTTATGTCAAATTCTTGAACAATCGATGATTTCTTTTAAAATCATTATGCATAAAAATCGAAATATCAACATCCTACTTGGTCATGTTAAAATATTTTGTAGAGTTGAGGCTCAATACTCATGAATAAAGGCTAATAAATAACGAGGAAAAATAAATAACGTTTTCGACTAATAGCGAAAATGCCGTCCCAAAAAAGGGACCCTAGGCATAAATGGGTTAATGTCCACGTGCATCATAGTAAAGAAACTGTTAATGAGTTCGTACTTGAATTAGTAACACAATCACTACTTAAAACTACATTTAATAACGTTTCAAAGCAACGGAAAGCTTAAAAATTGCTTGATGTATACGGGAAGACGCGAGCATCCGTATCCCTCTTTGGATGACTCATCGAAATACACGCGCAGGCCCGTTACTAATAGCGAAGGCCCCGGATGAGCTGACTTAAATTTCGAAAATCGAATTATTTTAGAAGATATTAATAAAAAACTGAAAAAATAAACAGAATGGTTGCCAGATTTGGCATAAAATCATTCATTCCTTTGCAACAAAGCGTTTCCAAGTATGTAGTATCACGTGAAATTGTCAAACATGAAGTAGAAATACACCCATTTTACGCCAAAATAAAAACTACATGAAATAAGTAACTCAAAATGTGTTACACAAAGTTGACAATTTTCAAATAGTAAGTTTGCTTACACAACAGGAGTTTAGAATGAGCGATTATCCGTTTTTCCAAAACAGAATAACTAATATCTTAAAAATGAAAAATAATTAAAATGCAGATTATTTTAAAGCCGGTTCGGTCCAGCTGGATTATTTGCAACCAGTAGAAATATTTGGCGGCGTTAACTATGCCATTATAGCAGTTACAGTACACTTTGGATATTTGCTAGCGCGACGAGATGGTATAACCCAGACAGCACATAAGCTTAAATCAAGCTTGAGATTTGGCTTGGCAATGCAAGGTTGGCTTAAGCTGGATTTTCACTTGCAAAGTGCGGTGATGGCGCCATCTGTGAAAGAGAATGGACATTAATTGTCTAGCGTCCTCAAATTTGTTGAAAGTTCGTAAAAGATGTGTTTTAACGGGGATGGGTTTTTTATTACCAGTGCCATATTACCGGCAGGGCAAACGGGCAACTGCCCAGGGCCTACAGATTTTAGGGCCCAAAAATCTTACATCTTACACTTTTGTAAGTTAATAATAAAATTACAAAGGATAAAAAAAAATTCAGAAGTTAAATAATTTTTTTAATTATAAAGTATGAACAATGAAAATAATTCAAATTTGCATTTGTATAAATTAATTTAAACTTATTTTTAATTCTTCGAAATGATCTATATCAAAGCATACCAATATGTAGGAAAATAACCACATTTGTAAAGAGAATTTTTAGCGTTAAAAAATAGCAAAATTTTTCAATTATTTGTTATTTTAAGAAATATTTACAAAAATGACTAAAGTGTTTGTATTCCATACATGTTAGCAACTGTGATATAGCATTTCGAAGTAAAGTTTAACTATCTGTTTCTTTCATTTCAGATTACTTAACACAAAATTTGTGTTAAGTAAGTAAACCCCTTCTATTTTTCCAAATATGGAAATTCTTCAAAATAAAATACAATTATACTACGAAATTGATTTCAAAATCACACATAACATTATTTTAATTTTGATGCATCCCATGGAAAAATAAAAGAAACAAATAACACATCGCCCACTTATAATCTGGCTTGGCGAGAAAACAGCGTGGTAAGTCACTTCAAACTTTAGTCAGAGCTGCACAAGGCGCCGGTGGCGGAATGGAAAGCGTGCTCGACTGCGAAGCCAAAGGGCCCGGTTTCTATTCTAGCCACGAACACTCGATGGACTTAAATTAAATTGAAATTTCAGAGTGGAGGGGGAAAATGCGTGGAAAAATAAATTATGTGGGGCGCGTTAGCCAGCGGGCGCCCCATGTATTTAGAAAATTTTTTGCAGGGAAAATTTTTTAAGCTTGAAATGTCAAGCTTAATGCAAGCTGGGCAAGTGTAAACTAGAACACTTGATTCAAGTTTGCATCAAGCTTACACGATTTGAATTTTCAAGCTTATTGACTTGATAAATCAAGCTTGCTGCAAGTTTGATGCAAGTTTGCTGTGCTGTCTGGGAATTCGTGGTGCAAAGTACGCCAATCTGCAAACGATTATGTAAATGAAAATATGGATAACGGTTTTCCGGTAACCCTAAATGAACAGTAATTATAGGTTGTGAGTATGTGTAAATCGCGATATAATGAAAAGTCGTCATTGGTGGCAAGCTATCCTATCTGTTCCGTAGCTTTTATTAACTTTACATGTACGCAAGTCGCCAAATAATGAAAAATCGCCATGGGTGGCAAATTCGCAAGGTGTCCAATAGGTTTTACATTATTAAAAATACAGCTGAAACAGATGTTCTGATTTTATTATGCTTCCCAACTAGCACACATACGTTGGGTTATTGATTTCACGTGGTTGGCACAAGGTTGTTACGTTGGGCAAACGTTGGATGTCCATATGGAAATGTCGGTATTCTGTTGGCTAATGGTTGTGTTGGGCAATCGTTGGTAAACAACCGTTGGCCATCGGATGGTTTAATGTTGTGTTGGGCAACCGTTGGTAAACAACCGTTGGCCATCGGATGGCTGAATGTTGTGTTGGGCAACCGTAGGTAAAACAACCGTTGGCCATCGGATGGCTGAATGTTGTGTTGGGCAACCGTACCATTGCGCATGCGCAGAGACACACGTTCAGGAAACCGGGAAGCGATAGATTCATGTCCGTTCGCCGTTCCGTTTCCGCCATTGCTTGTTATGATGTGTTGATATACTTTTATAAAGTGATTGATAGTTGAAATCTGAAACGAATATTTATCTTTTCAGCTATATTTCTGTGAATTTTATTCGTTGCATAGGTTCGTAGTAACTTGAATCACGATAACTATTCTTATTGATGCATTGATTATAGTTCGATTGTCAAATAAGCCTAACGATCTTCAAAGTATGTAAACAAACAACTTACTATGCAGCTATGCTAATAAATATATAATAATTGCACAGTGCTTATTAAAAGATGCGGTTTGGATTACTAAACAATGCTAGACAGCTTAATAATAAAGTTTTATTTGGTCATAGTTGTACAACAGTCGAGAAGGTAAAATTGGACACAATTGTTTTCTCCTAATAAGTTTATTCTGAAAAAAAAATCAACTTGAGCCGTGCTTATATTTTGCAAGATTATAATGACTAATGAGATTTCAGATTTAGAAGTAGTTATTAAACTAACACTACTTCAATTTTGAAATCTCGTAGGTTCACAGTGGTTAACCAACAACAAGGATTTCAATTTGTGCATCAAAATTGTTTTGTTGTTAAAGGTATGTATAAAATATTTTACACTTTTAAAAATTCAGTTATTTTAATATTTTACAAATGTGTTATAGTACCCAACTAGCACACATACGTTGAGTTATTGATGGCACGTGGTTGGCACAAGGTTGTTACGTTGGGCAACCGTTGGTAAACAACCGTTGGCCATCGGATGGCTGAATGTTGTGTTGGGCAACCGTACCATTGCGCATGCGCAGAGACACACATTCAGGAAACCGGGAAGCGATAGATTCATGCCCGTTCGCCGTTCCGTTTCCGCCATTGCTTGTTATGATGTGTTGATACACTTTTATAAAGTGATTGATAGTTGAAATCTGAAACGAATATTTATCTTTTCAGCTATATTTCTGTGAATTTTATTCGTTGCATAGGTTCGTAGTAACTTGAATCACGATAACTAAATTATTGATGCATTGATTATAGTTCGATTGTCCATAAGCCTAACGATCTTCAAAGTATGTAAACAAACAACTTACTATGCAGCTATGGTAATAAATATATAATAATTGCACAGTGCTTATTAAAAGATGCGGTTTGGATTACTAAACAATGCGACAGCTTAATAATAAAGTTTTATTTGCTCATAGTTATACAACAGTCGAGAAGGTAAAATTGGACACAATTGTTTTCTCCTAATAAGTTTATTCTGAAAAAAAATCAACTTGAGCCGTGCTTATATTTTGCAAGATTATAATGACTAATGAGATTTCAGATTTAGAAGTAGTTATTAAATTAACACTACTTCAATTTTGAAATCTCGTTGGTTCACAGTGGTTAACCAACAACAAGGATTTAAATTTGTGCATCAAAATTGTTTTGTTGTTAAAGGTATGTATAAAATATTTTACAGTTTTAAGAATTCAGTTCTAAATATTTTCCTGCTTCCGATCTCTCCCACCTCCTTTTTTTTAAACAGTTCATAAGTTGCATTTGCAATATTAATTTTCCTCATAGTGCAAAATAGGTTAGTTTTCTACAGATTAATATATGTTTGTAACTTGACAGATCGTTTACTATTTGAAAATAACACATTTCTGTTAGTGACGGGACTAGAGCCAGTTTTAAGCAAAAATGTTGGGAGGGAGGTGTAAAGACAAAATTTTCTGACGATATATACCAATATGCTTTAAAAAATATACACCGATTATCTGGCCTCTTGGGCGGTTTCCTCCAGATGTAGCGTGAATACGCATTAAATCCCCTAAAAGTCCTTCGCCCGAGGCACCCCCCACCCTAGGCAGATACTTAATGTGTATGTTTGCCTTAAATACACACTACATTACATGATCTGGAATGAAGTTGGCTTGAGGGGATAAAAGGGACTTGTTTACTGGCACAAAAATCACTAAAAGGAAAATTGTAACAAGACTATGTTCATGATGTAGTATAACTTATAATAAACTGTCGGCAGAACTGCTAATTTATACACTGAGCATTTTACAGATTGGTGATTAAAACTGAAATTTGCTGACAGTCCTTTGGCAACTGACGATTTTGTCGACAAAAGTACGTTTTAGGGGGGGTGGGGTGTCCGCTCGCCCTCCTCCTAAGCGCACAGAAACCCACTGTTGAGGTGGAACCATATTTGATGAAAGAAAAAATGTGACTATTTGATAATATGCTTCGTTCTACATATCTGCCGTCCCTTAAAACTTATCTGAATCTGTCACTGCATTTGCTGTTAGTAAAATAATTAAAAAGTTTAATTTCAAATTTGACAGTTTTTCATATATCTATAATGTTATGAAATAGCACATCAATTTGTCAAATATTCGTCAAATATAATTATCCAACATTAGGTTTCTGCATTGGCCTAAAATATGAAACTAACTTATAAATGTAACGGTTAACAATTATGATAGCTAAATGTTAAAAATAACCAATTTCCAACAGTTGGATAATAGAGTGACAACATACAGATTTTACGGTGTCCCAATGTATACATTTATACGTTAATATAATGTATGCATTAATACGTTAGCCTAACATATGCATTAATACGTTAGCCCAACGTATGTATTTATACGTTAGCCCAACGTATGCATTCATACGTTAGCCCAACGGTCGGAAATATGTTGGCAAAACGTTAGAGCATACCTTGGCCCAACGTAAGAAATAACCAGTTGCCAACCGTTGGATAACCGTAAGCCAACGTGTCATTTCAACGTTGCCCCAACGTATGCATTCATACGTTGCCCCAACGTATGTGTGCTACCTGGGTACTTTACAGTTCATATATATACCTATATTTACCAACTTCCTTTTGTTATTTATTTATTATTTTAGAAGAGATTTTTGTATCTACACCTGTTATATGCTACAGGAGTCAAATTTTATAGAGAAAAATACATAATCTATATGCAGTCAAATATTCTTTGAGAGTACTGGAAGAAAAAATATTTTTATTGCTTTGACAAGTCTCTTCTACTGCGTATTTTAGTAGAATGAAAAATATCAGTAGCTCTTTAAGTAATACGCTGTGACTGAGAGTTCAGGTCCATGAACTGAAATCAATACTGATTTTTTAAAACTTTTCTTCAGACATTCTATTTTTTGCATTAGAGAAAGGATGCGCTATGGAAAAATAAAGTTCTCTCTCTCTCTCTCTCTCTCTCTCTTTTTTTTTTTCAAAATTTTGTGCAATGGTAATTATGCGGGACGCGTCGTAACTTTTTTTTGCATACCATCAACGACTTTTTTCATTTTATGTGCTATAGCGTGTAAGCAGCATCACTAATACATTCTGTTGTACTGATATCTTTCTCATAGTCAGATAATATAGATGCACCCGTGTGTTGATACTTGCATGTGTCCTTGCGATACTTGCATGCGTAATGCATATGCATTACGCATGCAATTTTTTTTTTCTTTTACTTTGCAGTCAATATCTACAGTTAACTGAAAATAAAAATAGAACTACGAAATGTCATTGTATTCCATACCAATTTTATTCGGGCAAACTAAAAACTAAGAATCTAAAAAATTACGTAAATTGAAATAAATGTAAAAAATAATAAATAAATATTTTAGTAGAGAATGATTTCTGTGACATTCTTCAGTGACTTTATACTCCTATTGGATTTCCCCACATGAATATTAAAAAAAAAAAAAAAAAAAAAAAAAAAAAAGAGAGATTAAGCCTCCTTACAAAAGTTTCAATTGAGTAAATTTTCAGAGGTTTTGAGAGACACTTTACAAAAGTAACTGTCAAAGGAGAAGGAGGGATATGAATCATATTTCAAAAAATAAGCATTCTTCCTTTAACGTTATATGTTTTTTCTTTTAATTAATTCGAAAAGTTTTTATGTTTTTGGTTTGCCTGCCGTCCTGGTTCTCTGAAATTGTAAAGGATAGCTTCTGAAAGGACCTTCTAAATATTTTCCTGCTTCCGATCTCTCCCCCCTCCTTTTTTTTAAACAGTTCATAAGTTGCACCTGCAATATTAATTTTCCTCATAGTGCAAAATAGGTTAGTTTTCTACAGATTAATATATGTTTGTAACTTGACAGATCGTTTACTATTTGAAAATAACACATTTCTGTTAGTGACGGGACTAGAGCCAGTTTTAAGCAAAAATGTTGGGAGGGGGGGGGGTGTAAAGACAAAATTTTCTGACGATATATACCAATATGCTTTCAAAAATTTACACCGATTATCTGGCCTCTTGGGCGGTTTCCTCCACATGTAGAGTGAATACGCATTAAATCCCCTAAAAGTCCTTCGCCCGAGGCACACCACCCTAGGCAGATACTTAATGTGCATGTTTGCCTTAAATACACACTACATTACATGATCTGGAATGAAGTTGGCTTGAGGGGACAAAAGGGACTTGTTTACTAGCACAAAAATCACTAAAAGGAAAATTGTAACAAGACTATGTTCATGATATACTATAACTTATAATAAACTGTCGGCAGAACTGGTAATTTATACACTGAGCATTTTACAGATTGGTGATTAAAGCTGAAATTTGTTGACAGTCCTTCGGCAACTGACAATTTTGTCGATAAAAGTACTTTTTAGGGGGGGTGGGGTGTCCGCTCGCCCTCCTCCTAAGCGCACAGAAACCCACTGTTGAGGTGGAACCATATTTGATGAAAGAAAAAATGTGACTATTTGATAATATACTTCGTTCTACATATCTGCCGCCCCTTAAAACTTATCTGAATCTGTCACTGCATTTGCTGTTTGTAAAATAATTAAAAACTTTAATTTCAAATTTGACAGTTTTTCATATATCTATAGAAATGTTATGAAATAGCACATCAATTTGTCAAATATTCGTCAAACATAATTATCCAACATTAGGTTTCTGCATTGGCCTAAAATATGATACTAACTTATAAATGTAACGGTTAACAACTATGATAGCTAAATGTTAAAAATAACCAATTTCCAACAGTTGGGTAATAGAGTGACAACATACAGATTTTACGGTGTCCCAATGTATACATTTACACGTTAACCCAACGTATACATTTATACGTTAACATAATGTATGCATTAATACGTTAGCCCAACGTATGCATTCATACGTTAGCCCAACGGTTGGAAATATGTTGGCAAAACGTTAGAGCATACGCTGGCCCAACGTAAGAAATAACCCGTTGCCAACCGTTGGATAACCGTAAACCAACGTGTCATTTCAACGTTGCCCCAACGTATGCATTCATACGTTGCCCCAACGTATGTGTGCTACCTGGGTTAGATCCTAATTAATATAACTTTTGAATGGCAACATTAAATATCATTGTGTTTCTGAGGAGTGCAAATAATTTCTCCATCGATTATAAGCGGAGTCCGCACTCCAGGTGGAGTATAGCTCAGGACCCGTACAACATTGATTCCCATAACAAAATATCTTCCGTGTTATGAGGGGGAGGGGATCTACTGTAGTGTGAAGTTTAAATTTTTGTGTACCAATGAACATGCAAGAACCAAGCAATGTGTAGCTCAGTAACATTCTATCTGATCCAATCTTCGGTTTTTGTCTGTTCAAATTTTGTCTTTTACGAATAAGCCTTATTAGGGGCCGAATGCCTCATACAAAAAGCGAGCGTAGCGAGTCTGGGGGCCTTGACCCCTAGTTAAAAAAAAAAGTCGTTTGGTTTTACAAATGTTTTTCCCCCCCCCCTAATCAAAACATCCACTCCTTCATTTTCATTATTATAGTTCCATTATTTTGCGATTTCAAAACTTGATTTAATTTTTTTTAATGTTTTTTTTTTTTAATTAAGCATACTGGCAGTCTTACACAATTTTTGTAAAAGTGTAAATTGTATTAAATGAAAAAAAAAATTGGTATTTTAAGATACAAATCCCCCCACCACACTTGAATTTTCGACGCATGAGGAAAGTATTAAAGAAAATGACTTTTCTGTAGTGTTAACAATCATTTTTGTTTTCTGTCGATAGATGGCGGCAGCATTCATTTCGATTCTTCTAATGTAAATTCCCCAATAAAGTTTCACTCTAGTTTTTGTCACAGTGAAAGCAGGTTGTATCTCTTTGCATCATTATAAGTTTAACTTAAAAACCCTAATAGGTTATGGGTACCTTCACGAACCCAAATCTGCGCGTAAGAGGTAAAAGATTATGAGTTTTTAAACTTACATACGGCAAAAAATAATTTCTTTATTGGAAGCAATTATCGTTTTCGCTGATCGGCAGTTTGGCGGGAAGAAAACGTGAGCGAGCCGCCATCTTTGAAAGATCGCGCAGGAAACAAAGAAAAGTTGTTGCTTAGCCAGGAATTTTATCGCCGATTATTAGATTAAGGAACCTGACAAACTGGACTTTTAGTGGACTACGGTGCAGTTTTTTTTCTCCTGGATCGTGAATTTCCGAAAAAAATAGCATGGATTTAAGCAGACATGTCAAGCCTTTGAACGGAGAAGCTGACTGGCCGATGTGGAAACGCAAAAGGGCGCATTCGAGGTCATCGATGGCAAACTAAAGAAACCAGAAGCCATTAATGCCGGTGCCAGAGACGGCCCGAGGGGCGTGCGGGGCCCCAGGCGAAGCGCAAGAGCGGGGCCTCTTCTCTTTCATGTCATGAGATAGCAATAAAATAGCACAGGAGCGGGGCCTCTATAAGCGCGGGGTTTTAGGCGATCGCCTACATTCGCACCCCCCTTGTGCCGGCGCACAAGAGCCAGAGAGAAAACAATATAAAGAACAGTGTAATTTATATCGCAAAGCAAACAGCTACGCCAAGTCTATGATCGCGAGTACGGTCACCGATGCCATTTATCAAAAGATTATGGATAAAGAAACGGCCTATGAAGCTTGGGAATCCCTAAAACAGCAATTCGAAGCAACTTCGAAAGATCAGTTGTTTAAAATATGCACAGAATTTTTTGCATTTAGTTGGGTCCAAGGAAAGGATATTTCTACACATATAGCAAAGCTAAGGAGTTTCTGGCAGGGCCGGCTTTACCATTAGGCGACCGCCTAGGGCCGCCCATTAAAGGGGGCCGCCGATCAAATAATTTTCAATAAAAATCCAAATGCATGTTGTTGTTTTTTTTACCGTTCCCAGTTTTTGCCTATGGCCGCTAATGACTGATTCTTGAAAGAAACTTCTTTAACGATCTCGAAATAATTTGCATCCTTCACAATTTTTCTAATCGAGGTTTTGTTTTGTCGGTTTTTGATGCAGAAGATTTAACAAATAATAGTGATCAGCACTTGAAAGACAAATGTATGAATGCAGAAAGACTGCTTACAAATAAAAACACCGAAAAAGATATTGATGGAATGAACCTTTTTACGGAGCTCAGTACTTTTAGAAACATCGCAGCAGATAATATGTCTCCTGCAAGTACTTTAAAATATTTACTTGAAACAGGATTGGATGAAGTTTTACCGAATTTATTCATCATACTGAGAATTTTATTAACAATGCCTATGACTGTTGCATCTGCTGAACGCAGCTTTTCAAAACTAAAGCTCATTAAATCTTACTTAAGATCAACTATGTCTCAAGAAAGGTTACTTGGATTGTCTCTAATATCAATTGAAAATGACATTGCGCGTTCATTCAATTACACGGAGTTAATTGATGAATTTGCAAATAAAAAGGCCCGAAAAATCCCGTTATAAAATATGCCACTAAACAATCTTAAGAAGATTTAATGCATTATTTGGTTTTTGATTCTTCAGCTGAGTAAATATAAAAGCCAATAGCAGGGCCGTTGCGGATTTGTCAGGCGCCTTTGTGCAAACACCGATTTAGCGCCCCTACAGAAACAAAATTTCAATCTTCGAAACTAAAGTATCATTTTACTATTCCATGTACTTATTCAGTTGGAAAATATCATAATTAAACCGAGTCTCGGGAGGTGAAACCCCTATAAATATTCAGTTTTTGAAACAAAAATATGATTTTACAGTGCCATAGTAGTATTCAGTAGAGAATATACGGCATTGCTCGACTGTAGGGTTGCCCGATGGATATCCGGCACCGTCGAAAACTCATCCGGTACATGCGGTATACGTGCTCGTGAAGTAGTGGAACCAAAATCACTGTGGTAGGTAGCTAACAGTTATCATGGGTGCGGAAATCAGATTTGCTTCCATCTAGACTAGTCTTTTGCAGAGTTCTAGTGATTTGGAATTCATTAAGTACAAGCGCGAACTTGGGAGGTATCCTTCAAGGGGTTGCCTGTTCTTTACATCCCCCCCCCAAAAAAAAAGGGGGAGGGGAGAATAAAGTGCATTTTTTTTCAGCAATAATTATAGAACACTGCCATAATGTTCAACGAGTGAATGCGCTTCACAACAAGCAGAAAACTCACTTAGGTATAACGTTTCCGATTTACACATAGACACCAGGACATTCAAAGTAATGAGACATGCATAAGTCTAAATAAAAAGCATGACAATATTTTAATTTTATATTTGCACTGTTTGTTTATAAATAAAGCAATATAACACAAGGAACACTACAAACGACAAGTTTTAACATAGTTAATAGTTCCAAAAATGTCCATATTATTTAGAAGCATCGATTATTGAAGCTGTTTGTTTATCCAGATTTACATAAGATAGGTTTGAAATTCAAGTGACCGTTTTCAGCGTAGAAGATAATGGCAGATGGTTATTATATATTTAATTTCAAGAACAGTGAATGTTTTAATAAAAAGTCAAACATTTCAAAGGGATGAATAATTTTACTTTCACATTGACAACTCAAATGGAAAGTGCAGTATCTCTTATTGCAACAGGATGGGAAAATGGAACAAAAAAAGTAAAAAGAGCATGGCTTGTGTATTTTCTATACTATTAAAATCTGTGCGCGTCTGTCTGTGTGTGTGTGTGTGTAACATCATCTCCTCCTAAACGGCTGGGAGTTGAGTTTCGAACGAGGTATCCACGAATTCGGAAAATTTCGAGAAAGAACCTCCGCTAATTTAAATTTCGAAATTCGAATTAGTTTAGGAGATATTGATAAAAAACCCCATCAAAAACGCTAATTTTTGCTCTCCGCAATTCCGTGATTGTAACCCCTGTAGTCAAAAAAGTGAGAAATAAGCATCGAGGTTGCCATGTTTGGCTATTTTATTAAATTATTTAGACTCCTGCAGTAAAAATAAAAGAATAATGATTTTTTTCTGTTTAGATTATTTACAAAGTTATTTTTTAATTAAAATATTGCGTTCATGTTAAATCAGAGCTGGAATTCAATGCTTTTTATGTGTAAAAGAATAAGGGATTGAGAGATTTCCGAGACTAATATGTATATTTTTTAGTTTGGCCGAAAAAAAAATGGCTCATTTGGCGATTTTGAGAAAGTAGTAGGTTCTACCGATTTGTACAGTTTTGGGCTTGGCGCAAATTACTGAGAGCGTAACGAAATAGTATTTTTAATAACAAGTATAAATTTTACGGCGCTATACTTCGATTTTTCATACAGAAATAATGCAGTTATTAAGGCGATTTTAAACGATCTATAGAATTTTCACCAAATTAAGTAAACTGATTTAAGTTAGAGGAATTCCGCCAAATTTCAGAAAATTGAAATTCTCGCATTTTGTACATGGTAGTTAACGGTGATTAAAACCCGCTATAGTTAATAATTTAAATAACTGCTGCTTATCATATAATATGCCTGCATTAAATTTTGGCGATCGAACCATATAAATGATAGATAACTATTTCCCATTTTGATTGCTATTAAATCAATACTTCGAATGATTCCTGAAAACAAAAAATCTCGCAAAATGGTGTATATTGGCATTTTGGCGATCGAAGTACTGTATAATAAATAATTGATTCTTATTTGTTAAAGCAGCGCTACGGAAGTTTCTTTTACTAGAAGCTGTTAGAAAGGCGTAATTAATACTGTCTAATATATTTTTTGTTTTACGAATTGAAATGTTTGTTGATTCCTACTTTAGTACATTTCTTAGCAAAGTTGGAGAAAAATATTCAAATGTAGGTCAAATCTGTACATATTATTAATTCCATTCCACAATTGAGATGAGCCGGTGTCACTAGCGTATGCATAGATATATATATAATTTTTTAATTCCGCCAAACATAGTATTGCGTATTGCCTTTAGTGTCAAGTTTAATTTGTGGTTTGAGCTATTTGCCATCGACTGGCGGTGTTAATTTCGCCAATATGGCAGTTCTAGCAAAGTAAACATGAATAACTCATTTCATGTTCTATTTTTAACATTGCTATAGTTTCCGTAGCAACGGAATCCATTGTTGCCACTTAAGTTGTTAAATTTTACAATTAAGTGAAACCACTCATTTCTACAGCTTTTAAGAATCGAAAAAGTGAAAACGCATCAATTGTGAAACAAAGACTTGCACCTTAAAAATAATCGAAGTTTTTATGCAATTCTACATACCTTTAATTTTATTTCCTTCGAGTGTGGATGTCATTTTTTACGTCATTTTTGCTGTTTTGCTACAGATTATCCGGAGCAGCACATACCCTCTAATGTATTTGCTCCTCCGGAAGCAAGAGCGTATGTCCGGCGCGTATTTGTGTAACCCCATTGTGTTAATCAGAATTTTCTGGTGTCACATTTTTTAGACCATTTTTTTTTACCGCGGAGATTCCGATCCTGAAGTATATTGATTAAGCAGGAGTAGCCAGAAATTTTTCATGGGAATGTTAAGACTACTGCAACTCACATATATGTACACGTGTGTGCGATAAGGGAGTGAAGAATATACATTTTGTATGGCAAAAAACTCCGCTTGGGGGTTGTGACCCCCTATCCCCTCCTTGGCTACGCCACTGTACGCAAGCATAAGTTGTCACGTCATGAAAAACCGTCATAGATGGCAAACTCCGAAGTTGTTCTGAGGGTTATACAAAATTAAAAAATTTTCTTTTAGTAAATTTTACTTTTGATACAGTTCGGATATTTGGTTTTAATACATTTCGGCCACCAAGGTGAGATGAAATATTACTAAATACGGCAACCCAGAATTTTCTTAACTATTGAATTTGACACTATGCAACTACAGTAGATTCCCTAACACGGTAGATACGTTCCGTGTTATAGGAATCCGTGTTGTACGGGTCCTGCGCTATACTCCACCTGGAGTGCGAACTGCGCGGTATAATCGCGGCAAAACTTATTCGCGCTCCGTAAAAATGCAATGATGTTTGGTGTTGCCATTCAAAAGGAATGTTAATTACAGGAGCTAAGGCGTCATAATATCAGAACATATGTCTCATTTCACCGTGCTGTACGAGTCTCTTTTAACGTGTTACACGAAAACGATCGTAATGTTTTCGTCGTGTTCTAAGAATTCGTGTTGTAGATCCATGTTATAAAGGGGTCAACTGTAATCTGTGAAAAATGAAATTAGTTATTTATTTAGGGCGAATTGACAGTGAGATAAACGTCACTTTTATATAACAAGTGTGATACTGCATTAAGAGTTCAATAAGGGTAATAAGTTTTTTCTCAGAAGTTACATCACGAACGTTTTCATTTACAAAAGCGACATGATTTTCACCGGAGCAGGGCACATTTTTGGCTTTTAAACGTAAATGATGCATCCATTGTTTCATGTAGGTTTTTTAATTTAGGTAAAATTTAATAAAGTCGTGTGTAACATAACTGCCCTAATGCATTGTCCACGCTTTGAAAAATGCAAGATAAAATTATTGTCAACATCATGTAATGTTATTTATGTGGTATATACTATATATTAATGCTATAAATTAAACCTCACAAAGATAATTATATGATGTAGAAATCGGGCATTTTTCGAAAGAGAAAAGTTTTGTCTGCATACCATAAAGTTCTTTCTTTTTTGATCGCCAGTCACATTGACGTAGTTTTTGTGTCATGTTGCAATCGTCTAAAATTTGCACTCATGACGTCAACTTTAGTCACGATTCAAGTATTTTTTCACGTTTTGAGATTCCGAATTACTGGGTTTAATTCGAATTATATATGTTTAAGGAAAATATGCGTTTCCCACCGTGCGGAGAACGGGTACGCAGCTAGTATTCAATTAAATTCTGAGTTTTGTTTTGAATGTAAAATACTTGGAAAAAGGAAAAAAAAAAAAAAACACTTTTCTACTACAGAATTTAAAAATTTGCGCACTGTTCAAAATGTTTTCAAAGGCATGACAATGCATTATAAAATGTTTAAAAACATGGTACAAAATAAAAATACGTATGATTAAAAATTATGGCTCTATCAATAAAAACGAAATAAAATTCGTTTAATGTTGAAAAAAAATTTGTAGGTCAACTGCTGAATTAGATCTTTCTAAAATTATAAAACAGTTTGCACAAAAAACCAAGAAAGTTGCATTATAATGTCTAAAATTCTTTAAAAAATTAATATCCTTAAAAGGGTACTAAAATTTTGCCTTCATATCTATAATTTGTTAATATATCAGAAAAATATATTGACAGTAAAAATATTTCTTCGTAAGAGTAAAAAACTTAAAATTACAATAACAAATTTAATTATTTGATAATTATGGCTGGTATTGCTTGGAATAAGTTGGTTTAGTTAGAGATTTTTTTAAAAGGAAGCAATAGTATTATTTATAGTGAAATTTTTCTATCTTTTGCACTATCAAACCATTCAATTATATTACTTATGCCTACTTTATCTAATTCTTGATATTCTATTGAAATGATTGATAAATTTGGCACCCGTTCTTGGCTCATTTATGATAGTAAATAATTTTTTAATAACTTTTAATTTTGAAAACCTTTTTTCTTGGGAAGCGATTGTAACTGGAAGTGATAAATCAATATAAATAAAATTAGACTTTTGTCTGTACATTTCTTGGAATTCAAAAATTCTGCGATTTCTATCCGTTTGAAGCACCCGGGATCCGATGCGACACTCAAAAAATATTTGTCTGTCTGTCGTTCTGTCATTCTGTCGATCTGTCCGTGACGCTTTTTTTGTTTAAGCATCACGTAAAAGCGAATGATATGAAATTGGGTGTCATGATAGGTGGTCACTCAACTTAAAACATAGGCGTCGAATTTTAAAAAAAATCTTGATTAGATTTTCAGATTTTGCGAAAATTTTTCAAACTGCGTAAATTCGTGTTCGAACATCACAATAAAAACGACTGCAGCGATTGAAATGAAATTTGGTATCATGATGGGTGATCACTCAACTTAAAACACAGACGTTGAATTTTTAAAAAATCTTGATTAGATTTTGAGATTTTGCGAAAATTGTTTCAAACTACGTAAATTTGTGTTCGCACATCACGTAATAACTGCAAAGGTGAAAAAATGGTATTTGGTGAAATGATAGGTGGGCACCTTAAACTATAAGCATCTAAAAAAAAAAAAAAATTGATCAGATTTTGGGATTTTGCGAAAATCGTTTCAAACTGAGTGAATTTTTGTTCACGCATTACGTAATAACGACGAAAGCGGGTGATATTAAATTTCGCCACATGATAGGTTGTTGCTTAACATGAAGTAAAGGTGTCCAATTTTTTAAACATTTTTATTAGATTTTGAGATTTTGTGAAAATTCTCCCAAAATGCGGTTATTTCAAGCATCGCGTAATAACGACTAATACGAAATTTGGTGATATGATAGGTAGTTGCTAATCTTAATTTATATGTGTTGAATTTTTAAAATATTTTGATTACATTTTGAGATTTTGTGAAAATCGTTTTCAAATGCTGAAATTTTTGTTCCAGCATCACGAAATAAAGACTGCAGGGAATGAAATGAAATTTGGTGACATGATAGGTTGTCACTCAACTTAAATTCTAGGCTTCCAATTTTTTAAAAATGTTGATTAGATTTTGGGATTTTGCGAAAATTATTTCAAAATGGTAAATATTCGTTCGCGCATCACATAATTACGAATAAAGCGAATGAAATGATATTACTTAGTTACACTCTAACCTGTAATATTTTAACAATACATAAAAATTATAACTGCGCTTTCTTTACTTTGGCAACATACTACATCCATTCTGTGTACTCCTACTGTGCTGACGAAAGTTCTTGCTTTTTAGAAATTTTGCATTCAGTACTAACCCGTCAACGACGGGTACTTCAGCTAGTATATCCATAAAGAGATTGCGGTATTTGAAAAACATTTTAACGATGTTAGTTCCTCGAAAAGAAATTCACCATCTATATCATCAATTAATTTTAAATGCAAGTCTTTGAAATGTTTTAAGATTTCTTTTTCACCCTAATCAGACAACATGTTTATTTGTGATATAAGTATAAACTATAAACATATTATTATATTTCTCTAAAATTTCGAAAGAAATTATTGAATTAACAGGATTGTTTATGACAAATATATATAACAATAATCCTTCGAATTACCTTGCTCAATTACCTATTGTAACACTTCCTTTGTTTTATGCGACAGAGACTGTCAGTTTAACCCTTTTGTTTGCCATAGTTCACATAAGAGAAGGCGTAATTAGTGGTGAATGCATGGGTTTGTTTCAAAAATATAAAAAGTGTATTTAAAATGAATTATTCAAATGTCAATAAAATTAGTTATTATTTTATTTTACAATTGTATCCACCTATGCTACTCCTTACTTCTTTATAAAAAGTGTAGTTGTAAATAGGACGAAAATAATTTACTACTCTAGTTACGATTGGAGAAAAGTAAATTAAAGTTAATAGTAATTACATTAATTTTGAGTGCAGTCACGAATATAAAAAAAAATTGTGTGAAGAGGGCTAATTTTAATGTAGAAGCTTATTTGACCTTAACAACTTGTACATTAACGCAAACTTTTACCCTAAAGCAATTTAATCAGTTTTAATTTGGTCTAATTTTTAAAAAAAGCTTACCTATACAAAATGCATAATAAAGCAAAATGTTACCCTTTAGTTGTTACATCTGATTTAATTATTTTTTATTTTTGGGTGGGGGGAGTGCAGCACTGTTTGAATATGTAATGTAAAATACTACCTGAATCAAAAATTATTTAAATATGGTTTGACTTGTTAAATTGCTGATCAGTAGTGGATTCAGAAATGCTTGAAGGAGGGGAGAGATAAGTATCACAAAGAATTTTTGCATTGTTGGGTCATCCCGCCCAATTCATTTTCATTCTTGAATCCAGGTTTATTCTGTCTCCTCTCATCATTGAAAAGATGCAATGGAGAAGTCTCCTTCTGTGACCAGTGTTGCTTCCGAGCATGAGTCTTTGAATGCTGTCAACGACTTCGCAATTGCTGGGTCTGGGTTCCGGTGGAGCATCTAATAACCCATGTCGGGAAGCAATACTGGTTACAGAAGGAGAGCTTTCTCCATTGCATCTCTTCAATGATGAGAGCAGACAGAATAAAACTGGGTTGAAAAGTGGGTTAAACTCCCCAGCAACTCCGCAAATTTTTAAACGTGCTCAGAGGAAGAGAGATCTCCCTCCCTTGGATCCCGTATTTCGGATTCCAATTTATGTGTAATACAATAAAGTAGATTGTATTTATGTATTTTAGAAAATAATTAACATTTAAACGTTACTTTTCTGTTAGGTTGGTAAAGTATTTTAAATTTTGAGACCCATGCAAGAATGCCTATACTAGTGTTTCTATGAGGGAATTGCTCTTATCAGGATGTAAAATACTACGGACTGTCCTTGTACTAAAACAATACAAACTTCAAGCTGTCCTGTACTAAAAAAAAAAAAAAATTAACTTCAGAAACACCTAAGGAAAGGGCAGGATCTACCTTTCTATATGAGCACCCATTTACGTACCAGGCAACTTCGATTAGAAACAAATATAAAATGTATTTCTCTTTGCGTCCCTTTGGGGTGCATGTCCATTCCCAGATTTGTATTTGACATCATGGACTCCCGGATCGCCTCTCCCCAAGCCGTTGGTATAGTGAATTAGAGAACTGAACTTTTTTGTATTATTTTACTACTGAAGTGCGGGAAAGCCCAAGATGAGACCCTCCCATCAACAAATGCAACAGTGCTTCTCTCTACAACATCTTACCCCTCGTTTACACTCGGCCCACTTTCACGGCAGCGAGCCGGATAAATGGTGTAAGGGAGTATAAACACCTTTCTCGTCCTGCTCATGCCATGACCTTCCTTGCTGACCTCTTTGCCCGGCACGATAACCCTTCAGGGGACTTTTAAGGGAGGAGGACGGAAATACAGTAGAAAACTACATACAGGAGAAGGCGAGTACAGCTGAAAGTAAACACTCACTACTTTTGGAGCTCAAGCAGAAGTATTTCCTGGAACAAAGCTGCAGCGAGAGAAGAAATGGGAAGGGCTGAATGTAAATGGGGCATTACGACATCAGGCAGACGCCCATGAATGGGAAGGAATCTGAAAACGATAGTCCATATCATCACCATAGTAAGTATGGTATCACATATCAGTAAATTTTACCTTGTGGATAGCACTGAAATACAAGTTTGAGGAAACTCTGAGAAGGTTTTTGCCTAAGGGATGGGGGGGGGGCGAGGATGCTAACAAAACAGTGCTGTATACAAGAACTTGTAAGATGAAATCTTGCAAAAACATTGTAGAAGGGCATTTCAACGGGGAAAGTCCTTTCCTAGGTGTCTGCAATATAAACTTAAACAAAAAATATTTCTTTTTTCGATTTTTTTTCGAAAAATGTTAATTTTTCGCTAAACTCTTCTTCAGTCGTTTCGGCGCCCCCTTTACCTTGGCGCCTTTGTGCGGTGCACAACCTGCACACCCACCAGCGTCGGGCCTGGCCAATAGTTCAAATTATTTCTGGGAATGAGTTTTCACCAACCAGCAGAAGATTCTTCCATTGACTGATATTACACTAATCCATTACACTAACACGATTGACTGATATAAACCCTAAAAACAAACTAGCAAATAATCTTTTTTGCCAATTCCGATCAACTGTAAATTAGCTATTTTTAGAAATGTATACTTCTTTTTACTATTAAAATTTAATAATTTCTATTCATATTTTTTAAATTATGTTTTGTTTGCATTATTTTAATGTGTCCTAAAGGAATCAAGAACTGGTTTATTAAACTAAAGCTTAACAATCGTATTTTATATTGGTCCTAACCAAGATAAATTAAACAAAACAAAAAAAAATATTGTATAACTCAGAGGTTTCCAAACTGTGTGTAATATTTTTTCACAATGAGTGAACCTATTATACATGTAAACCAGTTTGTTTTAGTCAATGCATTTATGTATATGTACGTATGTGTGTATGGAGTCATTAATGTTTGAAAATGTGTACAGGGCCGCCTATCTAGATTTTGACCAGGGCCGCCTACTTTGACTTTGCCTAGGGCCGCCAATTTCTAAGGCCGGGCCTGGTCTCTGGAATGAACTAAATAACGGCCTTGAGGCTAGAGAGGAAAGTAAATTGCCTGATTTGATGTTGGTATGCAAAGTCTTACATATTTTGCCAAATCAGTTTGAAACTTTTAAATCTAGCTGGATGTTATTGGCTAAGGATGAAAATAAACCATTTGAAGAACTAACAGTGAAATTGTGTATGTTTGAAAGGAATTTCACAAAAACTGAAGTAGGAAAGATGTTCAGGAAGCACTGGTAGTGGCAAAATCAGAAAAGCAAACACAAAAAAGCAAAAATAAGTGGAAATCAAGAAAAGGAGATAGCTGCAATTACTGCAAGCGAAAAGGCCACTGGGTAAAGAACTGCAGACAGTGGATTTCTGATGGAAGACCATCAAAGGCTCAGTCAAATGCAGTTTCAGCAAATGTAGCACTGATGTCTATATGCGAGGAAGCCTGCACAACAGAGACCAGTTTGACAACATTCTGGATCGACAATGGGGCAACTAGGCACGTCACAAACTGTTCCAGGTACTTTGTTGACTTTATAAAATTTGATATTCCTTGCGGTATTAAAGCTGCTGGAAATGAAATACTGGATGCACTAGGAAAAGGCACAATTAAAGTCCAAGCTAAAATCAATGGAAAATGCCAGGACATTCTTCTAAAAGATGTGTGCTACGTTCCAAAAATTAGTCGAAATTTATTCTCTGTGCTTGCGGCTCAAGACAAAAATCAAAACAGTAAATTTGTGTCAACTTCCACCGAGTGCTGGTTAAAAGTCAATGATAAAGTGGTGCTTCATGGATCTCGCAGTGTAAATGGTACCTTATTCAAGGCAGATATTGAGCCACTTCTACCCAAGGAAGTAACAGAAGTGCATACTGCTGAAATGGACAGCTCCTTACTACAGTTGTACCATGAAAGATGGGGCCATCAAGACAAGCGTCATATTAGAAACATGCTTGAAAGAGAACTAGGCATTAGCATCAAACTAGACAGTGAATTATGTGAGCCGTGTATTTATGGTAAAGCACACCGGTTACCATTTGGCACTAGGAAGCAAGCCTCTGAGCCTGGTGAACTGATTACAGCTGATGTTTGTGGACCATTCGCTGAATCTTTCAGAAGAAACGGTACCTTGTTTTATTCAAAGACAGTTTTACAAAGTTCCGCTATATTTATGTTATAAAAGAGAAGTCCGAAGTCAAAAATATGTTAGAACAGATGCTGGAACCTGCTAAAGTCTTAGGACATACAGTAAAAGAATTCCTCAGCGATAACGGAGGTGAGTTTGACAACGAAGATGTTCGTAGAATCCTGAGTTCAAAAGGAATCACCCTGAGGATGATAGCACCCTACACTCCAGAACAGAATGGAGGCAGTGAACGTGAAGCACGTACGATAGTTGAAATGGCCAGGGGGTCTATTCTGCCACGTTCGTTTAAGCGAACGTTCGGATTTGTGACGTATTTCGAAACGTATGCTAATGTAAACATTCGGTAGGAAGTATCTGCACCTAAAGCTCCGCCGTACCTTGCAGAATAGCAACATACGTTAGCAGGATGCGAAAAACGTCATTTTGATGTCACATATTCGAACGTTCGCATATACGAACATGGCAGAATAGAGCCCCAGAACTTTCAAATATACAAATTATGAGGCCAATTTTCCTGAGGCAATCTGGGCTGAACTAGTTAGTTCTGCAGTATATATACTCAACAGGACAGGCAAGGTATCAGTAGTAGATGCAAGTCCACGTGAACTTTGATTTAAAAAGAAACCCGGCTAAAACACCTACGTGTAATAGGATCATAGGCGCACCCACGGAGGGGGCTATGGGGGCTCAAGCCCACCCTAAAGGTGGAAAGTTGGAAGTGAAAAGCATGAAAAATTGAAAATTGTGCCTTATGAATTAATTTTTTTGTTTTTAAAATTTGTCTTTAAATTATTTATAAAGTACACTCATGTCCATAAATTAAGGATAATGAAGTTCAGGCAAAGAAAGAGAAAGAAGCAAAACAAATTTGACTTATTTGTAAAGTCTATTTATTAAACAAAAAGTAAAGAGCAAAAAAGATGCTATATGTTTGACATAATTAATAAAAATTGCAAGTTTTACTCCCTTGACCAAATTTCAAAAAAGAACCTATTTACAAAAAACAGTATAACATGGTTAGTAGGATGGTTAATACGGAGTATGTCTCCCGGACGATGCAATACAGGCCTGACAACGCCTAGGCATGCTGAGTATCAAATGATCAATCTGATCTTGGGGAATATTACACCACTCATCAAGCAATGCACTCCGCAGTTCCGGTAGACAGGTGGGAGGGGGTTGACGGTCTGCAATTCGTCGGCCAAGCATATCCCACACATGCTCTATTGGATTCAAGTCCGGTGAGTATGCTGGCCAATGCATACGGGTGATATCCTCCGATTGAAGGCATTCGTCTACAATGTTTGCACGGTGAGGACGGGCGTTGTCATCCATAAACACAAATGCAGCACTCATGTCGCCCCGAAACAAACGTACATGTTGTTCCAGAATGACATCCCGATAGATGTGGCCTGTCATCGTTACACTCTGAACATGAAGGTCAGTTCTGGAACCAAGAATAATTCCTCCCCAAACGAGCCATCCTGCACCACCGTAACGGTGTCTTTCAATGGTGTTCCCTTGGTGGTAACGGGTACCTGGCGCTCTCCAGATGAATGTCCGGCGAGAATCAGACTCCAAACTAAACCTGGACTCGTCGGAAAACATCACACAAGACCACTGTTGCGGTGTCCACAATGCATGCTCTCTACTCCAGGTTAATCGCAGGCGACAGTGAGTTGCGGTAAGTGGAACACATCTGACAGGCCTACGAGCATATAGACCAATGTGCCCTAAGCGTCTGTACACGGTCTGCCTTGAAACTGTCGTACCGGTAGCTGAAGAGAGCTGACAAGACAGGTCTGATGCTGTACTCCGTCTGTTTCTTTTGGCAGTAACTGCCAAATAGCGGTCCTCATTCGGCGTTGCAACTCGGGGGCGACCAGTGCTGTAACGTCTACTCACATTACCATCATCTTGGAATCGTTGCCAAAGCCTGGAGATGACACTCTGGGCGATTCCAAGTTCCTCGGATACTTCCAGCTGGGTACGTCCACATTCCAGTCGTCCGATAATTCTGCCACGTAAAACATCATCCAAATGCCTCCTTTGTGCCATAACTATGCTGTTTTTGCACTGAAAGGCTTTCACAGCGTTTGTGAACAATTTTACTTCTTTGCCACCATTCCTTATATACCCCTCTCTTACACTCTCGTCATTGTGACGTACCATCCACGCCATCTGGTGGTTTCCTGTAATTTGCATATTCTTCTTCAAGATGTGTGTGATCATTCCACAGGTGAAATTTTTATTTTAGAGATCAATTTCTGTGTGATTCTGAATTATCCTTAATTTATGGACATGAGTGTACTTTTTACAAAAAAAAAAAAAAAAAAAAAAAAAAAAAGAAAAGAAAAGAGAAATGTTAGTTTTTAAATAAATACTTACAGTTAGTGTACGAAACGCAGTTCAACTCGGTTTCAACGATACTGAAAAGATCAGATAATTATTGACTATAATGAGTTACATTGCTTGTGCGCATGTTGTTTTATGGGCAAGTCAAGTGGCACAGAATATTTTGACGTTATAAGAGAGTTATAACTATGATCGAGCTCACTATAACAGAGTTCAATAAAATTTGTATCCCAGCCCCCCCAGTGGCGCACACAAGGGGCGGGGTCCAGGGGGTCTGGACCCCCCCCCTCCCCATCGGCTTTGATTTTTTTTTCGATTGATTATTACCCTATAATAAAATGATTCCAAAAAAAAAAAAGGTAGCAATAGTTTCAGTTCTAATAAATAAAAAAAGAAGTTTTTTTCTCGTTTTCCTCAACTTTTCAAAAACGAACTGAAAGTGAACATAAAACACCATCTTGTTCTCAAAACTGTACAACTAGTATTTTGCTTCCTATTGTATTGTGTAGTGTATTCTTAGGGAACTGGATGGGACGAGTTTTGATGAATTCCATCTAATGAAAACGAGTTCTTTCATCACTGATTTTTGTCAATCTGGAACATCCCTAAAAGTTGGACCCCTCCAAACCGTAAAAGTTGGACCCCCCCCCAAACTGTAAAAGTTGGAACCCCCCACAACTGTAAAAGTTGGACCCCCCCCCCAAACTGTAAAAGTTGGATCCCCCCAAACTGTAAAAGTTGGACCCCCCCCAGCCAAAAATCCTGTGTGCGCGCCTGCCCCCCCCCTTAAACTAAAATCCTGGGTGCGCCACTGAATAGGATCTACATGCTACGTTCATATCCCCATTCAAAGAAGAAAAAAGATGGACAAGAAAGCTATTAAAGGCTACCTTGTAGGATATGATGGAGATGAGCGCTACAGAATTTACATAAAGAAAGATCATCGAGTAATTCTGTCAAGGGATGTTATATTTCAAGAAATAGCTGGAAAATGTGATGACCAAAAGGAGTTATTACAAGACAGAGAAGAGTCAAACCAGGGAAAGTCTGAAGATCAGCTAGTAGAAATTAAAGAATATTCTAAACAAGACAATCAGAGCCAAGAACATGAAACAAATGAAACTGCCCAGACAGCACAGCAAACTTGCATCAAAATTGCAGCAAGCTTGATTTATCAAGTCAATAAGCTTGAATTAAGCTTGAAAATTCCAATCGTGTAAGCTTGATGCAAGCTTGAATCAAGTGTTCTAGTTTACACTTGCCCAGCTTGCATTAAGCTTGACATTTCAAGCTTAAAAAATTTTAAATACACGGGGCGCCCGCTGGCTAACGCGACCCACATAATTTATTTTTCCGCGCATTTTTCCCCTCTACGCTGAAATTTCAATTTAATTTAATCTGTTTCAATCGAGTGTTCGTCGCTGGGATAGAACCTGGGCCCTTTGGCTTCGCAGTCGAGCACGCTATCCATTCCGCCACCGCAGCCTTGTGCAGCTATGACTAAAGTTTGAAGTGACTTACCACGCTGTTTTCTCGCCAAATTGATAAGTGGGCGATGTGTTATTTGTTTCTTTTATTTTTCCATGGGATGCATCAAAATTAAAATAATGCATCAAAATAAATTAAATTAAAATAAAAAAACATGTTTTAAAACTTTCAGTACCGCAACACTCATAAAGCAATACTGCTGGCCAAAATCGAGACAAACGACTGATTTTGAAATCAATTTCGTAGTATAATTGTATTTTATTTTGAAGAATTTCCATATGTGGAAATATAGAATGGGTTTACTTAACATAAATTTTGTGTTAAGTAATCTGAAATGAAAGAAACAGATAGTTAAACGTTACTTCGAAATGCTATATCACAGTTGCTAACATGTATAGAATACAAACACTTTAGTCATTTTTGTAAATATTTCTTAAAATAACAAATAATTGAAAAATTTTGCTATTTTTTAACGCTAAAAATTCTCTTTACAAATGTGGTTATTTTCCTACATATTGGTATGCTTTGATATAGATCATTTCGAAGAATTAAAAATAAGTTTAAATTAATTTATACAAATGTAAATTTGAATTATTTTCATTGTTCATACTTTATAATTAAAAAAATTATTTAACTTCTGATTTTTTTTTTATCTTTTGTAATTTTATTTTAAAACTACAAAAGTGTAAGATGTAAGATTTTTGGGCCCTAAAATCTGTAGGCCCTGGACAGTTGCCCCGTTTGCCTTGCCGGTAATATATATGGCACTGGTAATAAAAATAAAACACATCTTTTACGAACTTTCAGCAAATTTAAAGGACGCTAGACAATTAATGTCCATTCTCTTTCACAGATGGCGCCATCAACGCTCCTTTAAAAAGGAAAAATCACGCAAGTATCAATTTTCAAGCTTAAATCAACTGTATTTAAGCTGGACAATTCAACTTGACCCTGCAAGCTTGCTGCCAGCTTAGAATGAGTTGAACTGTCAAGCTTGCATTAATGCGTCAAATTCAAAGAAATGTCAAACTTGATTTAAGCTTATGTGCTGTCTGGGTGACAGTGAGGAAGATGCCGAACCTACATCAGACAGACAGCTAAGACACCGCTCACTACTGCAAAGACCCAAACGATTTGAGGATCATATCATGGAAGCAGAGTCACATGTTAATAATTACGACAATCCTGAAACATATGAAGAAGCAGTCAATGCCAAGGATAGCACAAACTGGAAGAAGGCCATGAATGATGAAATGAGTTCATTAGAAGAGAACCAGACATGGAAGCTGACTGATCTACCTGTTGGAGCTAAAGCAATACCCTGTAAGTGGGTTTATAGACTCAAGACAAATCCTGATGGCAGCATAAATAAGTACAAAGCCAGACTTGTCGTGAAGGGCTTTAGTCAACGCCATGGTATTGATTATAGTGAAACATATAGTCCAGTAGCCCAATTAGGAACAATACGTGCAGTATTATGCATTGCAGCTGAAGAAAAGATGCACCTGACAGAGTGAAGCATCTTGATGAAGAAGGAAGTGCCCACACTTCACGTGGAAAGGAAGTGCCCACACTTCACGTGGAAAGGAAGTGCCCACACTTCACGTGGATAATAGGGCAGTTGTAAAGCTGTCACACAACCCTGAATATCATCGAAGAACCAAACACATTGAAATAAAGCATTTCTTTGTACGTGAAAAGGTACTAGAAAGAAAACTAAATGTCGAACAGGTATCAACCGAAAGACAAGTCTCCGACATCTTAACAAAACCCTTACCGAAGTCAAGATTATTGACATTGTGTGATCAAATGGGACTATTCTAAAACAAAAATTAGTTAACAAGGGAAAGTATTAAAGAAAATGACTTTTCTGTAGTGTTAATATTCATTTTTGTTTTCTGCCGATAGATGGCGGTAGCATTCATTTCGATTCTTCTAATGTAAATTCCCCAATAAAGTTTCACTCTAGTTTTTGTCACAGTGAAAGCAGGCTGTATCTCTTTGCATCATTATAAGTTTAACTTAAAAACCCTAATAGAAAGAAGTAAAATCATTAAGACCACTTGAATATACTTACTCATACTATACTAACTTTACATTTTCATAGTAAAGTTTACGTTTTACCACCAATTTTTAAGATTTTATGCAAAACATCCGTTTTTTTACGCTTTTTAATGAATTTTTGAAGTGTTTTTATTTTAATAAAATACGCCTCTTACTTCGTTTTAAAATTAAAATCCCTTAAAATTTATTATTAATGGGATTTTTCTGCGGAATTCCGCGGTTTTGTTTATTTTAAGATTACTGAATTGCCACCCCCATCTCCTACTTAAATTTAATATAAGAATAAAATTAATTTTTATTTCAAATTTAAATTTTTTTTTACCACTTATTAAAAATTTAAAATAGTAAAGAAAAATTT
Organism: Cheiracanthium punctorium; assembly: GCA_038373885.1. Lineage (NCBI taxonomy): Eukaryota > Metazoa > Arthropoda > Arachnida > Araneae > Cheiracanthiidae > Cheiracanthium > Cheiracanthium punctorium. The sequence continues at coordinate 1,174,332 of JAWZYV010012175.1, forward strand.
CATTGACGATCCTAGGTTCAAATATGAACGAAAATTATACAAAACGATATAATAATGATAATGAAATTGAAGCGAAGGCTGTTTTGATTAAGAAAAATAAAATATTTGTGAAAGCAAACGACGTGGCATGTTTATGATTTTTTTGTCTTCCTTTTGAGGTGTAATTTTAGAGTACTTTTCATGCATTACGTAATTGCTTTCCCCACCTTTCCCTAATGTGTTTAAAATCAAATAAATTTTGTTTCCAGTATGAATTTTTTTTGTTTAAGAAATATATATTAAGTGTGTTATATAAATTTTAATATTCTATACTACACTCATGTCCATAAATTAAGGATAATGAAGTTCAGGCAAAGAAAGAGAAAGAAGCAAAACAAATTTGACTTATTTGTAAAGTCTATTTATTAAACAAAAAGTAAAGAGCAAAAAAGATGCTATATGTTTGACATAATTAATAAAAATTGCAAGTTTTACTCCCTTGACCAAATTTCAAAAAAGAACCTATTTACAAAAAACAGTATAACATTGTTAGTAGGATGGTTAATAGAGTATGTCTCCCGGACGATGCAATACAGGCCTGACAACGCCTAGGCATGCTGAGTATCAAATGATCAATCTGATCTTGGGGAATATTACACCACTCATCAAGCAATGCACTCCGCAGTTCCGGTAGACAGGTGGGAGGGGGTTGACGGTCTGCAATTCGTCGGCCAAGCATATCCCACACATGCTCTATTGGATTCAAGTCCGGTGAGTATGCTGGCCAATGCATACGGGTGATATCCTCCGATTGAAGGCATTCGTCTACAGTGTTTGCACGGTGAGGACGGGCGTTGTCATCCATAAACACAAATTCAGCACCCATGGCGCCCCGAAACAAACGTACATGTTGTTCCAGAATGACATCCCGATAGATGTGGCCTGTCATCGTTACACTCTGAACATGCAGGTCAGTTCTGGAACCAAGAATAATTCCTCCCCAAACGAGCCATCCTGCACCACCGTAACGGTGTCTTTCAATGGTGTTCTCTTGGTGGTAACGGGTACCTGGCACTCTCCAGATGAATGTCCGGCGAGAATCAGACTCCAAACTAAACCTGGACTCGTCGGAAAACATCACACAAGACCACTGTTGCGGTGTCCACAATGCATGCTCTCTACTCCAGGTTAATCGCAGGCGACACTGAGTTGCGGTAAGTGGAACACATCTGACAGGCCTACGAGCATATAGACCAATGTGCCCTAAGCGTCTGTACACGGTCTGCCTTGAAACTGTCGTACCGGTAGCTGAAGAGAGCTGACAAGACAGGTCTGATGCTGTACTCCGTCTGTTTCTTTTGGCAGTAACTGCCAAATAGCGGTCCTCATTCGGCGTTGCAACTCGGGGGCGACCAGTGCTGTAACGTCTACTCACATTACCGTCATCTTGGAATCGTTGCCAAAGCCTGGAGATGACACTCTGGGCGATTCCAAGTTCCTCGGATACTTCAAGCTGGGAACGTCCACATTCCAGTCGTCCGATAATTCTGCCACGTAAAACATCATCCAAATGCCTCCTTTGTGCCATAACTATGCGGTTTTTGCACTGAAAGGCTTTCACAGCGTTTGTGAACAATTTTACTTCTTTGCCACCATTCCTTATATACCCCTCTCTTACACTCTCGTCATTGTGACGTACCATCCACGCCATCTGGTGGTTTCCTGTAATTTGCATATTCTTCTTCAAGATGTGTGTGATCATTCCACAGGTGAAATTTTTATTTTAGAGATCAATTTCTGTGTGATTCTGAATTATCCTTAATTTATGGACATGAGTGTATTTAAACTATGCTAACAGACAAAACTTAACACTCTTTCATGTGTTTATTTAATAGGAAAACATTAAAATACTGTTCGTATGCTATTTATAAAATTCATTTAAAATGCCATTTACATGTTATTTAGCAGAAATCATCAAAAATGATGTCTGCCAAATAGTTGTATACAGAACTGACAATAGTTCAACAGGGGGGGGGGGGGCTTCTATTTTTAGGGCCCCAGTAGGAGGAAGTCAGACTTAGACTGTGATCCCCTAATTTTGAACCCATTCCAGAGGAGGGACCCACCCCCTGAAATTGGCACCTCCGAAGTTATCGTTTACAACCTGGAGGACATTGGAGCCTCGACAGATTTTACGTGCATCCCATTAGCGTACACGGTCCTACAGCAGTCGAGCCGAGAAGAGTTGAGCCACCATGTCGGATGCTGCTTCACTTGCCGTATGCTTATGGGAACAGAGCTTAGCGCCCAGACCACTGCGGGACACTTAAGCTATTATACATAAATATTTAATAATACATATTAATAGTGTTAAATTTAAAAGTATAATTTTCTTTCATTCCATATCAGTATGATGCAGGGGGTTCAGAAAATGTTTTTACTCTCAACGTTTCCCTCAATCCATATGAAAAATTCCCCAAAATTCTATGATATATTATAGACGTGCATAAGTTCTGTGTTACCATGGATGTAAACGGATTTGCAATGTACAAGCTACATACATGTTTACAAAATAGCAACTGGTCCAAGTTAACTGAAAGCAAATGGCTGATCAGTGAAAAAGGTAAAAAAAAAAAAAAAAAAAATCGCTTTAAAAATGGGAAGGGAAAAGAAAATCTTTAAGAATTTTGTAATTCATTGTTAAAATCAAAAGTATATTTTTCTGCAAAATTTCCCCCGATCCTAAATCGCCGGATCGAACATATTCTGCATCCCTGGTATGATGTATTTTTGATATTAGGGTTTGACGCGTATTTGCTATGGTCAAGAATTCAATCTTACTTTTTGTGGTAGACACCCTGATTCAAAAAAATTATGAATAACAACCTAGCCAAATTTTGATGGAAATAGATGCAAAAAGTGATTTTATATAGCTGTGCAAAATTTCAAATTTTTACTTTCAGTAGTTTAATTTATATTTAATTAGCTGCGTACCCGTTCTCTGCACGGTAGGGAACGAAACTTTTTCTTACATGTATAGTTCGAATTGATTCAAGTGATTTGGAATCTAAAAATAAGGAAAATAATTTGACTCTGCGTAAAGTTACTCATTAGTTATTTGTAAAGTTAGTATAAGTACTAACCTAAGACCATTGTTAATATTATGACGCAAAAAACTATGTCGGTGTCATTCGTAATTAGAAAAGAAAATCATGACTGTTTGCAGTGACAATTGCTAATTTTCAAAATGTCTCATTTCTACATCATACTCTTTTTTAGATTTAAGTTATACCTTAATACCTTAGATAGTACATGATGTGGAGAACCGTTTTATTTTATAACTAGCTGTATGCCCCGTTCTTCGCACGGGAATGAATGGATTCTTTTTTTATATTACGGTTTAATGTAATTACTATTTATCATAATAAATAGATATAGCAATATCGCATAAATATTATCTGTGTTCAACAATTATGCACAAAGAATTTCATGACGATCGTTTGAACGGTGAAGATGATGAGTCGGCACAGCGCCATCAACTGTCAAAGTTTTTGCAAAATGGATATCATCAAAATATTTTCATGATCAAATATCTATGTGTACCAATTTTCATAGCGAACAGTTTAACGGTCAAGATACGCTGCAGCGCCATCTAGTGGCGAATTAAAGTAATAATGCGCTACTGCGCCATCAAAGGACGAGTTAAGAAAAATGGATAACGCGAAAATATTATCTGTGTTCAAATGTGTATGTATACCAATTTTCAGAGCGGTTAGTTGAACGATCAAGAAGTTCATTGCTGAAGTGCTTGCTATCTAGTGGCGAGTTAAAGTAATAAAGTGCTGCAGTCAGGGGCAGATTTGCCGAGTTGGGGGCCCTGGGCAAAAGCTTCATTAGGGGACCCTCTTTGGAAAACTTTTTCAAAATTTACAAATTTTTAAACTTAAAGAACAATTTGGGGGCCAGTACGCTTGCCCCGAATGTCCGCCCGGTAATCAGGCCCTGGCTGCAGTGCCATCAACTTGTGAGTACAGCCAAATGAATACTAAAATAATATTCTCTCTGCTCAAATGTGTATCTATACCAATTTTAAGGTGATCGGGCGAACGGCTTTAAAGTTGGTGTGCTGCATCGGCATTAGAGGCAAGTCATAGCTGTGGTGTTGTCACTATAATATCACTTTTCTTTGGTTAATATTAATTTAATTTACCTCCACCCAGAACGTTTTAGTAATTTAAGATCTTTCTAGTTAAAAATTTAAATAACCACTGTGTAATTTCTTACTTTTGGGGGGCTGTTAATTATTTATTTTGTTTTGGCAGTGTAATGTTTTCCCTTTTGTTTACTTTTTTTTGTGATTAAATTTTCTCTTCACCGGCCTTTTTTTTTTTTTTGCCTTCAGGGTGTTTAAAATTAATGTTCACCTTTTAATTGCCGTTCTGTGGGTAATCAGCACTTTAAAATATAGTGGCTATACTTCATATCTCCCTTTTCATTAAAGTTGTTTTGATGGGATTTTTTTTATTTTAAATTAATTTTCGTAACTTCCCGTAATCCTGCTTTTCCTTTTTTTATTACTTTATTTCTCCGGTTAGGCATCTCCCTGTGAATTTTCAATAATTTTTTTCATCTTTTAAGTTTTGCTTACAATTTCATGCTATTGCATCATTTTCTGTGCCTGTTGCATCAGATCTCAGAGAGGACGCTATCTTTCCCGCGCTTTTCCTCCGAAATTGTTCTAGAAGCTTCTTTTTCCCCCCTCTTGCGGTCCAGATCGGACTATCCCGGAATGACTTTAGGTGCACTCTCTGCTCTGATTGGCTGAGGGTAGCGGTTCCGGAGTGAGGAGGAGAGGCAAGCGCGCGATTTTTGGGCAGTTACGCTTGGAGATGCAGACGATGTAGGTGCGTCTTGCGGCTCTAGGAGCAAAAGATTTTCTTTCTTGATAACCCCAAGCCTGGGTGACCAAGACGGACTAATGATGTTGCCTTAAGCAACAAGTTTCAACTAAAAAAAAAAAAAAATTTTGGGGGGGGTATAAATTTTTTTTTTCTCCGAACGGGGAGGATATGTGGTGTTGTCACTGTAATATCACTTTTCTTTGGTTAATATTAATTTAATTTACCTCCACCCAGAACGTTTTAGTAATTTAAGATCTTTCTAGTTAAAAATTTAAATAACCACTGTGTAATTTCTTACTTTTGGGGGGCTGTTAATTATTTATTTTGTTTTGGCAGTGTAAAGTTTTCCCTTTTGTTTACTTTTTTTTGTGATTAAATTTTCTCTTCACCGGCCGTTTTTTTTGCCTTCAGGGTGTTTAAAATTAATGTTCACCTTTTAATTGCCGTTCTGTGGGTAATCAGCACTTTAAAATATAGTGGCTATACTTCATATCTCCCTTTTCATTAAAGTTGTTTTGATGGGATTTTTTTTTATTTTAAATTAATTTTCGTAACTTCCCGTAATCCTGCTTTTCCTTTTTTTATTACTTTATTTCTCCGGTTAGGCATCTCTGAATTTTCAATAATTTTTTCCATCTTTTAAGTTTTGCTTACAATTTCATGTTATTGCATCATTTTCTGTGCCTGTTGCATCAGATCTCAGAGAGGACGCTATCTTTCCCGCGCTTTTCCTCCGAAATTGTTCTAGAAGCTTCTTTTTCCCCCCTCTTGCGGTCCAGATCGGACTATCCCGGAATGACTTTAGGTGCACTCTCTGCTCTGATTGGCTGAGGGTAGCGGTTCCGGAGTGAGGAGGAGAGGCAAGCGCGCGATTTTTGGGCAGTTACGCTTGGAGATGCAGACGATGTAGGTGCGTCTTGCGGCTCTAGGAGCAAAAGATTTTCTTTCTTGATAACCCCAAGCCTGGGTGACCAAGACGGACTAATGATGTTGCCTTAAGCAACAAGTTTCAACAAAAAAAAAAAAAAAAACTACGATGGTTCCTGAATGATTTAATAATTTTTTTGGGGTGAAAGAGCACCCCAACGCCAGCCCAGTCCTGCCCTGATGCCACTTCTGAAATGAAGATCTGCTAGAAACAACCACCTGTATGCCCCGCCGATGGAGATGCTGAATTAGTGTGATTGCTTCCCACTTACCCCCGGAGCATGTAACCATCAGCAAGCCAAAATTCGGAGCATGGATTTGCCGTTCCGGCACTTGTGCTGACGGTGCTTCTAGATGCCACCCTGATCCCAACCCACTGATGGTTTCTGCGCGCCTGCAAATGGTGAGGTACCCTTTTTCCATTTTAAATTGCATTTTGGCAAGCATCCCGGCCGTCTTCTTCTACCACGTGGGACTGTCGCTGGGGCGATCCACAGGAGTCAAAGATTGAATGACAGACGCGGAGGAGAGCGGTGCTGACGTGGGCGTGCTTCTGCGCCATTTTTTTCTCTCCCCTTTTATTTTTTTTTTTTGTCTTAAATGTACCCCCCCTTTTTCCTTTTACTTTTGTTTAGGTGTCATTTTGTTTTTTTCTTTTTGAGCCTATATTTTTTGTTTTGTTTAAATTTCTTTTGACCATCGGTCTTCCTAAAAAATTATAAAATAGGGATTGAATGTATTTTGTTGAAATGTACCATTCTGTAAAGTGTTAATTCCCATACAAGAGTAGCATCTAAGCTTAAATTTTGTAAATTGTGAATTTCAAGCAAAACATGATTTTCTACTGAATTTAAATTTTTGGTTTGCAACCATGGGTACCCAGGGGTTTTAAATTTTTTTTTTTTTTACCAACATCTATGAGTGCTACCTGATCTCTTTTGCAGCACTGGAGCAGGTGTTAATTTGATCAAAATCTTTTGTAATTGTTTTATTTAAGCTGTGAGTTGTGCCATAGAAATGTGTGTAAATTTTCACCTTTTATTTCACGGATCATTGTTAATTGCTGCTGAGACTTGCTTAAATTGTTAAAGAGTTCATTGTGCTGCATATTAAGTTTAAATATTTTTTCTTCTTGATCTAATATGTTAATTGGTTAAATAAAATGTTTCAATCCCATCCTTTTGGTTCTCTTTACTTCGACAACGATCAACACTAAGGGCGGCAAGAAAAATCCTGGGTTATTGTCATCATTCAAAACAACGCATTACTGATTTGTTTTCCTTTTTTTTAGCTGTGAAATTTAATTGTGGTGTTCCAAATAGGAACAACACTACATAGCAAAATAGATAGCGTAAAAATATTCTGCGTGCTCAATAATCTGTATGTACCTATTTGAACGGTTGAACGGTACTGAAGGCGAGTTATAGCTAAACGGATACGGCGAAAATATTTTTTTCGTTCAAACATGTATGTTAACTAATTTTCATGGCGATCAGTTGAACGGTCCTGAAGTTATTGGTTTGAAGTGACATCTAGTGGCAAGTTATAGCAAAATGGATAACGCCAAAATATTCTCCGTGTTCGAATATCTATCAATCCCAGTTTTCATAGCGATCAGTTGAACAGTCTTTATATGCTGCAGCGCCATCAATAGACGAATTAAAGTAAGAAGTTGATACGTTGCAGCACTATCGAGTTAAAGTAATGATGTGGTACAGAACAATGAAGTAGCTATTTATAGCAAAATGGATAACACGAAAATATTCTCCGTGTTCAAGTATCTAGCATATCAATTTTCATAGACATCAATTGTCCGGTCATGAAGTTGGTGCGCTGTATTGCCATCTCATGGCGAGTTAAAGTATAAATGCGCTGCAGTGTCATCTAGTAGTGAGTAATAGCTAAATGAATAGTTAGAATGTATTCTCCGTGCTCAAATGTGTAAGCATAAAAATATTTATGGTGATTAGTTGAACGGTATAGAAGTTGATGCGCTGCAGCGCCATCTTGCGGCAAGTTATAGCAAAACGGATAGCGTAAAAATATTCTCCAGGTTCATATGTCCATGTGTGCCAATTGTTATCAAAATCGGTTGACTGGTATTTTCACAGCAAGCGATTAAACGAAATAGAATTCGGCGTTCTGCAGCACCATCTAGCGGCAAGTTATCGGAAAATGGATGGTGTAAAAATATTCTACATCTTCAAATATCCCTGTGTACCAATTTCCGTCAAAATCGGTTGAATGGTATTTTCATAGCAAGCGATCGAACGGAATAGAAATCTACGTTCTGCAGCGCCATCTAGCGTCAAGTTACAGCAAAATGGATAGCATAAAATCCTTCTCCGTGTTCAAATATCCATAAATAGCAATTTTCATCAAAATTGGTTGAATGGTATTTTCATAGCAAGCAGTCCATCGGAATAGAATTCAACGCTCTGCAGCGCCACCTAGCGGTTGCGTAAAAATATTCTACGTCTTCAAATATCCGTGTATACCAATTTTCATCAAAATTGATTGAACGGTCTTGCATAGGAAGTGGTCGAACGGAATAGAATTCGATGTACTGCAGCGCCATCTTGCAGCAAGTCATGGCAAACAGATAGTGTAAAAATATTTTCCGTGTTCAAATATCCATACGTACCAATTTTTGCCAAAATCGGTTGAATGTTATTTTCATAGCAAGAGGGTTGAACGGAATAGAAACCGATGTTCTGCAGCGCCATCTAGCGTCAAGTTACAGTAAAATGGATAAAGTAAAAATATTCTACGTGTTCAAATATCCGTGTGTACCAATTTTCATCAAAATCAGTTGAACGATACTTGCGTAGCAAGCGGTCGAACGGAATAGAACTCGACGTTCTGCAGCGCCACCTAGCGGCAAGCTAGATGTAAATGGATAGCATAAAAACCTTCTCCGTGTTCGAATATCCATAATAGCAATTTTCATCAAAATTGGTTGAATGGTATTTTCATAGCAAGCGGTCCAACGGAATAGAATTCGACGCTCTGCAGCGCCACCTAGCGACAAAATATGTCAAAATGGATTGCGTAAAAATATTCTCCGTGTTCTACCGTTGCTCAAATATTCTACGTCTTCAAATATCCGTGTGTACCAATTTTCATCAAAATCAGTTAAACGATACTTGCGTAGCAAGCGGTCGAACGGAATAGAACTCGACGTTTCGCAGCGCCACCTAGCGGCAAGATAGAGGAAAATGGATAGCATAAAAACCTTCTCCGTGTTCGAATATCCATAATAGCAATTTTCGTCAAAATTGGTTGAATGGTATTTTCATAGCAAGCGGTCCAACGGAAGAGAATTCGACGCTCTGCAGCGCCACCTAGCGGCAAGTTATGTCAAAATGGATTGCGTAAAAAATATTCTCCGTGTGCAAATGTCCATACGTACCAATTTTCGTCAAGATAAGTTAAACGGTATTTTCATAGCAAGCGGTTGAATAGTATTCGACGTTCTGCAGCGCCACCTAGCGGCGAGCTAGAGTAAAATAGATAGCATAAAAACTTTCTCCGTGACAAAAGACTTAAGTGTACAAAATTTCATGGTGATCGGTCAAACGGTTTTGGAGTTTTGCAACGTCCCACCGGGGCCTTCACAATTAGTAACGGGCCTGCGCGTGCAGTTTGATGAGCCATCCAAAGAGGCTGTGACGTTGTCCGACTAATTACGAATAATTAGAACTTAAGAGATATATCTGTGACGCTCCCTTTTCTTACCCCTCACTACTCGAATCTCTCCGATAACCTTTGATCTGTGCGGTATCATAAAGAATTCCACAAGGAGCTATAGATTTTCGATAATGTACAGTTCTGACGTTATAGAACGCATAAATCCCCGAGTGTTTCAAGGGCCCTTCAGAATTCGACAGTATAGCGGCTTGAAAATCTCATAACTTACGAACACTTACTTCAAGCGTGCCAAGTGATCGAAATCCACTTGAGATCCCAGCGCAGAGCAAGATCGGTAGTTCAAGACAGAGAAGAGTTCGGTTCCAGACAGTGACCAGCAGTGCCGATCCTAGACCTTCGGCCGCCCACGTGCAAATTAAAATTGGCCGCCCCTTTTCTTACAAGCCAACAAAATGTTTAAATAAATTACTATCAAACACTTTTTTTAAATGTATGGAAGTGTAAAAAGTATGGAATGGATGAAAATCAAGTTAAAGTTCGTAATTTATTTTCAGTAAAGTACAATCTACAACTACAATAAATATTTCTGATCTTTCAAAAAATTATAACAATATTTTTCGAGCTTTCTTACAGGCAAATTCATCTATAACACTTGAAATGTCTAGCACCTCACAGATGTCACTTTCAATTGAAATAATAGCCAAATTCGTAAGCCTTTCTTGTGAGATTGTAGATCTTAAGTAATTTTTAATCAAACTTAATTTTGAAAAGCTTCTTTCACCTGAAGCAACACTGATTGGTATAGTCAAAAATATTCTGAGTGCTATGGATAAATTGGGAAAATATGATGTTAAATCTTGACTTAATATATGATTCAAAATTTCTAATGGCTTTAACCGGCAAATATTTGGAAACAGATCTCGAAAACATAATAGTTCACTGTGCAATTCTATACCGTCTAAGTCCCTTTCTATTTTTCCATCTTTATTTATTTGAAGTTTAATGTCCAAATCCATACAACTTTTTTTTCAAATTGTCACTATCTTCAGAGTTAAACGTTAGTAAGAAACTGAATATTGAGAAACAGCTTTCCAACAAATCGAAACGTTCACCTACTGAATTGATGGAAATATCCAAAATTTGAAAATAAAAATTAATCTTAAACCTTTTTTCAGAGTCTGTAACATCTTCATCATGTAATTCGTAGTGAAACATACGAGGTTTTTTTTCTTTCAGAAAATTCGGGCTCTACATTAATTTCCTGTGCAATAACAGACGATTGATTGATAAATGTGGCAAAGCTTTCGTCATTTCTTTTCGAAATTAAATATGTGTTTAAATTTCTTAATGCTTCGACACATTCTGCTAAATCTATGTTCGATTGCTGTAACATTTTCGAAACAATATTTATTCTTTCTAGCAAATCGTGCCAAATCATTACTGAACATATAAATTTAAATGCATAAATTGTTTCCGTTAAAGATTTAGCTTTCAGCTTTGCTACACGATCTTTTGCTTCATGTGAAAGTTGATTCAGCGCAACGAGGATATTTTTAAGATCTGTTTGCAATGGTCGTAATGCAAGTATTCGACTCTCCCAGCGAGTATCGCTTAGCGGCTTTAAAGAAAAGTTTGTAATTGTATTCTTTAAAATATCCCATCTGTATATCGAAGCTGAAAAATAGTTGTATAATTCTTGAATAACATTAAAAAAAATTGCAATCTCTCCACTTGATTTAGCAGCGTCGTTTACTTTCAGACAATGTACCACGCATGGTGCAAAAAATGCCCTAGGATTAATATCTAATAGTCTTTTTTGCAGACCTATATTTTTTTTGCGCGCATGTTGGGGCCATTATCGTATCCTTGTTTCCGAATGTTTTGAACATCGAGATTTACACAAAATTCAACAAACCTTCCCCTGTACTATCCTTAATTAGGTAAAATCCAACAAAAAAATTCAGAAATGACTGATTTGCTATCTGACATGTTCACCCATCGAATTATAAAGGTAATTTGTTCAGTGTGGCTAATGTCCGGTGTGCTGTCCAATATAACAGAAAAAAATCTGGACTTCTGTATTATTTTTATAATCTGTTTTTTAATAGAATCAGCTAAAAGTGCAATAATTTCATTTTGAAAATGTTGACCTAAATAATGGGGGCATGCGGGTATTTTTATCCTTAGATTTTTGGACGTTATTTATGTCAAGACCAGGCCTGCAAAGCCCTCGCGAATGACTCAACCTCCACCAGCTCCTAACAGCGACAACCCGTAAAGGCCTCAATAGCTTTCCCCCCTGATTAATAAAATGAAGACGACCTCAGCCCGAAAGAACTCTCACCCCTTTTTTTAAGAATAGACATTCGAGGAAGAGCTGCGGCACTAAGCAGTTGATTGCTGTATGCTCATGTACGACGATACGACGAATAATGTAAACTCGATCATGTAAATTACTTGTAAATATAATTTTTTGTATATTAACTGAAATAGTAATTATTCATCCCTAGACACCAGCCTAATACTCTCTCTTTTAATATTTATGGGGGCTCGCCCCCAGAGAACCGTTTTGCGATAAGTGAACGATATGACGCAGTTTTTTTTTTCTTATGACGCAGTTTATCTTTCGTCGTGGTGCTTAAGAGTGCAATACGGATAACGCACTTTGAAGTAAGTGAACTAACTTTGTTATTACATTAAAATGTCACTAGTCGACATTCCAGAATTGGCGGTTGCCATTAAGACGGAAAAAACAGCAAAAATTAAGCTACTTCATCAACTAATTTTCGAAAATACTGGAGATAGAAAAAATAGAGATCGGCTCAGATCGTTCCCTGGCTTTGCCTTCCCACCAGACGGTGACGAATTGAAAAATAAAATCGCAAAAACCAAAACAGAGTTTACGGTTAATGATTTGATTACTTTGGCTAATATACTGCAAATTTCTAATGAAGGTACGGGTGATGAGCTGGCCACTCGAATTGTCTCTTGCTTAAACAATTTAGAAGTACTTAAAGATAATCTTGTTCACGATGATTTAACTGATAATGAGTCTGAGACTGAGTTCAGTCACACTGAAGTTCAAGGGAGCTAATGTAACGTGCTTTCCTAAACCGAAAGTGTTAACGCTAATAATTTAAAAATAGCTGAAAATGTTGTGAAAAATACTAGTATGCCAGCAAGAGATAATTTTAGTGCATTCGAACATTACAGGCAACCACCAATACATGGCAATTTTATAAACTCTCACGTCTCGTTTTCTGACTTGGAAAGTTTTATTGGGCCATTTGAAGGCAACAATTTCGAAAGCGTTGAAGCCTGGTTAGAAAACTTTGAAGATGCTGCATGTTTGTTGCAATTAACTGAGCTTCAAAAAGTAATATTTGCTAAACGCTGCATGCAGGGAAAGGCCAAATTGTTCCTTGCTAGCGAATCGAAAATTCATTCTTATGAGATATTTAAAAAAATCATGCTTGAGGAATTCGGCGATACATCTAACTCTGCCGAAATTCATGAAACGCTTTCTAAAAGGAAAATGAGATGTGACGAGACCATTGATGAATACTTTTTGAATATGAAACGATTAGCCAATAAAGGCAAGGTAGAAGATGCCGCATTGATGAAATACGTAATAAATGGTATCAATGAAGATGTTTATAAAAAAGCTTCTCTGTACGGATGCCAAAATTTGGTTGAATTTAAGAACAGGTTAAAAATTTTTGAGCAAATGCAGTCAGATGAACAAAAAAATAAAATTCCTAAGAGTAAATTTGAGCAAAAACAAAAAGTGTATGATGCTAAAGCTAAACCGAATCTCGAAAATACTAAAATACCTGTTTCGTCCCAAATTCGTTGTTTTTCCTGTGGTATGTTGGGACATAAGTCAAAATTTTGCAAACATAAAGATAAAGGCCTTAAATGTTTTGCTTGTAATTCCTTCGGACATAAATCTAATGACTGTGTAAAACGTACTGTTAAGATAGAAACTAAATCAGAAGCTATTCATGAAGTTGAAGTACAACCAAATTTTTTCTCAGAAATGCAAAAGCAAATATCAATTCTAAATATCCCCATAAACTCTCTTTTTGATACAGGAAGTAAAGTTACAATTATAAAAGAGCATATTTATAACAAATTACGTAAACCGACTTTAACCCCCACAAACATGATTTTTGCCGGAATCGGCGCAGGCGAAATGAAACCCTTTGGCTATTTTAATACAACTATTTCTATTGATAACCACACATTCCAAACCGATGTATTCGTTGTCGGTAATAATTTAATTGCTCCAGACGCTATAGTCGGAACCGACGTTATTAAGCAAGGCGAATTCACGTTTAGTGCTGAAGGCATCCAAATTAAGACCAATGAAAAATCTTTCATCCATGCAATTACTGCTATCGAAAATAAAGACGAAGTGGATCTAACTCACATTCAATGTCCTGAATTGCGAGCCGAAGCTGCGCAAATAATTTATTCATACAAACCACACAAAACAAAACACGCTAACGTCAGCATGCACATTGTCGTAAAAGATGATATTCCAGTAGCTCAACGACCGCGTAGATTTTCCCATGCCGAGAACGACGAGATTCGACGTCAGGTGCGTAAATTATTAGATGAAAACATAATCAAACCTTCAACTTCCGACTACGCATCGCCGGTTGTATTAACAAAAAAGAAAAATGGCGAATATAGAATGTGCATCGATTACCGGAAAATAAATAAAAAAATTATCAAAGACAGATTTCCCCTACCACTAATTGAGGACGTCTTAGATAAGCTGCACGATGCAAAAGTTTTCACGACGTTGGATTTAAAAAACGGGTTTTATCACGTAGATATCGATGAGGATAGTAAAAAATATACATCTTTTGTGACTTCAGAAGGCTCCTGGATGTTTAATAAAGCCCCATTTGGTTTATGTTTATCACCAGCAGTTTTTCAACGCTATGTTTTTCAAGTGATGCATGAGCTATTACAAGACAACACTGTCATAATATACATGGATGATATCATTATCCCATCAACTGATATGCAGCAGGGAATACAGAAACTAGCACGTGTGTTAAATACGGCATCACAATATGGTCTCGAACTCAATTTTAAAAAGTGTCACTTTTTAAAACAAAAAATTGAATTCTTGGGCTATATCATACAAAACGGAACGATTCGACCGTCACCAGACAAAACTAAAGCCGTTCAAAATTTTCCAGAGCCTCGTACCGTAAAACAAATTCAACAATTCCTTGGCTTAACTGGTTATTTTCGAAAATTTATTAAAAGTTATTCAATAATCGCTAAACCTCTGAGTGACTTATTAAGACAAGATGAACCTTTCGTTTTCGGTCCAGATCAGCAGCTAGCATTTCAACGATTGAAGGACGCGCTTTCAACAGACCCACTCTTACATCTATTTAGCCCAGGTGCCAATCTCCAGTTACATACGGACGCTTCTAAACACGGATACGGAGCCATTTTGCTCCAAGAGTCTCCAGATGGATATCACCCAATCTACTACATGAGTAAAAAAACTAAACCGCACGAAGAAAATTATTCTAGTTTTGAATTGGAGGTATTAGCTATCGTTGAAGCACTTAAAAAATTCCGTCACTACTTACATGGAACACATTTTCAAATTTTTACCGATTGTGCCGCATTTCAAAAAACCATGAGTAAGCGTGACATCGTACCCAAAATCGCCAGATATGCCCTTTTTCTCCAAGAGTTCGACTACGAAATTTTACATCGTCCAGGACATCAAATGAAACATGCTGATGCATTAAGTCGATCGCCTGTCATGTTTATCGCGTGCGATGAAATCACAGCCAAAATTAAAGCCGCACAAAACACTGATGAGTACATTAAAACTCTTAAGCGTCTATTAGAAGATGGAGACACACAGGAATACAACATTCGCAATGAAGTTTTATACAAAATTGTAAATGGTAAAGAGTTACTAGTTGTACCAGCTTCGATGCAAACCAACCTAATTAAAAAAATTCATGACAAAGGACATTTTGCTGTTCAAAAAACAGAAGACATTTTAAAACTTGACTATTATTTTCCTCAAATGCGAAGTAAAATTGAGCATGTCCTAGCTAATTGCATTCACTGCATTCTAATAAACAAGAAACGAGGCAAGGGAGAAGGTTTCTTGCACCCAATCCCCAAAGGTGACACGCCACTACACACATACCATCTCGATTTTCTGGGACCCTTACCATCGACTAACAAAAATTATAACCATCTATTCACTGTCGTAGATGCTTTTAGCAAATTCACGTGGATTTATCCTGTCAAATCGACTTCTACAGCGGACGCATTGACTAAGTTAGAGATTCAGAAAAGTACATTTGGCAACCCATCACGCGTAATTACTGACCGTGGAGCGGCGTTTACATCAAATGCTTTCCAAGAGTACTGCAATAACGAATCTATTGAGCACGTAAAGATCACTACAGGTATACCACGTGCAAACGGGCAAGTAGAACGAATCCATGAAACTTTAATCCCTGTGTTAAGCAAGCTTTCAATAGATGAACCCGAGAAATGGTACAAACATGTCCCAAACCTGCAAAGAATCCTAAATAGTACCATAAGTTCGTCCACCAAATGGTCCCCATTTGAAGTGCTTATCGGCACTAAAATGAAGAATAAGGAAGACAACAAAATACTCGAAATTTTGAACGAAGAATATACATCGCACTTTATTCAGGAAAGAGAAAAGCTGCGTGACGACGCTAAAAAGAACATCTTAAAAGTCCAGGAAACGAGTAAGAAACACTTTGACAAAAAAAGGAAGACACCCACTAAGTACAAAAAAGGTGATTTGGTAGCCATCCAACGGACGCAATTCGGCACTGGCCTTAAATTGAGACCCAAATATTACGGGCCATACCGAATTAAAGCATGCAAACCGAACGATAGGTATGATGTGGAAAAAGTCGGGAACCATGAGGGACCGAATTCGACTTCAACCGCCGTGGACTTTATGAAGAAATGGTCCACCGATATCACCTAATTATCTTCCGCTTCTGACTAGAAAAACTCCCGACCGTGACTTTTTATTCCCGGACTTGACAACTTTCCCAAATATCACTGTTGAAGACAATCACATTTTTTTTTCTCACTTTTCTAGCACAGCTCCAAGACGTATTTCATGACGATGTCGAAGAAGACGAAGGGCAGCCTCACGACGATTTGATTAGAAGCCTAGCCCACATGTTTTTCCCTTTTTCTCGTTTTTTTTCTTTTTATTTTCAGGACCTCAGACGATAATTGGGTCCCCTGATGCCTACTGATGACGTCGACGATGAGGCGGATAACGCCCGGCCAAAGACGAGGACAACGTGGTGCCCACGAGAGCCGAGGACGTCTCCGAGCAGGATGGCCGAATGTCAAGGCCAGGCCTGCAAAGCCCTCGCGAATGACGAAACACCACTGACTCAACATCCACCAGCTCCTAAAAGCGACAACCCGTAAAGGCCTCAATAGCTTTCCCCCCTGATTAATAAAATGAAGACGACCTCAGCCCGAAAGAACTCTCACCCCTTTTTTTAAGAATAGACATTCGAGGAAGAGCTGCGGCACTAAGCAGTTGATTGCTGTTTGCTCATGTACGACGATACGAAGAATAATGTAAACTCGATCATGTAAATTACTTGTAAATATAATTTTTTCTTTAATATTAAGTGAAATAGTAATTATTCATCCCTAGACACCAGCCTAATACTCTCTCTTTTAATATTTATATGTTCAAGTAAAACAGGATCGAATTTGGCTATCATTTCCAGCGCTTTTAAAAAGTTTCCATTGTTTTTTTCGTATAGGTTTGAACTACTACCTCTAAAAACTAAGTTCTGGCTAGCCAAATATTGCACAATAGCAATTATTCGTTCGATAATTGCTCTCCATCGTTTCTTTTCCAAAGAAAAGAAGTTTTGTTGTTCTCTATCTATTGTGCTATTGTTGCTTAGCCGTGTTTTGAGCTCCCAAAAAGTCTTAACACATTTCATATGTTTTGCACTATTCTCGATTCTAGAAAAATAGTCAGAGCAATGTTGCCAATCCCTATAACCAAGACTAATAAGCTGAATATTTTCTCCTTCGGACCCTCCAAATAATTTGCATGGAAAGCAAAATGCGGCATCTAATGAAACAGAATATAAAAGTCAAGTTCGTCTTAACTTTTTCAACATTTTTCAATGACTTGTAAAAATACGAATAACTAAATCTGTCTGCCAGTTTCACTTGTAGGAAATTTAAAATTTTCACTTACAGACATAAATTCCGTCTCAATTAAAAGTTCAATAGTTCTAAAAGTTAATTTGGAAGGCCAAGTACCAGCATCACTGACAGTAAAAACAGAGGTTGTGTTTTCTTTGGATGTTCCAGGATGAGCCTCTGCGAGATCAGATTCTGCTATGTCCATACATTCTCCAAAACCACGGTCTCATTTATCACACTTGGGGCAACACTTTTCCCAGGACACACTAACGTTCATTTGAGGACGGTGATTCGCGGCTATAGAAAAAAGGAATTGTTTCCCCCCAAACCGACTCCAGTGTAGCGATGTGGTTTGAGCGTTTTAGGCCAAAGCGATCTCAGGCAACTCTGAACGGCTTGTGTGTATGTGAAACACTGCAAGCAGCTGGTTAGGTTTTAGGGTAATGTTCACTCAAAGTTTGTTTGTTTCTTTCTTTCTTTTAAAAAAAACATTTATATAAGGCCATTATTTTTTGTTATGATTGTTGATAATCATTTCGCCGCCCCTTAAGTTTGGCCGCCCACGTGCGGTGCACCATCTTGCCCCCCCGCTCTCGGCCTCTTTCCAGAGGTACTTTCCTCTGGTTTCGGGCCGGCACGGCCAAAAATGTTTTTTGAACCCGCCATCTGACTGGTTTAAGTTCCAACTCAAATCTTCTATGTGTTTTTATGTGCGTCTAATAAAGTGTTTTGGGTGAGCAAAAAGGCTCTCTCTTTATTTAGGACGCCACAGCTGGTGTCAGAATTCGGGATTTTAATGAGTTGGAATTGGTTAGATGGCAGATGCTGTTAAATACGTCAGTATTACATACAACGAATACGCTAGTATTCAGAAGCTTTAGAAGAAGGAGTTAAGCTACGAGAAATTCGTGGAGCTAGAGAATTGCGGTACTGTGTGCCACTTACGTCAGTAAGCCAGAAAACGAGAAATTCGTTTCACTTACGTCAGTAAGCCAGGAAATGAGAAATTCGTTTGGAAGAATTGTATAAGAAAATTATAGATCGCCTTACGCCAGTAAGTCAGAAAATTTTACGAGAGATCCTAGTGTTCGTCGCTGCAAAGAAAAAGGAAGGTTTTTCCTCGTTCGAGTTAAAAGGAAGGAAGCAAGAAGGGTCTCTGTTCTCCCGTGTTTTAGAGATAGTGCGGATCTTCGTGCAGTGGTTACGTTGACAGAATATCTTCGGTGGAGGTGTTGATATTAGTGTCTGCAAAGGATCCCCACATCCCCCCATCTTCGCATCGTCCTGTGATCTCTGTTTTCGAGAAAAGCAGCTGTTTCAACCACCCTCTAGGTTGAGTATATCGGGTTTCTCGAATGTGAAAAAAGAGTTTGACCTACATTTTCGGGAAGAAGAATCGTGCCATACAATTAGAAAGGATCTTTTTCTACTGAGTGTTTGTGTGTGTGTTTGAGCCAAATTGGCTGAAAAATCTTTTTTAATACCCTGCCACGGATTAAGATATTCATGCTGAGAAACGGATGAGTCTTTTCCAAAAAAATTCTGAAGTTATTGCTTAAAAATCTGATATTAAAATTTCTAAAATTTTAAAGACCTTTTCTGAAATATCTTGTTGAAGTATGAAATTAGAGAGAAATCCAATAATTTTCTTTTTCATAATTGAATTTAAAGAGTGTATATGAAATATTTTTTTTTCTCTTTTTAAATATTTTTTTTTCTCTTATTTAAAAATTTTTAGAATATATCTTTTAAGAAACTGATTTGATTGTTACATATTGTTGGATAAAAGTATTTAAGGTCTAATATTTTATTTTTATGTACATTTAATAGTATTGTATTTTGGTTGTTTACTTTTACTTGCAAGAAAGTTTATTTAGTGTTAAATATTTTGAAATAACGGATAGCAATGGCGTTTTTGGGTAAAGGTTTAAAAGCAGATTTAGTTAAGCTTGTGGATGAGTTAGAAATCCCGAGGGAAGGAAACGAAACTATAACACAGTTGAAGGTTTTGGTTACAAGCCACGAGAATTATGATCCTGAGTTCGTGGCTGAATTGTATAAGGGTATTTTAAAGGCCAAAGAATTGGAAAGGGAGGAGCTGATTCGGAAGGAAAATATGGAGCTAAAAGCCAAAGAATTGGAATTAGCAGAGAAAAATCGTAGAGAGGAAGTGGAAAGGGAGGAGTTAATTCGGAAGGCAAATATGGAGTTAAAGGCTAGGGAAATGGAATTAAATTACGAGTTAGAAAAATTAAGGATTGAACAAGGGGTATCCAATTCCCAATCCACCACGGAAAATAATAATTCAAGAACCACAGATTCAAGACCCGTAGAGTTAAATTTAAAAAAGTTAATTCCCGAATTTAATCCTAATAAAACAGACATTAGCTTGTACTTAGTTTTATTCGAGCGACAGGTTAAACGCGCAAAAATTCAAAAGGAAAATTGGGTTTCACACCTTGTAGGACTACTACCAGTAGATATAATTAGCGTTATAGCCAGAGAACCGGATGAAGTAGCAGAAGATTATGACCACATAAAGCAGACGCTCTTAACCCGTTACAAATTAAGCCCCGAATCTTTTAGGCAAAAATTTGTATCCCATCAGAAAAATCAAATGTCGACCTGGAAGGACTTTGCATTCGAGTTGCGCAATTATTTACGAGAATGGCTAGAGGGTTTAAAGGTTGACAACTTCGACGCTCTTAAGGATCTTTTGGTCGCAGATCAAATAAAGAAAAGGGCAAAAATTGAAATGCGCGAACACTTTATAGATAAGTGGTCAGAAATAAAAACTGAATCCGAAATTGCAGAGTTGCTAGATGGATATGAAAGCGTAAGAGCAACAGGCCCAAAATTAAAGGATACGAGGGACGGTAAGGTAGAAAGAACGAAGTCGTTCGGTTACGAGAAGTCCCGGGAGAATAAGACGAAGTTTTCCCCTCCCAATGCGACGACAGCGCATAGTTCGGTAAATCGAGATAACGCGTTTGAGCGAAGGGTCAAATTAAAGTGTTTCAGTTGTGGTTCAGAATCGCATCTTCGCTTGTCCTGCCCACGATTACAGAAAAAAACGTCGTCTAGTTCTGTAAATAATGTACAGGAAATAGAAAAACAGGATCTGTTAGAATCCTATACTTTCCCAGGTACTGTGAACGGTCAGAGGATTGAAATCCTAAGAGACAGTGGTGCAACGTTAGATCTCGTATCTAGAAAGTTTGTTAGCCCACAAGAACTTACAGGAGAGCAAATTTGGATAAAACAACCGCTAAGTTTAGAATTAATTTGTTTACCGCTGGCTCACGTGGAGATAGCTGGAGATTTTGGAGAAATTAATACTAAGGCTGCTGTATGCGGAAATCATTTGGACCAAAATCGGTATTTGTTAGGAAATAAAACCGCCGCAATGATAAAAGAACAGAATGGATATGATTTTTTTTTCGGTCGAGCAATTAAATGCTGTCCAAACGCGCTCCCATAAAGGCGCTTACAAAGCGAGTCCGAAACGGCTAAACGAGATTTGGAAACCGCGGGTGAATTAAGGGTAGATAAGCGAGAAGAGCCCGAAAGTAGCATTCCGATTGAAACGGAAGACCCTATTGAAATTTCGGTTGAAACGGAAGAACCAATTGAAGTTCCGGTATTGGAAGCAGAAGCTCCAGAATTAGATCTATTAAAGATAGATAAAAAAGAGTTCTTGGAGGCACAGTAGAAGTGTGAGGAAGTAAGAGAATTAATTAGCCGAGTAAGCAAACCAGATGCAGGAAAGGCAGACCAAACGTACTCGCTTATTGATGGAATATTGGTTAGAAATCGTGAAGATCGTTTTGGAAATGTCACTAAATTGTTAGTAATTCCAAAAGCATTGAGACATATGGTAAAAAAGCTATGTCACGAAGGTACATCAGCGCATTTAGGTGGAACTAAATCCAAAGATAAATTGGTTAGATATTTTTATTGGCCAAATTGCTATAAGGACATGGACGAATTTGTGCGTAGTTGTGACCAGTGTCAAAGAGCAGGGCGCCCGAATGAGAAGAAAAAAGCTCCCTTGAAATTGTTTCGAGTGATTCAAGAGGTTTTTAGTAGAATTAATATTGACACTTGTGGTCCCCTACCTGTGACCACTGAGGGAAATCGTTATATACTGACCACAATTTGCATGGCGTCTAAATATCCGGAGGCTATACCGTTAGCAGATATTAGCTCAATTAAAATAACTGAAGCTTTGTTAAATATTTTCAGTCGTACAGTCGATTAGCGAGGAGATCGTACAGGATTTCCTCGCGAGGTGCAAAGCGACCTCGGAACGTCTTTCACTTCGGCCTTAACTACTGAGTTTTTTGATAAATTCGGCATTAAGGTACACCATGGTTCTGTACATCACCCTCAAAGTCATCCTATAGAGAGGTTTCATCGAACTCTAAAGCGACTTTTGAGAGCGCTATGCCTTGAATCAGGTACTGATTGGGACAAACATCTACCAGCTATTTTATTAGCCCTCCGTACTGTGGTACATGAAAGTAGAGGTTATACACCATCTGAGTTAGTGTATGGGAAAAACTTGCGAACGCCTGAAACCTTGTTAATGGAACATTGGCTAGATCCTCCTCCAGAAGGTGACTTAGTGACAGAATACGTATTTAATTTGATAAAACGTTTGAAAAGATGTCGAGACTTAGCGATAACGAAGGTAGAAGAAATGCAAGGGAAGAGAAAGGTATGGTACGATAAAAATGCCGTAAAAAGAGAGTTCAAGGAAGGAGATTTGGTCTTAGTTTTGTCGACGACTAGACCAAATAAACTTTCAGTGCAATGGATAGGTCCTGGAAAGATCCGGAATAAAATATCGGAAACGAATTATGTCGTTGAAATTCCTGGTAAGAAAGATAGGACTCAAATTTATCATATTAACATGCTAAAACCCTATCACACTAGGCCCGAACATGCAAACTTGTTAAGTCATGAAAACGATAAATTACAGGAAGATCAAGATTTGGATATTCCTTATTTGGAAAACAATCCTACGACTTTTGATTTTCAAGAACTAGTTAGAGATAGCGATCTAGAAAAAAAGTTAACAGTTGTTCAAATTAACCAATTAAAACAAGTATTGAATAGGTTTGCTTCGTGTTTCTCTAATGACCCCGGTACCACCAACTTAGTAGAACACGACATTACTTTAATTAGCGATAAACCGATAAGATCCAAACCCTATCGTGCTTCCCAGAGACAAACAGAGATATTAAAATCAGAGGTCCAAAAGATGTTACGGTTAGGAATTATAGAAATAGGCGAGAGCGATTATACCTCACCATTAATTTTAGTAGAAGCCCCAGGGAAAGACCCCAGACCTTGCGTAGATTACAGAAGGCTAAATGAAATCATTAGGACCGAATATTTTCCACTTCCAAATATTGAGGAGTGTGTAGAAAAAGTATCGTCGGCTAAGTACATTACGGTATTAGATTTAGCTAAAGGATATTGGCAGATTCCCTTAAGTGAAAGAGCGCAACGTTATGCTGCTTTTTGTACTACCTTTGGAACGTTTCGATGAGTTTCGGGTTGAAGAATGCGCCATTTTTCTTCAGTAAACTTATGTCAGAGGTATTAAAACAAATGGAAGATTTCGCCGTTCCTTATTTAGATGATGTTGCTATATTTTCTGATACTTGGGAAGCCCATCTAAAACATATAAATTTAGTTCTAGATCGAATAAAAAAAGCAAACTTAAAAATCAAACCCACTAAATGCAAATTTGCACAAAACAGTGTAAAATATTTAGGCCATATCGTTGGGAATGGAGCATGTACTCCGACTAAAGCAAAAATCGAAAGTGTAAAAAGATTCCCGACACCGCGGACCAAGACGCAAATCCGGGCGTTTTTAGGGTTAGCCGGATATTACGGGCGCTACATAAATAATTTCTCCGTACTTGCAGCTCCTCTGACGGATGCGTTGAAGGGCAGAGCAAAAAAGGGTGAAATTTTTTGGACGGATGCATGCGAAAGGTCGTTTCATGCGTTGAAAAAGAGCCTCATGGATAGACCAGTGTTACATGCTCCAAATTTCAATCGTGAATTTATTGTGCAAGCAGACGCCTCGAATTCGGGAATAGGTGTAGTATTAAGCCAAGAGTCAGAAAACGGAGATGAACACCCGATTCTATACCTTAGCAAAAAGTTTTCGGACGTGGAAAAACGCTACAGCACAACTGAACGAGAATGCGCTAGTATCGTGTATGCAATTAAGAAATTACATTACTATTTAGATGGTCGGAAATTTACGATTATTACGGACCATAATCCTTTACGTTGGTTACGTACAAGTGCTAGCTCAAATCTTCGATTAATGCGTTGGGCTCTGGCTCTACAACCTTACGATTTCGAGATTAAACATAAATCGGGAAAGTATCACAAGAACGCTGACAGTCTCAGCAGAGCAGAAATTGAAACGAATCCGGCTGCCGGTTAAGGCAAATTCAAGGATGACGTAATTCTTGAGAGATCAGACTGTAAATTATGTTTTTCGTTGTTTTTAGTGGAGCTTGCATGTGTACTCTTTTTTTTTTTAAGTATCATAGTAAAGAAACGTAACTTTATGTTTATTGTAAGCTTGTGGTAGAGAATTTTGTGCATCTATGTATAAAGTCAGAGTATAAAATGTAAGTGTGAATTTTTGTTAAAAAACACAAATTTTGTGAATTGTTGTATTGTCTAAAAAAAATATATATATATAGCTCAAGTTCTTGGCTTAAAGATAGTAAAAAGAGTTGATTTAAAGGATTGTGTGCACGTCTTGTGGCGCAAGATTCACAAAACGATTACCTACATCTAGTTTTTTAGTACGTTAAGTTTAGTTCAAGTTCTTTAGTACGACAAAAGTATAAAAAAATTATTTTAAAATAATAAAATAATATAACATTTATAATACTTAGAATAATAAAATAGAATACTGTGACTGGGGAAATCAGGCCTCAATGATAAACTCATTTTTAGCGATGGCAACTCATAAGCAGTCCCGTTGCTTAGCGATGGCCCCGGTCCCACACACCCACATACATACATACATACACACATACATTCATTTTTATATATATAAATAACACATCGAAATTGCTAGTACCAGAACACTCTAGAATATTCAAATAATTTGTTCTTTTTCACTTGTCAAAATAACTTGAGTTTGTTTCAGGTAAAATGGTTCGCAGACGATAATTGATTCAGTTTTCCTGCTGATGTGGCAACAGACGATAAACATTAAATTTTAATATTTTATTGGAGTTGAAATTCAGAAGTTCTCATGAGTTAGAAAAGGACAGATATATATTTTTTCACATTTTCGCCACCCACTTTCACCCACCGCGACCAAACTCCCTTACATTCACCGTGAGGCCAAGGGGTATTTACCACCCCAATGGGAAGTTAATTCGAGTTGGTGGTGATAGAGAAAACCCTGTCTTTACAAACGAACATTAGCATTTAATATATATATTAAGATTAAGATTCGCCACCCACAACCACCCACTTCCACCCACCACGACCAAATTCCCTTACTTTCACCGTGAGGCCAATGGGTATTTACCACCCCAACGAGAAGTTAATTCGAGTTGGTGGTGATAGAGAAAACCCTGTCTTTACAAACGAACATTAGCATTTTATATATATACTAGCATCAAAACCCGGCGTTGCTCGGGTTAAAATACACCCCATGTTTAATGGTATAAAAAATATTTAAGGATCCATTTTTTAATAGATAATTTAGATTTCTATCTTATTCGACCATTAAACATACGGTGTATAGAAAGTATATCAAATTATTTAACTAATTAACTAATTGAAATAATTATAAGTTAAAATAAGAAACATCTTAGTAAATAAAATTTATGTTTTATTTACAGATTATATTATACATATTACATATGACAAATACATATACATATTACATATTATATTATACATTTACACTTTTTATTTTTATTA